>OY997594.1:49883432-50483432 GCA_963921825.1 Erodium maritimum | reverse complement strand
CAAAGTCGATGGCTTTTAAGTGAGAGTTCTCGTCCTTTGAAGTATAAAGAAAATTCTGATTGGCGTAGAGCTTTAGTTAGACTATGGCCAAATATGGCACAAAATACTTGTTGGTATGAAAAAAAGAAGGAAAATGGTATGCACCTCTGGTTTAAGATCCCGGTGCACCACACCCTGGAGATGACAAAACGAAACAACATTCAGAATCTGCACTATGACGGCCTTCGCATCATCTTCGGAGTATTTACCGCCCCTACAGAAGTAATCTACAGTTAGAGGCAAAATACATAAATGTCCCAAACATGGTTATAGCTCTTGACAAAAAGAAAATCACCTTGAAAGTATTCTATCTAAAAGCTCCCCTCCTTCACATAACCTGAAATAGCCATAAAAGTAAGCAATGAGCAATTCCCCTCGACAAAAACGAGTCCTCACTATACTTGCCAAATTGTTTTAGCAAAGTAAAAGCATTCAACACTTACTCCATCACAATATAAACATTATCAGAGTCTTCAAATGCATCAAAGAACTTCACTAGATTCTTATGCCCGGTCAAGGCTCGTAATATTTTCACTTCTCTTCTAACATCCTCGATGGCAATTGCTGTTGTCATCTGCCAAAAAAATAACCCAAACTTTAAGATACACAAGCGTATAATAATATGGTCGTTTATGCAGAAAAAAACACTAATATATAGTGAAATTTCATCACTCAATTCAAACATCAAACAATTTAGTAACCCAATGGACATAACAGTTGCGTAACAGCTGAGAGAAGAAAAGGAACATTGATGACTTGTCTTGGCTCTACTAAATGTTATTTTGAGTCATCTTATCCATGAAGGACTTGAAAATTTAATTGTCATCACCTTTTTCACAGCTGACCGCAAACTGGTGGAAATAACCTCAGATTCCATATTCCTCTAAACAAAGTCAATCACCACTTGAATCAAGTCTATAGACCAATGTATATAACATTCACTACTTAATACCAATAATAACAATGACTTCAATTATTACCACTGATTTTTATATAAGAAATACTGAGATGAGGCAGCTTAAGTTTTCAGCTCTAACACTAGAAATCAGTAACTTACAGAGAAGACAATTAATATTCTGGCTTGTGGGTTTGAATACCAGGTAGAGGCAAAACCGTTTCAGTTAGAAACTAGAAAGCACAACCGAAATATGGTTTAGAAAGAGACTGCTTCAGAATAGCAATTTATTACACTGATAAAAAATAGCAGTTTATAACAGATACGTAAAAAAGCCAAAAAATATTAACCTACATCAAAATGCCTACATGTGCTAGCAAGCCCTGGCGAGCCCTAGCGGAGATTGTTCCTTGTAGAGTCCAAAATAGAAGAGAATACCCCAAAATATCAACAATTTAGAGATTTAGTGAATTATCTTGCATTCTTATCACATTTGATTAAAAAAGGTGGTATATTAGAGGATCACTGTGCAAACAGCCTTACCCATGATAATGAAGTTCTCAATCTAACTCCTTATATCACTTCATCACGTGAAGTTACTTCTCACCATATACAGTATACCTAGTTTAATCTGATTTCAATAGTGAGTTATGTTCCAATCCTACATTAACAACTTTAGCTTTATATGTATCATATCACAAAAATGAACCATGAGTCAACAAAATGTTTTATCCCCTTCACAGCACCAAGTAGGCACTACCCAAGAACGCCTGGCTGACCGAAAAGATACAACCCAAATCATAGTCTGTGGCACGAAACCCAGACACAAAATTTGGCATGTTGAGGAGATCTAAGCCTAAGGTGCTAGGAAGTGCCATTAGTTAACTAATTTTACACGTAATCTAGTTTGGTAGAAGTCCCACCTAAAAGTCCTATTAGTAAGCAAGCATACATATTTTCCTATTCAATAATTATGTGTACTTGATTCTTTTGGCAGCAGCCATTAAATTCAGATGCCATAAGATTTCTACACGGCAAAGCAATCAAAAACTAGAACTTTAATCTAAAATAGCATGAACTGTCAATGGTTAGCAATCACATAGGCAATCGATCCAAAAATGCACCTTTTTGAAGCTGACTTGCAATTCTAAGAAACCTTTACAAATCAAAGTGCTGAGTACAGTTACGGACCATCTGTTTTGTTGAGGTGGATGTACAGATCAATTCATGTCATTGACCAAAATATCAATAAACAAAGAATTTGGGCCCTTTATGTGCCTATCAATCAAATAACCAACTAAGGTTACATGATTAAAATTCCCCACCAAGAAGTTCTCAAGCAAAGTAAATTTGAAAGCACTTGATCAACACTCCAAAGATTCCTCTTAACCCCACATTCAAGAGAAAGTCATCGCCTTTGATGGGCTCTACTCTAGGCTCTAGAAACCAGGATGCAGGAACAAACAGAATTTGAATTTTAAACTCATCAAGTAAACCGACCCCCAAGTAATATAAAAAGGAAACGCACAACAGAACAAAAAATGCCAGACAAGAAGATCGTCTTTAGATTGGAATTCAAAACAAAAGGGCCTGTAAACAACTCAACTTCCCAACCTAAATGAGAGAACTGATTGCCCGTGAAATTAATCCAAATAGCATAAACCAAATCAAAACCATTAGGCAAGTTTAAACAACTAACACCATGTAGCAGCAAATCAAAACAAGCGAGCAAACAAAACCCACATTACAGAAACCTGAAACTGACAGACCTTTGATTTGGGGATGACCTTGACAGCAACCTGCTGGCCCTTGAACTCACCCTTCTTGTAGGTAGCAGAACAAGTATACCCAAAATGCCCTCTGCCCACCTCTTCTCCCACCTCCAGTCTGCTCGTGAAGTCCTTGGAGTACCCAAACTTCTTGTCCAGCTCAAATCCATCTCCATCTCCATCTCCACCCTCCTCCTTTATCGCCTTAGCTGCAGCCTTCTTCCCCTGCCGGCGGGCCAGCACAGACCTTATGTGCTTGGCCGGAGACGGCGGTGGGAAGGGCCGCCGCAGAAACCGCCGGGGAGTAGAATTGGCGCTCTTGGCTCCGGCAGGAGACTTTTTCAGGTAATGGGCAGGGCTGGGGCTGTAGAAGGGGAAGAAAGGTGACTGCTTTCCACCGTCTTTGGGGGCTGTGGATTTGGGGGTTTGTGAGGCTGAGGAGGGCTCGACCTGAAGCTGGCCATTTTCGTCTCTAGGAGCAAATGGGTTTGGCTTGGGCGGCTTGGAAACACAAATCCCCATATCTGTGAGACTCTGAGATCAAGAACTTGGCTCAGATGTTATAGCATTGTATACATATTATAGAAAGAGGGAGCAAAGGGGGGAAAAGATAGGTCTTTTCCTTTGTTATCTGTGAAGCTCTTGCTTGGCCTCTTCTTCTTGGTCTGGGGAGGTTAAAGGGTAGAGAGAGAAAGGGAGAGATTAGCAAGGTAGAGAGAGAGAGAGTGGAGAGGTTGGATTGGAGACAGAGTAACACAAAATAGCAGGAAATTAAAAGGTGAGATAGCTCACTAATGTTGATGTTGTTGCAGGTGATGAATGATATTTAATTGTAAGAAAGAGAGAGAGAGAGCGAAAAGGAAATAGATTGGTTTGGTTAGGAGAGTTAAGAGAAGGTGTGTGTGGTGGATGACCTCTCTATAGCCGAGAAGGTGCATCCATCCACACAAGTTGAAGTTATGCAAATCTCTCGTCTTGATGGCGAATCAACAACCTATTCGCAACGGTTTAAAATACGTATAAATAAACGCTTTCGTATAGTCGTTTTAAATAAAACGATTCATTACTTTTTGAAACTAGTACGCAAAAAACCCATAAAACTATGGAACTGAGGATTAACTATTTTTTTGTGTGTTATTTGTTGTAATCATAATTGAAGAAGACGGACGGGTAGTTAAGGAAATTGATACCAATGCTACCGTCATGTAGAAAAGAAAGCGACCTAGGACTTAACTCATCACTTGACAAAGAACATCTTCATTAATGTGTTGGTTACCTTTCTATTTCTTGTAAGAAATTTACTGATATAATTAAAGATCACCATATTCAAGTGTCAAAATTAATTACTAACTTGATAATCTTCGTAGTTCAATTAAATTGGTTGGATCATATCAATTAAATTGGTTGAAAGACCCATGTCGATCGACAGCAAGAGGCATGTTCTTTATTTGAGGAGGAGACCATAGAATTATGCTTAAGATCTTCACGCATGTATGGGAGTGCTCAGCGACAGGATTGGTGGTAAAGAACTAGGGCCAAATATATTTGGGTTCTATTTCACCATCCAGAAAGCTCGGACATAGGTTCTAACTAACGAATCATGGTGTTTCAATGGATACCCGCTCTTTTTAGACGATATTGGAATCCCATAGCCTGGGATCTTCCCACACTGAACCGGATCCAGTTATGGGTGCATGCACGTGGTATGTCACTGTTGGCCCGAACAAGGGCAACATGAGAAGTCATCGGGGCGACTCTTGGGGGATGTGTGGATGTCCCTTGCGACCAATGAGGCCTTTGCTGTAGCGGGACCGTCAAGGTTAGATTTTGGACAGAGCTTCATCACCCACTACGCTGGACTATGGTCCTGAGGTTTCAGGAATTTAGGGAGTCAATCCAGGTCACCTTGACCTATGAGTGGCTTCCCATATTCTGCTTAAACTGTGGTCGGATTGGCCACCCAGTTCAGAAGTACGATATGGAGATGCCAAGAATAGCGCGATTTGACTATTCTCTCCTTGAACACAAACCCAAGAAGATGGAAAAGGCTTATGCTACGGACTGGGGAAAACACCAACCACCCTTAGGTTCGAGCCACTGACCTCGGATATTCTATCTAAGCCCCCACTATCTCGCAGAAGGGATCCAATTGTAACCTTCGATACCCTACCAAACCCTCCGGTAAGGGTGGAACAGCGGGGGTCGTCCAAGGCGACGCTCATGATAGGTTTGGCAGTCTTCCCTATCTACGGCACCGTCTGTCCCATTTGGGAAGCTGCATCTTTCATTTGGGACACTACCTAGGGCGCTACCAAATGGGTCGCTACCTGTCACAGTAGGAATAATATCGGTCCCATTTGTGACACCGGGAATGAATAGGGAAACTGTATGGGAACCTCGTGAAGATCATGCGAGGGCTGGGAAACAGCCCCGCTAGAAGAAATGATAGAAGCTCGTGGCTTCAAGGACCTACCGAGGGAGGGGTCCCTGGTTAAAACACTTTCTCCCTATGTTACTGATGAGGTTAGGTTCAGTCGCATTCCACAAGAGTAAAAGAGTCCTCCCTATGGGATCAAGCAACGTTCAAGCACCACCTTGAGCAGTCCTTATCAGTTTCGTCAGCTCCATAGTTTACTTTTTGTTCGCCTTCATGGTTTCTTACAAACCGTGTTACACGGTCACCCTGTCTCAGGGTTTTTGTTCGAGGACCTTCTGGGGACCAAATGTGTAATGAATCTTTTTAAGTATTAATGAAATCCGTACCTTTTGCTCAAAAAAAAATTGGTTGGATCTTGAGAGGATAAAACCGGTTGGTTGGGTGATTTATGCAATACTACTTTGATATTTTTTTTTGAAGAAATAATGCCAAATTTTATATGTCGAGAAGATATAAATACATCTAATGAACGTATATGACAAACGGTAACAACACGTTATAGACTCTCAAAGCAAAATAGTAAACAGCACAACACAGTGCGCATAAACTGTGTACACCTAAAGTACAATAAATGCACATCTATCCAGGATCGAACTCAAGACCTCCCTTTCATATGAAAGGTTGAGTCTTGACCACTATGGTGTCCTCTTAGGGACAATACTAGTTTGGTATTGATTCTGCCGATATCAACACATGGACAAGTTATTACAATTTGTGTAAAGAAAACAATTAACTAAATATTGTGCAAGACTATAATTGAAAATATATAGTGTATAGCATAGAACGTAAAATCTAAGAAAAATTATACATAATCTTACCTAATTATACATTTTTATTTTTCGTTATCTTTTTTATAGAAAATTATCATGTGTGTTGCACATGATCTCATATTTTTAAAATATGTCCAAACTACCCTTTTAAAGATACGAAACCTAAACTAACCCTAAAAAACCCAAACTCTTTTCCATTTTGCAATTGTCACACCAATCTTTTCTATATTAGAGAACTCTTTTTTTTTCTCTTTCGTCTTTCACACCACCCCATTCCTTGCACCTACACCAACAATAGAGACAACGCCACGGGCACCACCACCACATGCATCACCGACATCCGTGTGAGAAAGATTCGTAAGTGTAAGTCCGTGGAGGACAGTTCGTGTTCCTTAGTCTATGAATTGAGTTTCCTAAGCATATTGCAGGAACTCAAAATGAAGTAAACTAGAGGAGAACGTTGTATGCTCATACTTGGATCAGTGATTGATCAAGTAGCAGAGCTAAATGGTGGCCATTGAAGAGTCACAAAAAACGTTGAAGAACAAGAGTAATCTGAGCCTGTAGGAGCTCGAAGAGTGGAACTGAGATGGGGTCTCAGGTTCAGGGGGAGTCCCCAAATTAGGTTTGTCACTTTGTAATAATAGTATAGGGTTGATATGGATGATCAGAGAACTTGTATATTGATTGATTACTTTATAGTGAAAACCTTTCCATTGGTAGAGTACTCCTAGATGTATGTATGATGTACCGAACTGGGTAACCAAACTTGTGTGTTCTTCATGCATGAATTTGTGTTGATTAATTCTTATCTTTCCACTAATAATGAAAGATGTCAGTAAACACATCGTAACATCTTTAGTGACATCTTGTCATCACACGTAACCAGAATTACAATTGGTAACAGAGCAATTCACCCAATCTAACGAGGTGTGATCCTAATGAGAACTAATTCTAGGTGTGAACGATGAAAGGTTCTAGCGAAAGTGGGTCCATGAATCGTCCTCATGTGCTTGATGGAACTAATTATAGTTACTAGAAAGCCAGAATAATGCTTTCCTGAAATCTATGAATGCTAGATCATGGAAGTCTGTGGTTCATGCCTGGATACCTCCTCAAACCACTATTGAGGAAGGAAAGCTTGATGTCACCAAGCCAGAAAAGGACTGGAGCTCTACAGAAGATTCACTAGAAAATTCACGAGCACTGAACGCGATCTTTAATGGAGTGGATCAAAATGTCTTCAAACTGAGTAATACTTGTAACAGTGCTAAGGGAGCTTGGAAGATATTGGTTATCTCTTTTGAAGGAACTATTAAAGTTAGATATCAGAAACTACATTATCTCAGTACCAACTTTGAGGCACTAACTATGAAGGATGATGAAACTATTACTCAATTTCATGTTCGTCTTAAAGACATTGCGAATGAATCATTTTCTCTAGGGAAACCAATGTTAGATGAAATGTTGGCCAGGAAAACTCTAAGAGCTGTCAATTTGAAATTTAAAATGAAGATAACAGCCATATGAGAGATGCATGACTTAAGCTATCTCAAGTTGTATGAGCTCATGGGATCACTCATGACATTTGAATGGTCTCTTTAAGGAATGGACACAGAGCTCAAAGGGATGGCACTTAAAAGCTCTATACAAAATCTCAAGGACCAATCATAGTTAATCGGTAAGAGAGATATAGAGAAAGATGTGACTATAGTTGTGAAGACATTGATGAAACATATCTTACAGGTGCTACGAAATTTCCTTCGTCAAGATGTCCCGGACATCTCTCATCAGAGGAGACAATAGGTCTCAGAGAGGGAGGTTGATCAATTGGACTAGGAAAATGGATTCAATGCTATGAATGTAAAGGGTTTGGTCACATTAAATGGGAATGTCTAACATGTCTGAAGAAGCAGAGAAAAGAAACAACAACAAGGGTGTCTGATAAAGATGATCAGAGTGACAAAGAAAAGGTTAGTAATCACCTTGCGTTTATAACTAACTTGTCTTCTAGTGATACATGATATATCATTAATGAAAACTATTCATCTGAACAACTCTATGATATGACTCTTGAGAATGATCACTCTTACAAACAAGAATCTGTGAGCTCATAATAAATGGAGATACTAAGTGCACAAATACAGACATTTTCGCTGGAAAAATGACATATTATTAAAACAGCTGCATCTCTGAAAGAAGAAATAAGCAGGCTGAACAGTGAAATTGGTCGAATCCACAGGCCAGCCAAGATGTTAAATTCAAGCACTAACACATTGGACAACATTCTGTCTTTAGGCCGAACATTCAAAGATAAGACTGGACTAGGTTATAGTGAGGCAAACTCAACTCCTCAAACGGTTCCTGTACCACAACAAAAGGTTCATCAACCACTGACCAGAAAGCTAATATTGGACCTCTATTCAACAACTTCTAGTAGGAGCCAAGACCAACGGTCTCGTATCAAACGTTCCATAAAATATCACATGCAACATCCCACTAAGTACTCACATCAAGGCTTACCAAATATACTTGCTGAATCCTTGCCAACAGGAAACATTAAAGAGGAATCTAGAGAATGTCATCACTATGGAAAGGAAGGTCACATAAGACCTCAATATTATCAACTCCATATAGCTCCTAAAATTGAACAAATAAGTCTCAGCCAGCCTTAGAAGAATGCTAAGCAAAAAGGGTTTTATAAGGGTAAATATGCTCTTAATGATCAGAAGCAAGAGTATAAAGTCAAAAATAAAACATACAAGTCTAATGTTGCACATACTTCTCTGATCGATTCTAATGAAGATTTCTGGTACTTCGATAGTGAAGCATCTCGACACATGACTGGTGATAGCAAACACTTGACAAATATTCAGCGACGTCATGTTGGATATGTAATATTTAGAGGTGGAGTTAAGACAAAGGTCATATGTGTTGCTACATCTAGGGTTTGGAATTATTGTGTCAAGTCAGATGTAAACTATGATGTCGTAACATCATGTGTACACAACCGAGAGCGAAGCTAAGAAAGGATGTCAAGACATAATGTTAACATCATGACAGTAAACGACAGCTCACGTTCGTGGAATTCGTCAAGTATATTTAATATGTATCCATGCATATTCGGTTAGAAGATTTGTTTCCTTGTACAAGAATACCTCTTTAAACAAATATCTTATTTGTTGTAGAAAGTATCCACAATAAGGAAACAAGGAGATTCACCTTGATCATGACTCTAGAGAATGAGGAAACCCTAGGAGCCACGATATAAGGTGTTGGAGCTATAAATATTAAAATACTCTTCATAGCTCTAGTGGTTCGACAATTGTACTTCAAGAATATTCATAGAAATCGACGTCGTTTTGGTTGTCAAGAAGGACTACCATATACATTCCTTCTGATCTCATGATTATAGAGTTCTCAAACGTGTTGGACTAGCGTGTTGAGAATCTATATGAAATGAATCAAAGGATATGCTATTGTGCTCATGCTACCCATCGTAACTGGTCAAGCATTGGAGCTATACCCATGTGATCGAAGTATCACAACCTGTTTTGAATACCAAGAAAAATCTGAGAGTATTGGTGCTCGAATAGTGGAACTGAGATTGGGATCTCACGGTCAGGGAGAGTCTCTGATTTAGGTTTGTCATTTTGTAACAATAGCATAGGTTTGATATGGAGGATCTGATAAACTTGTATGTTGATTGATTACTTTATAGTGAAAACCTTTCCACATGCAAAGTGCCCCCATATGTAGGTATGAAGTACCGAACTGGGTAACAAATCTTGTGTTCTTATGCTTGTTTGTTTTTCTCTATGTCTATTGTGTCTTTCATACTTCATATAGTGAGATGTCAATGAACAAGTCAGAACATTCAAATTGACATCTCACTTTCATACGTAGGATAGTTCACATTTAATAGTGCTTTGCACCAAACTAATGAAGAGGGATGAATGACTATATATGTTAACTCCTTAAGTGACATGTCATTCAATAGTTGCACATGATAAGAATTTCAATAGGGAAAGGGAAACTAAATATTCCTAGAGTAAATTGTCTAACGAAAACTTTGCTATTAGAGGGACCTATTGCCAATCTATTCAGTATAAGCCAATTATGCGACTTGGATCTATTTGTGAAATTCACTAAGACTAAGTGTCTTGTCGTAGACAAGAATCTGTCCACTGTGTTGAATGATACTCACTCTAAAGAGAATTTTTACCTCTGGTCCTCAAATGGAATAACTTGTTCAGAGAATAAGGATGACATCTCTCTAATTGATGTTATTCAGGATGTTCTCACATCATAATTGACATTTGGTAAATTAGTATATGATGAATGTCGTAGCTCATGAAAGAACTTAGAGCTATACTGATTCTACACACAAGAGCATGGATTACACCGTATTAGTGGTCTTAAAACTCCGTCTGAAAATTGAAAGGCCAAGGGCGTTCATGAGCACAAGTGCAACTCCGAATATACTTCTACTCCAGATGTTATGACATTTCCCTAAATCATCATTGGTGAACATGTGCACTCTGAAAGTTACAAGTTTCCATCCAAATTTGTATTAATCCATGTGTGAATCGAAAGACTAGAAATACTCAAAAAAACGTGAAGCAATGTGTATCCCGGTGAAGTAAGGAAGGATTAGGAAACGCGTACAAGCATAAAAGAAAGAAAAATATGAATTGATTTATTTTCTTCTCTCTAACTAGGTAGGGTTTTTAAAATTCCCAATCTCTATCGTCTCTTCCCTCATCAATCCTAGACAATCAAGCAAGTCTGTGCTTCTCACTACTCTCATTATGGTGCTCAAGAAGGAAACGATGGTGAAGATGGATCAGAACTACAAGGAACGGAGATTATCTCTGAAAGCTCAGTCGAATTCAGGACTGCTCGAATCTGTGTCTCCACCTACAACTGAAATATGTCATTCTTTGGAAGTCAACTCAGAGAAATCTTCTTCTAAGACTCGACTATGAACCAAGATAAAGACCCTCTCCTCCTTGACTTTAGAAGCACCTGTCAATACTCTCACTCCAACATCTGCGAAAGGTACCACTAAAATCCTTCTTATAGAATCGTTCAAAGAGTCTATTAGCAAAGAACCCTTGGTGAAGTCAAAGATCCTTGAAGAAACGTATGTAGATATTACCTTCTTTACTACATATGATAAAGGGAAGAAGATACTTAAGGGCAAAAAGAAAATAAACCTTGAAAATAGGGGAAAAGTAGATGTGCCAAAGGGAGGAATTGTGGTGAAAGAAGGGGTTATTCCAGATCCAAAGATGGTCATAAGGTTAATACTGAAAAAATGACTGTGAGTAACTATGGTGAAAATTTATCTGTGAATACTGTCAAAGAATCTAGTCTTGATGACAATAATGGAGTTAATCCAGTGATAACTAAGTCTAGGAAAACATCAAATGAAAAGAGAAAAGGGGCTAAGAGTCTTGCTTCTAGTATTGAATGATAGTCCAAGATAGTTAGATCTCAAGGAATTATTGAAGAAATTATACTGAGTTCTCCTGTCAATAGTTCAAAAGGGAAAGAGTCTAGGAAGAAAAACCCTTTCACATGTGTTCCTAAGAAGAATGATAAGGAGGTCATTCATCATATTGATGAATCTTCATCTAAAGAAGAGTTGACTGATAACTTTCGACTCCATTCAAAAAGGGAAAGAAAGTTATAATTGGGGAATCTATAACAGAAAAAGAAGCAATTAAAGAGATTACTCCGAAGAAGAATCTTGTAAAAATGTATAAAGGTGGGAATGTGTCACCTACAAATCCTTATGTCTAGAAAGGAAAGTTGTTGAGAACTCCAAAAGCTTGGAAAATGTCTTCAAGATCCTTGAAGATGCTCAGTTGATAAGAACTGTTGCAAAGGTTGGTCCCTACTATCCCCATCTTATAATGGAATTTGTTACACAACTCACTACAGGTTTTATGAACCAAAAGATAAGATGTTTTGTAAGGTCATCGTGAGGGAATAAGTCATAGATGTTAGTAAAGAGACTCTCAACATTTATCTAGGAAGGAAGCCATGAAAGACAGGAACTGTAATGCATGAGCTGGACAGAGTGGCTAAATAAACTACCGGGAATTCCTGAGATAAGTGGGTGTCAAAAGAAAAGCTCTTGTCATCAGAATCACACCACTATACTTTATTCTTTTCAAGATTGGTATTACAAACTAGTTCCCCTCCTCCACTACTCCAGCATTACTTCTGAACTTGCACAACTCCTCTATGCCTTAAGTACCTCTTCACCTTTGAATTTTGTTCCATTGTTACTGATCATTTTGCTTGACATGCTCGCTCCAGTGAAACTAAGATGCCACATGGCTTTCCATCGATGATATATGGGTTGATTCTCCTTTGTTATTCAATTGAAAGTGTCTGGGAAGATCAGATGTCAAGCATAATGTCTTAACATCTGGCCAAAAGTAGAACAAACTTGCAGGTTGCAGGGTACTCACAGAGATCGCATCATTCTGAGTCTACTACAGCTAAGGTTCAAGCTGCAATGACCATTCTCCAAGAGATTCTTCGAAACCTAAAGAAAGATGATAATGAAGGCAGTTCTAAAAACGCAGAGCTAGAAGTATCCTTCTCACGATCTGACCTCTAGCAGAGGTTGATGCCTCATTTTGTTTGGTAGTTTATTCTTCTGATACACTATAATTGTGATTACTGTTTCCTTGGATATGTACGAGCTAATGACTATGATGTATTAACTATCTTGCCAAGACACTATACATGGTTGGATAGGCTGCGGTTGATATGCTTTATGCTGCTTCACTATTGAGGTCATGGTTATAATCTGCTAGTATTATTGTTAAAGCTTTGCTTTGAAGTAGCTTGTCCTTTTCCCACTTTTTGAGACAATCAGGGGGAGAAATATCATCTTGTATTTGTTTGTGTATGACATGATAGTAGTTGAAGAAGAAAGGATACCACTGATGACATCTACAACTCAAGAGAATGTGTTATTCCATCATGATACTGACATCTTCAACCTGCTAAAAAATTCTTACCTACAAAAATGGCCAGCCAAAGGTGTAGATTGTTGCTACATCTGTATTGGCCATCTTTTGTGTCAAGACAGATGTTAATAAGATGTTAGTCAACATCCTTTGTACAACTGGTGCGAAGCTGATTAAAGATGTTAGCACTGAATGTCTTTGACATGATAATGATCGAAAGCCCGCGTGTGTGGATTACATCAAGCATATTCTGAACATATCCCTGCATATCCGGTTAGAGGATTTGTTTCCTATTACGAAGATACTTTCTTAACATATATCTCCTCTATTATAGAAAGTCTCTAAGACAAGGAAACTAAAAGATTTACCCTGATCGTGACTCTAAAGGTGGAGAAACGCTAGGAGCCACGATACAAGGGTAATTAGAGTTATAAATATCAATTCATTCATTCAATCTCGGTTCGAATTTTTTGCAGAACTCAAAGTATATATTGTGAGCAAGATTCGTAAGTGCAAGTTCGTGGAGGAAAATTCGTGATCCTTAGTCTGTGAATTGAGATTCCTAACCATATTATAGGAACTCGAAATGAAGTAAACTAGAGGAGAACGTTGTATGCTCATACTTGGATCGATGATTGATCAAGTAGCAGAGACAAATGGTGACGATTGAAGAGTCACAACAAACGCTAAAGAACAAGAGTAATCAAAGACTGTAGGAGCTCGAAGAGTGGAACTGAGATGGGGTCTCAGGTTCAGGGGGAGTCTCCAAATTACGTTTGTCACTATGTAATAATAGTATAGGGTTGGTCTTGATGATATGAGAAATTGTATATTGATTGATTACTTTATAGTAAAAACCTTTCCACTAGTAGAGTTCCCTTAGACGTAGGTTTGATGTACCGAACTGGGTAACCAAACTTGTGTTTTCTTCATGCATGAATCTGTGTTGATTACTTCTTATCTTTCCACTAACAATACAAGATGTCAGTAAACACATCATAACATCTTTAGTGACATCTTGCCATCACACATAACCAAACTTACATGCCTCATTCTCGATTAACTCATCAATGAGACCTTACCCTATAGAGGTAACTATTCGAAATAGAGTTTTAACTTGTCTACCTTGAAGAACTGGCCTAATGACATATATAAGAGTAGTCACTCCTATTATTTATAGTCTTCTTATAATTTTGTATCATAACAACTCAATTTCTGAGACTTTAGGTATAGAGAATAGTTTTAATGATGTTGGTGCAAATTATTGTTTCCTTTCTAATTTTTTGTCATTTAATAATTATTATTAATAGTTTTGATTTTTTATTCTTTTAAAAAACATTCAGTTTTTTATTTGAGATAATTTAAGTGTTTTCTTTGTACATTTGTGAAGGTTTCTTTCTACTCTTTCTCCCAAAAGCATAAATGAACCCCTAATAGTGCGTCCTCCTACGGTAGAAGACGACATGTTCTCCATCTAGGGTGTTGTGGGACTATCATTAGCTTTCCCTCACAGATAAATTTATAAGTGTAAGATGACTTTCCAATCACTGAGAAATGATCTAGATATCATTCCCTGGAATTGGTGCCATCTTGTTGGTCACTAAGTGGTCGAAGAACATTCTTAATAGATCTGTATATTTGTAAGCACAAAGGACATTTCAACAAGTTGTATAATTAATGGTCAAAGTATCGGTGGATCCTAAAGGGAAGCGTCAAGTACCCCAAATCTAGAAATAATCTAACATAAAGTTGTCACTACCCTAAGTCAGTTTTTATTTATTCATTTTGTTATACTTTACAAGTTTCACTCACAAAGGCTGTCCGATGAGTGAAATTGGGGCTGGAGTGACGACAACCCCTAGAGATTCTACCACGAGGAGGTAGAGAGGCACCATCATTACCTAATAAGAGAATGTGTTTAGATCAAGGATACAAGAGTGTAAGTAATGTAATGTCCATCGTGCATATTAGACAAAAGTATAAGTGTCTGTGTGAATTGGCGTGATTAACTTCGATGACAGTTTAGCAAGCCGACTCATGTTGATACGCGAAGGCTAAAAAGAAACTCATACTAACCACCTTAGGAAATTGCCTAAATGATCGTAGACCAGTTATTAGCCGGTTCATGACACTCCGACCTTGACGCAATCCTTGCAACTTTCCAAGGCCCTAATAGTTCCTTACCTAACGAGTGATAAACATACCTAATGTTACCAAGAAAGCAGAATAACAAACATGGTCATAATTTAGGGACATGTCCCTTACTTAAATAAGGGTAGAGTATCTACCCACGTTAGAATACTTTTCATTCCTAGGTATCTGTTGTTGATTGTAGAACTCCGATAGTCGCATACCCGGTGCTTGGTGGTAAAGGAAATTAATATTCCTACCGACACGGGACAACCTCTTTTAGTCCTCAAGCTGCAATTGTGATGCATTTCAGCTATGCACATTTGTCTATGGCGTTACCTCATAGTGCACCTTGCCTTCCCGCAATGACTACTCTAGAGAGCCTATTGATCAACAATCACAACTTTGGTATGACAAGTTAGTTCAGCTGATCACCTTACATAGCGTGTAAGGTCTATCTTCACGTTGTGTACATGTGTGTCCTCTACGGCGTGTACTCAAGTTTTCCATAAAGTGTAGGTAAGTCAGTGGACTTTACGACATGAAGTAGAACGTCAACGACGTTGAGCAGGTGTCTCCCTAATCCCAATAAAACCTTAGCTACATCATCTTCTAGATGTTCCCAGGTCTTCTCGCCTCCACGATGTGGAGGGTATGGTCTCCACGGTAAGGAGATTAAGGGTCATGATAACTTTCAGCTACTTTTGTTAGATTTGACTTGCCTCGAACCTTGAGGTCCCTATTCATCTCTCCGCTCACGCGCTAATACTTCGAGCGACCTACAATGAAGGAACAAAAGGAGTGGGGAGATGGAAACGAAAGGAAAACAAAAGCAAAAATAAAGTGTATAATCTATACTAAATGGGAATGAAAACGGATAATAGTATGGGAAAGTTCCATCTATGAACAAGTTCAGATGCCCACTCATCACAGGGCCAGTTGAGGGCGGTCTCTCTTGATGAGGAAGAAGACGAAGAAATCGTAATACGTCCCGATGTAAGGAAGGAATGCCCAGATTCGGGCTTTGTTGGCGTCTTCCCTCGGGTCTAAGGTTTTCTTAGCCTCATGCTCACGGAGGAAGAGGTGGGACGAGTTCCTTTGGCGGCGGGTTCAACTGAACACGCCCTAGCCGATCCGCTGCCACATCCAACTGGTTTTCCTAAGTCATCTGTTTCTAATACAAGCAGTTGTTGGATTTACGCTTTCTGTTTGACGCGTCGTTGCAGGATATGATAAAGCTTAATATTAAGGGCATGATGCGAACGGTTGGGAAACCCCAAAGGAAGACTAAAAGAAGCGATTATAGAATGTACTACCGAGAAGTTCATTGTGCTGGAAGGACCCACCAGCACCAACGAGGACAAGAGGTTACCGGGACCACCACCAGGCTTGTGGAATCAGGTGACAGAAGAAGAAGACGGCCAACTATGAAAAATCCATGACCTTTCTAAGGGAACCTTCAGAGGGTTCCAAGGGATGAATGAGTTTATCTCGAATCAGATGGGGGCGGAGTTCGGGCCATGAAGATCAATGACCCGGCTAATGTGGGTCAAGAGGGCCACGAGAACATGGAGGAGGGGACATCACCCGCCTCTTCCTTTAAACCCTATTTCCCCTAATACGGTCCCGACCACCCATCCCATTACCTCGATAACCCTCACGATTACACCAACAACGTCAAAGGAACTAGTGACATCAAAGTGGAAGGAGACACCGACTCAAACCACTGGGTTGGGCCCCATAAATGTCAAAAATGAGAAATATATACAAGAGAGAAGGCTCAACAGGCTCACGCCCTGAAGACCAAGATGAAGCGGGCGTTGGAGCTGACAAGGTCGTACTTAGCCTAAAAGGCCCATAACGACCATGAGGGGTGTCCCTTTCTGGCTAGGGCTGTTAAGCAGCCCCACTAAGAGATATAAGGCTCTAGACGAGATGTAGGATAATGGGTTAGAGAACTGCCTCGCATCGCCTCGGGTCGGATAGCGTCAACCACTCTCTACGGGGTGAAACATTCTCCCTTGTTTCAGAGGATAAAGACTACTATCGGGCACTCGAGACATCCCTTACTTCGCGTGTCACATGTTCTTTTTACAGGTATAAGTTGCTATTTAGTCACACTCGAGCCAATGGGTGTCCTTTTTTTTGAAAAGGCAATTATATCATTAATAATCCAATGCTTTCGGGACGAAAACAAAAGACACAAGGTGTAACCCGCGAAAAAAAACATGAGCATGCCAACTAGGACACCTCAAACCAAAACCCAAATAACAGGTACACAAAGGTCTAAAAAACTAGATTTATCTATCAAAGAAGCAACCAATAATAACACCCTACAATAGGGAGAGAACAGAATCACACCAACAAACAAAACCAGTTAAAACTTGGAAAAAGGTCTAGGTACCCTGATTTCACAAGCCAAAAACCAGTGTGCATCAGGTCCATCGAGAAACCCTTCCAGAACCACGAATCCACAACAGTAGTAAACAATCTCCTAATCTCCACCAACTACCTCACCAACCCATCGTACCGAAAATGCTACCTTGTTACTGGTCAACAACAGGTAACAACCCAATCAAGGGAGGCCGGGACAAAACAAACTCATACCCAATAAACTACCACCTGATCACCACCGCTCCCTACCAAGAAATTCTTCAAACAAGCCTAGGACTTTAACACCCCACGGTGGTCAGCAACTACCGTGAGGCCTCGTCCTCCCACCAAGGACAAGGAACTAGAAGACTAAATGATAAAAGAAATGGACTGTATCAAGCAGTTGAAGGATGGAGGAATGTAAAAGTCAAAGCCAAACCAAACTTAGCTAAGTAGCTATCGTCCGTAAGACAGTCGGGGAGGAGGAAATCAAGCGCAAGACCAGTCGATGTTCCCATCATCGGAACCACCACCGAGGTATTCAATCCACAACGAATCCTTGACCGGAAACCCTTCCCACGGTGTAATTGAAAGAAGTCGTCGAAGTTGTGTAGCACAAGAGGAACACGGAGAGCCAGCAACACCAGTAGAACAACACACGCCTGATCGAAAAGCCGAGCTCCCAACTTCGACCAAGACCGTCGGATCTGAAACCAAAGCACCATGAAAGCACCACCGATCTACCACGAACATGCTAAGAAAAACAGATCAGAGTCAATCTAGGCCTAGAGTGAGAGGAAGCTCCCACGCCCGATCTGTACAAAAGACCAGCCGAGGAATGGCCACGAAGGAGAAGGCACAACGAAGATATGTCGATGCCAGAAAGAGAACCACAGGGTCGACGAGCAGGTACACGACTAGAAGTAGGTCTGAAAAATTCCAGATCTAAACCAAAAGTGACCTAATACGCGGTCAGAGGAGGAAACATGACTCCGCGGAACCGAATAATCAGCGATCCACTACGCCAGTCCAACCACAACGGACAGGGGTTGGCAACCACCAACTCCAATTCGCGAGAAGCCGGATGAAGACGAAGTGGTCGACGAACTACACAGAACAAAAGATGAAGGGAAAAAGGAACAATGTAAGAAGGAGGACAAGAATGAGGAGAAGCATTCACCGACGACAGTCATAGTCGTCGCCGATGGAGAATGAGAGGGGGTGACGGCTAGGAGAAGCTTCCACCGACGACATCTAAGTTTTTTATTTGTCGAGACAACATTTAAGTTGATTCCAAGATAGAAATGCCAGTTTCCCAAGAAAAAAAAAGATAGATGAACACTAATATAAAGATTCAAACGTAACAACAAATTATGTCCATCTTGACTATTATTTTATGGTCAAACTACCATTAATTTGATTCGGGAATCAAAGTGGCATAGATTGTCCAGATCAGCCAATATCCACATGGGTGTCTGTCCATGTGCATTGTGACACAAGTTCATATATGTCACATTATAAATGTATGCTATTATATACCATAAAATCTTTGTTTTCAGATTGAGCCTGTACCAACAATATTTGTGAGATACCTGCACACAATAATTATTAGTTACATTATTTGCTTCTTTATAAAGCGATATTTTGTAGTTTTCATGCTAATTTGTTTAGCAAAAATCGATCTTTTTTCTTCTTTCTTCTTAAATTTTTGGTTCAACTTGAATTCATCAGAAGGCTTTTTTATAAAAGAGAAAAATATATTCAAATATATATAAATTAGGGAAAATTTCGTTTTACCACCCTGACAAACATTTAATCTAAGTTTGATACCCTGGCATAAATTTTTATCAGTTTCATACCCAAACCAAACTTTTAATTTCACTTTCATACCCAGCCGGGTAAAATGTCCAAAATACCCCTAACTATTACTCAAATTTTCATCTCATGCCATTGGCTCAGAATTTGAAAATAAGTGAAATGACAATAATACCCTTAATTGTTTAGGGTGTTAAACTGAAAATTTCACTAATTTTAAAATAAAATCAGTTTTTTTTATAAATTCAATTTTTAATTTCAAAAAATCAGATTTTAATTTTAAAAATACATAAAAATAAGTTTTTTTTATAAAAATATTTTTTTTATCAAAAACAGTTTTATATATAAAAAATCATTTTTATTTAAAAAAAATTAATTTTAATAAAAAAAATCGCAGAGCTGTTCGAGCTTCGTCCCGGGCCACCTCCGGCGTCGTCTCCGGCCACCCCCTCCTCCGCCGTCGTCGTCCCCGGCCACCCCCACCTCCGCCGCCTCCTCCTCCTCCCTCTTCCACCTCCCACAGCCCTCACCAGATCGAATCGAAGAGCTGAAACTCTGCGATTTGGTTCAGATCTGAACCAAAACCATGTCGCCGGTGAAGCCATGTGTTCCGGTGGCGACGAAGCTGATTTCTTCTGCTCCTTCTTTGAATCGACTTGGGGTTTGAGATCGGAAGAAGATGGGCTTCCTTCCTCAGCGTCGTCACGGTGAGGTCGGCCATGGCTGTCGTTTCTTCATCTGCGAGTAGATCTGGGATTGGAGCTTGAGCTCGTCCGTCCGGTGAGGGCGGTGGGAGGGGGAGGAGGTGTAAGAGGGACGAGGAGGCGGCGGAGGTGGGGGTGGCCGGAGACGACGCCAGAGGTGGCCGAGGACGATGCTCGGTTTTTGTCCAGATTTTTTTTAATATAAATAAAATTAATTTTGTAAAAAAATAAAAATGATTTTTGATATATAAAACTGTTTTTAATAAAAAAAAGTATTTTTATAAAATAAACTGAATTTTATGTATTTTTAAAATTAAAATCTGATTTTTTGAAAATAAAAATTGAATTTATAAAAAAAACTGATTTTATTTTAAAATTAGTGAAATTTTCAGTTTAACACCCTAAACAATGAAGGGTATTATTGTCATTTCACTTCTTTTCAAATTCTGAGCCAATGGCATGAGATGAAAATGTGAGTAATAGTTAGGGGGTATTTTGGACATTTTACCTGGCTGGGTATGAAAGTGAAATTAAAAGTTTGGTTTGGGTATGAAACTGATAAAAATTTATGTTAATGTATCAAACTGAAATTAAATGTTTGCCAGAGTGGTAAAATGAAATTTTCCATAAAAATTATTATACGTATACTTATATAGGTATATTTTCTACCTTTAAATTATACACTTTGGATTGATGTAAATGGCTTTATCGACCCCTTTAAGTTGTCGTGTGAGGTGTCAATCACTTTCTGCTCTTTCCTGCTAGTATTGTTAGTCGAGTGTGGTTAGTTGGTTTGTTTCGCAACTTACGTGCGGCTAGTAGTTTTTATCTGTTTCATTGTTGATTGCATGTTTGTAATTGTTTATTGTACTAAGTTGCAGATGTCTCCTTTTCCCGTGTTTTATAAAACATTGCATCCCAAAATAAAAATAGAAAATTCATGTGTCCAATTCAAATTGATATGCTATTTAGAAGAAAA
Source organism: Erodium maritimum (assembly GCA_963921825.1). NCBI lineage: Eukaryota > Viridiplantae > Streptophyta > Magnoliopsida > Geraniales > Geraniaceae > Erodium > Erodium maritimum. Next base: position 50,462,529 of record OY997594.1, on the reverse strand, counting down.
ATATTAACAACATAATTTTTTGTCATTATGCATTTTTTAACAAAAAATAGAGTAAATAAAAGGATTTTTTATTTGATAATTTAGATCGAAAATAAACATATTTTTAACCCTGTTAAAAGGGATTGAATATCTTGTCACTTGACCCAATATGATTTACATTAATTTAAAATACTGCTTATAATATTTATGAAACAGGTGGATGGAGTGCATTATAAACCGATATGAATAACATATGCATTCTTACATTACCGTACTATGTACTTAACAATCATCCACGTGTACTACGAGTGGTCATCCCGTAAATGAAGAAACAATATATTAGCATTAAATTTAGCAAAATAGGAAGATGCATAGGGTAACGTAGAGATGTAGAAGATTTGTATATTCCTCGAGCTACGATCTTGATATATATTATTTGAATATGCCGGCCATAGTGGTATTAATTAAAAGAGTAGAACCTTGTAATATAGAATCAAATGCACAAAGACAAAACCCACATCTAGCGAATGAATTTACTCCATTCAATTTTGACCGGTCTTCACATTTTTGGGAGTCTAAGTACGATATTAAAAAACAAAACATTAGTATAAAATTGTGCTGAGTTTCATTGGATTATAAAGGTATTATTTATATAGCGTAGCTAAGATTTCACTTAATTGTTACGAAGGTGATACTAAACGAAAATCGAGCAGCCTAACTTACGCACTTGGGGAAGAAGATTTTATTTTATATCCATAGTTCCGATATTTAATAGTAAATTGAACGAACGAACTCAAATGTAGAACAAGAGACATGTCTCCTAACAATCTTTCAAGTTCTCTGTTTTGGTCGGGAGCTCTCGACCCTAGCTGTCGTAACCTCCATCATGGAATCGTCACTGTATACGTCTCCAACCACCACAAGAACAATCGTGAGTCTTCTCTTCTCTCTACTCTTGGTAGTGCTCTCCTATGCGCATCCACAATTCAACGGTGCTGTATCGACGACGGATCATGACTCTCTGTTGCGGTGGTGTTCTCCTCTGCGCATTCACACTCTGGCGTTGCTGTATTGGAAGGATGGTTCGTCGACGACGATCCGCGACTCCCTGTTACGGTGATGCCCGCATTCTTAGTGTTAGCCTCCCACATCTCGAGCGGGGACACGGTCGGTGGTATAGTCGAGAAAAATCAGACGAATCAGGCGAGAACTGCTATGCAGCCTTGCCAAGCCCAATGAGTAAGCAAGGATTCAATGATTTTTACTGGGAGGGATCCCTGAAACATACATATCCTTCCTATAGATTCTCAAGTTCAAGTTCGGTAGCTCACGTGACGAAAAGAGACCTTGGAAAGCAGGGATCAACCAGCGTTTAGGCCTTACTTTGAGCGATTCTTGATAGTTTGGATCTTTTTTTTTTCCGTTCTAGCTTTGGTTTCAATTCCTGTTTTAGTTATATTTTATGTTCTACTTCTGCATGTTGTTGGTATAACCCTTTTTTGTTGGACCGGTTCGTAGGTAAGAGTTATTGAATCATTATCCATATAAAGGGTATGACCACTGAAATGATTATGTCTTTCTATTAATGAAACTACTTATTCTTAAAAAAAGAGACATGTCTCCTTATACGAGAAAAGTTTTCCAACTCAAGTCGGGCATCCATCTTATTCGAGAAAAGTTTTCCAACTCAAGTAGGGCATCCAAAAAGTAAACTTGTCAAAGGTAATAATAAGAAGATCAATAAAATTTGTTTTCAAGTCTTTGGAACAAATTCAATTACAATGATTATGATATAATAATTTTTTGTTTTACAAATTTCATAACTTCATTTTTTTAATCCTTTATTTAACATAAAAACAACTATATAACGTGCACATAGTATCCTATAAATGACATCTACCAATAAATATCATGTGAAATTGAAACTAATGAATGTACCAAAAAGTAACAATGTCAATTCTACGTTTCAAAAAAAAAAACAAAGTCAATTCCATTTTTCTTTTGTAATTCCACTTTGTTTTGTTTCTTAAAGAGGCTTCAAAATAATTCTTCCCCCAACTTAAAATGGGTGATTTTTTCTCTCCTTTTTACAGCATCATTGTATATCTATTTGAGTGGATTTTCCACTAAAGTTTTTTCGGGACACATGTTTATTTCTCATTGTCTCATCAAGATGTTCTTCAAATGGGACACAACAATTTTTTGTTGTCCCTATCTCTCAAGTAGCCTAGCATAATCAATGGCATAATTTCGACCTTTAATGAATACTTTGTTGTCTATTTCAAAATCGATCCCTAACACACATACGTTATGACCCAATAAATAATATGACTACATATATAAATAATAGGTGATCGACGACTACTTGTCTTTTCGACAACAAGGTGGTTGTCGGTGGGGAGCAATGTGATCGGTGTCTTCAATTCCTTAGGGCTTGATTTCAACTTATCCAGGTTTGATTCCATAAAGGAGATTGAATAAGGGAGCAAGGTACCCAACATATTCACTTCCTTAAGGTTCAATATCATATTAGCTATGTTATCAGTTCAATCGGCTATTGCATGTCCATTTTCTAGTTGAGCATTGTTTTTTTTATATAGCATTGTTGAGTGCTACTTTAATATTGTGTTCTTGACACTGTCCAATTGTTTTTTTTATAAGCAATTTTTTCATTGAGAAACCCTTTTTTGAGGTAAAAGAAGAAAAACACAGGCCAACAAGGACACAAAAGGACGCTTCCCTAAGATGATCATATGTCATTTATAAGGGATATCAACTACAAAAAAAAAACAGACAACACTCAAACAAACAACAGATACACAAGATACACAAGCGGGGTAGACAAGAAATACAACCAGCAACCTAACACAAGAGAAATACTCACAAGAAAAACAAACTAGGATATGAAATCCAAATATAACCACCATGAAGCTCTAAAATTAAAAAAAACGGGTCTAGAGAACCCAAATGTGACCACCATAAAGCATTGTGGGGAGTAGATTCTAACTGTCAAACCTTACCGGCTAAAATCCCAGCCCTAACTTTGATTTAATCAACCGACTCCCATCTCAATAGAGCTGTCCATCTAAGGATCGCAACTATAAAGCCGGAGCCAACATCGCAAACGGCCGTGACAGACCCGAATTACCATACAAACCCTAGCAAATGGCTTCAGAGGGGCAAACAACACCCAAGAAACTCGCCGACTGTCAACGCCTTCAACCAACGAGCTCGACCCACCACCGGGTCGAGAAGAAGCAAAACCAAATACTATGGGTAGCATGCACGAATAAAAGAAGCTTAACCAAACAAGGAAAAGGGTAGAGACTACCTCTGATCTAACCGTCATGACATGCACTCGCGCCGGTCCTCTTAACGAAACCGACCAATACCGAGAAACAGAAAAAGAGGACCCGACATTTCTACCGAGCACAAGGCATGCAATTCTATCATGCACTTCGGGAGTCCGATGCACCCCGACAAGCCGATCTGAGAGGAAACCGACGAGAAATTACTGACTCCTAGGAATTAAACCGCCGAGCACCACTACATCGAGATCTGAGCCACCAAGCACCACCAGACGACGACATGAACTACTTCAACCTCCTCCGGGAGAAAGAAGTCTCACGATCAGAACAAGTCGTCGGCCACCGACAAGAGGGAAGGCGGCGGAGCCAGGTTGGGCGCTGCGAGGGCTACGGTGACACAACCAGAAGAGTTCCGGCGACCGACCAGGAACCCCACGGCCTGAAGAAGGGCTCCCAGCCGACGGATCTGGCGTGATGGCTTCCCCACAGCTAAAGGAAAGGCTCCCTACCACCAGAACAGGGACGACGACAGAAACCGGCCACACCAAAACTCCGGCAGAACTCCAACGGCGGCGCGGACGACGCTCCGGCAGAAACTTGAACTACAGCGTGGGAGGGAAGAGGTCGTGAGGACGGGGGATAAACAAGGGGGATAAGCGCGGGGCCTCCGCCGGTAAGCGAGGAGGAGGGCGGATCGAGCGCGCCGGCGGCGAGCCGAGGATCAGATCCGCCAGTACTGGAGGGAGAAGCTGAGACTTTGGATTTGATAGGGATAAGGAAGGACTCACCGACAACAGCTACAACCATAGTGGTCGTGGCTGTCACCGACGAGAGAGAGAAGGGGCGGCGGGAGCTAGAAGATAGGGTTGGCATAGTTCCCAAGTCAGAGGAAAAAAGACGATTCTCGTGGACACTATCATTACGTCTAGTACACTGTCCAATTGTTGATTGCTTTTATGTGTTCCATGTTTCTTTTTTTATGGTAGATGTGTTATACGTTTATGATATGAGTGATATATTCAATTTAGCTGTTATAATGTGTTTGATTTTAAAACAATGAATTATTGTGTTGAAATCCTGAAAGGAGCTTGATATAAGGCTCCAAGATAATTCTGAACATTGTTTTTTTTTCTTTCCGAACGTGTGCAATCTTAACCTTTTAGACATCGTTTATTTCTCCCTCCTTCGTAGGTGATGGATATGGTCACCAGATCAGGATCATTGTCGGTGGGTAGTCCTCTCCTTCTCTCATCTTCTTCCATATCCTCTCCTTCTGTGCTTCCTTTTCCTTCTATCCTTTCGCCATAGAAAAGCTTTCTCTTGATCCGGCCTTTGAGGCCCGAGATCCTATCAACCGCTTTGTCCTTAACATCTCTTTGATCTGATCTGCTTCCTCATACATCGAGGATCTAGATCTATGATTTGATCCCTCGGTGGTGTTTCTTGTCTGATTGGATGCTTTCTATGACCAATAACCTTGGTCGTGGGTTGCTCTGGTGGCCGTTCGAACGGTTGTAGGGATGTCTTGGAGTGTATGTCGTCCTCAACCATCGTTGCTCTAATGACCTATGGTTTTGGTCGTCGTACTTGCTATTATGTTGTGGTGGACCTCACAGCAGTAGTCGTCGAAGCAGTTGTGCTTGGTGCAAAATGACTTTGTGGGCTCGTTTTCCGACCTCTTCCGCCTTCGTCCTACTCCGGCCAGATCTCCCTCCGCCTTTAAGCTGATCAGGTCCATTTTTCCTCCGGGCAGATCTGGCCCATATGTTTCCCTCCGACCTCATTGGACAAAATAACTATATTGGCTGCAACTTTGGTGTGTACTAGTTGCACTTTGGTGTGCACTTGTTGCACTTTTGATGTGTAGTTTATGCAGAGGAGGATCCAGAAAATTAATTTACGGTATACCACTGATAATGATTAAATGTATAAAAAAATCAATTTCGGTTTACGAAGTTTAAGAGTTTGATTGGTTTTCCAAATGACATGACTGTCTCATACGAGTTCCAATTTGGTCCAGTAAAACATCAAATCGAATGGAATTCAGATATGTATATTTTTATGAAGTAATTTCAGCTAGAAAATACAATACATGACCCATACAAGTCGTGAAGGTCGAACGGTCAACCATACGTTGTTTGGCTCGTCATGGACAAAGCACTCTAGGAAAAACATATAATCAGTCATACGACGTATACGAGAACGTAAATGATATGATATGAGATATGATTTCTTTTACAATGAGTCAAAACTACTTTATTTTCAATAACTATAAATACTTATAAATGTATATTACTGAACTGTTATGTCTTACATCTAACTTATTCAAGTACAACGTACGAAAAAAAACTATGAATAAGATTTTTGAAAAGTGTAATAGACATTTGGAGTGTTAAAAAGCATTTTCAAGTAAAATGAGGTTATACACGCAACAGATCTTCAAATGACCATAACTTCTTCATACAAACTCCGATTAAGGCCCATAAAATATCAAATCGAAGATATCTGAAAGCTCTATAATACATATAATTTTCTCGGGGTAGGTTATGCCGATTGAGAATGAAACAGTTGCACGATTATCGAAAGAATCTGAATTCAAGCCAGTTGCGGATGTCTGTGTTAAGCTCCATTGGCTTGTTAGCTTTCTTGATGAGCTCAGTGTTCGCTTAGCTCGCCCTCCCCATATTTTGTGTGATAATGTTGGTGCGGTGTATCTCTCTACGAATCCGGATTTTCATGCTCGTATTAGGTATGTTGAAGTCGATTTCCACTTTTTTCGGCAACTTGTCTTAAAACGAAGATTGACAGTGTCCCCTCTATCTACTTCGGACAAGATTGTTGACATATTGACGAAGCCATTTCCCAAGCCACAATTTCATAACTTTCGTGACAAGCTTCATTTCATCTCCGCCCCGACTTCAGCTTGTGGGGGGCGTGTCAAGTACTTATAAGAATTAAGCTTGTTGTCTTTAATATTGATAGGTCTTATCTCTAGTGTTGATATACTTGTAGTCTCCTACTTGCATACAACTACCTAATGTATATATACATTGTACTGCTAACGAAATACACACATTCATTTCCATACAATTCTCTGTTATTGACTTGGGTGACCCGTCCGGACCTGGCCAGGGTTGGGTAGGCCCACCCATCTGTAGGCCGAGTATATTTGGAGGCCCACCCAATTGTGGACCGGGGATTTTTGGATGTCCGTCGGGCCCAGAAGCTGGTCCGACAGAGGAGGACCAGGACTTGGGGTCAGTAGGCTCAACACGTTCTGAGGGGGCGTATCGGACAACAACGGGGGGCTTCAAGAACCCCCGCCTCAGTCAATGAGGAGCTTGTGGTCCAGTGGGGGGTCGGCCAACACCACCACCCCACTAGACGTAAGGTGGTAGTGGAGCAAGTTATGAGACAATAATTTCCTACCACCTTGGAGGCCAACACTCTCGCGTTTATAGAGCCCATGTTTTTCTAACTATGGAGGACGACAGACGTTGGCAACCCGGTAGAGTTCACAGTTCGCTAAGGCGCTATCCGGAAATAGGCCTACTCTGTCTTAGTTCTTCGCTTAGATCTGTTGTATCGGTTCCTTTGAAAGATACTGCAATAATATCTTCCGAACATTTCAGTAGAACACTTCAGTTTCCTGAGTATTTATATTCAGTCAGTTTATTTTTATGTTGGGTCTCATTTTGTTTGGGATGTTTATTCCTTTCTGTTTCAGTTTGAAATCTGATTATGTTCATTTTGGACTGAACATTATGATGTTTAATATATAATATTATCTTTCCAGCAAAAAACAATAATAATTTTTGAAATAAGGAGGAGGGAATGACATCTTCATGCATAATGTTTCATCTTCCCTTTTTATTTTATTTAAAGCCACATCCATAGGACAAGTTTTTTTTGAAAGGAAAGATTCATTAATAAATTAACAAACTTTACAAACCGAACATAAGACGAAGTGAACAAACGGTGGAATAAGCGTTATATCCATCGATCGTTCCCGAGAACTTGAGGAACGACCGATGATATGAATAGATCTCGATACGAGCGACGCAGCGCCTAAATAAACAACTACTACCAGGTCGATCCTCTTTATCGGCTCTCTAAAGAGATATACATATAAAGAATTCTGACCCGACACACTACAACCTGTCGGATATCCGAGATTCCGACAGGGAGGACAAAATAGAAAACAGATAAACGCAAACAAAATAAACAACACAATAAACAACAACAACAACAAACAAGAGCTAGTCGCGACCGCCCTCCAATGACAGAGCTTGGGACCGAGGTGAGGTGGACGTCGCCGACGGGTACAGATCTGATCCAATAGAGGCTGGTGCACGAGACTGGCCGGGTAAACACGAAAAGTAGGAGCACAGATGAACGACATCGACTGCGGTGTTCCGACAGAAACTGGGTTCAGACCTGACCGTCTGGACGGAAAAATAACGTGGCTAAAGAGTTCTGTCGGAGGTAGTCGAGTCGTCGGGGAGCTCATGGTCGATCGTCGGTGCCAGGTGAAACGGGTTGGGGAGGGACTGGGATAGGAATGGCTTAGGAAGGAGTGGATCCGGCCAGGGAGGGGTGGGGGGAGGTGGGTCAAGACGGAGAGGGGTTGATGGGGGTGGTGGGAGGCGGAGCTGGCCGTGGATGGACGAGTAGTGGTACATCTGGACATTCGAGGGCGGGAAGGGGTGGTTTTGGCCCGAAGAGGGCGGCGGTGAGGGAAAGGGGGAGGCGGGGGAGAGAGGGGAGGAGAGGCGACGACGACTAGCGGAGCACACAATAGATCTGGCCGGGGAAAAAGGTTAAGGTGGCAGCAGGGAGGGGGGTTTGACCAGCGAGGCGAAATTGGTGACTGCGGACGACGGGGAGGCTGGTTCAGGTGCCAGATCTGGCCGGAGGCGAGGGATAGGCGGCAACAGGAACACGGGACAGAGACGGCGGCCGAAAACGAGAGGTGACGACGACGAAGACCAAGGAAGGTGGGCAGAGCTCATAAAAACAGAGTGAAAAAATAGGTGGTTGTCGTGGGTAGATCGACAACGCCGTGTTGACCCCAAGATAAAAGAGACGGAGGGGGCAAAAGAAGTTGCTACTTGCGACATCCATGACCATGGTCATGAATGTCGCCGGGGGCTGCTGCATTATGAAGAAGAAGAGCTTTTAGGATTTGTTTCCACAGGACAAGTTGATCATAACAAGTTCACATTAATTTCATGACATGACATGACCACAAAGATAGTCTCGAGATACACATTACATCTAAATTACGTAGATCAATACTTCACTGGAAAATAAGTTTTTTCTCCATGCAATTCGATACACAAAGTATATGTTAAGAAAAAAATAATACTATTTTTCATTTAAATCCTCATTTTGACCCGATGCTATTTTAATTATTTTATTTAAAGGTATTCGGATGTCATTTGTTATTGAGTTTATCCAAACCTCTTTTATCTGAAAGAAAAATTGTTGATTGGAGCCATTTCTTCAGTTATGATGACTCAATTTTGACTATTGCTTTCCACGAATGTATGATTATTTTTTAGTACAACACTAATGTATGATTAGATTAATGTATATTGAACAAAGTTATACTAACACATAAATCTCAAACCCTGAAATTTTATAGAGAGAATCCACGTTTCATCCGTGATGTGATGCAAACGGTACATCAACTTGAAGATTTGAAATTATTGTGAGCTGAGGGAAATCTTTGGAATGACAAGATGAAGAAACAAACTGATAAAAGAGACTAATCTAGCTAAAAGTGGATAGTTTTTCTGAAACAACACGTATTGCCAAAACTAGGACTAGGATCTTGTTGTTGAGAACTAAGGTGGTATTGTGGTCATCACCTCAATATTATTGCTTTGCGGTGGTTGTGCCGAGCCATATGTATGTCCGTGGACCCAACAACTTTTGATTTGGATACACGAGAGGCTCCTAGCTAAGGTCATTCCCTCGGAACCTTCCCTGTGATCAGGGCCATGTTTCGAGCCGATTATGAGGTCCACTCAACCCATCAATACAAGGTTCAAGTTTGATCTTACTAAAATCGACACTTGCTAAACAAAACAAGGAAAGAATGTCTGAAAACAATGTTGAAGTATATAAATTAAAATGAAATTTATATTTTAAAGATGGTTTTGAACCATTTTTGGATACCGAAAATTTTCTTTTTTGGGGTTTTGAAATGGCTGACATGATTTGTAACATCCTTGTTGTGTCAGGTTTGTATTGTTTTCGGGCTAGGCTTTAGTGGTGGCAAGTACTGTCTTGTGTTCTTGTTGTGTTTTCTTCTTCTGTCTCTTGTGTTGTGCTCGTGTGTTTGGTTGGTGTTGCGTCTATGTACTTTGAATGTTGTCCCTAGTTTTAGTTGTTTTGTTTTAGTGGTGGCATGTACTGTCTTGTGTTTTTTTGCTTCTATCTCCAGGGTTATTCAATGTCATCATCACAAAGGGGCCAAAGGATTTGGGCCCAACTTAGACATATATCCTTCAGAAGCCCAAAGTCATGGGTCACATATACTGAGAATGTGAATCGGAAGTTCACGATTTCTGCCAAAAATAGAAGAAAAATGCACTTTGATGAACTTAGAGGGTGTACAATGAGCCGATTAAAAAAATTTCTCTCTCGTGTGAGAGCCTAGCTCTAGCCGTCCATGTTGTTATGGAGTTTTCGCCTGCTGTTTTTGCTGCTGCGCCGCTTGAACTGCTGCGCTTTGCCGTCCCTGTGTTCGCCTTCCCTGTCCAGGTGACCTCGCAGACCACGACTGGTGCGGAGTTTTCCTACGGCTGGGAATGGTTGGCTTTCCCCCAATCTTCGCCGTCTCCCTCATCCTCCATCCCTCTTGTGATCTCAGAGCCTCCTCCTCCAACGGCCGTGGCCCTCGGGTCTTCTTCGGGGGTCCCAGTCAGTCCCGTTCTCCTGGCCCCTCTACCCCCTTGCCTCTGAGGCGACCCCACCAAACCCTAATATTTTGACATGGTTTCTAACCACACTCTGTCGGGTCCATGTGGACTCTACGCTGCCTCTGGTCCGGTGGTTCTTCCGCCGCAGTCCTTCTATGCCCCGCTCGTCCCTGCTGTATCCCACGCAAATCTAGGGACATGCTCGGGAAAGCCAGGGCTGGAATTGCTAAGGCTGGGACCTGCTTCGTCAGCCTTATCCCCTACTCATCTGGGTCCTAACCTCTGCAGGCAGATGTGGGAGTGTGGGGGGATCTTGCCGTTAGCACCTCGTCTAAAGCCTTCTCCGCGGGGACGGAGCCCGAGTCTGTGTGGGTCTCGCCCTAGGTTTTGGGGTGCGCTGCCGTGGTCTAATTTTGGGCGAGTGAGGAAATGCCCTCGGGGGGAGGGGGGGGGGGACGACATCCTTGTTGACTTGGGCCGGGTCGGGGACCGCTCGACTGGTGCAGGGTTGGGGGTGCGACTAGGTGGCTTCATGAGGAGCGTTGAGCGGCGATCCTGGAAGGGAAATTGTCATCGGAAACGGGTCTGAGGGGCATCTCGTGGTCGTCAGGAGCGCCGGTCATGGATTTGGAAGGCTGCCAGCCTGGTGACACTAGATCTGATACCTAAGAGAGGGTTGTCTCGAAGCAGGGTACCCGGTGTAACACTAGACACCCGGATACCCTATTCGGGTTCAACCCAAGTGGCCAGCGATGGCCATTTCGTTGCCCGGGTTCAAAACAAGTGGCCCCAGGGTCAACACAAATGACTTGTGGCAGGTCACCCGGAGGGTCCATGTTGGGTACCCCCGTGTATATGTGGCCACGAGATCATCAGGGGACATGAAGCTGTTCGTTCCCAGAATGATTCAGGTTCTGATTCTGGGGGTGCTCGGGCACTCTAATGCAAGTTCAGCCCACAGGGGTGTGGGGTGGTCGATCATAGGCGGGGAAGAGGCCCCGTTGGAGAGAATGAAGCACATCTCTGACATCGGGGACTGGCCTAAGGAGGGGTCCCCGGACGATGCTCTGCCTCCCGCTATCACCATTACTGTTGAGGTCTCTCATGATCTCTGGTACCCCGTTCCTCCTCTCCGTCTTCTCTCTTTTCCCAAGAGGCAACACCTGCGCGTAGGTCGCCAAAATACCGTCTGAGACGGTTCTGATATGAAAAGGCTCAGTGAACAATGTTCATTCATACTGACCTTGCCGTGGTTTAGGAGCATGTTCCTCGATGCACACCAATGTACTCTATAATTTAATGAATGAAATCTGCACCTTTCGGTCAAAAAAAGAGGATGTACAATGAATGACTCAGTGTTGATAAGAGACAAAGCTAAACTTAAAGACTGCGCCATCAACATTGATTGGAGTTTTCATTTATGAGTAGTTGTCTAGCTTAAAGATTCGTTTAGTGACAAAGCTAAACATAGAGACTGCGCCATCAACATTGATTGGAGTTTTCATTTATGAGTAGTTGTTTAGCTGGAAGATGGTATAGACCCCAACTTTAGTTGAGAGCCGAGTAGTGAAGTTCAACGACTCTAGCAAACACTAAGTCTTGTAGTCATGCCGTCACATTTTTTCGCCTCAGCGCACCGTGATCCGACATGTGGTGTTGCATCGTAGTAGGTTTTATGACTAGTCGTTGGCTCGTGGAAAAAGATGTGTCGATAATGTTAGATATATATAATTGGGCCTTCAACTATCATCTTAAGCATTTAGTTGAGTTGGTTCTCTAATATGGTATCATAGCTTGACTCCTTACGGACCCGGGTCCAAACCCTACTCTTTACAACAACAAAAAAATTCTAATTTCTTGTGTATTTATCAAATTTACCCATAATGGGTCAGCCCTTATACTCCTTCTACATGGGCTATCTACAAGCCACTTCTCAATGGGCTCTCCAACTATTTCTTAATGGGTTATCTTCAAATCTCCTCTTAATGAGCTCCCCTACTATCTCTTAATGGGCTATCTTCAAATATCCTCTTAATGGGCTCCCCAACTATCTCTTAATGGGATATCCTCCTCAAATCTTCTCATCGGGCTTCCTACCTACCTCTTAATGGGCTATCCTCAGATCCACCTCCAAGCCCGTAAATGGGCTTGTCTGTGAGGGCGCGTGTTAGATATACATAATTGAGCCTTCAACTATCATCTTGAGTTTTTAGTTGAGTTGGTCTTCTAACATATAATAAGTATTAGTTAATTATAAACGTTTTAATATAAAATAAATCCTATATAAATGCATCGACAATGCTCTGATCCCACACGCCGCTACCCTTATTCTCATACCCTGAATATTCTTTGATGTCGCATCTGCATCATTTATGACAACATGAATGGTTCAAGATTCATGTGGTCTGCCGAAGTGGATTACCATCTTATGTTTACTTAGCTTGAGCATGTGGTCCTCGAAACAAAGTATTATCTAGTAGGTCGCTGTTGCACCAAATGGTGCCCCATTTCGGACCAAGAAGAAATTGAAAAAGACCATTGAGGTGTGAACAACAAGAAATGACGGAAATTTGACCATATATTTATTAGGAGTATGTCCAAACAACCCGTTATATTATTCCCGATGACCAGTTGTGGCTGAGGGTGACCATCAAATCACTCTGGGCACGAGGTTCAACAAGTATGAGTGATGGGAGGTCCTCCAAGACGCATTGAAATTGTGTCGTTATATTGGTCAAGTTTCGTAGTTGTCTGGTTATGTTTCTGTTTAATGATGTGTTTTAGTATTCTCGATATATTGTTTTATTTTATGTAATATTATGTGTTTATTTTATGTTTTTTGTGTTTTTTTGTAATATTATGTTTTATTAAATGTACTATTATGTTTATTTTAGTATTTACATGTTTGTTTTCAATTTATGATTTCCACCGTTTATTTTTTTCTTCTAAATTTGAATAATATTGAGTATATCATGAATGTTTAATTTATATAAAAAATACAAATTGTAGACATCTAACAAAATTGCTATCCAATTAACTAACACTATAGTGTGAGCCTATCGCGCTAGTAGACTAAAACAGTAAATATAACATAACGTACATCTAATTAGCAGACTATCAACTATAATCGATGCCTCACCATTTATATTTTTTTATCAGAGAAAAATAAATATAAATTTTTCTGATAAGCGAAATTTATTAATTACTTATCCTTCTGAGATGAAAAAACAAGACAAAGAGAGGCACTCGAAAATAGGCCTCAACCTCAAGACCAAAATGAAGCTAAAAAAAGCTAACAAACTACTCACACAAGAGATAACACCTCCCACACGAAAGAAACAAACAAAACAAAACAAGAACCTACCATAAACAACACAACAAAAGAACGACCCAAACTACGAAACAAAAGGGAAACAACCCTGACCACCACAGGGAACAACAAAAGTAGAAACGAGCCCAACCAAACCAATCAACCCAGGGCAGAACCATCACAAAGTAAAGACAATCTGGTCTCATCTTGAACCCCAACCTTAGAACTCAAAGACTTATCTAGGAAGAAAAACTCATTGTCAAGCAAGAGTCCAAGGCATGATGAACCACCTTACCAGCCGAAATGATCGACACTACACCGTCTCTATCCTTATTGCTAGACTTAGGTTAAATCTAATAAAAAAAACCATTGCTATGTCCTTATTCTTCCCTTGACCTATAGGACTCCTCCTTTTCTTTCGACCCTAGCCCTCAACTGTGAAATCACACTCAATAAATGTGTTGCCAGTAGAGGGAGAGGGGCGAAGGTCATAAACCTCTACAAACAGTGTTGTCACAGATTGATGAACTTCCGAAGGGACAAAGAACTCGTCTGAGTCGACGGAATCCAAAAACACATGAGCAGAAGGTGATAATTTTGAAGGATCTTCACCCTCCCTATACCATGCACCCGCAAAGGAGGCCGATCCTACGACACCGACATTTGAACTAGACTTAGAACTAGACTCAGAAACAACTTAGAGTGTACAGGGACATCGACCAAATATCACGAACTCGAAGTACTAGTGACTCTACTCTCATCGATGTACTCTCATCGATGTCTCGAACAAAGACGAAAAGCGGTTCCATCAAGAAGCAACTCCACCTCCGTTCCTCCCAAAATCTTTCTACTGTAAAACAAAATAAATCCGCGACCGGAAGAAGCCCCTAGTTCCTCTCCCTAAACTGATAACGGAGCCGAACAACTTTCCAATGGAGAAAAGATTATCGATGCTCCAACCATGAAAAGGAAAGCCATCAACAACCATCCACGGGAAAAAAACCACTTTTGAGCACTAAATCCCCTGAACAACTGGTTATCACGAACCACCTCTCTAGCTAACGCCACTTCGTCTCCTTCATTGCTGCTTCAAACATAGGGTCTGGGTAAGTAATAAAACACACCTTGTTGCCAAAAGAACGAAACTCTAGATGCAGAACACCCTCTCTCGATATTTCACATTTTCTTTAAAATATATCAACATTTATTTTTATGTGCGAGTCGAATCTAGAACTGACTAGAAATGTCATAGGGTCGAAAAATCGATTGGTATCGGTCAGTACCGACAAAGACAATACTGGATTTTGAAAATACCGACAACGGATACGCTAAAAGGAAGGATCAAGAATCGAGTATGATTTTTAGGTTTAAGAATTAGTCATTGTTAAAAGGGAATCTAATTTTTCCCTTCCTTTTTCTTTCTATTTTTTCTCCCTTCCTTTTTTATCTAGTAAACTTCTTTTTTTATCTAGTAATTTTTTTTTTCTCTTAGGCTTATTTTCTTTCTTTTACCCTTCTATTCTATTTTTCTCTTTTTAAATTATGTTGAGGGACAAATAATACATAGTTTTCTTTTCCTATTTCCGTGATAAATCCATCAACCTCTTTCTCTTTTTTCATGGGTCATGTCAGTACGTTGTCAACTAGATCACTTCATACATGTGTATTGTCGTTTGTATATCTTTTGTTTTAGATTTCTGGTTTTTCACCCTCGATTTCTGATTCAATCTGCCATGATACTCTAACGTCATTGGTTATGCAAATTTGGGTCTCGACGTCATACATCATCATTCTTCCGTCTTCATGTCTGATCGTTGATCATATGTTTTTGTGTCTCAACGATCTTCTCGGTTTTTCTGGTTTGAGCATCCACACTGCTGGGCGGGGAGCTGTTGGCGGTGAGCAGTCGGCGACGGGAGCAGGCGGGGAGCAGCAGATTCAACGCGGGCGGGGAATAGAACTGTTGAGCTCGCCGCCAGCATTTACAACTGGCGTTGAGAGACGTTGGGGCCTCGAATGAAGCGCCGACCGTTGCACTTGTGATATTGCGCCATTTGATGTAGCAGTGACGCTCGGGTTTTCCTCCTTCTAGATTATCTGTTTGTTTCCCCAATGTTCTTTTTTTTTCATTAATGAATTGTAGTCCTTTCGTTTCGTTCAATGCATCAATTTTAATTAATTATCTGTTTTCTTGTCGTTCCGATTTTTTTTGTCATATTTTATCGGTTTGGTTGTCGGTGGTTATCCGTTATTTAATATTATTTAAATCTAACAGTCAGCAGTTAAAAGTCATCTAAATTTTTAGCATTGCAGGTGCCTGGCCTTTTAGGCTGGCGGTGAGCCGACGGTAAGGCCCAAATAATATTTTTATTCTCTCCACCAACGTCTCTCCACCAATAATATTGTAAGATTTGTGGATGCTCTTAGAACCAAATACCAACTTGTACTATTTACTGGCAAAAAATAGGAAGGTTTGACAAAAATTGGTCACTGTCAAGAAAGGAGAAACCAACTCCTATCTAATACCAGAAAAAGTTTCCTCGGTGAGTAGCACTAGTCAAACTGAATATATCATATCAAATTTATTATAATTCATATAAGTTTAAACTATCAAGGGAAAGACTTAACTAATACATTAAAAAAACAATCATTCTCTGGTGTGAAGAAATTCAACATTCGTCGTCTAAATGAAATCCAAAGCCGCATAAAACTAGGAGTAAAAAAAGAGAGATTGTAGAGAGAGAAGGTCTGACCTCTCTCTACAATTATCTTCTCCAATTTCTAACCCTAGCCCATTTCCCCAGCCCATCGTCGTCGCCGGTGGCTTACTTGGCTCCGGCCATGTGAGTCACCAAGCCGTTCATCCCGCTCTCTCCCTCTCCCCTTTGACCTCTTCTCTCCATCTCTGCTCCCCCCCTTCCGGTGTTGTTTCGGCTTAGCCTCCTCTCGTCTTCAAAGTCCCGACTCAGATCTGGATGTGGGACTTGTTTCCCCTCCTCCCCAGGTTGTGATCCTTACAGATCGGGCCTTGATGGTGAAGGTGTGGTG
The DNA here is from genome assembly GCA_963921825.1 of Erodium maritimum. Taxonomy (NCBI): domain Eukaryota; kingdom Viridiplantae; phylum Streptophyta; class Magnoliopsida; order Geraniales; family Geraniaceae; genus Erodium; species Erodium maritimum. The sequence continues at coordinate 50,445,955 of OY997594.1, read as the reverse complement.
GTTAGCTCCTCGGCGGCTTCTTCTATGCCTTCTCGGCGTCGCCCTCCAGGTTCAGTTCCTTCTTCTCCATCGTCTCGCTCCGCTGCTGACCGTGGGAAGCGCTTCCTTGAAGTTTGCTCTAGAGTGTGCTCGCCGCGATGGAAGTCCTCTGCTTCAGGTTTGTGTCGCCGCATTTAACTCTGGTCTCACACCGCCAGCTCTATGGTGCTCCGACGATCCCTTGGCCTTTCTCTCTTTGGCTGTGCTTTAGGCCTTCCCTACCTGTTTGTGCTAGCCAAGGTCAGATCTGGCAGTCCTCAGTCCCGGCTCCGGCTTGGAAGAAATTCTGATCCCCTTCTTCGCGTTTACAATGTTGGCTGGAATGTGAAGGGGATCCTCAGTCGTTGTCGTTTGTTGTTGTTGCCCTTCGCCTGCACCATGCTGGATTAGGCAGAGACTCGGGTGTTTTTGCTTTGGGACTCTCTGGTGAAAGTGGGGGTGCGTCGTTGATCGCCTCAGTAGTTTAGTCTGCCTCTTCGGGCTCGTGAAGATCTATGGTAAGACTCATCTTCTCCTCTATTCTATGTTGGGTCTTCTCCCCCCCCCCCCCCTGCCTCTCTGCTTTTTCGATCGATTTTCTGGTGCCCTCGTTCAGTTTTGTGAGTCGGGACCGCCGATTGGGGTTGGCCGCCGGCGAGGGCATGGGGATTTTGCCCTAGGTTCCCGGTAGTCTTAATAAGCTCTGGCTTTGTGGGCTATGTTGGTTTTCTAGCGGAATGGTCTCAACCGTTACTGGTCCTGGCCCCGACAGTTTCAAATCCTCGGTTCCGGTTCTAGGACTGGGGTTTTTGCTGAGATGGAGTCGATGTAATACCTACATAGTTTAGGGTTGAAGTGCTTTGGGGTGTTGGGTACTGCTGGTTTTTTTTCCCGATGAGCTTAATAGTGGAAAAATCTGGTTCTCAGACCTTCTTTTTTCAGGGCTAATGTTTGAAAAATCTAGTTATAAGAACTGTACTTTGTTTTTGTTTGTCGTTTGCTCCTTTAGTCCTAGTGTACCCCTTGTTAGGTTGTTGTGTTGCTCTTTGGTTGTAATCCCTTGATAGGTTTTTTGTCTGGCTGTTTTCTTGAGCTTGTTGTTGTTGTTGTAAGTTCCCTTATAAGTCGACTGTGATCGGCTTGGGTTCTTTTTTGTTGGTCCATGGCAGGATCTTGTAATCTCTTTCTCCTCAAAGAAAGTTTATAAAATTTCAATATGTTTTACCGATAAAAAAAGCCGCATAAAACTTTGAAGGAGAGATGGAAAGCCTCAAAACTAATTAACCTCATTAATAAGATCGATAGACGAGTGTAAACTTAATTGCACAAGACTATCCTCTGTTATTGTAATGTAATATAGTTCCTGTTAGAACAAAAGATCATACAATACTCTCTTTCAAGAAATTTATTCAATACATAAGACGACAAGAAATGTAAATAGTATCTATATATTGTCATTTGTCATGACCACATATAAGGGTTCACGAGATGTGCCAACCCTGGCCTTGATCATCATCATCATCAATACAACTTCCGGCTCAGCGCCTTCACCAAGAACTTCATCCCTCCGGCCTTGCAGTGATAGCCGTCCCGCTCACCGCACGAAAAATAATAGTCCTTCTTCTGCGTCAGCACGAACTTGAACCCGCTGCCGGCCCCTTGGGTCGGACTTGCCAACTTCTTTGCCTTCTTCAGGTCGCAAGCCAAGTAGCTTGTCCTATTAGGGTACGAGTACACGCTATGAGGGAATACGGTAGCGTTTGGTGCGTCGTACTTGAAAACTGCAAGTTTAAGCAATGTACAACCTTATCAGTAGTGATCGCAGAAGCGGTTCAACTAAAAACTCAACCTGATAGCAGCTTACTGAGAGTATCGTTGATGTGGAAGGGGGCCTTTTTGGTTGCCCATCGGGAGTAGTTCTTTCCGAATCGCCAATGCTGGGGGCCTCCGACCATGAACCTCTTGGGTGCATAATTAGCATCGATAGGCTTAGAGGCATTCTTGTCTGCCATGGATACTCCTAACAATATGGAAGCAACCACTAGGATCATGAGCCCTTTTAGAGGGCCAAAACCACCAATCTTTCCGTTCATGGCCATGTAGCCTGAGACTGTGATGAAAATGAAAGATGGGTGATGAGGTTTTATAGGGGGTTTGTAGTGCAAAATCAGCAAAAGTTGACATTACTTCATACTTTCTCATCTGAGCAGGTTAATGGATTATTTGATTTTTTATTACAGGAAAAGGTTCTTTTTCCGAAACAAGCAAGCAAATTATTAACTAATTCGTGTCAGAATTTATTGTTAGAAAAATGAGAATCGTTTGACATTGAGCAAGTATTTTTTTTTTGAACGGTATGCATTTTAGGAGGTGAAACGGTTACAAACAACCGTGAGAACCAAGAACCAATCCTAACCATACACGTAAGATCCAACATTTATCATGATGCCACATCATCACCCCCAATTTCACCCTAATTCACGTCACTTTCGTCCTTTCTCACTCAAGCAAGGACATAATTATAAAAACATGGTGCCATGTGGACAAGTGTCCATTTTTTTCTTCACCAATTCACTAATTTAATATTTTCCTATTCGTTTGAACTCCGATTAGCTTCAAACTTGCGCCAATATTTTTATTTTTTTTAAGGCCTTTAAATCAAGATCAATCATGAATATATTTTGAAGCACGAAAATAAAAAGGTATATTGTCACGCCCCAAATCCGATTTTGACCGGGCTCGAGACGTGAACAGAGAACGATAAATGAATAATTAAAAGAAAAGCTTTTCTAAGGTAAACTCCATAAACATAAATTACATAAAATCATTTTAAGAGTCCACAATTATGAAAATAACTGGACATACAGTCAAACAAGTCGGTACGTCTCTAGAATAATCCTCGATTCCCAAGGAGCTCCCGCCTTGAGATCACCCCTAGGCCTACTCAAAAATAAACCTGTACAACAATAAAACAAAAAGAGGGATGAGCTTACGCTCAGTAGGGAAAATAATAAACAACCAACCTCCAACTTGATAGCAAAGTAGAATTCACGCGGTTAAGTACCATATACAATTAATACGACTAATCAACAAGATGCTATTAAGGAGATAACGATAACACTAATATTCCAATCTTAAAGGGTAAACGTCATTTAAGAAAATGAGGAAAACGATGTAATCTTTAATAAACTACTAAAGCAAGACAAGATGTAAATATCGTGCCAACAGATTAAATCACAATACTCCGATCCACAATTGGTTCTTGTGTCATATCGGATCCCATAATCCGATCCATAATAGCCCTAGTGTCACGTCGGATTGCCCCTCGGTTCAGGGGAAACACATAGCATCGATGCTACCGGAAACATCCCTAAAGGGACGCACATCGTCGGGATTCTCGGAAATGTTCCCAAGGGACCATAGGTCATCAGGGTGAAACAAAGTAACCTTCCGGGAATGCTCCCGCAAGACGCATACACCCGGGGTGAAGCAACAAGTAATAATCCCCGCAGGGTAAACAATCTCTCGGCTATGATACTACCCCACATCGGTTTACCCCCTCGGTGTGGGTACCATACCGGACCACAAGTAACCATCCCCGCAGGGTAAACAGTAACATGTCATACCGGAAACGCATATCGGCCTAGACATCTTCCTGGAAACGCACATCGGGGTCAACCACGTACATCATACCGAAAATGCACATCGGCCTAGATGTCTTCCCGGAAAAACACATCGGGGTACGCAACCATATACCGTACCAGAAACGCACATCGGTCTGGGTATCTTCCCGGAAACGCACCTCGGGGTACACAAATAACACCCCACAATGTCATATCGAACACAATATAACAACCACAACCTCGTCTAAGTTCACACAACACGATACAAGGAATTCATACCAACAATCACACTTATTGTCATACTTACCAACCACGATCCATCGGTCTATCACTCACCCGATCATACCATTTGACACAATCAATTACACTCAAACATTCATTCAAGTATTCATTCAAGCATTTCGTCAAGCATTCATTCAATCATTCAATCATTCATTCAACAATTCATAACACAAGCATTACAATTTATCGGGTTTAGCTAGACTCTCATCTTAACCTAAATGCTAAGCAAGCACGACATGTGAGGCAATCACAAACAATCCTAAGGCTCATCACGGCCATTCTACCATCACAACAACCCAACACCCACGACACGATATGGCTCGTAGGTCGTTCGCATGTTATAAGACTATTCTAGTTAATACCGTCCTACATGCATACTAGACACGTCCGGTTATTATTGTAATTCAAAACCGATTATTCTTGTTATTCACATCCTATATGCAAACTAGGACCTTTCCGGTTATTATTAACCTATAGGCATACTAAAGCGGAAGTTAAATGAGGATTTTAGTACTTTCCCTACCTCAATGACGAACCAACAACTGCGTCTCCTACCTGCTGACGACCGGGCCAACTCCGTCTTCTCGGGCGAAGTCCACGTTCTCGGGCAAAGTCCAAGTTCTCGGGCGAACTCTTGCCGTGCTGGTTTAACAGATAAAATATCCAGTCAGTCCCGGTAGTCCAAGGTCCTCGGATATGTCCAATTAATCCTTTAATCGTCCAAATTAGTCCTTTAATTGTCAAAATTAAATTAATAAACTAATTAATTAATCTGATTTTTAAATTAATTTTCTTTAAAGTCGGGTTGACCCAGATCCGAGCCCGAACTAGATCCAGGTCCAACCTGGATCCAGATCCGGATCCAAACACGGAACCAGACCTGACTTGACTTAACCTGGACCTGACTCGGATCGGGTCTAGACCCGAGTCCAGGGCTCTGGGCCTGACCCACTTCTGATCCGGCTCGAGTCCAACTGGGCCCAAGGCCTGAGATCCGTCCGACCCCAAGGCCCACTTCTCGGCCCAACCTCTCATGACCCAAGGCCTGGTTCAGACGAGTCAGGACTCGTCCTGGCTCGGGAGGGCACCGACGAAGTCTCCGGCGAGCACTCCGGCCTCGCCAGGGCGACGTGGTGGCAGGGAGAGCCGGAGAAGGGCTGGTCGAGGCTGAAGGAGGCGTCAGGGAGCAACGACGGTGGTCAACGCGCGCTCCGACGCCACCCGTCTTAGATCTGGCGACGGTGGAGTTTTTCTCCGGCGTTGCTCCGGTCAGAAACGCTCGAACCGAGCTTGGAAGGACACGCTTTTAGTCAAAGGGAGCTCGGAGAGGAAGGAAGAAGGGGTGAGGGGTGCGAACCTTGAACGTTTTCTGTCGCCGGCGTCGCGCGAATCGCGAGGGCTTCCGACGATGGTGTCCCGTGCCCTTTACCGGTGTGGTTTGATTCGCACGGAGGCGAGGACGAGGAGATGCGTGGGGTTGCTATGGAGGATGAAGGGAACGTGAGGGAGAGAGATCTGAGATGGGAGAGACGGAATCGAGAGACGAGGGAGAGAACTGAGGCGGCCGTGTGTTTTCTTGGATTGCGTGCACGCATAAGGAGAGGAAGACGTTACTTTAGGGTTGCGTTCTGAATCGCGTGAGTTGGGCCTGGGCTCGCGTCTGTGAACTGGGCCCGAGTCCAGCCCAGCTCACATGCTCTAATCCTTTAATCCTTTTTTTTTTTTCTTTTTTTTTCTTTTTCTTTTTCAAACGATTACAATTTTCAATTTGTTTTTTCCAACCTCGACGTTTCAAGTCGATAAAAAATAATATTTTTCTTCTTTTAATTTAGCCGGTCTTTACATATATTGGGGTGATAAAAATAATGTTGAGTGTTGATAAATCTTCACTAATAAATGTTTTATATCGGAGGTATCAAACTAGTGTTAAATGTTGAGAAAAACATGTACTGAGGTGATAAAAATCATGTTCAATTTTGATAATAAATGTGATAAACTAGAGTTTAGCTTTGATAAAAAAACATGTGATGGGGTGATAAAAACATATGTAATTTAATGGTAAACATAGTGTTTAGTGTTGATAAAACTAGTGTTCATAAAAACACGTGATGAGGTGATAAAAATCATGTCCGGTTTTGGAAAATGAGGTGATAAAACTAGTGTCCAGTGTTGATAAAACCAGTGTAAAGTGTTGATAAAAATTACCCAGATATAATTTTTTTAAAATCAGCCCCGAAATAATTCTTTTTTTCGTGCTTCAAAAAAAACATGTGATGGGGGTGATAAAACACACGTAATTTAATGATAAACCTAGTGTTTGGTGTTGATAAAACTAGTGTTCATAAAAAGCACGTGATGATGTGATAAAATCATGATCAGTTTTGGAAATGAGGTGATAAACCCAGTGCAAAGTGTTGATAAAACCAATGTAACAGTGTTGATAAAACCAGAGCAAAGTGTTGATAAAAATTACCCATGTGTAATTTTTTTTAAAATCAGCCGCGAAATAATTTTTTTTTGTGCTTCAAAATATATTCATAAGTGATCTTGATAGAAAGCCCTTGAAAAAACAAAACTAATGGTGCAAGTTTGAAGCCAATCGGAGTTCAAACGAAGTGAGAAAAATTAAATTAGTGAATTGGTAAAAAAAAGTAATATAATAGTTTTACTAAAAAGCTCTCCCCACTTACTAAAAAATGCTGTTTTTTTTGCAGTCAGCAACTCAACTGTATCTCATCCCTTCATTCTTAAAATAGATGGCTTAGATTGGTTCTCATGGTTTGTATTTGATTTCTCCTCTGCATCTTAGAGTTTTGCATTAAAAAACTTTAACGTAAAGTGCAGCGGTACAAGGGGGACATAAAGTCTTGAGATCAGAATATGTTTGAGTCCCTCGTAGAACACCCGGTGCTCTGAAAACGTAGAAAAAATCTAGTTCACATCCTAGACAAAAAGAGGTGTCCCTACGATCAAACCGATCGAAATTAAAATCAAAGTCCAGCAGAAATAAAACATAATCCAAAAAACAAAGTACTGATAAAACGATGGCGCATATAAGCAATAATAAAGCGGAATCTCCAACGATGCAATCCTCTGCTCCAATTCAAGTCTTGGACCTAGATCGTGAGGGGTAGGCCACCACCTGTCTACCCCTCGGAGTACGGGTCGACTCATGATGCTTGGCGTGACTGCTTTGCAACCCTCGCCATATCTGGTGCCTCCTCGACTTCCTCCTCATCTCGGAGTTGGAACCTCAGTGGTTGCGGCTATGTGGTCCCCAACATTCGTTTCAGCTTATAAGGTGCTCGACGACCTTGATTCTGATAGGCCTTGTGTCGGAGCTTGGTCTTCAACAGCTTCTGCCTCTTTGGTCCCAGGCCTCCGCCCATTTCCCGCGGCTCCTTCTGCTTTCCCCCGCGAGGAAAATTGTCCATCTGTTTAGGGACTGTGGGAGGTAGTGGCATTGTGGGAGTCCAAGTGGGAGTCCAAATGGGAAAGTTGGTGACTCCACTCCTTCCACGTTCCCTACCCCTACCTTAGGTTAGCCATATCATGGGTCTTCGCAATTATGCTTGGCCCACCTGGAAATCTTGAGGATCCCTTTGAAAATTGTAAAGATGTCCCCAGGGGACTCTCATTAGCCATATCACCTGTCTTCGCTACCGACGGCCCCCCTTGTAAGGATAGCGCCGGGAACCCCGGTGGGGGAGGTAAACATCCCATTCTCCCACGGGATCGGTCTGGTCCAACAGTCATATATGTCATTAACTCCTCCACCCGCAGAGCCGAGGGATTCGTAGGGTGGCCCAATTTGTCTAGAGCAACCTGTCAACATCTAAACCAGTATCGCAATGAATCATCAAAGCGTACCTCATCCTTACCCACTCCCCGGATGTGAGTTGTGCAATCTTGTATCCGATGGTTGAGACGCCCACATCCTGCGCAGAAGCCTGACATCCGTTCAAATTGGAGTAGTGTTGTCGTAGCTTCTTGATGTCTATGGAATTGGAGAGATATCTGCTTCCGTAAAGGTCGATCCACATCCAGTGTCACCCGGAACCACAAGTAATCTGTCCAATATCGCACCACCGGGATAGGAGCCTCCGATATCCCCCGGCCAATTGAGGTTGCTAATAGAGCTCTGACCGCATCATTTCTAGCGTCCCCCATCCCATTGAACGTCCGCACCCCTATTTCTATAAACCGGAACATAATGATGTTCGGCTGCATGCAAGGTACATAAGGCAGTACAAGAAGTGGGTAACCGCTAAAAGTAAATGGTCCTTGATGCCGGATTCGGTTGAGGGTGGTCTCATTCGGGAATCGAAAGGCAACCACCGATTGGGACATGACTTCCACCTTCATCCCGTCCACCATCCACTACTTAAGCATCACCCCTACTAGGGTTTTCGGCATGTAGTTCGCATTCGCTACCAATCGTGCCACAAAGGAAAGCCGATACCTGTCATCATCAGCACCCGGGACCGCTGATTGAGAAACGACCACAATTATATCGTCATCCTCCTCATCATCCAGGGAGAAGTCCCCTAAATCCGCCGAGAGATCATCGAGCCCCCTATTCACAAGGGTACTCATTTGCTGTTGGCCGGCTTGTTCCGCTCGTGGTTGTAACGCCGGTAGGGCTCCGATTAGTGCCGATGTAGGGGAAGCAGACCCTCACGCGGTCACAGGATATGGATTGCCCCTCGGGACGTCAGTGGTCGGTGGGAGAGCTAGCCCCGACGGGGCTTCAGATCAGGAGGGCCAACGGTTGTGGTAACCCTCTGTTGCCGAGATTCGTCCGTCTCAGTGGTAGACGGTCCTACGGCTGCGGCGATCGATCTTGAAGCGGTGCCCACCGAGAGGAGAGGGCCAACTCAACCGCCGTGACCAGAGGAGAGGGATTCACGACGCCATGAATCGGACTTGCCGGTTGCATATACCGGGCTGGGACACTCGGGTTCACCCCCGTCGCCGCCAGACCAGGGCTGCGAGAGCTTGAAGCCGTTGGGACACTCGGATTCACCCCCGTTGCCGCCAGACCAGGGCTCCGAGAGCGTGAAGCCGCAGAGGACGTCGGTGATGGAGCCATGACGGAAACACCAAAACTGGTACAAAAACACGGTTGAAACAACACAGAATCGGAGGCGAAGTAATGTAAATGGACATAACTACTATGGAGAAAGGTTGAGAAAGCAGCAGAACTCAGTGGATATGGAGGATGCACAAAGAAGAAAGAGGGAGAAAAAGCTAACCATAATGTAAGCGTGCACGTTGTGAACATTGATTAAGTATTAATGTGATCTTGACACACTGTACCTGGTTGAGTGAGTTTTAACCTGATATATCCTAGAAGCTTCGTATATTTGAATTAATTATTTTGATGCGATAATTTCATCTTACAATCTTGTATTTTAAATGGATAAATATATTTTTTTATCCTTGAACTATATATTATTTTCACGTCTTAGTTGTATTTTATTTTTAGTTTTATTTTCTAATTATGGCATTTCAAAAAAAAAAAAGAACCTAACGTAAAAGTGACGAAATTTGTATAACTTTAAAGATGAGTTTACTTTTTTTTTATCAGCTAATTATTATTGGAAGAAACACATCTACGAATTGTAGAGGTGATCAAGAGAATTACAACTCTCAGAACACAATTAACACAGATACAACATAAAGGAAATAACAAAAGCAAATCAACCCCACCAAATAACTTACCTAACTTTCCCACCAACAAAACTACCCAATAAGAAACTCTGTTCTAATGAAGCACTTAGACAAAGGAAACAAACCAGGCACTCTGATAACCTAGAGACTCCATAGAACCCCATCTAATTCTTTGTCAAATAGAAACAAAACCCCGTAAAGCATTAAAATTCAGCTGCACTTAAGTGGAATGAGCCTCTCAGCAGCCAAACTAGTGTCAAAGTCTCCTATGAGGCTCTCTTTTAACTTATGCACATTATGCAGAACAACAAAACTGCTGCCAAACCAGTGACATTGCCTCGTATAGCCCAAGGAAGACATAAATTCATAGAAATCACTCATCTCTTACCAAAAAAAAAAAACAAATAGGATCAAGGCAGCTGCACAATTTCCTTGAAAAAGTCCTTCTTAAGCCTGAAGTAAAATATGCAGTAGATCAATATGCTGCAGGACCAAATGCCAGTGTCTCCTAAAGTCAAGGCAACCAAACTCCAAAGAACAGTCAGTGCAAAGAAGTGCAGCACAGACAACATACATAAAGGAAACCCTCAAGCCTATACAACAAAAATCTACCCACACTCCAAATGGAAAAGTCACAGGACAAAACAACAGTTCCCCCACACCAGACCAGACCAAAAAAAATTAACTTAGTCTTAAGATAATAACCCCAACCAATAAACCTAACCTCACCAACTAGGAAAAAAACTCAAAAAACCAACCCCTCACCACCCAAACCCCCCAAACATCACTTTAGAGACTCAAGGTAGAAGTCTAGAGCTCCTGATCTTTCTTCTCACACAGTGAAGTGGCTTCTTCAACCAATCATTGAAAGAGAAAGGCTGCACTTTGTTAAACAGACTCCACTCCAAATTGAAAGTGTAGCTTTGGATTTTTTGTAAAATGATGGAAGTAGAGCTTACTGTGTTATTGAATACCACATCATTTCTAGTGAGCTTAATAAACCAGATGGATACAAAAACAACAATTCTCCACTGAACTGCAGAAGCTGAAGGTCCAAACTCCAACCAGAAGTATAAGAAATCCAAGAAATTGCCAGTCATTACCCCTTTAAAACCCCACCAATTAAGTATAGCAGCCCAAATCAACCAAGATCTATTGCAGTGAAGGAACAGGTGATTGATCTCTTCAAAATCATTGGAGCAAAAAGGACAAAGAGTATCATTCAAAGCCAAATTCAATCCTCTGGCATCCAAGAAGAGTTTAGTTGGAACTGCATTGTGATAGGCCAACCAAGCAAAAGTAGAGATCTTAGGTGGTAAGATTGGAGACCAGAGAAATTTGCACCAAGATTGATCTTGTACATTGGCCCTATCCAGGTGATTATACATTTTCCTAACCTTGAAGCCTGCTTCATGAATTTTCCAGGATATCTTATCCTCTCCAGCATCTTGTAATTCAAATAAATTTATGAGATCAGATAATATTCTGAATTGTCCCAACTCCCAGCCTCTAAGAGCTCTCCTAAAATGGATAAACCACATCCCATTGTTCCAGAATAAAGCAACCTTCTCTTGTTTATGAATACAAAGATGAAACAGTCTCACAAATCTAGTCTTGAGTGGTTCTTCTGTCAACCAAATATCTTCCCAAAAATTCACTCTAAGGCCATTATGAACAACCCATTCCAAGCCAGCAAAACCTACAGCATTACTGAAACTTTGATCCACCAATAAAGATTGTACATGACTGAGAAAATTTTGGTTACCAGCAATTCTGATATGTGACAAATCCCAATCATCTGTAGACCAACCATATTTCGCATAGATGAACTTCTTCCACAAAGAGTTGGTTTCAATGGAAAATCTCCACCACCACTTTGCTAATAATACAATGTTCATAATGTAAAGACTTTTTATACCAAGACCTCCTTTCTCTTTAGGTAAACAGATTAGGTCCCATTTCAGTTTGTGTAGTACCTTCTTTGTCACTGAACCATTCCAAATAAATCTTCTTTGCCACATTTCCATCTCTCTACCACAACTTCTAAAATGCACTCAGTTCATGAAACAAAAGGTCGACAATAGTTAAGAAGTGTTAATGAAGTAGAAGTGAAAGCTTGGAAATGACATTAACCCTCGCATTTACGTTAAGTACTACAAATTTTTAGTCACAATTTGAAAGTGAAACCAAAAATGAATTGCAGGGAGGATGTGAAAATGAAGTAAAGTTTAGAGTTAGGATATATATTTATCTATTATTTGGATATCAATTACATCTTAACTTTGAATTTTAAAATGTTTCATGTTGCAAATTCAAAGTATTACATATGTATTATCGTCACTAAACACACGAAAATCATCCAAAAACCAGTCATGTGTAAGTAACATGTCATCTAATTGTTTGAAATTACGACGAAATATATAGATTAGAGTTGAAACACAATTCGTTTTAGAGCTGAAAGTTGTAACATGATTTTTCTCGTAAGTACTTGGTTGTAACATGTAATTCCCTTGATTTTGTTTAAAATATGAATTTTTCTAGGTTTGATTAGAATTCAAGTCACAGATCCTACCGCACATATATTGTCTAGGTTTGATTAGATTCCTTATCCTTGAAACTCTCATTTTCTATTGAAAAGGGGGAGGATTAAGTTGTTTGAAAGCAACTTGTTTTAACAATGAAGGCTCTCCTATAATTTTAATGTTTTTGACATGCATGATTAGAGTGCGATACCGCTAACCAGAACATGATCATATATGCCAAGCTTGCATGCCTGACGTTGTCGGTTATTGAAGCTTCTTTTCACGTGGAAAATGGAGTTTGGTCTTGGAGCGTCGGATATAAGGTTTTGTGAATAAAATTAATTTGTCAGCTTTCATATTCTAAATAAAGAGGTATTTTATAGGTAAGATAGAATTAAATTACATTGATGGAAAGATTTAATAAAAGGTAGTATGAAAGGGAAAATAACGGGCAATATCTTTTCTTTACGCTTTTGTCAAAAAAGTTATATCTCGTTTGTCGAGAACCTCTGTCCGAGAAACTCTAGTCTTATGGTCTTTTCTGTTATAACCATCACCGCCATCGACTTATCTGCTAATGGTGGATCTGTCCCGTCGCTGCGTGCCCAGGTGTAGCCTTCGGTATTTGTACCGCCGCCTCGTCCTTCCTCAGACATGGTGCCCTCCCGTCCGATAAGAAGACGTCGTAAGCCACTTCAACCGGCCAAGACGTCCTCTACTCTCCCTCTCATCCCTCTTCTCTCTCCTCCGGTTACAGTGGAGGGCTCCTTCTCCCTCGGCCAAGCAACCCCGGTAATTAAACCCCGTCAAGGTCGGCCGCATAAAACCCTAGGGTTTGCGTCTCCTGCAAGCAAGCCTAGGGCTCCGATCCTTCAAACTCCATCTGACTTGGTGGCCGCAGTGGCTACGATTAATCCCCCTCCACCAGGAGCAAGACCGTTTTTGGGCACCGGCCTGGCCACCTATGGTTACTTCATCACCACCGTCTCCTCCTTCACAGACAACGTCTCTGATCCGGAATCTCTCTCTCTCTCTAAACGGTCGATGGAAAAGTTTAAAAGGGATTTGTTATCCCACTATTACTCGCGATCGAGCAACATTACTCCCACCGCCTTCTCCCCCGAAGATCAAAAGGCCACCACCAGTGTTGGCTCCTCCGCCTACTGAGTCACCACCTCAGCCATCGCTAGTGTTGTCGCCACCAACGTCGTCGTCCTCCCCCACCATCGCTTACAATCTAGCACCATTTCTTCTTCTTCCACCAAAGCAACCACCGTCTCCTCTCCCACCAGAGTCGTCGCCTCCGACTCTTGCGTCGCCTCTGTTGCATGCTTGTTTACTAGCACTCTGTTATGTACCTATTGAGACCTCATACCTCCTCGACAGCCTGCCGATCACTCACGTTCATCTGAGGCCCGACTATAGATCATACGCCTTGACTGTGGCGCATCCAATCATTTGGGGACTCCATATAGAGATATCTATCCTCATCTGTTATATCGAAACCCTGACACCTCGACCGGAGTTTGGGAGGGTGGAACCAACAGCTGATCCTGTCGACAGAAGCGAGTGACAACTCTTCACCTTAACCCCTTCTGTTGGCTTGGGAGCCCTCAAAACAACAGGTGTGTGTGCGGACGCACACCCTGCCAAAGTTGGTGTCAACATGGCCTCTTATTCCCCCGTTTTATGGTGTTCTGCTTAAGTGCCTGTTATCCCCTTAAATGCCCCCTATCAATCACACGGGCAATTTCATGTTAAGTCAATAATAGAATACAATGCAACACACAACATTGTGATCAAAAAAGTATCTCCGCAATTATGCCTAGTTATATCTTCACTTCAGTATTTTCATTTCGTGTATATTTATTTTTAATTTTCAAAAATCTATTAATATGCTTAAAAAAACATAAACAGTTGCTACTTGCAACCAACTTACAAGAACAGAGAACAAACTAATCTATATAAGAACTCAAATTAAAACCAGAAGACTAATATTTTAATTCATATATTTTGGATACGATGATATAACGTGTTTCCAGTTATAGGAACTTTATTAGTAAGAGCACATGACAAATACAAATATTGAAAACAATAGCAAAATACAAATCATCATCATGGTCTGCAACTGTATTATATATAGATCAGTTGCGCCACCAACGAAGCATTGGCATGACAAAGAACTTCATCCCTCCGTCCCTGCAGTGGATACCGTCGTGCTCGCCACATGCAAAATAGTAGGGCTGCCATTTGCTGAGCACAAACTCGAACCCTTCCCCGGTCGATCCTTGTGTCCAATTCGCCACCTTCTTCGCCTTCTTCAGGTCGCACTTGAGGTAGCTCCATAGGTTCGGGAACAAGTACACGCTGTGTGGGAATGTCGTCTTGCTCGGCGCATCATACTTGAACACTGCATTATATATAGGGATGTCGGTTAAAAGCCAAAGTCCGATACATAATGTTAAACACATACAGCTAAAAGTTCAAGCTAATAGTTGATCGTCTGATAGTATGAAACTCTGACATGTTAAACTATAAATAAAAATAGACGAATATTTAGTGACCGGCATAAATCAAAACAAGAAATGAAACATGGTTAGTTACCCAAAGAGTCGTTGATGAAGTAGGGGCCGTTTTTGAAGGCCCATAGGGAGTAGTTGAAGCCGTAATGCCAACCCTCTGAGCCGCCAACAATGATCTTGTTGGGGCCTTGTGGTTGCATGTATTTGGGTTGATGAGAAGCATTGTTGTGGAAGCCCCAACCCCAATTGGTATAATTGAAGCCATGGCCCAAGTTCCAATCCTTGTTGGCCATGCTCACTCCCAATAGCACGGAAGCTGTCACAACAAAGATGAGTCCTTTTGCACAACTCATGGCTACCTCAAAACTTAATAAAACTAATGAATGAGGTTGGAGAGAGATGTGAAAGCTTATAGGGTGAGATTGGGTTTGGGATGAAGAGAAAGGGTGGCTTTGATAGGTTTTTATAAGGGTTGTGAATGGAATTAGTCAGAGGCATATAGTAGTGTAGTGCATATTAGCCCAAAACTGACATTTTTGTCTTCATATTTTCACGATTGAGTAGGTAACTAGGCCTAACTCCACTACCAATGCTTTCATTGTAAAACTCACGCGTTTTTTTAGAAACTAATGACACTTAAGAATGTCAATGGGTAAAAGACAAGTAGTGTGTATTTCTGACTCAATTTTCATTTTTCCTTTCTTCATCTTTTTTTTATAAGCTCGAAAATTTATTAATAAGACCAATTTCAAAAAAGAAATCGGAATGTCCTGATTCAAGAAGAATCAAGGCAAAAAAGTAATGATTTTTAAGGAGCTCTTAAACAGAGCTGAGGGGCCTAACCCCGAAAAAACAAGAGGACCAGAGTCCAAACCAAAAACCAAATAAATTCAACCCTCGTCAGTGACCCAATCTTCATCCTCCGAAGTGAGAGTTGGATCGTCGAACGCCTTCTTTTCATGAGCTGGCTGACCTAGTTGAGTGTTTCGAGCTTCAGCAACCTGCTTTCAAACGTCAATACGATTAACGCGCCTTTCACGACTCAAAGAACGATTCCTAGGTTTACACTTTACGGTATAATAATCCGCTAAGTGCTTAGGAGGCCGACTCTTCCGTTTCGGAGGCCGAAGAAGAACGTATTTCCAGAGAGTACACGCCTGATCCCCAAGTGGACCACCCCTAGGCCCGATCCATTAGGTACTACGATTCCAACAGATTCTTTCGCAGCCAAAGGGGGGGGGGAGTTGGGCCATAGAATGCACGTGGGTTATTGAGCCAATAACATCAAGGTTTGGGCCTGAAATAATAGAGGTCCGGTCAGCCTCAGACCCACGAATGATTAAAGGCCCGAGCTTGATTGGCGTCCCCAAAGTCAAAGCTTCCAAGTCGCGCGCACCACCTACCCCAACTTCCATCACTGGAATTTCGCCTCCAGCTGTGCCATCCGGAGCTGGATCACGATCATCAATCACGGGATCAACGCCTTGTTTCCCAGTAAATCCCGAGATTACCGGAGCTGGATCACGATCATCAATCACGGGATCAACGCCTTGTTTCCCAGTAAATTCCGAGATTACCGGAGCAGCCACGCCGAGATCCTGGGGGTTCAGATTGGACTGAACCTTTTCCGAGCACCCGACCTCCATCTTCGTCGTGATCGCCGGCGATACCTCGATCCGCAAAGGTTTCGAAGTAACTAACTCAGCACTAGAAGCCGGAGAGCTTTGACAGACCCGTTCACCACTCTGGGCAGATCTCTGTTGTGTCGAAAGTGGACCAGAATTCGATTCACGTGTCCGGCGACGGACGATGGCGACGAAAAGGTTATGCCCATTGATCTTGAAACCATTCAAGCTATCAACGACATTTTCCGCTTCAACCTTCCCCCGGAATCGGATAAAACCAAAGTATCGTCCATTTCGATTTGGCCTTTGTAAAATGGAGGTAGATACGATTTCACCGAACGGGTTGAAGACATTCCGAACCCATTCATCAGAGGACTCAAAAGGAAGATTACATACGAAGACTTCATCATCCTGCAGAACATGAACTCTGTTTTTTGATGATGATCCAAGTGGCTTTCCGGACCTGGTTGAAGCCGACACTTCCGTATTACTGGAAGCAGCAACAGGGCCAAGCTCTCTTTTCCCTTTGATCGTATTCTTATGCCTTCTCTGGTTTCCAACCGGACGAACAACCTCGTTGATGGAATTTCCAGCCGGACGAACAATAGGAGCAGGATCAGAAACTCCATTATTGTCAGGGCACGACTCGGCCGGAGCTTTACAATCCTTCTGCTTTGAACGGGGCGTATGTCCGACCTTCGAAGGAGAAACTCGAGCAACGATCTTACAGTAGGAATCGTAACTCGATAGCAACACCGAACAAAATATAGAGAACGAGAGGGGTTGCTTGTCCTTCCTCTTCATCGTAGCTTGGTGCTACGTATGACTAATACACGTTATGCTGGTACTCCCCTTTCTTCATCTTATTTTAGACTTTTTTAGGAGAAGGTACGGATTTCATGAATATTTAAAAAGAGTATTATACTTTGGAGTTCCAGAAGGTCTCAAACAAAAACTCTAAGACATGGTAACTGTATAACACAATTTGTAAAAAACCATTAAGGCAAACAGAAAGTAAATTACGGAGTTGACGAAACTGATGAGTACTATTAAAGGTTGTGCCTGAAAGCTGCTTGATCCTATGGAGAGAAATATATTCGTCATGTGGACTGCAACCGAACTTGACCTCATCAATAACATAAGGAGAGCCGGCTTTAGCTACAGACCACTCCCTAGGTACGTTCTTGAAGCCACATGCTTCTATCATTTCTTTTGGTGATGCTGTTTCTCAACACTCGCTTGATCTTCACGAGTTTCCCTATAATGTCCTTCTTCATTCTCAGTGTCGCAGTTGGGACTGGTGGCACTCCCACTGTGATAGCCATCGGCTTATTAGGCAGCGTCCCAGATGGGACAGGTAGTTTCCCAACTGGGACAGCCAACGTCGTCGACGGGGAAAACTCGGTCGTCCCTCCCATGAGTGTCTTCCTGAATGACCCATGTTATTCCACACCTACCTGAGGGTTAGGTAGGGTATCTAGGGTTACAATTAGTCCCCTTCCTCGAGACGATTAGGGATTAGGTAGGCTATTCGAGATCAGTGGCTCGAACCAGGGGGTGGGTTGGTGTTTTACCCCAATCTGTAGCATAAGAATTTTCCATCTTCTCGGGCTTGTACTCAAGGAGAGAGTAGTCAAAGTACGGGATTCCTAGCATCTAGAGATCACAGTCCTAAGCCGGGTGGCGATCCGCCCACAGTTGACACAGAATGTGGGAAGCCGATCATAGGTCAAAGTGATATGAATTGACTCCCGAAATTCCTGAAATCGTAGGATCATAGATTTGCGCAACGACCGATGAAGCTCCATCCAGAACCTGACCTTAACAGTCCCGCCCAATAAAGGGCCCATTGGTCGTAGGGCACGTCCATATTTCCCTCAAGAGTTGCTCCAATGACTTCTCACATTTCCTTCATTCGAATCGAGGGCGGTAGACCATGTGCATGCACCAATAACTTGATTTGGTCCAGTTTGGGAAGGTCCCGAGTCATGGGGTTTACAATATCCCCTAGTATGAGCTATTACTCATTGAAACACCACGGTTCATTGTATCGAACCCAAGCCTGAGCTTTTTGGCTGGTGAATTAGAACCCAAATGTATCAGGCCTTAGGCCTTTCACCACCAATCCTAACGTTGATCGCCCCAAGCAGGCGTGAAGATATTAAGCATAAAATACGTACGAGGAGGTTTAGGGGTGAGCAATCGGCCAACCATTCCATATTGTTTGCGAGCAATGACGTCGGGGTTCGCTAGAGTATAGGGAACCACAAATTTCATATCTTCCTCCTCAAGTATGGAGCAGGTCGAGAGGTCGGCCTGAATAATGGCCATGGATGTGTTAGTCTTAGTGCCCGTAGTTCAATCCTAAATGTCCAAATGTATATATCATCGTTAGCAATAAAATTAAAGCGGCTTTATATTACTTATGTGTTGGAGTAATATATCGATGTGTGCTCTGATCTATGCCCACCATGCGAATAGAACCATAGATCGAGATAGATCACACTCGATGGGTCCCTAGTCAACAAAGCTTCACTAGAACCGACTAGTATGAAAGATGGCTCTTTATGGCTTACGTTCTGTTAGTCATTGGAATGGGATTCCGGAGTCTGATCATAGATATCATGTGGGACATGATATTGGACGACCCGCCCTGAATATGTGCCATAGATTAAGTCATGAACATATTCAGTGTTGTAGCTTGTCATGTATCCTTAGACCAAGGAGTCTTTGTGATCGCTATATAGTCAACAACTGAGTTTGACCTGAGCCTAACGTTGTCCGTAACAGGGCTTCCATAACGGCCAGGATTGGCTTGGGGACGGGCTACATGAGTGACACGAAAGACGGCTAAGGGATTTATCCCTCATACTAAGGTATGGGAAAGATATCGGTTCTCGGCCGCTTGATCGAGAGTGACTGGAAGAATAGCATGGCCATGCACATGATACTGGGTATCATATCTTCAGTCATCTCACATATCAAGGAACGGTGATTGAGAATAATAAGGATGACGGCTCTATGCCTTATCTCAATCAGGATATCGGAGATAAAAGGATAATGACAGGGACGACGAAAAGGTTAGAATCGACAGGGTCGATTCGTTATGTAGTGTCAGGCAATACTAAAGTCTCGTTAGTTGCCACTTAAATATGATCAAGTAAAATGGTATTTTACGTTGAACTATTGACATGCATAAACCTAAGGGTCACACCGGAGGATGAAACTCATTGACACATTTATGGAGAATGGCCAAAAGGGAGTTGTCTCGGGACATGACCAAAACTGGGTTTTGGGTCATGTGCCCGTAAGTGAATAGGACTTTACGGATCGAGACAAGGCTTGGAGTCTTGGGATTGATCGCGTCGGATAATGTTGGACATTTCCGGTATGGAAGGTTTGGAGGCGATGAGCGAATCACGGGACCTCGTTGGAAATGGCCACGGGCCATGTTCCAAGAGGCCCATGAAAGTCCCTTGCAACCAAGGCCCATGGAACTAATTAATCAAGTCTTGATTAATTAGTATTAAGCAAGCAAGACAAGGATTATGGTGTTGGTGATTCACCACCTAACCCAATCTTATCTTGCCATACTTTGTCCTATTTACACCTTACTTGACACCATACTTGTCCCATGCCTTTAGTTGGACAAGTATGGGTTTTGTTATGTTTAAGTCATCTTTTTTCAACATAACAAACACAAGACAAGAATAGGAAACACATTTTCTCTCCCTCTTCCATGGCCATTTCGGGTTTGGCTAGTTTCCACCTCCATTTTTGTGTTCTTGAGTCCTCAAAGAGAAGAACTACGTGGCTTTGATTCCCATGTGGATACGTAGGCGTCTTGGAGACTCAAGCCAATCATTCGTTAACCGGTGTTCTTGTTTTGGTAAGAGATAGTGCTGAAGTTTTCTCTTGTGAATCCATTCTTTGTTAGTTGTTTCATGGTTTTAATCGTCTCTTGGTTTTTATTGATTTTCCGCTGCGAGTTGGTTCATCTCCAACCCTACCTCGAGACCCAACAGGATGGTCTCGGATCCTTAAATGAAACACCAACCCTGGTATTAGACTCTCGGAATCAGGACCTTCCAAGGCAATAGAAGGCATCCTCAAGGCCATAGGAACAGGAGCTCCCAATGGAGGCGATGCCATACGATTGTTCAATGCGTTCGAGTTAGGGTTAGGAACACTAGTTGACAGCGAGCCCTTAAAAACAGGTCCTTCCAAGGGCGTCAAAGCAGTTGGAAAAGAAAGGAAGAAGGAGGCTATCTTTGAAGGTCGTACACGCTTCGGTTTGATCATACCCGATGTCTTTAAATCATCCCCTGTAGAAAACACGACCAAAGTCAAGGATGGAATGGGTATGAGTTCCGGGGAAAGAGACGACGTCGTTTGCTAGATCACCGGAGTGATCAGTGGAGCAGAGACCTTGGGAAAAGCTTTTGGTTTACGCTTCTTCCTCTCTCTCTCACTAGACGAACGAAGCCAAACGAATGACGGTGAGGCATTAGTAAATGCACCGAGGGGACAAGTTCACCAGACACAGCGTGCTCCATTAGCGGGGAGAACAACAATGTGGTGATCAAGGCTGAGGAGTCACCATGGTAGAGTAGGCTAGGACGCTAACGTGGGAGAAGGTTGGATTATATGGTATATTAGACTTCTTGTTGTGTAAGACAAATCAGAATAATAACGTAATTATATATTATATTTTTTATATCAAATCAAAGGTAAAACCTGATATAATCATTCTGATTCGATTGAGAATCGTAAACTCCATCCTATATTATTTCAATCCATGAACCTTTTAACCTAATTCATTCCAAATTGAACAAACTCTTTGCTCTATCCATAAGTCAAAGCTGAATACTATATTTCTTGTTGAGTGCTTTCTTCCTAGTTTCTTTATATAGGTTGAAAGCATAAATAACATAATCAATGTCATGTGATATTTTTTAGCAGAATAACGAGCAACTTTATTGAAATGGGAACGGAAACATACAAGTAGAGTAATTGAAAAATAAAAAGTAAGGCAAAGGTCTAACCCGTAGGTATCAACCGTTAACTTTATGACAAAATGTCCGGTTATACTAGAATGATTAAAGGGGAGGAAAATGCCTCGAGGGATTGGGTAGAGGTAGGACGTCGATCGTATACACTCCTTATCTCGACCGGAAGATGCTTGGGACTATGGATCGAGGGGCTTGATGGAACAACAAACATCTAAAAGTAATTCAGAGTGTGGGGGAAGCAAGAGTTCGGTTGTGAACCGAACGTGGCACGGCGAGGTGTGTTTCCCCGGACACACCTTGTTGCTGACTAGGACCCTCATGGGCTTTGACGAGACCACTGAGAGGGTCTCATCTAGCTCATACTTAGGGTCCACGTGACTGTACTTCCTTGTTCCGACAAGTCCAGCCTTGTAGTTCCAAGGGGCCTTAGAAGCTTCCAAGAATCTTGTAGTAACCAGTAGTATTCCCGGATTAGGCAAGAGGTCCTGTGTTGCCTCTACCTCTTCAAGTCCCAGGCCTCAACATCCCTTAGGAGGTCGTATGGGATGATCGGTCACAACATAGTTCGGCCCCCTTGGTGGTGGTGTCTTAGGAAAGAGGTCCAGATCGGGGGTGAGGCACAAATGGCTTGGTTACTCTATTCCGGAGGAAGGAAAGTGGGACGACATTGGAGTGCCTTAGGGTTGGGCTGGCTACTTACCCATACATATGGGAGAGTGTCCCATGACCTGGTTTCCATCCTTGATATGGTACTAGGTCTTGTACCAGTTGCATCAACGTGCTAGTATACTGGGAACACCATGCAAAGCCTCTCGAAATGGACCTTTGTTCCGGCTTTTCAAACAGCACCTGGAGCAGGGTAGTTCTGCCTTGGTGGCCGGTTTGTTCCCGAGGGTAGATCGGACTTGGGCCCCTATGACCGAAAAGAATTGGGTCCATCAGGTTGGACAGGGGTCTGAAAGTGTTGGTCTAGATGGGGACGGATCTCTTTTGCACACCTAGATGAGCCAACCATGTGTTCCTCAGCAACCGAAGCAGTCCTCCCCAACCCGAAAAGCTGGTGGGGGCGATGGGTTGCTCCGTGGATGGAAGAGACGGACAAGGGAGATAGTGAGTCACCTTCCTCCTCTCTTGTCAAGGGAGGCTAAGTAGGTCTCGGGAGGAGCATCGAACTTTGTTCTTGTTGTGGATCCGGGATTAAAAAGAGGGTGGAGTCCTCCAGGATCATCGTCCGTGAAGGCGGAGAGCGAAGGACGGAGGAGAGATGGGCGAGACGCTTGGTACTCCTAGCACGCTCCGGTTTTATGAACTCCCGAGTGGGTGCCGGAGACATGACGGTAGGTGATAGGAAAGGGCGTGAGTTTGTCTCAAACCCATCGCTTGTCACTTTAGACTCGATGTGAGTACAAGTATCTCGAGTGAAGTAAGCTTCACGAGAAGTGTCAGAGCTTTAGATGTTATTAGGGATAACTTTACTAGTGGAAATCGACGACAACGACACGACGAAAATGAGAGGGTGAGAGAGGACGCTATTGAAATTTGAAATATATTTTTTCTTAAAACGTGTTATCAGCGTCATGTGATAATTACAAAGAATTAATTAATTAGAGAAAAGAATTGACTTTGATTTTAGCAGAAATTGTTTTGACTTACGACTAAAGTTGATGGGAGCTGAACCATCTTGTAGTCCTCATTCATTGTGTTAAATGCGCGTTAATGAATTAAACAAAAGCCTATGAAAATACGATTGCGTGATGTAGTCATGACGGTTCAATTTAATCAAGGGAATATCAGTAACTATATCTTCTCAAGATGATTTTTTTTCTCGCTTTTTCTTGACGATGTGTAATATTATTAAATCAGAATCAAACTATATAGACGTAAGATAGAAAATATTATTTTGACCACTAAGAAAGAACAGGCACATAATATAATCGTTTGCAGTTTTTGAAATACTAGGACCGTCACAGACGATATTGAGGCGTCACATAGGCATGAAGAAAAGGTGGGGCTAAGAAGATGGAAATGGAAGTCCTGCTCAAAAACACGAGCATGGACTGCATCAGTAGTAGGTGGAAAGTCTTTCATCAGAGACCCCTCCCAGATCCAGTCCCTGAAGCCTAAGGAGGCTAATATTCCACCTGGCGAGGCTGTTTGCCAACCCTCGTCTGATCATACCTCGGGATACCCCGTAGCTCCAACTCGTATTCCCGTACAACATGGCCGATCCTCCCACAATTGAAGCAGAAACTTGGAAGCTTCGTATATGTGAGGTCAACCCTCACGGGATCCGGGAAGTCCTTGAACCGTAGTAGAAGTCCCTGTCGGAAAGGGTGTTCCACGAGATGCCAGTAACGCACCCTTATGGTACCTCCCTAGCACATTCCCCATTGTTTGTAGGGGACCTCCACGCAAGCCCCTAAGGTGTCACTGATCGTCTCCCCTATCGCTTTTGTCCGGACCAAGGCTGGGAGACCCCGGGTGTGGACCCATAGTTGCAGCCGGTCTAACGTAGGTAGGTTCCGGGCACAGGGATCCAAGTCTCCGAGCAAAAGGGGACCCCCGTCGAAACACCATGGTTTATGACCCCGAACCCAGGCTTGAGCCTCTTTCGTCCTGAAGTAGAAGCCGAAAATACCTGGACCAATATCCTTGACGACCAGGCCCTCCGTAGATTTCCCTCATGTAGTGATGAGTATACGGAGGAGTATGTCCTTCCGGAGAGGTCTTGTTGCCCAAAGTTTGCCCGCCAAACCAAACTGCTTGCGCGTAATGATAATGGAGTTGACCGATGAGTATGGGACCATAACCTCCACCTCTTCTTCTTCGTCGAGGGAATAGGACGAGAGTCCATCTTGAAGCGACGCTATGAAGGTCAGCAGATCCAGCAAGGCCAAAGCCGTGGGTGATGACGGCTCCTCCGAGGAGTGACTCATCCGACCACGAACTAGTCCGAACGGGATAATGAGAAGGGAAGGGATGAACGGGATCCTATGTCTGGCTATGTACAAGCAGAGATGCAAAGAAGGGAAACCAACAAGATAGTGGTACCTATTGGGGCCAAATTTCCATAGGTTACAATAAAGGGAATCATCACCCGCCAATGGATTGGAAACAAATGAAGAACTACTAGAATAGGAATTACCCTCGGGTGCGGACATACCACAATATTTTGACAAAGTTGAAGGAAAGTTGTCCAAGCGGTTTCAACGATTAAGACTACACTAAGAAGGCCAAAGAGATCTACACAAAGGAAGTGAAGGAGCACAAACTGAAGGTTTTCGACCTCAACCATTGGTACGACATTCTTAATTTCGAAGACAAGTTTTGCGGCGGAGGAAGGCACGGTCGGTGCACAAACACAACGGTTGGATCAAGTTGGGGCTTACAACTCAACCCCACCCACTTGTCCTCCCACCGATGATGAAGATACTTCACCTCTCGGTAGTGAGTCCCAACCGGATGGGGTATCTACTGATCCAAGCGATAGATCTCTTAACCGAAGTGTCCATGCACTTGAAGAGCGATCATTGGGCAAGAAGTCCACGAAGAGGAAGGGAAAATTTGTCCAAGATCAAGTCAATGCAATGGTGATCATGAATCAAGAAAATGTAGAGTTTGAGCGGGAAAATTCAAACGCGGGCTTAGCAAAGTCTGAGAAGGCGGACAAAGTGATCATGTTGACCACAAAATGGCACAACCTCTTCTACCAATATAGGGAAATACAGGAACAATACATTTCAAGGTTCACCAAGCCGGAGATGAAACGACACGCAACAATGTTTTCTAAGTTGTGGGATTCATGTAGTGAGGTCAAGGCTCATATTCGTATGCTCAAGGACAACTAATGTGTAGACCACTATCGTTAGGCCTCAATCGCTTCCGACTGCGTCTCGTCGCCGACAGAGGAACAAAGGTTCCGATAAAACATCGGTTGGGGGATTTATTGATCTCCTCATTGTTTCTAAAGCTTTGGGAACGGTTGCAAAAGGCCAGAAGAGAGCAGCTGAAGGACTTGTGGCTACTCAAGCCGCGACAGTGGTTTGGAAGCGTAAGTTTGAGAAGATCTCTCTTGCGATCGTGGTAAGGTTGCTCCGACAACAAAGGGTCTAGGAAAGGACCATCATTTTTGTGTTTGGGTTCGTGGAATTACGTCTGCTTCGACATCACAAGTTATACGTCAACCAGTTATGGAGAGAGATGCAGGTTCCTAAGGGATGGACTCTTCTTTCGGTACGATCGTGGTTCAAGCACTAGGTGGTGATGTTCCAGCTCCGGTTGCAAAACAGACGTCGTGGTGGTTCTTTGAAAAAATCGGTTCTTTCCATTGCAGTGACTTTGAAAACGAAGGTTTTTATTTGAAATCTCTCATACAACACTTTTGTGGACTGGGTTACTAACTCTTTTGGGGTGTACGGCGACATCGTGTCGGCCTCTTTTCTCAAACAGCCAAACTGTCGAGGATCCTATTTTAGTTTCGTTGACTTTAGGACGTCGGATTCAGCTGCGCAGGTGGTGGAAGCGTACAACGGTTTCAAATACAATGGGTTTGTTCTCTTAGTCGCGTTTGCTCGACCTAGTACTCGTAATTCCGCTTCTGATGGAAAAAAAAGTGTGCCTTGAAGCAGAACGTCAAAGTCTGTTTAGGTAGCTCAGGAAAATCCGGGGATAATTCGTGCCTTGAGCCGCCTATGATCCAGTAGTGATACACGCATGGTTAGATTTCCCTATTCATTCGCTGGCTGTTGCAGTCGTTGATGAAGCTCTGAATGCGAGTGCTCACCGGATTGGGCCAAACTTGGGGCTAGAACCAATCCAGCCCTTGGCTTCAGCTGCTACAGCCCTATTGATTCTCGAGCAGAACATTCGTGATCCTATCCTTCAACCACTGAGACGCTAGGTCAAGTCCAAGGTTTTTTAGGCCTGGATGTAGTGGATCGGGCCGCAAGACCATTATCCGAGGTTCCGTGCACGCTGAATGGACATGAAGTTAATGAAGTGTTGGTTGGTCCTACTACTGATGAAGTTATTTTTCAAGCTGAGTAGGCTTTGAAGTCTGAAAGAGCTGGATCGGTAAAGCTTTTAAAGTATGGTGGTCCTTCAGGGTTTCAGGGTAGTTCGTGGAAGGATGCCCTTTTCGCAAACCTCTGGAACGTCAGAGTCGGCCACTCAAGTTTTTAGCGGATTACTATACTGCTAAATACAAACAAAAAGCTCGTTCTCTGAGCCGTGAGAGAAATGTTGTTCTTATTGATGCTTGGAAGCAGGTTGTGTAAGCTCGAAACACTCAATTAGCTCAGTTTGCTCAAGAAAAGGCTTTTGATGATCCGAACTTAACTTCGGAAGGTGAAGAGTGGGTCACTGATGAGAGTTAATCATTTCGTTCGTGATCGCTTATTTTTTTTTTCGGGTTGTGGCCTTTTTTCGGGTTTTGTTCTTGCGACTCCTTTTCTCCTCCTTGGATCTAATCTTTTTATAATAAAATTCTCAAGGTTATAAAAAATAGACAACTGATGTGTGATTTGGATTGTGTGCTTCTAACTTTTATTTTTTGAGGGGTTTTATTATTTCGAGGATGAATAAAAGTTGAAGTTTCTTTTCATTTAGTTCTTTTATTTTATTATTAATTAATTTTGTTAAATTAGTTTCAATTTTTGTTAGTATTTACCGTATGTATTATGTATTTAATAAATTCAGCAAAATATCAATTTAGCATCCCCTCAGAACCATAAACCCCCTAGGAACCTCACTATCGTAGAATACAATTTAACTAAAGAGTTTGGATTCATTATTCTACACAATTAGCGTTATGAAACTTAAACTTTGAACCTCACTACTGTACATACTTTCATCCAAGCCCAATTTAACGTCAGATGAAACTAAAGATATAATCCCAACAAGTTTTTTTTTATCAGCAAAGCATATATTAAAACACCGATTCTTTGAATCAAAGAATACGATGTGTGGAAATGAAACAAGAAAGAACATTCCTTTCAGAACCTTAAGAAGTCCCACACCGGGGAAATGATTGGGTACGCAGACCATGAAACATGAAGCCCCACACTGGGAAATGATTGGGTACGCAGACCCTGAAACATGAAGAAGCCCCACACCGGGAAAAAGATTGGGTACACAGACCCTGAAACATGAAGGAGCATTCCTTTCGGAACCTCAAGAAGCCCCACACCGGAGAGATGATTGGGTACGCAGACCCTAAAGCAACTACAAGGCACCCCACACTGGGAAGACAGACAACCATAAGGAATGGGTAGGCAGACCCCTGTTCTTTCAAGCAATAAGCACATGCGATGGCACCCAATGGGGAGAAGCATCCAACTGTCAGGGCCAACCCGAAGACCTCCCAACCCTAACCTTGAAAGGAAAGAACAACTCCCATCTGCAAAGAGCTGCCAACCCTCGGAGGAGGAGATGACAACAACTAAAAATCCGGCGGCCAACCTCGCTAACGGTAGAGACGAACCCGGATAACCATACATATCTTATGAGATGGCTTCTGAAGGGGGCAACCAACGCCTAAGAAACTCGCCGGCGGTCAACACCTTTAATCGACGAGCTCGAACCACACCAGTTCGAGATGAAAGGAAGCCAAAACACACATGTATATATGAACGGGTAGTAGAAGACTAATCAAACAAGGGAGGAAAAGAGAGTACCTCAGAATAATCGACCAACAATCCAGAGACCGAGTGGCGAAGCACCAGAAGCAGCTAGAATAGCTCAACAACGATCCAAACCCAATAGGATGTAGAAGCGCGTCCCACGACTTGAGCTAGAGCCAGACACATCCAATGACCTGCGAGAAGCTCCTCCAACAAAACTGCGAGACACGGAGCAGACAAAGAAGCTCGCTCTCAGCCCTCCGGTACCTTACTCCGGAAAACACCGAAAGGAGGCCCTAAAAAGGGGGAGGACTGGTATTTCTACCGAGAACGAGTTCCAAACTCCAAGCCGGCAGTAGCAAGTCTACCAATCCGAGAAACCGAAACTAGAAAGCGTGTTGAGCGTTCCAAAACCGAGACCTGTAACCCCTCGCCAAACGGTAGCGAGGACCCGAAGGAGAAAGACTGTAATGATACCGATCATGATCACGATCTAGTCCGGGCCCTGACAAAAGAAGACACCAAAGCCAACAAGAAGAGCAGCAGCCTACTCCGACGGAAGGAGACCCGATCAACAACCAATCGTTGACTTACGAAAAATTTCCCACGGTAGATCAAGAACGAACCAACCAAACGGCAGCCTCACCACCAAGCGAACCCGGAACTGGGGAGGTTCTCGGCATCTGGATTAGATCCGACCCGCTCCAAAACCTACCCGAACCGGGTTGGACCATGTCCAGACCGAACCGGGTTGACCCAAGTCCATTTCGAACCGGGTTGAACCTAGTCCAGGTCAAACCGGGTTGAAACTGGTCCAGATCCAACTGGATCCAACCCAAAGTCGGCCCAGACTAACTAGCCCAAATAGCCCGGCCCGAACCCGAGAAAGCCCACCTGGCCCAACCCTATCCACGCACCAGGACATGCGAATCCTGACCTAGCAACTGTCATGTCGTCTAAGGATCTTCAACATGCCTATCAGCAGCACAACCGGATCTGTGTGACCGCCGGTGAGAGGGAAACCACGGAGATGCCGAGACCAACGACTGGGACTCCAACCTCGACACCGGTGAACACGGGCAGCAGCAGCCTAGCTTTCGGGAGTGCTCCGGCGAGCTCGCATAGCCCACACAAGCTCTGAGCTCCGGCGAGCTTGCAAGGACTACCACACGAGCAGGCGAACAGGCCCGGCCGGTCAACAACCCAACTCTCGAGCCGCAACAGCACCAGAGGAGCTTCTGAGCACAAGGCGAGTAGGAAAACTCTAGCAAGCCGAGCCTCGACACCGGCGAACACGGTTAGTAACAACCAATCTTTCGGGAGAGCTCCAGCGAACTTGCAAGGACTACTACATGAGCATGTCTGAAAACTGAGACGCCTGAAACACAAGGAGAAGAGAAGAGGGTCGCGGGAAAGAGAAGGACGGGAAACTAAGCTAGAAGGTGACCCACCGGTGATGTCCATGTCCGGAAAACATGGCGTCGTCGGCGGAAAAGGGGTAGAAGAAGACGGTCGACGGCTAGGGTTTGAAGAGGAGGGGTCGAAAGCTCAGAGACTTAATTGTGACACTAGTAGATGTTAACTTTACAACACTGTTGTGAGTTAAAATCCCAACAAGTTAACTACATATACTAAAAGAGTCAGAATGTCGAAGGCCACCACTAAAAAAGAGCGACGATGAAGACAAAAAATGAGACCATACGGAAGGCTAAAAGTTTTGTAGAGCTAAACAAGAGTCAAGCATCATAAACACAGAGACAAGAATAGAAAGGACCTGATAGTACCGGAGTTTTGTTCGAATTCTATCAAATGTCATTGCAATAAGAGTCGGCTAGTTTTGTTCTAGTGTTTCTTTTCAGTTCAAATTCAATCAGATGTCAAATGATCTTTGATATACAATGGGGAAATCTCATTGCAACAGTAAAACTAAAAACGACATTTTTATTAGGGTTAATGTCATCTGACTTCCTTAAAAATATTTGGTTTTCACCTGAATATTCTAACCAAACTTTGTGACACATCAATATCTTAACGAAACATTTTGTGTCAACTTAGTACCCGTCGTTAGTTTCTGTCTATTTCTCATTCATTTGTTCATTCAAACACATAAAAAGTCTAAAATACCCCTAACTAACAATCAAATTTTCAAACTCATGCCATTAATTTCAAAAATTATTTTAATTTATTTATTTTATAAAAATTAGTTTTTAAATTTATAAAAATTAAACTATTTTAAAAAAAAATCAATTTTTATTGTTAAAAACATATTTTATTTTATAAAAAACAGATTTATTATTTATTTTAAAAAAAATCAATTTTTATTTTTAAAAATCAGATTTTATTTTATAAAAATCAGATTTCTTAATTATTTTAAGAATCAATTTTTATTTTATTTTAAAAAACTAATTTTTATTTATTTTTTCAAAAAAACAATTTTTATTTTTCAAAATCAAATTTCAAAAATTATTTTAATTTTACTATTTTATAAAAATTAGTTTTTAAATTTATAAAAAAAATAAAATTAATTTTAAAAAATCAATATTTTTTAAAAAAGTCAATTTTTCAGATTTTATTTTATAAAAATCAATTTTTATTTTTAAAAATCAGATTTCATTTTATCAATTAATTTTGGTTTAAAGAAATAAGTGGTACTTTGGGTATTTTTTTAAAAATTGGGGTCATGTGCCATGCACATGACCATTTTCCATCCAAAATGGATGGAAAACAAACGACGGATATTAAGTTGAAACAAAATGTTTCGTTAGGGTACTGATGTGTCACAAAATTTAGTTAGGGTATTCATGTGAAAATCCATTATTTTTAGGCTAGTCGGATGACATTAACTCTTTTAATTATAATAATAAAGATAAAACACTATTATTGTATTGATAACAAAATCAAATATCGTGTACTTTGGTATCTAAAAACAAATAATAACCTGCATAACGAGTTTATATTTGAATAGTATTGTTACAAGAGAGAATTCATGTGGGGCACTATTTGAAGCAAATTCTTATACACTATCGATGAGTTTTGTAGAGGTGAAAGCAATGTCAATCTCATTTGTGCCACCAACGAAGCATTGGCATGACAAAGAACTTCATACCGCCGTCCTTGCAGTGGATTCCGCCGTGCTCGCCGCAAGCGAAGTAGTAGGGCTTCCACTTGTTGAGAACAAACTCAAACCCTTGTCCGGTGGAACCTTGTGTCCAGTTTCCGACCATCTTGGCTCTTTTTAGGTCACACTTGAGGTACGACCACACGTTCGGGAACAAGTACACGCTGTGCGGGAACGTTGTGCTGTTTGGCGCATCATACTTGAACACTGCATGCATGCATCCATTCATGAATAATAAAGTTCATAGATAAGAACTTAATGAATAATTTGCTAACTGGTCAAAACGAGAAATGAAATGTCAAAAGTGTTAGCGACTTAATGTGTCGTTGATGAAGTAGGGGCCGTTTTTGAATGCCCAAAGGGAGTAGTTGAAGCCGTAATGCCAACCCTCGGAGCCACCGACAACGATCTTGTTAGGGCCAAGTTGTGGTTGTGTGTATTTGGGTTGATGAGAAGTATTCCTGTGAATCCAGTTGGTGTAATTGAAGCCATTGCCAAAGCTCCAATCCTTGTTGGCCATGCCACCTCCCAACACCATGGAAGCAGCAACCACAAAGATAAGCACCTTGCCACAACCACCCATAACTTACAAAACGCTCAAAACTCAAGGAGAGGAAGATATGAAACTTTGAGATTGGGATGGGAAGAGAAGGATGGCCTGATGAGTTTTTATAGAGCCTTTTTTGGACTGTGTTACAGACTTAATTAATTAAGGGAATGCTACATTACCAAAAATTTTTTTTTGAGGAAAATTACCAAATTGATCAAACTTACCACTAACTAGTGTGTTCCTACTTGAATGCTTAAAGAGTCAACCAAGTTGTATGTTTCATCATGGATGTAAGAGTAAAAGTTGACTCAATGAAATAGAGTCAAATGTTGTTCAGAATACTTTGATTAATTAACTAAATCTACTTACAATTAGTCATGTTTAAACAGCAGACTATTTGATCAAAACCATAAGTATATGTGATGGGCTCGTGATGATATAATTAATAGAAAATAAAATAGATTTTGAAGTAATAGTTCATAATATGTATTGACATAACGTTCTCCCCACACCTCCAGGTGAGGTCTCTCTCTACACTACTTAGGGTTACCGTCGTCGTCATCCACCACCCCCTCCGATCGTCGTATACCCCTCTCGTCATCACCACCACTCGCACAGCCCTCCTCTCTCCACATCGTCGCCGTCGCCAGCCACGTAGCCAAGTGTTTCTAGGCGCTGCCTCCTCTTCCCTGAGGTCACCGCCACAGCCGTCTGCGTCTGCTGCATCACCGCCGCCCTCACTCCTTCAAGTCCGGTCATTTCTGCCCGACCGATGCATGATCCTCCCATTCCCCGTCCCCACGGACCAGAAATGGTCACTTCCGATCAGATCCAACCCCATGCAGAGGTGGTCCACCGCCTCGAGGCCTCCGCCCAGCGAGACGATGGCCACGACGATGTCTCTCTGCCGATGCTCGATCTGGATCCATTTCCCCCGGTGCACCATCCCCGGACGTCGCCGCGCCCTTTGGATCTGAAAGACAGACCGGGCGCGTCTTTGGCTGTAAGCGTGCCTCCAGCGTCGTTCCCGACCTACGTCGGACACACATCAACGGCGAGGGAGATCCATCGGGATCTGATATCCCTCCCTCGGCCATCCCCTTCTCCGGTGGTGTCTCAATATCTCCCACCGTCGGAGCGAATACCGGTCCCAAGGCTTGACTGCTCGAAGCTCGTCGGGGTCGTCATCTGAGATCCAACCAAACTGTATATCCCCGATCCCGGACTGGGAGGATGAGGATGACGAGGTAGTGGTTTCGGAAGAGGGAGTTCCACTATTCACCAATGGGTTGTATCAATTCTCTCTTGCAGCAAAGGTCGCAGGGGATCGGACCTACAACCAGAACATCGTTTGTGCGATGATGCTGCGTAAATGAAAAGTGACGGGGATTAAAGTGGAGTTTATGTCTCCGGATGTCACGGGATATCATTTCCCGTCCGCCAAGGCAATGGAAGACATCTGTCACAGGGGTCCCTGGAGCTTCAAGGAGTTCCCCCTCCTCCTCGAACTGCTTAGGCAGTTCGACCGGGCAGACGAGATTAACTTCAACCATGTGGAGCTTGGGGTCCGAGCACTGAAAATCCCAGGAGGAGCCAGGAATCACTACATCCGCGGCATTATTGCAGGCAGTATGGGCACTCAAGTCTTATCGGCCCCAATCCCGACGGCTCGACGAGAGGATATGTTTCTATGGCTAAGGGTTCGGATGGAGCTGAATCGACCTCTACGGCGAAGAATCCGGCTCCGGTTCCCAGGTACTGATACTCCCGCTATGATTGATCTACAATATGAGAGAGTGGTAGATTTATGTCGCATGTGCGGAATGCTGACCCACAGGATTTCGGGTTGCCCAACCCTGCTACCGGGAATTGGTCGGGAAGAGATCCGATATGATCACTCTATCCTGGCCCCGAGGAATCTGGATGTGGATCGATTGCTGCGAACGGTCTGGCATACACCCCGGCCGGCGTCACAACCGACTGTCACTTATCTGATGAGTGATCTATCACTGAACTCATTGATTCGGTCCAAGGAAATCACCATGGGCGCGGAATCACTCGACGCAGGCATCCCGAAGCCTAGAAGTGGTTCGTTGTATGCACGCCCGTCGGAGACAAAGAAGCAGATGGGAGATCCGACTTCCCAACAGCAGTCTTGGTACCCTCCCTTTCAGGGGAAGGGGAGAGCAGAAGAAGCGGAGGCACAGCTGCCTCCGATGGAGGAATGATCCGTCCCAGCAGGGTTGGGTGGAGTCGGCCCCAGACTATACCTACAGACCCGGGACAGCCACTGTTGGTAGGTCCCGGGCAGCCTGCATTATCAGCAACTATCTTTTATTTACTCTGTTATTGTTTATGTTTCTGTTGGGATACTTTATTTTCTGCGGATTTTGGACCTTGGTATTTTTTGCCTCGTTATGTTGAAACGATGGTAGGGAGTTGTCTGGAGTTTGACCCCACGATTTCAAGTGGCCTATTATTATGGGTCCATGAGCGTCGGGCTTGCTACGGTCGGCCCGGACATATATCTGGAACCCGAGGCGGTCACGCCTCATCCTGTTTGATTACCTATCGGTATTAATGAAAGTCTCCGGTTACCCGTTTCAAATAAAAATAGTTCATAATATGTCTTCTTATAATTTTAACCGTTTGACATAAGTAAATTATGATTTGTGTTCAAAATTAGATGATGGAATTCTGTAACACTTTTTCTGATAGTCTGATACGTATTTTTTTTGAACTGTGAGCAAGTACATATAAGAGCGCACACAACGCTGTGGTCCATGTTGCGACCCGCAAACCGAATCGTATTTTTACGGTTCTCGGGACGACGCACTATGGGGCGTCGTTTTTACGGCTCGCAAACCGTAAAAATCTGGTTCGTTCAGCGGCCCGCGACTCGCGCCCCGGAAACACGGGCTGCAGGTCGTTCGACCCGGGTCGCAGCGTCAACCAATCATGGCGTGACACGGGAATTTCGAGAAAAAAATTTCAACCGTTGGCAACGGTTGGAAATCAACGGTAATATTATTTTTTTTAATTCATAAAACCCCTAAATTCTAACCGTATAAATACTCTCTCAACCTCATTCTCAAACCACCAACACTTCTACAACTTCTCTACACTCTTTTGTACCAAATTTCTCTCCTCAATCTCGCTACAAAATGTCTGTCGATGACGATCCATCATATAAGGAGTTGGCAACACAAATCCTTTTTAGTTGAAGAGCAACTCTGGTAAAAGGTTGAGAGAGGCATACAGAGAATAAAGCCAAGTATCAACGTTGTGAGGGAGAGGATCAAACGTGGGGAACCTTCCCGATGAGAGATTCCCAAAGGTCGTCTCGAAGCACATGACCAACTAATGAAGGATTATTTTTTCGATCAGCCTCCGTATGGGCCCACTATGTTTAGGCATTGGTTCCGTATGTGCCGATCACTTTTTCAACGGGTGATGGACAAGGTAGCGGAGAATGACAGTTTCTTCGTTCAGAAACCGGACGTTGTGGGACGGTTGGGGTTATCAACGCACCAAAAGTGTACCGTCGTGATACGGATGCTTGCGTATAGGTGCTCGACCGATTCGTTGGACGAAACCTTACGCATTAGGGTAAGTACAATACTCGAATGTTTACGCAGATTTTACAAGGACATCATTGAGGTATTCGGGACTCAGTACGAGCGTTCACCCACACCAGAGGACTTGGCCCGATTACTCAGAGAGGGGTACAACCGAGGGTTCCTCGGCATGATTGGGACTCTTAACTACATGAATTGGGAGTGGAAGAATTGTCCAACCGCATCGCAAGGAGCCAATGGCTGGGGAGATCACCACGGGGTAAGTACCATTATACTTGAAGCTGTAGTGTCCCGTGATTTATGGATTTGGCATGCTTTATTCGGGATGGCTGGGTCGAACAACGACATCAATGTTCTAAACAACATTCATTTTTTCCATGATGCTTTCTTGGGAGGTGAGCTTTCCGTGGAGTACCAGATCAACGACCGACCTTGTTATTTGGTGGACGACATTTACCTATCATGGAGTCGGTTCGTGAAGCCTATTCGGCATCCTTATACTAACAAACAGAAATTATTTCCTAAGGTCCAAGAAGGTGCTCGGTGTCACGCCCCAAATCCAGTTCTTGCCCGGACTCGAGACGTGACTTGAGTAAACACGATTTTCAACACTAGTTAACCAACAACAATCTCATAAATCCTTCAAATAAGTCTCAAAACAGAATAACTCAGTTTAAAACATAAATAAAACCCTCCAGGGGTGTAATAATAATCCTCCAACAAGGTTTGTTCAAAACTGACGTAAAAGCACAAACGAAGTCTCTAATAAGACACTCACACCAAGAAGCTCCCGAGCCTCTACTCCTCAATCAAGCCTGTAATCACAACAATAAACTCATAGGGGTGAGCTTGCGCTCAATAGGGAAAATACATAACAAGGTGGACTTTAAACTCAATAATTTCATCAGCAAAGTCAACAAGATAATTCTTAACAATCACGGGCAATAGGTAATCCAGTCAATGTCGTGGCACATGAAGTCACCACCCTCCGATCCACATATGATGTGTCCTCTCGGATTTTCCCTCAAATCCAGAGGAGACGCATATCATTGAGGCTACCGGAAACAACCCCCTGAGGGCGCTTATCATCGGGATTCTCAGAAACGTCTCCAAGGGATTTTATGTCCTCGGGAACCAAGGTATTACTCCCATAGGAAGCATACACTTTGGCAATTCAATAATAATCAAATAATAATTGAGTAACACACTCAAACCAAAACACGAAGCAATCCATTCCCAACAAACACCAATCCACTATCACACATAGCTCACGCATCACCGTTTCACCACAACACACAACACAGGAATCACATGATCACAACACACGAATCACACAATCACAACTTACCGTTCACTTACCAGTCACGACCCATCGGTGCATCGATCACCTGATTGCACCGCTCGGTACAACCAGTCATACTCGATGCTCCAATCAACCATTTAAGGAAATCAAGCAATCATTCAAATACAGCCAACAGTCAAGCACGAGTTCAATCAACCAATCATGAAAACCTTCAATCGAGCATTCAAATATGCAATTCAACTAGTTCCATTCGACTCTTTAGCCTATCCACTAAGCAACCAAACAACCAAGCATGTGATCCTAACACACAACTAATCCGAGGGCTTTGCCTAGGCCGCTCTACCAGTAAAACAATTCCCAAGTATTGAAAGCAAGTTACACTAGTGATTGGCATCCTAATCATTCACCACTAGACACTTCCGGTTATTAGTAATTGAAAGACAATTATTCTAGTTATTCGCATCCTATAGGCATTTCTAGGACCTTTCCGATTTTATTAGCCTAACATGCATACTAAGCATCATAAACGAGGAGTTAAGACTTTCCCTACCTCGTGGTCTTCGTCTCAACACTCTGATGATAAGCCCGGTGGTCACCACCCCGTTCTTCACACGGGTCTCGGCGTGATCTTTGCTCCTCTAGCTCGGTCCCAAGGTCTTGGACAGAAAGAAACGTTAATTAGACTCCACTTAAACAACAAGCAAGACCCCCCCCCCCCCAAGCCCTTCCAAAGTTCAGCTCAAAACCAAAGTCAAACAAGGTGAAAAACCACCAAGAAACCCCCACCCTGCTCGGCCACGGACCTGGTCACGGACCCGTGACGCCAACCCTCACGGTTACCGTCACGGAGCCGTGACGTCGCCCGTCACGGGATCCGTCACGGATCCGTGGCGCTCCAAGGCAGTTTCGCCCTTCTTCAACCTCCAGCTCCTTTTCTCCGAAAACCCACCTTCAAACCCCAAATTTTACCACTTTCAACCCACAAAACAGTCAAAAACCTCCAATACTCCTCTACCCATGGTAGGAATCAACAAATAAGCAAGTTTCTAATGATTCATCAAATCAAAAACAACTTAAAATCTCCAACAAACTAAGGATTTCTCACAAAAACCCAACAAAGCTTCTCATCAACAACATCTAGCAATTTCAACCAAAACCCATGAAAAGAGATGAATGGAAAAGAGGATTAGAGAGTTCCATTACCTCTAGGAGAGTGAGATGAAGAAGATGGTAAGGATTTGGAGAAGGGATGGCTAGAGGAAGACTTCAAGTAGCCTCTTTTTCCTTGTTTCTTCTTCAAAGCTCCATGGGAGCTCCTCTCCCTTTCTTCTCCTCCCAAATTCGGCTACACCAACACAAATGGGTTGGTTTTGCTTTTCCAAACTCAAATAATACCTATATGTGTCAAATGACTAAAAGACCTTGAGCTAGAATCCCTTGTAGAAGCTTTTGGGAGGGTATAATGGTCCAAGACCACTCCCCTTTCTCTCTTTCAACCAAAAATGGACAAGTGTCAAAGTAGGTTCTTTTAGTTTTCCAAAATAATTTCCAGCCCAATAAAATAATGCTTTAGTCGATAAAAAGTCCCGTTTTGACTAAAATTGACTTCCTCCAACATTATACTCAAACGAAAGGAATTTATCCCCTTAAGCCAACCGTGATGATGGCTA
Source organism: Erodium maritimum (assembly GCA_963921825.1). Classification (NCBI taxonomy): domain Eukaryota; kingdom Viridiplantae; phylum Streptophyta; class Magnoliopsida; order Geraniales; family Geraniaceae; genus Erodium; species Erodium maritimum. The sequence goes on along the minus strand of OY997594.1, from coordinate 50,407,839 downwards.
AGTCGTTTGGGTTCCGGAAAAGTCCTGAGTGACTTCTTGAGTCATCGGTTGACTTTCCGGTAGCAAGTCAAACTTGCTTGAAAAGCCACTGGTTCGACCGGGAGCGGGTCTTACAATCTACCCCCCTTAAAGAAATTTCGTCCTCGAAATTTAAAAACAAGGTACCTCAATGCCGAACAGGTGGGGATACTTCACGCGGATCTCATCCTCGCGCTCCCAAGTGGACCCTGCTCCCTGATGTCCCCACTGTACTAGTACCAACGGAATCGTCTTGTTCCGCAGGATCTTCTCCTTTGTATCCAAAATCTCGACGGGCTGTTCTTCATAGGTGACATCATCAGCTACCTCGATGTCTGACAACTCAATAATGTGCGAAGGGTCTGCCATGTACTTCCGCAGTTGGGACACGTGGAAAACGTTATGCACGTTCCCAAGCTGCGGTGGCAAAGCTAATCGATAAGCTACAGCTCCAATCCTCTCTAAGATCTCAAATGGTCCAATGAAACGCGGTGCCAGCTTGCCTCCGCTATGGTTAAACCGCACTAGACCCTTCTTTGGGCTTACCCTCAGAAACACGTGCTCCCCGACCGTGACCTCAAGTGGTATGCGACGTCTATCTGCATAGCTCTTCTGCCGGTTCTGTGCGGTCTTCAACCGCTCTCTAATCAAAGCGACCTTTTCGGTCGTCTCTCTGACCATGTCTGGTCCAAGTAAGCTCCGGTCCCCAACCTCAGCCCAACATACAGGCGATCTACACGGTCTGCCATACAAGGCCTCAAATGGTGCCATACCAATGCTGGACTGGTAACTATTGTTGTAAGCAAACTCTGCCAAGGGCAAATGATCCTCCCATGATCCCTGAAAGTCAAGCACACAAGCTCGAAGCATGTCCTCTAGAATCTGAATGGTGCGCTCTGACTGTCCATCCGTCTCAGGATGGTAAGCTGTACTCAACAGTACCTCGGTGCCCAAAGCCTTCTGTAGACTCTTCCAGAACCTGGATGTGAAACGAGGGTCCCTATCAGATACCACTGACACTGGTACTCCATGTAGGCGAACAATCTCCCTGACATACAACCGACCCAACATGTCCACAGTATCAGTCATCCTCATAGCTAGGAAGTGTGCCGACTTGGGCAATCGATCAACCACCACCCAAACAGCATCGTGCCCTTTCGACGACCTTGGTAACCCACACATAAAATCCATAGTCACATGCTCTCACTTCCACTCGGGGATCGGTAAAGGCTGTAGCAAGCCTGCGGGACGCTGATGCTCGGCCTTCACCTGTTGGCAGGTGAGGCACCTGGAAACAAAGTCTGCTACTGCCCCACGCATCCCGCTCCACCAAAACTGTCGTCGCATGTCTCTATACATCTTGTTGCCACCGGGGTGCACAACCAGACGGGAGTGGTGGCACTCCCGCAATACGGTGTCTCTGCAACCGCTGGGCACAAACAACCGTCCTCTAAAACGGAGACCCTGATCGGTGCCCATCTCCCACCCCTCGAGCTTGACACCGTCGATCAATCTCTCACGAATTCCTGCTGTCTCGGCATCCTCGGTCTGTGCCTCTAGCACTCGAGCAAATAACGTGGGCTGAGCCACCAAAGCACACAAGGCCATACCATCTGTAACCTCCTCCAACTCCAGTCTGAATAAGCTCAACTGCTCCAGCATGTCCCACTCTCGGACCGCCATGCTGGCAACACAATGACTCGACTTCCTGCTCAAAGCATCGGCGACGATGTTCGCCTTGCCCGGATGATAGAGCAACTCGAAGTCGTACTCCTCAAGTAACTCCATCCATCGCCTTTGGCACATGTTCAGATCGCGCTGCGAGAATATATACTTGAGGCTCGTGTGATCTGAAAACACCCTGAACTGCTCACCGTACAGATAGTGTCTCCAGCTCTTCAGCGCAAATACCACCGCTGCTAGCTCAAGATCATGGGTCGGGCAGTTGCGCTCATGCACCTTCAACTGCCTCGAGCCGTAAGCAACTACCTTTCCACTCTGTATCAAAACACAACCTAGCCCTTCGCCTGAGGCGTCACAATACACGTCATAGCCTAATCCCCGCTCTGGAACAATCAACACTGGAGCGGTAGTCAATCGAGCCTTTAGCTCGCGGAAAGAGTGCTGACACTCATCCGTCCAAAGGTACTCCGCCCCCTTGCGGGTCAAAGCTGTCATAGGTGCTGCTAGACGCGAGAAATCCCGAACAAAGCGTCGGTAATAACCTGCCAATCCCAGAAAGCTCCGAATCTCAAATACACTGCTGGGTCTGGCCCACTTCGACACCGCCTCAACCTTGGCCGGGTCGACCAGTATACCCTCTCTCGATACTACATGCCCGAGGAACTTCACCTCTGTGAGCCAAAATTCGCACTTCTCCATATTTCCGTACAACTGGTGAGTGCGTAAGAGTGTCAAAATGGTCCTCAGATGCTCCTCATGCGCCTCCTCACTGGGCGAGTAAATCAGGATGTCATCGACAAAAACTACTACGAACTGGTCCAGATAAGGTCTGAAGATGCCATTCATCAAGTCCATAAAGGCGGCTGGTGCGTTCGTCAAACCGAACGGCATCACCAGAAACTCAAAGTGTCCATAACGAGTTCGGAACGCTGTCTTCTCTACGTCCTCGGCTCGGACCCTCAACTGGTAGTACCCCGATCGAAGATCGATCTTCGAGAAGTACTTTGCTCCCCTCAGTTGGTCGAATAGATCATCAATCCTCCGCATCGGATAGCGGTTCTTCACTGTCACCCGGTTCAACTTCCGGTAATCGATGCACATCCTCAAGGCTCCACCCTTCTTCTTCACGAAGAGGGCGGGTGCTCCCCACGGAGATACGCTCGGGCGGATGAAACCCTTTTTCTGTAGTTCCTCGAGTTGTCGCTTTAGCTCGACCAACTCGGTTGGCGCAAACCGATACGGCGTCATCGAGATCAGCGCCGTACCCGGGATCAGATAGATCCTGAACTCCACCTCGCGCGCTGGCGGCAAGCCTGATAGCTCCTCCGGGAAGACCTCCGGGAACTCACGCACTACTCTCGGTAGCTCTCTGTTACTCTGAACAACCTCTGCCTCAGATCCCGTCGTCAAGGCGGATAGGAGAACTCCGCTCTTGCTACCCAAAACACACGTGATCACCCTGTCACCTGACCTCACTGTCACCTGACGTCGATAGCAATCGATCGTCGCTAGATACCTCGCGAGCCAGTTCATACCCAGAATTACGTCAAAGGCGTTCATATCAAGAACGAGTAAGTCACCAAGAAAGAGGCAATCTGCCACCCTAATCGCACAGTCTCTACAAACGGTGCTCAACACCACCTCACCCGTAACCGGGGTCTCCAAACAAAGGGGTTGACTCAAAGTCTCCACCCGGAAATCCAAGGAAAAAGAAATAGACGAAGAGATGAACGAATGGGAAGCTCCCGTATCAAACAAAAATGAAGCCCACGAATTATAAAGTTAACACGTACCCTGAGTGGCCTCATGGCCGGCGTACGGCCTCTCAACTCTGGAATCAGTAACTGCAAAGACTCGGCCCTGCTGTGCCGGTGGTCCTCCTCTCGGTGGTGGGGGAAGTGCCACCTGCTGCCCAACTCTCGGCTGGTGTCTCTGACCTGCTGCTCCCGCCGCCTGACGCGGAGCTCTCTGCTGTTGTGCCTGACGTGGTCGGCCAGGTGGTGCATGGCGAGTCTGAGTCTGCTGGGGCCTCGGTGCAGGCGCTCCACCAGCTAGCTCAGGACACATCCGAATGAAATGATCAGATCGACCACACTGGTAGCATACCCTCTGTCCCCCCTGCGGTGCCAGCTCAGGACACGCACGCACGAAGTGGTTGGGGCTGCCACACTGATAACACACCCTCGGCTCACTCTGTTGTCTGTCTCTGGTCCCCTGGGGACGATCATCATGGCGTCCTATAGGCCTATTGCCCCTCGGGCAGTCTCGTGTCAGGTGACCCTGATGTCCACACCGAGGACACAACTGTGCCACCGGGGCGGGTCCAACTAACGCTACGGTCCCTGCTCGGCGCATGCCGTCCTGCTGAAACTGAGGCTGAAAGGATCCTGCAACTCTCTATCTGCGTCGGTCTCGACGATCAGACGACTGAACAAAACCACTCGGCCTAGGCCTAGTCTCTCGCACCCTGATAGTCTCTCTGAAGTGTCTCTCCATGGCTAAAGCCTGATCCAAGAGCGTGGAGTACTCTGCGGTCCTGAAGGCGATGACCCGGTCGGCTATCGACGGGATGAGCCTGTTCTCGAATCTCCTGCAACGGTCGTCCGCAGTCCGAACCAACTCCGGCGCGAAGCAGGCCAGAGAAGTAAACCTCACTGCATACTCAGAAACGCTCAATCCTCTCTGACGTAGATCCAGAAACTGTTGGCGCATGTCATCCCGAATGGAGTGAGGGAAGTACTGTTCCAAGAACAGCCTGCTGAACAACTGAAAATCACTGCCGACCCTGTCCTGCACTGACTGCCACCAGTAGTAGGCCTCTCCCTCAAGCTGAAAAGTGGCGAACGAGACTCTCAAGCGCCCCTCCGATACTCCAGAGGTATCGAGGTTGCGGGTAACCCTCTCCAACCAGCCCGAAGCTGCCTCGGGGTCCGCTCCCCGGAGTAGGTCGGCGTACCGAGTCTACGAAACTCCCTGAGCGACTGGGCCGTGAGGCTATCAAGCTGTCCTGGCCTCTCCCCAAAATCTGCTGAAGCAACAGGCACGGGCTCTGGTGTCGGTGCTGTAGTCCCTTGCTGCGCACTCAAGGCTGCTAGTACAGCGCGAACCACCTCCTCGAGAGGGGTCGTCTGAGTCGGCTCGGCGACTGGAGATGTCCTGGGTGGCGACCCTGTTGGTCCACCCTCAAAGCTCTGATGCTCTGTGGAAGCAGCATCCTGGGCGTCAGCTGCCCCCTCCTGCTTAGCGGCAGGTGCCTGACTCGGACCCCCAAATGGGCGGCTCCGGGTACCTCTCGGAACATACGTACGAGCCATGTCGCCTATCCGCCTGCACGGATAACGCACATGTTCAGTACTTAGTTTAACAATAGTTCTCACACGTTACAAGGACGATCACGCGCGTCACACAAGTCACTCACAGTTTACGCCTCTCAAACTTAGTAGATATATATACTCATATATAATAGTACACAAGTTCGCATCTCTATGCGTCTCACAACAACAACCATCGATTTAAGCAATCAACCACCAACTCCCACAAGAGGGTTCCAACTAAAGCACACCACACAAGAACAAATCAATAGGCATACCCCTTGCTCGGGTATCCTTCCACAAAGAGGGGTTTAGCACTTAACACGATTCAATTCAATAATCACCCTTAACATTTCCTTCCCTTCCGTGGATTCCCATTTCTTAACTTTTACCCAAACTTTTCCATATCAATCTCATATTGTTACAACCTGATTCAGGCGTCCCCGAACCTCATTGTAACAACTTGACATCGAACCATCACGCTCGACTGCAGTGGCGCCCCTGAGTCAACCCGTGATGGTACAAACACTTTAGTTCTACCAAACTTTCGGCATGACCTATTCGCATTTTTTTTCCCTAACCCTCCGCTTAAGCGGGACAAACACCAACAGAATTTCACAAAACAAAAGTACGCTGAGTTCTCATGCTCGGCCAAAGACACCACACGGTCAATACAAAGAGTGCTCATGCTCTTCAAGTTACAAGACAAAGTCAATAACCGGAGTTCTCGTGCTCCCCAAAGTACACAACACAATCAATAAACGGAGTTCTCGTGCTCCCCAAAGTACACAACACAATCAACAAACGGAGTTCTTGTGCTCCCAATTACTACGGGGTGCTCGTGCCCCAAACTCGCCACACACGGGCACACGGGGTTCTCGTGCCCCAATCTCGCCACACACGGGCACACAGGGTTCTCGTGCCCCAATCTCACCACACACGGGGTTCTCGTGCCCCACCAACATCCTCAACACAAACGCTATACGGGGTTCTCGTGCCCGACCCAAGGTTCTCACACAACGGACTACGGGGTTCTCGTGCCCCTCCCAAACACTCAACACAAGCACACATGGAGTACTCATGCTCCAGAATAGTGGTCAATCAAACAAGTCAACAATTGAGTACGACCAAACTACAGCTCCAAAATTTAGAAATGATCCACCAAAATGGCAACACCACCAACAACCGGATCACTCTACAACGAATGCCAAGCGGGTCGATCACTGCCCGTTAATCCAATTCCGATCTCAACCATTCGGCTTCACCGATCGCTAGGGAGAGGATACCAATCAAGTAATGCGAACATTGTAGTGTAAAGATTTCATTTAGGACAAACATTAAAGCGACTCATGACTCAGGTCGTTCCAACTCTCTGCGTCAATGTTTCCAAATCGCATCACTGAGCATCACGACTCAGACTCCCTAACTCTACCCACCTAATTGACTTCGGTCCGAGGTTTGAAAACCAGTTCACAAGGCACTTGTTTCAAATGAAACTAGGCTCTGATACCAAATTGTCACGCCCCAAATCCGGTTCTTGCCCGGACTCGAGACGTGACTTGAGTAAACACGATTTTCAACACTAGTTAACCAACAACAATCTCATAAATCCTTCAAATAAGTCTCAAAACAGAATAACTCAGTTTAAAACATAAATAAAACCCTCCAGGGGTGTAATAATAATCCTCCAACAAGGTTTGTTCAAAACTGACGTAAAAGCACAAACGAAGTCTCTAATAAGACACTCACACCAAGAAGCTCCCGAGCCTCTACTCCTCAATCAAGCCTGTAATCACAACAATAAACTCATAGGGGTGAGCTTGCGCTCAGTAGGGAAAATACATAACAAGGTGGACTTTAAACTCAATAATTTCATCAGCAAAGTCAACAAGATAATTCTTAACAATCACGGGCAATAGGTAATCCAGTCAATGTCGTGGCACATGAAGTCACCACCCTCCGATCCACATATGATGTGTCCTCTCGGATTTTCCCTCAAATCCAGAGGAGACGCATATCATTGAGGCTACCGGAAACAACCCCCTGAGGGCGCTTATCATCGGGATTCTCAGAAACGTCTCCAAGGGATTTTATGTCCTCGGGAACCAAGGTATTACTCCCATAGGAAGCATACACTTTGGCAATTCAATAATAATCAAATAATAATTGAGTAACACACTCAAACCAAAACACGAAGCAATCCATTCCCAACAAACACCAATCCACTATCACACATAGCTCACGCATCACCGTTTCACCACAACACACAACACAGGAATCACATGATCACAACACACGAATCACACAATCACAACTTACCGTTCACTTACCAGTCACGACCCATCGGTGCATCGATCACCTGATTGCACCGCTCGGTACAACCAGTCATACTCGATGCTCCAATCAACCATTTAAGGAAATCAAGCAATCATTCAAATACAGCCAACAGTCAAGCACGAGTTCAATCAACCAATCATGAAAACCTTCAATCGAGCATTCAAATATGCAATTCAACTAGTTCCATTAGACTCTTTAGCCTATCCACTAAGCAACCAAACAACCAAGCATGTGATCCTAACACACAACTAATCCGAGGGCTTTGCCAAGGCCGCTCTACCAGTAAAACAATTCCCAAGTATTGAAAGCGAGTTACACTAGTGATTGGCATCCTAATCATTCACCACTAGACACTTCCGGTTATTAGTAATTGAAAGACAATTATTCTAGTTATTCGCATCCTATAGGCATTTATAGGACCTTTCCGATTTTATTAGCCTAACATGCATATTAAGCATCATAAACGTGGTCTTCGTCTCAACACTCTGATGATAAGCTCGGTGGTCACCACCCCGTTCTTCACACGGGTCTCGGCGTGATCTTTGCTCCTCTAGCTCGGTCCCAAGGTCTTGGACACAAAGAAACGTTAATTAGACTCCACTTAAACAACAAGCAAACACCCCCCCCCCCCCCCCCAAGCCCTTCCAAAGTTCAGCTCAAAACCAAAGTCAAACAAGGTGAAAAACCCCCAAGAAACCCCCACCCTGCTCGGCCACGGACCTGGTCACGGACCCGTGACGCCAACCCTCACGGTTACCGTCACGGAGCCGTGACGAGTGCCGTCACGGACTCCCTCACGGAGCCGTGCCGTCGCCCGTCACGGGATCCGTCACGGATCTGTGGCGCTCCAGGGCAGTTTCGCCCTTCTTCAACCTCCAGCTCCTTTTCTCCGAAAACCCACCTTCAAACCCCAAATTTTACCACTTCCAACCCCCAAAACAGTCAAAAACCTCCAATACTCCTTTACCCATGGTAGGAATCAACAAATAAGCAAGTTTCTAATGATTCATCAAATCAAAAACAACTTAAAATCTCCAACAAACTAAGGATTTCTCACAAAAACCCAACAAAGCTTCTCATCAACAACATCTCCCACCATTTCTACCCAAACCCAACAACATCTAGCAATTTCAACCAAAACCCATGAAAAGAGATGAAGGGAAAAGAGGATTAGAGAGTTCCATTACCTCTAGGAGAGTGAGATGAAGAAGATGGTAAGGATTTGGAGAAGGGATGGCTAGAGGAAGACTTCAAGTAGCCTCTTTTTCCTTGTTTCTTCTTCAAAGCTCCATGGGAGCTCCTCTCCCTTTCTTCTCCTCCCAAATTCGGCTACACCAACATAAATGGGTTGGTTTTTCTTTTCCAAACTCAAATAATACCTAGATGTGTCAAATGACTAAAAGCCCTTGAGCTAGAATCCCTTGTAGAAGCTTTTGGGAGGGTATAATGGTCCAAGACCACTCCCCTTTCTCTCTTTCAACCAAAAAGGGACAAGTGTCCAAGTAGGTTCTTTTAGCTTTCCAAAATAATTTCCAGCCCAATAAAATAATGCTTTAGTCGATAAAAAGTCCCGTTTTGACTAAAATTGACTTCCTCCAACATTATACTCAAACGAAAGGAATTTATCCCCTTAAGCCAACCGTGATGATGGCTAAGTCGTTTTGGGTTCCGGAAAAGTCCCGAGTGACTTCTTGAGTCATCGGTTGACTTTCCTGTAGCAAGTCAAACTTGCTTGAAAAGCCACCGGTTCGACCGGGAGCGGGTCTTACACTCGGAAAGATATTGAACGAGCATTTGGAGTTCTTCAAGTACGGTGGCACATCATTTCCCATCTCGCTCGTGTTTGGAGCAAGTTTGTTGTGCCAGATATCACGCACACTTGTATCATTCTACACAACATGATTGTAGAGGATGAACGAGATAGGTACGAATATGGAGATGAAAAATTGTTGGTCGACCCCTCTAGAAATTCCACAATGGACACCACCAGAACGATGGCACGAAGAAGGTCCCTTGGCATACCAAGCATGCTTGGATGCTCGACTTAGTGTCACAAATGATTCCACCCACCGACAACTACATAATGACTTTATTGAGCACATATAGGGTCGATTTGGAGCGCATTTCAATCCCAACGATTAATGAAGAAATCTTTTTATATGCAAGAATTTTGTACTTGATTTTATTTTTCGGGGATGAATAAAACTTATTTTTAAGTTATGTTGTTATTAATAATTTTTACCAAATTTATTTAAAATTTATAAAATGTTTACTGTTTTAATAAAGCATTTAATTAAATCAGTAAAATATCAATTCAGCAGACAGTCAGCATCCACTCATAATCCAGGCCCCTATCCAGTTTGTACCAATGTAGAGCACAGTTTATTTTAGGACCTGCAAACCATAATTTTTCACAACTAACATACGGTTTGATCATCCATTTTGACCCATTGTACATGCTCTTAAAACGGTTCTAAGATACAGACCTCAGAAAGGTCACCACACACAATCCAAAATTGAAATAAGCAAAAAAGTAATGTTAAAAGTCCGAAAATCATGGGAGTACTATTGAAATAATAATAAATTGTTTGTAATACCAAATATTGGAACATGACAACCGATGTGCTCAGATGATGCCAGATATAGGTTGTTGAAGTAGTCGGGACCACCTTAACCGTTTCTGAAACTAGGAGCAGAGGTTAGGCAAGGGTAAAACCTGTGGTGGGGTGGTACACTACTAGAGAAGAGTTTATCCTGCAAGAGTGGCTAACGTCGTCCTCCCTCATATAATCATTAAGGGCTCTAAAAGCATAATGGTGGCAGCCCACTAGATTATAGGGGAAGCTTGTTCTAGTATTTGGTGGAACCATTGCCACCTAGGAGCCAATGAGAGGGTAGTACCAATATATCTCTCATTGGCGTCCTGGGTACTCATTGATCAAGGTGAGAGTTCTTAGCACACTCCCTCCCTTCTCCTTGTGTCAACCATTGAGTCCGAACAATCATGTCACGCCCCAAATCCGGTTTTGACCGGACTCGAGACGTGACTTGATTGACAATAAAGAATAACAAAAAAAAAAATAATAAATCGATTAAATACTCAATAGGTTCCGCTCAAATGCTCAATTAATAAACGAGTTCAAATCTCAAATACTCAAATCGGATGTCCCAAATCGTAAAAAGGAGTCAAAGCTCAAATAGGGTATGTAATACATAAGGTTCGATATTACGACCCACAACGTCTCTAGGACAGAACACCCATACTATCCAGAAGCTCCCGAGCCTCGAATCCACTACTCATCAAGCACGCATGTACAAACCATAGATAAAACAAATATGGGGTGAGCTTACGCTCAGTAGGGAAAATCATAAACAATTTAACCTCCAATTTAGTAAATAAACCGCTTCAGCATGATGACACAATTTGTAATTAATACTTTTAATCCAAAATAATGCGGTAAATTGACAAGATAAGAACAATATCACATTCTTAAGGATAGCGGTAACTTTCAGGGGAATAAATGAAAAGCGTTGTAAAGATTCGATAACCACTAAAATGGGATCACGTGCATATCACGCCAACAGCTCAAATCCTCAATACTCCGATCCACGAATAGGTTCTGGTGTCATACCGGATCCCATACTCCGATCCACAAGAGTATTCGTGTCATATCAGATTTTCCCTCGGTCCAGAGGAGGCACATACATCGGGCTACCGGTAACAATCCCTGAGGGATGTTTATCGTCGGGATTCTCGGAAATGCCCCCAAAGGACCATATGTCATAGGGAACCAAGGTAATGCTCCCGCGGGACGCATACACTCGGGTGAATCAATAAGTAACCGTTCCCCGCAGGGTAAGCCATTAATATCCCGCAGGATTAACCAACCAATGCCCCGCAGGGTCCTCCAATCAATATCCCACAGGATTAACTAACCAATGCCCCGCAGGATCCTCCAATCAATATCCCGCAGGATTAACCAACCAATGCCCCGCAGAGTCCACAACCAATATCCCGCAGGATCAACCAATCAATGCCCCGCAGGGTCCACAACCAATTCAACCAACTTAGAAATCCACAAATTCATCAATACACATCACAAGGGATTCATACCCACAATTACACTTACCATCATACTTACCAACCACGTTCCATCGGTCTATCACTCACCCGATCATACCATTTAGCACAATCAATTACACTCAATTATTCATTCATTCAATCAATCATCCAAGCATTCATGTGGTCATTCAAACATACAATATATCTAGTTTCATTAGACCCTTAATTCATCTTAAAAACTAAGCAGGCAATGCATGTGAGGCAACCACAACCAATCCTATGGCTCATCTCGGCCTTTCTACCAGTAAAGCAATTTCCCAAGTATTAAAGGCGAGTTAAACTAGTTGTTCACATTCTATGCATGCATACTAGACACGTCCGGTTATTAGTAATTGAAAGACGGTTATTCGAGTGAATCTTATCCTATATGCAATCTAGGACCTTTCCGGTTATTAATTATCATGTAGCCATGCTATTAGCGTTATTTAAATCAGGAGTGGAGTTTACGGCTTTTCCCTACCTCGAAGTATTCCACGAACAATACTCCTAGCTGCTAACGTCCGGGCTAGCTTCCTCTCCGTCTTCTCAAGGTCCCAAGGTCTTCTCCTGTCGTCGAGCTCGGGTCCAAGGTCTCTTCTTCTCTCTATTTCATCTTGTCCCACCACTAATCATCGATCCTCAATGATTTATCCATGAAGAAGGACCAGGAACAACAGCTTCCCTTTGCACTTTGTTGCCGCCACCCAAGTTGGAGATCTCCTCTCTGTCCCAGCCGCTCAAGCCAACTGAACAATACAACCCTATTGTTCATCTATTTATACTCAGAACAAGGCACATTAAGAAGGCTTAAGTTGGGTTGAATGGGCCTAGCTCATGGCCCAAAATATTAGGCCCTTTTTATTTTTTTGATTTTCTTTAATCTTCGCACTCGATCCAAATTTCTTTGATCCGTTTTCATCTCCGACGCTCCAAGTCGATAAGAAAAAAAACTTTACATCTTTTAATTTAGACGGTCTTTACAAATCCACTGCATCTAAACCCAAAAAGTCCTTCATTGTCTGTTTTCCAAGCCTTGTGAAGGAGCTAGTAACCGAGCGAGGTGAGCCTGCACTCGTGGCATCACCCCTACCCCTCGGTAAGTCTGGGATGAGCCTTAGGCCATTGGCGCATGTAGAATGGGTTCCTTTTTATTCCAGCTTCCTCTTTCACTTCCTGCAAAAGAGATCTTTGTGACAGGACGTGTCTCTCTTGTGAGATTGGTTTAGCGTTGAAACTTGAGGGCCTAATGGGTCGTGTCATCCCTCGCTTCTACGGATCAACAACTTCCTTATGGAGCTTTCCTTTCCTTTACGGTTACCAGGTGTGTGGTAAATCTTTGTCCTACCCATCACCATTTTTTGTGTAGGATGGGATTCCTCTCAGAGATTTGGAGCCTGTGAAGGCCCAGTCCACTTGACTTTTCGTTGCCTCTGGCAATCTAATGCAACACTTGGAATCATAAAACTCCCACTAGGCTCCACAGTTGCCCGCAATGAGATGCCTTGGGGATCCATACTAAACGTACAGACGTTGACCATATGGCCCACCCAATCGCAATCTACAGAATGACCAAGTAAATATTTATAAGAAAGAAACAGCAAAGACCGTACCTTGGAATTCGCCTCCCGACATAAGACTTGGCGTTGTAATGGTAGTCATGCATCCACATCGTCGTCCACCCCAAGGCAGACGCCCAAAGCTCCACCAACCCGAAATCCCATTACCCGATTTCAGGCACCTACTAAAAGGTTCTAGACACATACCCATACCAAGAAGTGTGTGAAAAGGATATCCCTCGACCGCATGTGGGGTCGTAAGTCCGCGAATAAGACCAACGACCGCATGAAGGACCAGGGTTCTCCAGCGAGCACTCTTATTTTCTCTCGTGCAGTTCAGAAAAAGAATGTGATCGCTACTACATCCAAAGGTTGGGCAATGAACTCCGATAGCCTCTAAAGCTCCACCAACTATTATTAGTGGAATTTCCTTGGTGTCATATCCCTTACAGTCAATGCATACGTAAAGTTGAGACCTCAACCGCAGAGTTCCGTCGGCGGAACTACTTGATGATCGTATCATCATTCGGTGGCCCAATGACTCCACGCCTGTCATCACTGTAGAAGGAGTTCAAAATCTCCATGACTCCCTATTAGTGACGAATCTCCCTACTGACTGGTCGGAATGATGCTGGTGATTCCGCACCCACCAAGCCCCTAACGTCTCATGTTGTCGCTGGAATGACTCTGTTCCGGTGTTACCATCGACACTACGTCCTACAGCTAAATTGTTGGTGTAGACAACATCACCACCCGTGGCCTTTGTCCCCAACCTCTAACAGTCGTGTCATCCCTCCTCCGTTAATGCAGATTTAAGACCGTCGGTATCGACGATGATAGGATTCCAATCATCGGAAAGGCCCGAAGCCCTCAACTCCGACAGACCCATCCCTCAACTCCTACAGACCCATCCCTCTTGGGGACCTCCCGGTCTCCTGAGCACCTAATCTATATGTCCCATCCATCGTCGAAGTCACCTCCCGTACCGCTTGCCTATTCCCTTCCCATTCAAGAGATGCCCTCACTAATGTCGTAGCTGAGACGGACGACGTCAAATATTGTACCTCACGGATCGATGACCAGGAGGTCGCCATCCTGATAGTTTTCTGTGGCCGTGGACCAACGCCCGCCACCTATTTTTGGGCCGAGCTGTATTCTCTGGCCAGAATAGTCGTCTGGTGCGTCGTAGCTGCTGTCGAGAAGCTCGTTGCCATGAAAATCATACCTCTAATCTCCTCATTTTTACGCTCCGAGATTTTGAGAGAACAAGAATATGGGGAACTAGCATTGTGGAAAAATTCAAACACAAGAATCTCTTATCAATTAGACATAGAAGCAAACACATTAATAGTAAAGTGAGAAAAAGGCACAAATTCTGCCTCTAAAAACATCTATTTTATTTTCTATAGACCCAAAATTACATGCAAAAGAAAAGGAAAGAGAAACATATATAAAAATGGTTGATAAGTTGCACCAAGATAATGAAATAAATAATATCATGTATAGTTGGTTAATGAGTTAATTGTGCGGGCGATGAAGCAAGGGGAATAGCATGAACTTCATCCCTCCGGCGCAATGTAAGCCTCGGCCCTCGGCACAGGCGAAGTAGTAGGGCTTCCACTTGCGGAGCACATACGCAAACCCTTGTCCACCTCCTTGCGTCCAGTTGCCCACTCTTCTTGTTCTCCGCAAGTCACACCGCATGAAGCTCCACACATCCGGGACCAAGTACACACTGTGCGCAAATGTTGTCTTGTTCGGTGCATCGTACTTGAACACTGCATCATAATATATTAATGGACCACATTAGTTAATTAAAACTCGGGTAAATTACAAATACTTACCCTAAACTTGTATCGTTTAACTGATACTTATTTTTTTTTTTATAACTGATATCTGTTTAGATGTTTAGTTATATAACAAATAGCTCAAGCCGTCAATTAAAATAACAAAAATTACCCCAGTGATTTTCTAAATAATGTTTTAAAAATAAAACTGAAGTATATGTACCTAAGGTATCGTTAACGTAGAAGGGTTCATTTTGGGAGGCCCATAGGGTGTAGTTGAACCCAAAGTGCCACTTCTCCGATCCACCCACGATGATTTTGGCCGGACCTGGTTCATGCGTGTTGTTATTGGAGTCGGTGCTGTTCAAGCCATAGTTGGAGTCCTTGGAGCTCATGGCTACACCCAAAATGAAAGCAACTATCACAAAGATGAGAGCTTGTGTAGAGTTGGACCAACCCTTTCCCATCTCTCTCTTTCTCTCTATCTAGGGAGGCAAAGGGAAGATTGTGATAATGAAATATTGAAAAGAGTGTAAAATAAATGGAAGCTTGAACAAATGGAGAGGATGTCTTGGTGTGGGTGAAGTTTATGGATATTGTTTTGGTGTAGTGCTCCTTGAGGTGTTCAATTTCTTTCTTGAACTTGTCATTGTTTTTCATTATTCTCACTCATAGTATATGCATGTGTGTATCCTTTGATTCATTTATGTTGTCTTTCAACCATCCATCTTTGGAACGAATCGGGATGTGGATGCCATATGAGTTAGACATCCACATATGCTCTCGCTCGGTGTTGCTAGTAAAGTTTGGCTTCTCGAGCGGATGTAACTTTGTATTTAACACTAGTTATAACTAATTTTTGGTATTTATTTTTATCTTGATTTAAATTAAAATTCAATTCTCATTTAGATTATTTCTTTTTACCTTCGTTTGGATGGCTTATTTGGTTCCAATTCGGAGATAAATACTCATCGTGGTTTGGATTAAGATTGGGCACTGGTCAGTTAACCGACCTTGGAGCCTAGTACCAGTCCCACATCAATGTTCAGGTTTTTCGAAAATGGACACCGATATTAGCGTCATCACCACTATGTCAGTTTTGACACCGTTAGTGTTCGATCGGTTTCGCCGGTCTCTAGCGACACGACAAACATAAAGAAAAAGTTGTGAGCTTCTCAAAGAAGATGATGGATTGGAGGAGAAAAGAGATGGGTACAAGAGACCGACGAAAAAGAGGTTGGGACGAGGTACAAGACTATTGTTAAAAGAAGAGACGCAACATACTTGTAATTCAGATCTATGAAGTTTGTCCAGAGCTACAGATGCATGAACAAAATGAAAGGGAAACGGTAATAGCGGATTAGAAAATGTGAGAAGAAAGAGTGAATAATATACTTTGGACTAAGATTAAGGTAAGGAAGATTAGGAAAGGTGATAGGCACGTCGTCCCCTGATTTTAATATGATTGTAATGATTGTAGGGTATTGATTGTTGTGATTGTTTGGCTGCAAATAGGCCTGTAAACCCATCTACCGCATTAAATTAGAGATTCGAACAAAGATTATAACGTGAGTTTATTACATTCACTTACCCCGAACTATACATGTTAAACGGATAAATATCTCAAACTTATTTCGTAACGAATACATACCCCGAATTAACATTTTGTGACAACATCCATTTTTCTACCAAAATTTTCACTCAGTTTTTAAGAAATATTAAAATTACCTTCAACTATTATTTAAATCAAAAATAGATGAATTATTATTTTACAAAAAAATGTAGAATTTCAGTTTTTTTAAAATTTTATATTTTAAAATGTCATATTTATTTTTAAATATCAATTTTCATATTATAAAAATCATATATCTAATTTAAAAAATCAATTTTATTTTTAAAAATCATTAATAATGAAAATATGGTTTTTATTTCAATTTTATTTTATATTAATTTATTTTTCATTATTTTTTATTTAAAATTTATATATCAATCATATTTTATTTTCAAATATTTCTTAAATATTATTTATTTTTTTATAAGGGAAAATTTATTAAGCAAATGTCCTATAAGGACTATAGAACAGAGCAAGAAAAGATCCAAAGAGACCTCTTCCTCAAACTAGTACAACTACCAAAGTACAAAAAAACAGAAACAAGATAGAAACGTAAACAAATCTCCTTGCCTACTTCCTATCCAGGTTCAGACAAGTAAACCGGTTAGAAACCGGAACAGGGATTAGGGCTTGATCTGAAGTCGGTTCCAAGTATAACTCGTCCTGACTATGCTCAGAATCCTTCTTGAACTTATCAAGCGCCAAAGAACAAAGATCAACAGCCTTTCTACCAACTTTCGAACTATAACTCCAGGTGCCAGAGCTATCTTTTTTGGCAATGTCCATAGTGAAACGTCCCAATTTATCCCCTTTATCAACGGAAGTCCTGGCTCTTTTCCGATAAATAACAACTGGTTGCAAAGCCACCTTCGACTGACCCTTTGGGCGTCCACGTCTCTTTGGTTCAACCCTAGAGATCGGTTTTCCTAAGGCTTCCTTTCAAGGACTACCTTGAAACCCGACTTCCAGAACCGGTCACTAACCCGAGGACGATTGGCATGCGCTTCTAAAACCAAGCCCATTGACGGGTCCAAATCTTTCCCAAGTCGGTTAAAAATACCAGCCAAACTCGGGTCCTCGCGGGCCACCAACTGCGCCTTGTCGTAAGTACGCCCAGTAGATCTTTGCAGAGAGCCCAACTCAATCTGATCAAAAGCAACCTGGTCCGGGCTCGCCCCAACCTGACAGTCCATGCCCAAGTCTGTCTTCTCCCCGAGCCTAGTAGCAGGCCCATTTATTTCACTATCTAGACACGCCACAACAACTTGGAATTGACAGGATCCCATCTCCAAACCTGAAGGCGCGACTGAAGAAATGACGTCACATCGGTCTTCGTTCTCGCGAGACAATCCCGGACGATCTGCCGCAATCGCAGATGCAATTACATCTTGAAGGGGATCCATATCTAAATCAACAAGATTTTCCCGATGATTTTGGGGGATTTGAAAATTGAAACTTGAAACAGAATCGTGAGATCCCGGAGAAACATAAAAGGTGACATCGTCGGACGGAACAACGGCACACGGTAAGCTGACTGGAAAAACCTGTCCTAGAGTTGCACCTGAACTTTTCCGTTGACCATCCTTCAAGACATCCCTTGTAAAGACCGACTCGTTTTAAAGTTTTAAAAGTTCTTTTTTTAATCGGGTTGAAACGTCGGAGTTGGAGCGAGTGCGAAATAAAAAAAATTCAAAAAAAAAGAAAAAAAAGAAAGGAGATCGGGCCTGGACCAGGCCCGGCGCGCAGGCCAAGCCCGACCCAGCCTGTTCCCCTATTTGGGCCGCAAAGCCCATCAGCCTGTCAGAAGCCCATACGGACCTGGCCCGCTCCTCTTATACCCAATTTTTAGGGTTTCTGCACCATTTTTTTCACGCACAGCCGAACCCTCCCGACCTTCTCAACTCCCTCGTCTCGACCTCGGCCGCCCCACCTTCCTCTCTCCCTCGTCGACCTCTCTCTCTACCGAGGGTCTCTTTCTCTCTCCTCTCCGTCCAACCACGCCGCCGCCGTGCACACCCGGAGCAGAGACGAGGACCGCCGGCGTCGCACCACCACCGGAGGGTTCTGCAGAACCAAGACGCCGTAGATCGTCGAGATCTTCGCCGGTCTCGCCCGGATCTGAGACGGGGACTCGCCGTGCTCCGCCGCTGTCCTCTTTTCCCCTACGGTGAGTACGCAACCACCGTGAGGCTTGGTCGCCGGCATCTCCGCCGGTGATCGGTCGGATCTCGGACCCAAACCCTTTTTCTTTTCTTCTTCTTTCTGTTTCCCGAGCTTCTTTTCGGATCTGGACAGTTTTTGGAACAGAATCCATGTTGAAATCTGGACGAGTTGAAACAGAACTATTTTGGATCTGGACGTGTTGAAGACGAAAGTGAAAGAGAAAATTAAAGAAAATAATTTTGTTAAAAGGGAAAATAAATCAAAACAAAACCAGATTTGATTAAAAGAAAAAAATAAGGAATTTTGGACTGTGGAACGAACTGGGACTGTTGATCATTTTTGGAATCGTGGAATGATTGAATCGGACTGTTAATCGGACTTAGAACGGGAATTAAAAGTGGAAACGCTGAATCGGACACCTCGGGATTCGTGCCTCGAGACCCAAGCCTCGGGATTCGTGCCTCGGAAATCGTGCACCGGATTCTGTGCTCTAAGCTCGGGTACTCGAACCCGATTCGTCGTATAATCCCGCTTTTAGTCCACTCGTGTTTAAAAGACAACGGTTGAATTTTAATTTGGTACTGGTCGTTACTTAAAAATAATTTGGCTTTCCATGTAATTTAGAGTCCGACCTCGATCGCAAAGAAGACCGGAGGTAGCGAGCCAGGACGTCAGCAGCTAAGAGACGTAGCTGTCGGTTCGTCTTGAGGTAGGGAAAGTAGCGAGTACCGGTTTAATTGCGGAAAGTTACTAGTATGCATGCTAGGTAATAATAAAACTGGAGTGAACGTTTTTATTGTAAAATAACCGGACGAGTCTTAGTAACATGTAGGATGTGATTCACTAGTGTAGCCGCTTTCAATATTTGGGAAATTGTCGTGCTGGTAGAATGGCCATGTCGAGCCGTAGGTTGTGTGCTGATTGAAATGCCTGATTTGTTTGAGTTGCATGTTGTGTGACTTAGTGTCGATAAGTTTAATAGTTAAGACTTAGTATCTCCGGTGAACATGTTGTTGCTATGTGTGGGCAAGTGTGTCGTGACTGTTGTTTTGTGAACCCTTGGTTGTGATATGGTCGGGTGAGTGATAGACCGACGTGCTGTGTATTTGTGGTAAGATTGTTGGGCTTCGTGAGCCGTGTTTGATCTGTGGCATTTCGATGCGTGATATTATCTTGTTGTGTGTTCCTTAAGGATGGTATTCCGGTTGTGATTGGGCCTACGGGTCGTGTTTGGGGCCGACGGGTCGGGCCGACGGGCCATATTGTGATTGGGGACTACGGGTCGTGTTGGGCCTACGGGTCGTGTTGGGCCGACGGGTCGGAGCCGACGGGCCACATCATATCATATTGCATCGGGCCGACGGGTCTGAGCCGACGGGCCATATCATATCATAGTGGGCCTACTGGGTGTGTTTGGGCCTACGGGTCGTGTTGGGCCTACGGGTCGTGTTGGGCACTAGGTGCCGTGTTTCAGCCTCGATGATCTATGGTCCTTTGGATACGTTTCCGAGGGTCCCGACGAATGTGTCCTCATAGGGATGTTTCCGGCATTCTCGATGTTATACGTCTCCTCTGGATCGAGAGGTAGTCCGATTGATGCTTGACCCACCGTTTGTTATGATGGTATCGGCTGTGTACAGCCGGCGGAGTTCAGGTATTGCGCTACGGGATGTGTGCACTGTTGGTTTTTGTGTTGGGTTGCGTTTGCTATTTGTTATTGTCTATTGTGTGAAAGTCGTCGTTAAGAGTATTGTAAGCTTGGCTATGAACCCCGGTTTGGTATTTAGTCGTGTTGTACTAGTATGCCCTAATTGGACGGTTACTCGTGGTGGTGAGCCGATATTCATTACCTTAACTACTTTTTCTACTGGGCGAAAGCTCACCCTTTACTTTGTGGTGTTTCAGGTGTTGAGCGGGATTTGTGCTAGCAGGACATAGTTGAGCTTTGGAGCTGGCGTAAGTCTTGTCTAGTAAGTCTAGAGACGTATAGTTATTTTCGAACTAAACTTGGTGTAATTGGTTTTATGAGCTGTTAAATCTTTCAATTG
The DNA here is from genome assembly GCA_963921825.1 of Erodium maritimum. NCBI lineage: Eukaryota > Viridiplantae > Streptophyta > Magnoliopsida > Geraniales > Geraniaceae > Erodium > Erodium maritimum. The sequence continues at coordinate 50,387,222 of OY997594.1, read as the reverse complement.
ATTTATTATTACTTTTGAGATTTATCTATCGTAATTTTACCGATTTTATTTATTGTTTTAAGTTCACGTCTCGAGTCCGGTCAAAACCGTATTTGGGGCGTGACATCCCTCAAAACACCAGCCGGACGAAGCTGCAAGAGCATCTCCCGAAGTGCTCTGTTCTACTCTTCCAATCCAATCGACGGAGCTCTAGGACGAGCCAGAGCAACGAAGAGGACGTAACCGTTCACTTTGAACACATTATGACTCTCTACGGCTTGAGACGAAGTCGAAAACGTAACGAATCCAAAATACTTCCATCCTCTCTGTTTGCATGTCTCAAAACAGAGCAAGATGTGATTGATCCAAACGTTCCAAACACATTGCGTACCCAATCTTCCGAAGATCCATATGGAAGATTACAAATAAAAATCTCCCTTGAACTGACCTGGATTTGGGTCGGCAAAGGATCAACTGAAATTGGCTGCTCTGAACCTTGATTCTCACTGTGCCCACTGGTAGTGCCGGAATTAGGTACATCTGGTTTCATCACCTGGACTCCATCAAAAGAACGAGACTTGGGTACCTCCTTCATCACTGGTCTCCGTGTCACCAGACCTGAAGCAGTAAACAGGGGAGCCTCCTTCCTTACTTTGGAGTTCTGTGCCGAAGGTTTTTTGGTCTTGGCACTCCTTCCCGCGTACTTCTCTCGGTGATGTTGGTGTTGACAACCTTCGAACATATCAAAAGGTATTCACGGTACGCAGTCAACAATCCATAGCAGAAAGTTGGGAAAGAGAGAACCGGAACTGGAGCCATTCATTAAATATTATTTAAATTAATATTATTAAAAATAATATATTTCTAAAATATTTTTAAATGATTTAATACTTCTTTATTTTTATAAATAATTTTATTTTTTAACTAAAAAGGTGCAATTTCATTAATTAGATTTCAACCGACAAAGAACCTCATCTTTTGCTCTTAGTTTTAAGCAATATTAAAATTATCATCAACTATTATTCAAATTTACGCCTTTATACCATTCAAACACTAAAGTTTGTTGCAGCACATTCAGTGCTTCCCACGGCTGTGTTTCTTGAAGCTTGTGGTGTTCGCATCCCTCTTGCCAATATGTTTTGTCGAATGTGTCTGAGGAAGATGGAGGACTCAGATCACATCTTGCTTCATTGTGAGATATCATCTTTCGTATGGCACTTGATCTATGACTGGTGGGGAGTTTGTTGGGTGTCTCCTAAGGCTTTTAGTGACGTTTTATTGGCTTTGAAGGGTCTCGGCCCTACTTGGTGGTGGAAGTATTGGGTGAAAGTGGGTTATGTGGTGGTGTGGCAGCTTTGGACTCTCCGGAATGGCATGGTTTTTAATCAAGTCATGGAAAGCTCTCTTGTGGTCTTGGGCAAGATCCAAAATCATTCCTTCGGTATTCTGTGGCAATCGGGTCTTATTCGAAGTGATCGGTCGTTCTCAAATTGGCAGGTTTCTCCCCAGGATTGTTTTAGGAAAAAGCCACGTCGGCCTTAGTCCTTGGTGTTTTGCTTTGTAAGGGACTTCTCCCCTTTTTCCTCCGTTTAGGAGTGTTTTTTGTAACCGTTTTACTTTTTGCATTCTCCACCTTGGAGGATGTACAGATAATAAAATTTTAGCGCCTATAAAAAAAACACTAAAGTTTGTTTTTTCTTATTAAATCAGAAATAGATTAATTATTATTCTACAAAAAAATAATGAATTGATGAAAAAAAATGTTTGAGAATTTCAGTTTTTTTAAAATGTCATATTTATTTTTAAATATCAATTTTCATATTATAAAAATCATATTACAATAGAAGAGATATTACATGGTATCGAGCCCTTAAAGTCACAAGAAGGTGGGGGGGGGGGGGGGGGTCGGCTCTACTGCCCCCGAAAGGCTAGCCGATCACTAAGTTCTTCCAACCTGGATTAGCCAGTCAAGGTTGATGGACCCTCCGAGGGCTCACACCCTGAGGTGTAGTAGTCGAGGATACAATTGGGCCCCTGCCTCGAGACCAGGTACCCTGACCGGCTAGCCCAAGTCGAGGATGCAAAAGTCGAGGACACCGGTCGGCGAGGTATCTGACCGTTGCATACGTCTTCGGGTGGCGGTCCTTATGATATTCCAAGATAGAGGAGTCGAACTTGGGCTTACCCACCATCTCCTAATCGTAGTCAGCCACTATGTGACCAATCATGCCACAATTATATCAAAACACCGGGAATTTTGTATAGGTAAGAGTGACACAAATTGGGTCGGGGAATTCCAAGAATCAAAGTAGAAGCTGACGGTGAAGAAGACGTTGCACCAGGTGCCAAAATCGGTCTTTCACTGTACCGCCCCAACAGATGCCCCATTGGTCACACGAGACCTCGACACACAACCCTAGTGTCGAGCCGATCGTCTCTCCCATGGTTTTGGTGCGCACTGCCGGAGAGAGACCATGGGTATGCACCCAGAGTTGTAAGCAATCCAAGGTATGAGGCTCTTTGTCCATTGGGTCCAAATCAGCCAGTATGAGGGGTCGTCCATCAAAACACCATGGCTCGTTCCCACGAAACCATGATTGAGGCCCGTTGTCTCAAATTAGAAACTGAACACCCCAGGCCCGATATCCTTGATGACTAAACCATCGGCAGACTTCCCTATGCTCGAGTGATTATCTGGAGAAGAACCTCCTTACGGGGTGGCTTGGAGGTCCACAGTTTTCTCAGCATGTCAAATTGTTGTCGTGTGAGGAGCAATATTCTCACAGGGAGGTATGGGACTTCCACCCCCTCCTCTTCCACCTCCTCTAGCGAGTAGGCCGAGAGGTCATCCTAGAGATTGAGTAGATGGGACTCTAGCGACACCGGCAGTTTCGGCGTCTTCGAGGCGATCCTGGTCTCCTTATACTTGAAGGATCTACGGCGGTGGACCATACCTGATAGAGGAGAGAGTAACGTTGGGAGCACCGACACTCGATCAGCATTGGGGACGACTACCCCTTCATAGAGAGCCTCCATCTCCTTCCGCCCTGGTTCTTCCCTCTCCTGATCAATCATATGGGTCTTACCCCGAGATGGGTCCTTAATCAACGAAGGTGGTAAGGCGGATACAAGAAACTCCAAAACCCTAGCGTAAATTGTGCCTGAAGTTGTGGTTTGGGCATGGTAGGGCGATTGCACACTAGATCAGAGGAGCCTGGAAAGAAGACTACATCTGGCGTTGGGGGATCAAAAGGGATGACCTACTCCGTCGCCCCTGTTTTACCCTGCCTCGAAGAGGATCTCAGACCAGAGGAGATGGCGTGGAGACAACGGGGGTCATCGTTAATTGTAGCGTGCCAAGAACGCGAGGTTCCGGTGGCAGTCTAGGAGCTGAGTCAATCGCCGGAGGTAGTGACGGAGGCGAGCCGGTAGGTTTAGACGAAGGAGGTGGAGACATCAAAACCCTAACATAACTTGGGGTAGAAGCTGGGGTTTTAGCCTTGAGCGGACGACCCCGCCGTGGTTTGACCAGCAGTTCAAAGGATCCCAGAGCGCAGGTCGTGGGCGCCACTAACGTCGGAGTCGAAGGAAGACCTGTGGAAGGAGAATGGAGAGGAACCAAAGCCAGAGACTTCTTTGGCTTCCGATTCCGACTCATCTTAATAGGGGTAGCGCCCAGCGGGAGGGACGCGGTAGTGGTACAGATGGCATGTGCTACACCATGTTGGGCTGCGATGGGACAAGACTGATGGTGGATGCAACAGTCATGTCGGCGACAAGAGTAGGGGCCTCCATAGGTGGGGCTAGAGTTACCTCGGTAAGGAGGAAAATATCGACTTGCGAGAGAGCTTCTGTTCCACTTAAAATCAATTTAAGTTTGGCTTAATTCAATTTATTTTTGAAATAACCATAGCCTTATAAATAATTTTATAATTCTTCTTTTTTACTTTAATTTAGTTTTTGAATTTTTACTTTTTTACATTGATTATAGTACTAAATTATAAAAAATTACAATTCTAATCTCTCAAACCCTCAAAAAATTTCTCTTCCCTCGCTCGACCTCCACTATTATCGGATTTTATTTGGGCAACGAATTAGTGGATCTGTTTCTCAAGTTTTTTCATTTGACTGACGAATGTGGCATATGTGGCTCAAGTACTAATTCTTGGGCCACGAATACAGTATTTGTTGGTCAAGTGGCCAGTTTACCCATGTATAGAGGATCTGTGGCCATGTGAATTGGATTTGTGGCTAAAGTGATGGTACTTTAGCCACAGATGTGATATCCATGGGTAAAGTGTTCACTTGACCAAGGGATGAGGACTCTGTAGTTCAAGTTTTTTACATACGTGGCTAAAGTAATGATATTTTACCCACGGATTCGGCATACATGGCTAAAGTAATACTTGCCCAACGGAAGTTATATATCCGTCGGGCAAGTGAGATAGTGTAGTAAACTTTCTCGACACATTTCGACTAATCTCGTTAGCAGATATATAGACAAAACGTAAACATGTTTCGATTATTCCCATCAACATATGTACAAAAACGATAAACCTAGATGAATTATTTAATATATAAGTTTCTAATAAATAAAAAATTACACAATGATTCATCTAATAGTCGGAACATAAGCGAATGTGGGAGGAACGCTCGGGCGGCGAACTTGGTCGCGCACCACGGAGGAAGTAGGGCTATTACTGATCAAGCTATCGAGGACTTGAAACAGTCCTTTTCCCCCACTGCGAAGCCTTCATTCAGGTTTACCACAAAGAGAAGGACGACAACACTCACAATGTTGAAAAAGTGGTATGTTTAACGTATTCAAGTTTGTGCAGTGTTTACTTACATAACTTATTTGTTGGACAACTCACTTTCCGACATCCATATCATCTTGTTCCGATCATCGATTTCCGCAACACATGTGTCCGTTACGTTCACATCATTGAGAACTTGAACGTAAGATATATGTTTACGGAAATACGTTGAATATTGAATGAGATAATCGCATGTAAAGTTGAAGAAAACATGGATTAATGACATGCATTATATTGCATTTAATGCAAACCCACATAGCCCACATTACACTCTTCCATACACTTTATAAAATTTGACAATTGGAATAAAGTCGTGGCCTTGGGTCACCACTAATGTGTAATGGAGAGAGCCCACACGCGCGCCGCCGCCGCCGTCTGTCCGGTCCGGGCTTGGGCCTGGGCTTCGGCTTGGGCCTTGGGCCTTGGGCCTTGAGCTTTGAGCTTTGAGCTTCACGAAAATCCTATCTTTTTGCATGCAAGACTCAGCAATTAATCTTCCCAACTTTATGTCAAGATTCATTATCTTGCATCTGGTCAAGTTTTGAATGAACATTGAAAGAGTCTGATCAAGTGTTTTAAACAGACATGCCCTTTGGTCAAAGAGTCGCAATCTTTCCGAAAGGGCACCTTGTCTACTATTTAAAGGGTGTTGAGGGGACAAAAAAATCACTTCCTTTTTCGATTCTTCTTCTCTTCTGACATTATATAGTTTGAGTGCAAGTCGGGTTTAGATCGCCAGACTCCACTAGTCGAAGCACTCGCTAGTGGTTTAGGTCTGTTTTATCTTGGGAGACACTTGCCCATTCAACCTTCAGTGCCGTAGAGGGGGCAATTTTGTCTTAAGGAAACAGCCTTCTGCTGGACTCGGTGTAATAACCACTTCTGGTCAACGTCAGTCAAACCTGCGAAAAACAGGAAAATTTAAAAATTTTAAGACAGACACTAAACTTAACCTAAATTGACCCCGAGGGTCATACCGGACTTAAGATAACCCTGTTATCGACTAAAATGAGTTACTGGGGACTCAGGGCAACTTTCTGGTCAATTTGGGAAAGATTGATTTTTCGCTAGAAAAGTCACCCGAGCGACGTTTTGGTCCATTCGAGGACCGTTTTGGACCCGAAAAGCTTAGCCGTCGTCGTAGCGGTCTTAGTTGGGCCGTTTCCTTGAAGCCCGTCCAATTTAAAAATTTCTTGGGAAAAGTGCCCGTTCGGGGCCCGAAACGTCCGTTTTTCGCGAATCTGATTGGAAAATATCAACTAGATATTTTCCAAAAGGTATGGGACCCACCTTGACACTTGTCAAGTATATGGTGGTGTAATTTTTGGAGGGAAAAGGTGTGGTTGGAGAGGGTTGGCCGAGTATGGGGTATTAAGGGAGAGAAAGTTAGTTTTGTTGTTAGTTTAATTAAATTAGAAATTAGAAGAGAGGTTTTAGAGAGAGAAGGAGAAGGAGAAGAAGAGAGAAGAAGGGAGGTTGAGCTAGGGTTTGTGATCGAGCCCTTGGATCGAGTCAAAGCAAAGAGCAATCTCGTTCCCCTCGTTCTCCTCTACGGTAATACCCGAACCGATTCTCGTTTTGATTATTTTCAAGAGCTAGGGTTTGGTTATAAACTAAGGCTTAGGGTTGTGTAGAGTGTGGGGAGGTGTTGGAGACGTTTTAGAGGTGTTTGGGGGTTTAATTTCACGTTTTCCGGTGACCGGAGGCTCGGGAGGAGCTCCGGCCACCGTGGGTGGTGGCCGGCCGGCCATGTGGTGGCTGGCCGGAGGTGGCAGCAGCCACCACTTGGTGGCCGAGCCCCTCCCTCAAACCCTAGGGTCTCGGCCAAGCCTCTTGGGTGGGGCCCACGTGCTCGGTTGCTCGGGTTTTAATGTTCGGGTGGTTTAAAACGTCCCCCGGACCACTTATTCCTAATCGAATCGAAATTTGGAATTAATTTGGAGAAGTTGTAATTAACGGGTTTTGGGAAGCTTTAAACGTTAATTAATTGATTTAGAAGTCGGAATTCGATTCCGTCAAGTGCGTTGAGTTCCTTGATTTATTCTAAGACCGTAGAAACGAAAATGGGGACTTTTGGAGCCCCGGAAGGCAATTAACCAAAACCGGGCAGATTCGCCATGTCGGGCGAATCTGGCCCTTACGGGTCCTTTTTCAGCAATATCGAATAATTGGGAAGTTTGGGAGTGATCGTCTTTGTCGGGGTTACGTTTGGGCGTTAAGTTTATTAATTTTCGGTTTATTCGTACTAGTTTAAAAGTACTTTGAATTTGTGTTCTTTTAGATCGTGCTACGGACCGAGGCAAGGGAAAGCTCGGCGAGTGACTAGGTCCACTTCGGGTTTTGTTGGAGCGCTTTTGGATCTATATACGAGGTAGGGAAAAGTAGCCGGATCTCGGCCCTGATTAGGGAAAGTTAATAGTAGAATTGCATGTGACAACGGGGTGTCGTGGGTTGAGTAGATTTATTTAATTATTAGAAAAGCATGATACGGGATTGTAGCGTTCAAGAGAAAAGCATGTGACACTTAGTAGTGTCGTAGGAACAGAGAACTTAGCGATAATTGAATTACTGGAGGCATATGACCATGCCCGGAGGTTGTTTGTGAAACTAGTGATTTTAGGACCGTTGGAGGCATCGAGTATGCCGGAGGTTGTCGTGCGTTTTATTTAATTGTTGAGTTTGGGTGGCCTTGAGAGCCCGTATTTAATTGTTGAGTCGGGGTGGCCATGAGAGCCGTGTATTTAATTTGGTGTCTTGAGTGGCAGTGAGTGCCCGTGGGGTTGTTGAACCCGAGTCTTGACTGTTGAGGTGTCTTGAGTGGCCTTGAGTGCCTGTGTGATTGAACTTGCCTGTGATTGTGATTGTGGTTACCTGGGGTGGTGAGTTCTAAAGGTCGATAGCCTGATCCGACTTAGTGTCGATGAATTGCGAGTTCTAAAGGTCGACAGCCTGATCCGACTTAGTGTCGATGAATTGCGAGTTTTAAAGGTCGACAGCCTGATCCGACTTAGTGTCGATGAATTGCGAGTTCTAAAGGTCGACAGCCTGATCCGACTTAGTGTCGATGAATTGCGAGTTTTAAAGGTCGACAGCCTGATCCGACTTAGTGTCGAGGAATTGCGAGTTTGAAAGGTCGACAGCCTGATCCGACTTCGTGTCGAGGAATTGCGATAGGTCGAACCCTGACCTGATTGAGATTGGTTACTGAGCAGCTGGTGTGCGATCCTTTGTGATCTTGTTTGGTGTTGTGTCGTTTCGTTCGAGTCCTTGAGGAGGTCGTCGATAGTTGTATCGAGTCTACACTGTTTTTATCGAGTGTCGAGTCTGTTGAGGAAGGTGACGGGTTGTGGGTCAGTTGGGTACCTGAGTTGGGGACTGTAGTCCCGGTGTTGGGTTTGGTTTTAGTGTTACTGGCTTTATCTACTAATTATGCCATAGTCAGTCTGTTATCCGTGGAGGTGAGCGAACGCTCACCCCTAGCTGCTTTTCCTACAGGTACTGATCACCGGACGGACTAGGTTAGCTCTTGAAGTCCATGGAGCTTGGAGCGGAGTCTGGTCTTTACTTTTGTTGAGTCTAGTGACGGATGTGTACCTTGTCCACTTGTTGGAACGTTTTTGTATTGTAAATACTATTATTATTTTTGGTAATTAAATGGAAATATCAGAGTTTTATTCAAAACAGGTTTTAAGTGTTCATGTTTTAAATGTTCGCGTCCCGAGTTCGGTTCGCTGAAATTGGGGCGTGACAGCTTGGTATCAGAGCTCGAGGTTTCAAACCTCGGACTGTCCGTCACTTAGGGGGGGAGAGTCGAGTCAGTGTAGACCCGTCATGTCCTGAGTCTTGTTTGTGTTGTGCGTATGTTACAGTATTTTGTTGCTGGCATACTGATTGTGTGTGATTGCGTGAACTGTTTTTAACTGTCGCGGGTCGACTCAGGAGCGCTCCTGTAGTCGAACGTGACGGTGTTGATGTCAAGTCGGTACAACGTGGTTCGGGGACGCCTGAACCGGGTTGTAACTACGTGATGTCAAGGAACGAAGTTTTAAAATGAAAGGGTGAAGGTTTTAAAATTGTTGGCCCTGTGGGCATGTCTTGAACTTGATTGGCCCTATGGGCGTATGTTTGATTTTGGTTGGCCCGGTGGGCAAGGTTCGATTTTGATTGGCCCGGTGAACGGAGGTCGTCGTGTTGTGTGGGTTGGTTTGCCGTCGCTTGTTTGGTGCACGTCGGTGCGGTCTCGTTGAGGTCTCGTTTACTAATGCTAGTATATAAAGTACGTTTAGCTTGAGCGGTGTAGCGCTTTAGTGATAAGCACGTTAGTGTAAGCTTAAGCGGGTGGACGTTAGTGCTTTTGTACTGTCGTTTTTATTTAAGTTCGCAAACTGAACGTTTGCGTGTATCCGTGCAGAGGATACTATTTATGGCTCGCGGTAAGCGGGGGCGACCATCAGGAACACGGGGCCAGGCACCCACGCGAGGCCGGCGGGGACGGTCAGCAGGGGCACCAGGGAGGGTGCCGACCGTCGAGCCCGCCGACTATGCGGAGGCACAGGGTACTCCTGTCGGAGAAGACAGGAGGAGTGATGCGGGGCCGTCTGCCGGCACCCCCAGTGTTCCGCCAGTCGCGGACACTCCAGTGATGACTACACTGGATGAGCTTACCAGGACCGTTCAGAGTTTGGTGGCGATCATCGCCAGCCGAGAGTCGGCTTCGCCAGCACCAGAGGCAGCCGCAGTCCCGGTGAGGGCCGCTCAGACAGAGGATCTTACCTCCCGAGCACTACTAGACTTCCTGAAGCTCGGGATACCTGTTTTTGTCGGGGAGCCAAATCCCGACCTGGCCGAGCGATGGATAGAGCAGGTCACACGAGACTTGGACACATCGGGTGTCGAGGATGGCCGTCGGAGAGTGTCCTTCGCGGCCCATCAGCTGAGAGACAGGGCCTACCACTGGTGAGGGCGGGTGAAGGACACGGTCGGATACGACTACAACGTATTCCAGGAGGTATTCATGGCACAGTACTTCCCCGAGTCGGCTCGGCTGGAGCGACATCGGCAGTTCTTAGACCTGGAGCAAGGGGGGATGACGGTAGGAGAGTACGAGGCCAGGTTCACAGCCTTGGCCAGATTCGCGCCTGAGATGGTGACAAGCGAGACGAACCGTTGCCTGCGGTTCCAGGACGGACTGAGGCTGGGCATCCGGAACCAGGTTCTCGCCTTGAGGATACGGAAGTATACCGACCTCGTGGACACCGCAGCTACAGTAGAGCAGGGCGCCAGGGATGCAGCCAGGGGCCGTGAGGTCCGACCTCGGCCGATCAGTTGGGCAGGGCCGTCAGACTCACGAGACTCGCGGAGGCAGAGGACCGCGGGATCCTTCCGACCACCGCCTCATCAGAGTGGATCGAGACAGCAGGGGTCAGTGGCATCAGTGGGGCCAGTCGCCTCAGAGAGGAGGCCGTCATGCTATCACTGCGGGCAGCCAGACCACTTACAGCGAGACTGTCCGACGAGGGGAGGAACCGCGGCAGTACCAGCTACTAGCCGGACAGGCCAGGGCTCGGGGTCGAGGGCTGACGAGATCAGCTGTTACCGATGCGGCCGGGCCGGTCACACTATGGCATGGTGCCGAGAGCAGTTGGGGGAGACATCAGTGCAGCGACCGCAGCAGTCGCGGACAGTACAGTCGCCCAGAGGTCGCCCTCGACAGGGTCAGCAGCCGAGATCATCACGGCCGTCTACGAGCGCACCAATTCCGAGACAGCAGCAGAGTCACGGGTATCCAGCAGCCAATGCGCAGGGTCAGAGGCAGCAGGCCTCGCAGGGGAGAGTATATGCAGTCACCGACTCCAGAGCCCCAGGACCTAGCACGTACCGTGAGACCATCCAGGGTACGTGTTTGTTGTATCATTTATGGGCTTTGTTCTTGTTTGATACCGGGGCATCGCACTCTTTTATTTCGTCGGGTTGTGCTGAGAGGTTGGGGTTGAGCTTAGAGCCGTTGAGTCCACCCCTATGCCTGGACACCCCAGTTGGGGGTGGTGCATCGTTGACTAGAGTATGTCGTGCCTGCGAGATTAGAGTCGCAGACTGTCCTTGCCCTGGTGATCTTCTCGTGTTGGGGATGACTACCTTTGATGTGATTTTGGGTATGGATTGGTTGTCGAGGTACCGAGCCAACATCGATTGCTACAGACGACGAGTGACAGTGACAGTGGGCGGTACGAAGGTGACGTGCGTGCTGGGGAGTAAGAGTGGGGTCCTCCTGTCGGGGTTGTCCTCAGAGGAGGAAGTACCGGCTGTGCAGAGCCGAGAGTTACCGAGAGTGGTATGCGAGTTCCCCGAGGTCTTTCCTGAGGAGTTGAGCGGGCTGCCACCGATTCGTGAGGTGGAGTTCGGGATTGACCTAGTGCCGGAAACGGCGGCGATATCGATGGCGCCTTACAGGTTTGCGCCGGCAGAGTTGACTGAGCTGAAGCGTCAACTGGAGGAGCTTCAGCAGAAGGGGTTTATCCGTCCGAGTGCATCGCCGTGGGGAGCACCAGCACTCTTTGTGAAGAAGAAGAGTGGAGAGCTACGGATGTGTATAGATTATCGGAAGCTGAACCGGGTTACGGTGAAGAACCGGTACCCGATGCCGAGGATCGATGACTTGTTTGACCAGTTGAGAGGGGCGACTCACTTCTCGAAGATCGATCTGCGATCCGGTTATTATCAGTTGCGAGTCCGTGAGGGGGACGTCGCAAAGACTGCATTCCGGACACGCTATGGGCATTACGAGTTCCTGGTGATGCCATTCGGACTGACGAACGCGCCAGCAGCGTTCATGGACCTGATGAACAGCATCTTCCGGCCGTACCTGGATCAGTTTGTGGAGGTGTTCGTGGACGACATCCTAATATATTCGCAGAACGAGGCGGCGCATGAGGCACATCTGAGGGCTGTTCTGACCCTACTGCGCGAGCACCAGCTATATGCCAACCGGGAGAAGTGCGAGTTCTGGCTCTCTGAGGTGAGATTCCTCGGCCACATCGTATCCCGTGACGGTATCCTGGTCGATCCGTCGAAGATCGACGCGGTCTCGAAGTGGGCACGGCCCACGAGTGTTTTCGAGATCCGCAGCTTTCTGGGATTGGCAGGCTACTATAGGCGATTTGTCCAGGATTTTGCACGATTAGCCGCACCGATGACTCTGTTAACGCGCAAGGGTGTTGGGTTCGTGTGGACAGATGACTGTGAGCATGCGTTCGCGGAGTTGAAGACTCGACTGACTACAGCTCCAGTGTTAGTGGTGCCCGAACGAGGGTTTGGCTATGATGTTTACTGCGATGCATCCGGAGAGGGACTGGGTTGCGTGCTGATGCAGTCGGGCAGAGTTGTGGCTTATGGCTCCAGGCAGTTGAAGATACACGAGCGCAATAATCCTACCCACGACTTGGAGCTAGCAGCAGTCGTGTTTGCGCTAAAGAGCTGGCGATATTATCTGTACGGCGAGGGGTTTCAGGTGTTCTCGGATCACAAGAGCCTCAAGTACATATTTTCCCAGCGAGACCTGAACATGCGTCAGCGACGGTGGATGGAACTACTCGAGGAGTACGACTTCGAGCTACACTACCACCCAGGCAAGGCGAACGTTGTCGCCGACGCCTTGAGTAGGAAGTCGGCTCCGAGCCTCGCCAGCATATCTGTCCGAGAGTGGGACATGATGGGGGAGCTGAGCACATTCGGGCTTGAGCTAGAGGAGGTTACTGGCGGTGTTGCCATGTGCTCCCTAGTGGCTCAGCCCTCACTGCTTGCCCAAGTGTTGGAGGCGCAGAGGGAGGACGTCGAAGCATCAGAGATCCGCGAGAGAGTCGTCAGGGGTGACGAGGTGGTGGGCTGGCAGGACAGTACTGATTGGGGACTACGGTACCGCGGGGGGCTGTTCGTACCAGTTAACTGTAGAGATGCCGTGTTACGAGAGGCACACCATTCGCGTCTCGCAGTGCATCCGGGGGGCACCAAGATGTACCGTGACCTCAGGAGGCACTACTGGTGGCGCGGCATGAGGAGAGCAGTCGCAGAGTTTGTGTCGAGATGCCTTGTCTGTCAGCAGGTGAAGGCAGAGCATCAGCGTCCCGCGGGATTGTTACAGCCACTACCGATTGCTCAGTGGAAGTGGGAGCACATTACGATGGATTTCGTGTGTGGACTACCGAGATCGCCCAAGGGAAACGACGCCGTGTGGGTGGTAGTCGACCGGTTGACCAAGTCGGCCCACTTTCTGGCTATGAGGATGACAGACCCGGTCGACAAGTTGAGCAGTCTGTATATCCAGGAGATAGTGCGCCTCCACGGGGTCCCGGTGTTGATAGTGTCTGACAGGGATCCCCGCTTCACGTCCAGGTTCTGGCCGAGTCTGCAGAAGGCACTGGGGACAGAGGTCCTACTCAGCACAGCACATCATCCTCAGACAGACGGTCAGTCTGAGCGTACCATTCAGATCTTGGAGGACATGCTGCGAGCATGTGTGTTGGATTTCAGGGGATCTTGGGAGACCCACTTGCCATTGGCCGAGTTCGCCTACAACAACAGCTTCCAGGCCAGCATCGGGATGGCACCGTTCGAAGCGTTGTATGGTAGGCCGTGTCGGTCACCAGTATGCTGGGCAGAGGTGGGGGACAAGAGTCTGCTGGGGCCAGATCTTGTCAGAGAGACGACGGAGAAGGTCGCATTGATCCGCGATCGGTTGAGGACTGCGCAGAGCCGGCAGAAGAGTTATGCAGACAGGCGACGTCGACCTCTTGAGTTTGCAGTCGGGGATCACGTGTTCCTGAAGGTGAGCCCGAGGAAGGGGCTGGTGCGGTTCAGGCGCAGCGGGGTAAAGTTGGCTCCGAGGTACATAGGCCCGTTCCAGATCTTAGACAGAGTGGGAGTCGTGGCTTATCGTCTGGCGTTGCCACCGCAGCTTGGGAGAGTACATAATGTCTTCCACGTATCCCAGTTGCGGCAGTACAACGCAGACCCATCCCACGTCATCGAGTGGACTGATATCGAGGTGGCTGATGATGTCTCCTATGAGGAGCAGCCGATTCGGATCATGGACACACGGCAGCAGATTCTGCGGGGAGGCAAGATTATCCGCTTGGTCCGAGTGCAGTGGAAACATCACGGAACTGAGTCAACGTGGGAACGCGAGGACGAGGTTCGCGCGAAGTATCCTGGCCTGTTCGACTCCCGAGGTACGTCTGTTTTAAATTTCGCGGACGAAATTCCTTTAAGGGGGGTAGACTGTAATAACCACTTCTGGTCAACGTCAGTCAAACCTGCGAAAAACAGGAAAATTTAAAAATTTTAAGACAGACACTAAACTTAACCTAAATTGACCCCGAGGGTCATACCGGACTTAAGATAACCCCGTTATCGACTAAAATGAGTTACTGGGGACTCAGGGCAACTTTCTGGTCAATTTGGGAAAGATTGATTTTTCGCTAGAAAAGTCACCCGAGCGACGTTTTGGTCCATTCGAGGACCGTTTTGGACCCGAAAATCTTAGCCGTCGTCGTAGCGGTCTTAGTTGGGCCGTTTCCTTGAAGCCCGTCCAATTTAAAAATTTCTTGGGAAAAGTGCCCGTTCGGGGCCCGAAACGTCCGTTTTTCGCGAATCTGATTGGAAAATATCAACTAGATATTTTCCAAAAGGTATGGGACCCACCTTGACACTTGTCAAGTATATGGTGGTGTAATTTTTGGAGAGAAAAGGTGTGGTTGGAGAGGGTTGGCCGAGTATGGGGTATTAAGGGAGAGAAAGTTAGTTTTGTTGTTAGTTTAATTAAATTAGAAATTAGAAGAGAGGTTTTAGAGAGAGAAGGAGAAGGAGAAGAAGAGAGAAGAAGGGAGGTTGAGCTAGGGTTTGTGATCGAGCCCTTGGATCGAGTCAAAGCAAAGAGCAATCTCGTTCCCCTCGTTCTCCTCTACGGTAATACCCGAACCGATTCTCGTTTTGATTATTTTCAAGAGCTAGGGTTTGGTTATAAACTAAGGCTTAGGGTTGTGTATAGTGTGGGGAGGTGTTGGAGACGTTTTAGAGGTGTTTGGGGGTTTAATTTCACGTTTTCCGGTGACCGGAGGCTCGGGAGGAGCTCCGGCCACCGTGGGTGGTGGCCGGCCGGCCATGTGGTGGCTGGCCGGAGGTGGCAGCAGCCACCACTTGGTGGCCGAGCCCCTCCCTCAAACCCTAGGGTCTCGGCCAAGCCTCTTGGGTGGGGCCCACGTGCTCGGTTGCTCGGGTTTTAATGTTCGGGTGGTTTAAAACGTCCCCCGGACCACTTATTCCTAATCGAATCGAAATTTGGAATTAATTTGGAGAAGTTGTAATTAACGGGTTTTGGGAAACTTTAAACGTTAATTAATTGATTTAGAAGTCAGAATTCGATTCCGTCAAGTGCGTTGAGTTCCTTGATTTATTCTAAGACCGTAGAAACGAAAATGGGGACTTTTGGAGCCCCGGAAGGCAATTAACCAAAACCGGGCAGATTCGCCATGTCGGGCGAATCTGGCCCTTACGGGTCCTTTTTCGGCAATATCGAATAATTGGGAAGTTTGGGAGTGATCGTCTTTGTCGGGGTTACGTTTGGGCGTTAAGTTTATTAATTTTCGGTTTATTCGTACTAGTTTAAAAGTACTTTGAATTTGTGTTCTTTTAGATCGTGCTACGGACCGAGGCAAGGGAAAGCTCGGCGAGTGACTAGGTCCACTTCGGGTTTTGTTGGAGCGCTTTTGGATCTATATACGAGGTAGGGAAAAGTAGCCGGATCTCGGCCCTGATTAGGGAAAGTTAATAGTAGAATTGCATGTGACACCGGGGTGTCGTGGGTTGAGTAGATTTATTTAATTATTAGAAAAGCATGATACGAGATTGTAGCGTTCAAGAGAAAAGCATGTGACACTTAGTAGTGTCGTAGGAACAGAGAACTTAGCGATAATTGAATTACTGGAGGCATATGACCATGCCCGGAGGTTGTTTGTGAAACTAGTGATTTTAGGACCGTTGGAGGCATCGAGTATGCCGGAGGTTGTCGTGCGTTTTATTTAATTGTTGAGTTTGGGTGGCCTTGAGAGCCCGTATTTAATTGTTGAGTTTGGGTGGCCTTGAGAGCCCGTATTTAATTGTTGAGTCGGGGTGGCCATGAGAGCCGTGTATTTAATTTGGTGTCTTGAGTGGCAGTGAGTGCCCGTGGGGTTGTTGAACCCGAGTCTTGACTGTTGAGGTGTCTTGAGTGGCCTTGAGTGCCTATGTGATTGAACTTGCCTGTGATTGTGATTGTGGTTACCTGGGGTGGTGAGTTCTAAAGGTCGACAGCCTGATCCGACTTAGTGTCGATGAATTGCGAGTTCTAAAGGTCGACAGCCTGATCCGACTTAGTGTCGATGAATTGCGAGTTTTAAAGGTCGACAGCCTGATCCGACTTAGTGTCGATGAATTGCGAGTTCTAAAGGTCGACAGCCTGATCCGACTTAGTGTCGATGAATTGCGAGTTTTAAAGGTCGACAGCCTGATCCGACTTAGTGTCGAGGAACTGCGAGTTTGAAAGGTCGACAGCCTGATCCGACTTCGTGTCGAGGAATTGCGATAGGTCGAACCCTGACCTGATTGAGATTCGTTACTGAGCAGCTGGTGTGCGATCCTTTGTGATCTTGTTTGGTGTTGTGTCGTTTCGTTCGAGTCCTTGAGGAGGTCGTCGATAGTTGTATCGGGTCTACACTGTTTTTATCGAGTGTCGATTCTGTTGAGGAAGGTGACGGGTTGTGGGTCAGTTGGGTACCTGAGTTGGGGACTGTAGTCCCGGTGTTGGGTTTGGTTTTAGTGTTACTGGCTTTATCTACTAATTATGCCATAGTCAGTCTGTTATCCGTGGAGGTGAGCGAACGCTCACCCCTAGCTGCTTTTCCTACAGGTACTGATCACCGGACGGACTAGGTTAGCTCTTGAAGTCCATGGAGCTTGGAGCGGAGTCTGGTCTTTACTTTTGTTGAGTCTAGTGACGGATGTGTACCTTGTCCACTTGTTGGAACGTTTTTGTATTGTAAATACTATTATTATTTTTGGTAATTAAATGGAAATATCAGAGTTTTATTCAAAACAGGTTTTAAGTGTTCATGTTTTAAATGTTCGCGTCCCGAGTTCGGTTCGCTGAAATTGGGGCGTTACACTCGGACTTCCTACACAAACAACCTACCGACTTGGTTGTAAGTATAATATTGTTCTTTTATTATTTCTGTTGTTCTTGATTTCAGTTGCCTACAAGCTTAAGACAAAAAATTTGCTCCAACACTTTTGGTTCTGGAAAAATATCTTAATATGTTTTTTCCCTCTAAAAACAGAATTATGGCTACTGAATCGAACTTATTTTCATCATCTACCCCGCCACTGACATCTCCACCAACGGCAAGCATAGTTGCTGGTTCGGTGCTTCCAATGGCTGTGTCTCCTCATGGTGAGAAACCAGAGAAGTTCAACGACATAGATTTCAAACGATGGCAGCTACAGATGTTATTTTGGCTGACCACTCTTGGCGTCAACAAGTTCCTCACCGAGAAGCCTCCTGTCATAGACGATGAGTCTGACAAAGATACATTAATGGCTTTCGATGCTTGGAAGAACTCTGACTATCTGTGCAGGAACTATATCCTCAACCGTCTAAAGAATGAGCTCTATGGTATCTACTGTGGATACAAGACTGCCAAGGATCTCTGGGCATCCTTGGAAAAGAAGTACAAAACGGAAGATGCCGGCATGAAGAAATTCGTTGTTGGCAAATTTCTGGACTTCAAAATAATAGACTCCAAGACGGTTCTCAGTCAGATACAAGAGCTACAACTGATCATCCATATCATCCATGATGAGGGTATATCTCTTAGCGAGTCATTTCAAGTGGCTGCAGCTATTGAGAAATTACCCCCAACGTGGAGAGACTTCAAGAATTACCTGGAGCATAAGCGGAAGGAAATGTCGCTGGAAGATCTGATTGTTCGCATGAGGATTGAAGAGGACAACCGCAAGTCTGAGGAAACCTATGGAAGCAACATGGTCGGAAAGGCCAATGTAATTGAGAAGACAAATTCTCACAAGAGGAAGCATACTGATAGTGGTCAAATCATGAAGAAGATTGGGAAGTTCATGGGGAAGTGCAACAATTGTGGAATCAAGGGACACAAAGCTAATGTGTGTCGCAAACCCAAGAACTTCAAGAAGCAAAAGAAGAACGAGGCCAATGTCACTGAGCACCTCTCTGACATGAGTCTTTGTGCTATGATTACTGAATGCAACCTGGTCGGTAACACCAAGGAATGGTACATAGACATTGGAGCAAATCGACACATTTGTGCCAGCAAGTCGATGTTCTCCACCTTCAAGGCTGCTACTGAGGAAGACCATATCTTCATGGGTAACTCATCCACTTCAAAGGTTGAAGGTACCGGTAAGATAGTGCTGAAAATGACTTCCGGAAAGGAACTTACTTTGAACAATGTTCTCTATGTTCCGGACATCCGAAAGAATCTGGTCTCTGGCTCATTGCTGACAAAGAATGGCTTCAAAATAGATTTTGTATCTGATAAGTTTGTTCTCTCGAAAAATGATGTACAAGTGGGAAGGGGATATGTAAATGAGGGCATGTTCAAAATGAACGTTATGCCCGTTGTACCTACTATTGTAAATAATAATAATAATAATAATAATAAAGTGGGTTCTTCTGTGTATATCGCTGAGTCCTCTAATACATGGCACGCTAGACTAGGTCACGTTAACTTTGATACAATTCGTCGTTTAATTTCCTTGGATGCAATTCCTAAATTTAGGATTAATCCAAAAGAAAAATGTCAAGTTTGTGTTGAAGCAAAAATGACAAGATCATCCTTTCACTCGATTGAAAGGAATACCGAATCTCTTGACTTAGTACATACAGATATTTGTGATCTGAAATTGTGTCAAACAAGAGGTGGAAAAAGGTACTTCATTACCTTTATTGATGATTGTACACGGTATTGTCATGTGTACCTGTTGAGGAGTAAAGATGAAGCTTTTGAAACCTTCAAACTCTACAAAGCTGAAGTTGAAAATCAACTAAGCAAGAAAATAAAAGCTTTAAGAAGCGGCCGAGGAGGAGAATATGAACATCCCTTTGAAATTTTTTGTGCTCAAAACGGTATTATACACCAAACTACAACACCATATTCACCTCAGTCCAACGGAATTGCAGAACGCAAAAACCGAACACTCAAGGAAATGATGAATTCTCTCTAAATTCTGGTTTACCAGATAACCTATGGGGAGAAGCCATACTCTTGGCAAACTACATTCTCAACAAGATGCCTCGTAAGAAATTCCTTAAGTCTCCATACGAGTTATGGAAAGGAACACCTCCATCCTACAAATACTTGAAAGTGTGGGGGTGCTTGGCCAAGGTGGAAGTACCTAAGCCTAAAAAGGTCAAAATAGGACCAGAAACTATTGATTGCATATTCATTGGGTATGCATATAATAGTAGTGCATACAGATTTATGGTATATAAATCGGATATTCCGGATATCCATGTAGATACCATAATCGAATCTAGAAGCGCTACATTCTTTGTACACATCTACCCTCGGAAAGAGCCAAACGAATCACATCCTCAAAAGAGACCACGGGACATTGAGGAACCGGAAGGTCAGTCCAGCCATGAGGAACATATCATGGAAGAACCAAGGCGTAGTAAAAGGGCAAGGAAAGCTAATTCCTTCGGACCCGACTTTGTGTCAATATTGGTGGAAGATGAGCCACAAACTTATTCACAAGCAATGTCTTCACCAGATGCTTTTTATTGGAAAGAAGCAGTAAATAGTGAAATACAATCTATTCTTCAAAACCACACATGGGAGTTAGTAGAACTTCCCCCTGGTATAAAACCATTGGGATACAAGTGGGTTTTCAAAAAGAAATTGAAAACCGATGGATCCATAGACAAACACAAAGCTAGACTTGTGGTAAAAGGATTCAGACAAAAGGAAGGGTTGGATTATTTTGATACCTATTCACCTGTGACAAGGATAACGTCCATCAGAATGCTCATCGCAATCGCGTCACTAAAAGGGCTTGAAATTCATCAAATGGATGTAAAAACAGCTTTTTTAAACGGTGAACTAGAAGAGGAAATATACATGCAACAACCCAAAGGGTTCTCATCACCTTGGAATGAGAACAAGGTGTGCAGACTAGTTAAGTCACTTTATGGACTTAAGCAAGCACCAAAACAATGGCATGCAAAATTTGATGATGTTATGTTATCAAACGGGTTCAAGTTCACTGAATGCGACAAATGTGTTTATGTTAAAAACAATGAACTTGGATATGTCATTGTATGTCTTTACGTAGACGACATGCTTATACTTGGTAGTACTTCATCTATAATAAAGTCTACTAAGGCAATGTTGTCTTCTAAATTTGATATGAAAGATTTAGGAGTTGCTGTTGTTATTTTAGGAGTACAGATCTCCAAAACATCACAAGGTTATGCGTTATCTCAAACACACTATATTGAGAAAGTTCTTGATAAATTCAAGAAACATAACATAACGCATGCAAAAACACCAGTTGATCTAATTCAATCATGGGCTAAAAACATAGGTGAAAGTGTATGCCAACTTGAGTATTCTCGTATATTAGGCATTCTTATGTATATCATGAACTGTACTAGGCCAGACATAGCTTACGCAGTTAGTAAGCTAAGTAGATTTACGAGTCATCCTGGCAAACATCACTGGAAAGTCATCATTAGAGTATTGGGATACCTACAATACACTAAAAATCTAAAATTGCATTACGGAAATTATCCATCTGTCATAGAAGGATATTGTGATGCCAATTGGATATCTGACTCCAATGAATCCAAATCTACTAGTGGATATGTCTTCCTAATGGGAGGTGGAGCAATATCATGGAAATCTTCCAAACAGACTTGTATAGCAAGATCAACCATGGAGTCTGAATTCATTGCTTTAGACAAAGCTGGAGAAGAAGCAGAATGGCTTCGAAACTTTTTGGAAGATATACCTGGATGGGATAAGCCAGTGCCTCCATTAAGCATACATTGTGATAATCGATCTGATATTGGAAGGGCACAAAGTCTCATGTACAATGGTAAGTCTCGACACATGCGTCGTCGACATAACACCATAAGACAACTACTCTCTAATGGGATTATCACACTAGACTATGTTAAGTCAAAAGATAATATCTCGGATCCATTAACAAAAGGTTTACCTAGAGAGAAAGTTGAAACCTTATCGATGGGAATGGGATTAAGGTCGTAACTCAAACAAAAGATTGCCTTCTGCGGATACCTAACCTAGTTGACTGGAGATCCCAAGATCTAGGTTCAAAAGGGAACACGAAGCGTTGACAAACTTCGAGGCACCAGGGAGTACTCGACTCCTCCTCATTCCTCTGATAAGTTAGTGCACCATCCGCCGCGTCAGGATAAGTTGAAATACTTTTAATGATGTCTATATTGTGTATGCTTAGTACACAATGGGGTATTTGCGGGATACTCTTGATAGAATCGCCTAAGTGAATGCGAAGTGGGGCCGCTTCAATAGATATCAATCAGGCCGGATATCTATACGCATTCATGAGCCAAGCAGGTGTTCATGGCCAAAACGAACACATACAGAGATCTAACACCGATTTAGAAGGTTATTGTGTGCTGTCTATTGTCTAGGCTTACACTCATAGCTTGCAGTTCAAAGACAATCAAGTCTACTGATTTGCTAGTAAGTCCGATAGGCTGTCACTAGGAAAGTTCAAGGCCTCGAGCTACTTCACCCAATACAGTAACTTTCTTTCATTGTACTCAAACCATTGAACTATGTATCAGCGCAAAAGCTTTAGGAAGAAAACCGCTAATATCCATTCAATGTGGGGGATTGTTGGACAACTCACTTTCCGACATCCATATCATCTTGTTCCGATCATCGATTTCGGCAACACATGTGTCCGTTACGTTCACATCATTGCGAACTTGAACGTAAGATGTATGTTTACGGAAATACGTTGAATATTGAATGAGATAATCGCATGTAAAGTTGAAGAAAAACATGGATTAATGACATGCATTAAATGTCATTTAATGCAAACCCACATAGCCCACATTACACTATTCCATACACTTTATAAAGTTTGACGATTGGAATAAGGTCGTGGCCTTGCGTCACCACTAATGTGTAATGGAGAGAGCCCACACGCGCGCCACCGCCGCAGTCCGTCCGGTCCAGGCCTGGGCTTGGGCTTGGGATTGGGTCTTGGGTCTTGGGTCTTGGGCCTTGAGCCTTGAGCCTTGAGCCTTGAGCTTTGAGCTTTGAGCTTCACGAAAATCCTATCTTTTTGCATGCAAGACTCAGCAATTAATCTTCCCAACTTTATGTCAAGATTCATTATCTTGCATCTCTATTTAAAGGGCGTTGAGGGGACAGAAAAATCACTTCCTTTTTCGATTCTTCTTCTCTTCTGACATTCTACAGTTTGAGTGCAAGTCGGGTTTAGGTCACCAGACTCCACTAGTCGAAGCACTTGCTAGTGGTTTAGGTCCATTTTATCTTGGGAGACACTTGCCCATTCAACCTTCAGTGCCGTAGAGGGGGCAATTTTGTCTTAAGGAAACAGCATTCTGCTGGACTCGGATTTCCTACACAAACAACCTACCGACTTGGTTGTAAGTATAATATTGTTCTTTTATTATTTCTATTGTTCTTGATTTCAGTTGCCTACATTATTTTTGTTTCTAAAGGTTCTCAAAGTTTGGTGTGATCAAGTCTTGTGGAATACTTAGTTTTTAAGGACAAAAATTGATTGATTGTTCAAGATTATAACTATGACTTATATTTTTATTCGTTACACTCAAATAGGATCGATTGAAGGTTCGACACATTGTTACATGCATTTAGTTGTTACTATTGATGAATTTAGTTGTTAACATATTCAATTTCATGTCCAATTTGGAAATATTTCTTGGCATATTTAAATGTATTAAGAAACAATATTTAGGTGGACATTATTTTTTTCAATTCATTTCTAGTGCACTCGTATTTCAGTTGCTGACTTGTGTAACGTAATCTCACAAATAAGAGTGTCATTGTTTGTTATTAATATTCATTCTGATATTATATTTTCCTTGGTTGGATGTGTGTTATGTCTTTATTTGATATTCGTTGTATTTCAGGTAAAGGCCAGAAAGGTGATGGAGGACGCCTTGGAGCAGGCCACTAAATCGAAGATGGTTGAATGCAATGATTCTTCTCCCTTGGTGGTTACACCACTTACTCTAGCTCAAGAGGTTCCCCTCCTCCAACTGGTCACCGGAAAAGTCCAAAAGGGTCGTATGTAGTCTGGGCTCGAGAAGATGATTAAGCTCCCAACAATGATGGACAATTTGTGTTTGGTGGTTCCTGCAGCACAATGTCTAACAGTTCATCGGAAGAACTGGACGAGTTAAGGACTCGCATTGGCCAGATGGGAGAGAGAAAGAGAGGAAGCTTTGAAGAAGGACATAGAGGCACAAATAGCCGCCCAAGTACAAGCTGCCTTACAAGCCAATGTCGTTGAGATGATGAAGGTGTGCTTCGAAAAAATGATGCAATCCCTATCAACTGCTTCCTCATCATATATTGTCTTGTCGTCCACCCCCTTGTCGTAATGCCTTTGAACTTTTATATTTTATGACCATAAACAACTATAGACAACTGTTAACTATTTAACTATGTATGTGATGAACTATTTGTGTCTACATTTTCTGGACCGTGTGCGTGTAAACCTAAATTTACAGGGCAGGGTGAATATGCAGGTGAGGTGCACGTTTGGGTGTAGGATCTCCAGTATTTTTTTAATCTGCTTGTTAACTTGGCCAACGAATTGAATCTGTGGCCTAGGTGTAAAACCAAGGCAATGGATCGTATCCGTGGCCCAGGTGTAAAACCAAGGCAACGGATCAAATCTGTGGCTCAAGTGTAAAGCCAAGGCAACAGATCACATACGTGGCCCATGTGTAAAAGTTGGGCAACAGATCAAATCCATGGCCTATGTGTAAATGTTGGGCAACGTATCCAATCCATGGACCAGGTGTAAAAGTAAGCCAATAGATTTAATCTGTGGCCCAGGTTTGCACTTGTCCGATAGATACATATATCTATTGGCCAACAACTTGGGCTACGACACCTGGATGATGGATCTTGGCCGAAAAATACATCCGTTGGCCAAGTACTTGGCCAACGGATATCTAATCCTAGGAAACGGATACAACTCGTTGCCAAGACTGATCCAGTAGTAGTGCTCCTGATCCCCTCATCTTCTCCCAACCTTCTGGAAGCCGTCAGCCACAACCCAACTTCAAAGTTGGCGGCCACCACGTCACAACACTCAGCATGGTATTAGAGTTTCAGATCTGTTCAAGTTCGAATCTCGTTGGCTGAGATGATGTTCAATCCAAGACCCTGAGCTTGTCCAGGTCGACAAATGCCTTTGCATCTCACCGGAGAGTGTCTCTAGCTCAGATTCGGGGCAGTTTTCAATCACGGAATCGAATAGTGCTGATCGTTCATTATAGTAATGATTGTTCACGAATATTTTATTTTGGGGAAACGGGTGTCTTCGAAATCGAAACTTTATATGATGGGTTGTGAACATATGAGAGAAATAGTACTAGGTCTCTTAATGACTATTGTGGCATGATCTTATCTGATACGGAAAAACTCATTGATTTTCTTTATGGGTTGTGAAGAAGTTCTTCCTCTATAATTCGCGGAATCATGAAGATTATGTTCTTCCCCAATTTAAATATTTGGTAATTTGTTTCCAGAAGACTAGTTAATTTTTTTTAAAAAATAATGTAAAACGAAAAGATAATGTAAAAAAAGAGAAAGAATTTTTTTCCAAGAATATTAATAATAAAAATAAAGCGATGACAAAAATGATTTAAAAACATTTGATCTGAAATTAAAAACATATTTTATAAATGATAATATAATTTAAAACATATTTCATATAAAAATATTGATTAAAAAACTGAATTTAAAACAATTTTATAATTAAAATAATAATAATATTTTTTATAGAAAAAACTGATTTAAAACATTTTTTTAAAATAAATTAAAACTGATTTTATAAATATAGATAAAGCAAGGGTGGATTTTGGGTTGATGAGAGATTTAGGGTTGGATTTGAGGTTGGAGGGAGATTTAGGATGAAAGTTGGTTTTAAGGTTGTGACATGAAGGGTAGTTTCGGAAATTATGAAAAAATGAATAGTAAAGGTATAAAAAATGGATGGAATGTTACATGTTGTTACAAAGTGTTAGTTCGGGGAATGTTTTCGTTACGAAAAAAATTGGGATATTTATCTGTTACACATGTATAGTTCGGGATAGGTCAATATAATTAATCCTTATAACCTTTTCATAGTTTAATCGTTAATAACAATTAGCTTGGACCTCCAAATATAAGCAAGAAATAATCCTTTGACCTTTAGGGTTCTCTCTATTTTTTTTGTGCGGCGCTTACTTCTGATTTTTCCTCTAGTTGTCGTCCACCTTTCTAATTGCAAATCTCTCACAACATATGTGGCCCCTACCTCCTCTCCTTGCCCCATACTATCGACAAGCTGATCCCAACCCATGTGACGAACCATCTCGGCCAGGTTATCCCCCCCCCCCCCCCGCCTACACACACGACCTCGCTCCTTGTGACTCCCATTTTCATTCCCCGACATATACCAACAAAATTTATTAAACCCTCACAACCTAGGAAGAAAGCTCATTGATCCTCCCCTCTTCCCCTCCGTGTACTACCCTTAGCCTTTTCGTCGCACCGCACGACCTTCGCCCTGGCCAACCTCTTCCATCAGTCGATCGGACAACATCCGAACTCCTACCTCTTACCCAAACCGAGATCTAGACTGTGCACACTTCCTTTCTCGTGGGGGAGTGGTACTGGAAGATCCGACCCCGCTGCCCATCCATTCCCATCGATTACTGTAAGTCCCTCAACAATCTAGCTAACCAACAATCTTGTTATACCATGCTTGACCGAACTACTGTCTAACCCGCAAGATCCTTCCTTCTTGTCGTCGCCATCTTTTTGACTGGCCTATCCCAAAATTCAGAGTAGACCCCAAAATACACTCCTTCAGCAATTGACCGACACGCCTCTTGGCGAGGGGATCCCGGCGGAAGCAACCCGCCCTCCAATGGAGGCATTGTTGGACCTCCAAGAGGGATTCAATTCCCTCAACATGGATGAAGATGAGGATCGGTTAGTTTATATTGTGAGGAACCGAGCAAGGACCCACAACTATGGGCACACAACTTTTGGATTGGCGGGACTCCTTTTCACGACCCGTAATTATGACCTAGTCTCCATGAAGGGTTTAATGACAAGGGTCTAACATCATGACAATATTGTCATTAAGGACTTAGGATGATGTATTTATGACTTCTACTTCACTTCTTAGGAGGATAAGAATAGAATCAAGAGAGGAGACCCATAGTCTTTCAAACAGGCTCCTCTAATCGTTGAAGATCTCCGCCCAAGAATCAATATAGCCTCCTTTCCCTTTTCCAGACTCCAAATGTGGGTCCTATTGTCCAACATTCCCTTAGCCGAACTCGCGGTTGAGACGGGCTTCCAAATAGGGGGCCCTAGGCGGATTTGGGGATATATGCATGGACCAATCTGGCCTCGCATGGAGAGGCGCTCTTAGTTTACGATTTTGGAAGGAACTGGCCACACCTCTTTGGTGAATGGTGCTCATCCTTGTCGCAAGAAATCAAACACCGATCTAGGTCCATCTGCAATATGTGTGTCTTTCGGACTACTAATTTTCATTGTGGTTGTATAGGCTATCTGGGTGTGGAATGCCCTCGGCCGGACCCTGCGGACCCCATTAAGTTTCATCGATGTTACCTATCACTTATGGTTCTGGAGAAACCCAACTTACGAAGAATGATTCATAAGGACTAGTCGGATCCCATTTCGACGCGAGGCGGACCGTCGCCAAGGTCAGGGATCATAATCCCCTCCCTCCAGGCACCTAGAGAAATAGTTCCTCTTGGATTTCCCCTACAAATATTCTGACCCTCCACGTCGATACAATATCTTTTACCTGCAACACCGATACATAAGTCAAGCTGGAAGCATGCTTCCCACCGTCCTACTCTTCCACCTACTATAGATGTTGGAATTGGACCAAGAGAGGCAATTGCGACACGGGACCTCTTACCTAACCATGAACTAATCATGCTTGGTGAAAGGAACTTCCAAGTCTCGATGGTCATCTTCCCTGCCCTGGTCATTGGTCAACCTAGGAAGGGTATCATCAAATTCTACCTCCCGGATGTAAGAGTGGTCACCCCTCTTTCGGTCCAAAAGAAAAGGAGACTAGACGTTCCTAGCCCAAAGAAAAAACCTAGTGCCCTAGAAAACCAAGACGAGGTATACCAAGCAGCCTCGTCGGGATCAATGAGCTGACCACCTAACAACGGGGTGTGTTTGTAGATGCACACCTTGCCCTATCTGTTAGTCTTAGTGCCCGTAGTTCAATCCTAAATGTCCAAATGTATATATCATCGTTAGCAATAAAATTAAAGCGGCTTTATATTACTTATGTGCTGGAGTAATATATATCGATGTGTGCTCTGATCTATGCCCACCATGCGAATAGAACCATAGATCGAGATAGATCACACTCGATGGGTCCCTAGTCAACAAAGCTTCACTAGAAGCGACTAGTATGAAAGATGGCTCTTTATGGCTTACGTTCTGTTAGTCATTGGAATGGGATTCCGGAGTCTGATCATAGATATCATGTGGGACATGATATTGGACGACCCGCCCTGAATATGTGCCATAGATTAAGTCATGAACATATTCAGTGTTGTAGCTTGTCATGTATCCTTAGACCAAGGAGTCTTTGTGATTGCTATGTAGTCAACAACCTAGTTTGACCTGAGCCTAACGTTGTCCGTAACAGGGCTTCCATAACGGCTAGGATTGGCTTGGGGACGGGCTACATGAGTGACACGAAAGACGGCTAAGGGATTTATCCCTCATACTAAGGTATGGGAAAGATATCGGTTCTCGGCCGCTTGATCGAGAGTGACTGGAAGAATAGCATGGTCATGCACATGATACTGGGTATCATATCTTCAGTCATCTCACATATCAAGGAACGGTGATTGAGAATAATAAGGATGACGGCTCTATGCCTTATCTCAATCAGGATATCGGAGATAAAAGGATAATGACAGGGACGACGGAAAGGTTAGAATTGACAGGGTCGATTCGTTATGTAGTGTCAGGCAATACTAAAGTCTCGTTAGTTGCCACTTAAATAGGATCAAGTAAAATGGGATTTTACGTTGATCTATTGACATGCATAAACCTAAGGGTCACACCGGAGGATGAAACTCATTGACACATTTATGGAGAATGGCCAAAAGGGAGTTGTCTCGGGACATGACCAAAACTGGGTTTTGGGTCATGTGCCCGTAAGTGAAAAGGACTTTACGGATCGAGACAAGGCTTGGAGTCTTGGGATTGATCGCGTCGGATAATGTTGGACATTTCCGGTATGGAAGGCATGGAGGCGATGAGCGAATCACGGGACCTCGTTGGAAATGGCCACGGGCCATGTTCCAAGAGGCCCATGCAACCAAGGCCCATGGAACTAATTAATCAAGTCTTGATTAATTAGTACTAAGTAAGCAAGACAAGGATTAAGGTGTTGGTGATTCACCACCTAACCCAATCTTGTCTTGCCATACTTGTCCTATTTACACCTTACTTGACACCATACTTGTCCCATGCCTTTAGTTGGACAAGTATGGGTTTTGTTATGTTTAAGTCATCTTTTTTCAACATAACAAACACAAGACAAGAATAGGAAACACATTTTCTCTCCCTCTTCCATGGCCATTTCGGGTTTGGCTAGTTTGCTCCTCCATTTTTGTGTTCTTGAGTCCTCAAAGAGAAGAACTACGTGGCTTTGATTCCCATGTGGATACGTAGGCGTCTTGGAGACTCAAGCCAATCATTCGTTAACCGGTGTTCTTGTTTTGGTAAGAACTAGTGCTGAAATTTTCTCTTGTGAATCCATTCTTTGTTAGTTGTTTCATGGTTTTAATCATCTCTTGGTTTTCATTGATTTTCCGCTGCGAGTTGGTTCATCTCCAACCTTACCTCGAGACCCAACACTATCATGGTCAGAGCATGCCTGACATCCTGTTTCCCCAATTTCCTGGTGCTCTCCTTGGATGCTTGTTATCACCCGTAATGCCCCACACCAGATGCCACAAGCATTTTTAGGCCGAGTCAAGAAATAACTACTATGCGTTGCAAGCAAGCAATCATCGCCCTGAGGATCTCCTCCAATTCAATTTCCCTAGATTAACCGGGTATTTTCGCTATAGGGCTAGCGTCACAAATCTACGGATTATGACTTTGTCTCACCCTTTTTCCTTTATTTCATAATTATAATTGTTCTATTTAGCTTTACGATCAATAAAATTATCAATTTATATGTTAAAAAAAATTGAAGCTCTAGATACGAACCCACAAGCTCTAGTCAATGCTACCAATAGCGGTGGATCTATCTTTACGATCGTTCTCTCCTCATCTCTCCCTTTATTATCTCATGTTCATATGGAATTTGCAGGATCTGTCTATCGATCTAAGGCCAATATAGTCAAGTTTTTGCGATCTTTATGTGTTGTATTAGGGCGGTTATTTTGGGTTGTATTATTATGGACTGATAAATCAATGGTCTATGGAGGTTAGAGCAATCTGGTTTGGCTAGAAGCATTGACAAAACATGGTTTCATGGAGCATGCTTCGTTCTCCTTACCACATCCAAATCAAGTTCCATCACAACGAGGGGCATCTCAGATGATCCCAACTACTCGAGATGACGGGCCGTCAATACCAGGACGCCCCACTACGCTAATTTCGGGTTTCATAAGAATTGGCATCACAGGATCTCTAGTTATTTGTGTTCATTCTTAAGTTTTTTTATTGTCTACAATAAAAAGTAAATTAATTTTACAAGTCTAGAGCGGTGGTACACCTGCGTTGTTGCGGGGTCTCGGACTATAATTTGGAATCTATGTTTCTGAACCTTATTCTATGAAAGGATTGTTATGGTGCGATTGGATTTGATTGTTCATGTAGTGTGGTCGTTTGACCTGTCTTTAGGTGACTGATGGAAGGTCGTCGGAATTGCCCGATTATGCCCTCTCTCGCATTATTTATTCATCATGTGTGATGAAGGGCTATTGCGTCTTATTTCGAACGTAGATAGGGAGGTAGGCATTTAGGGAGTGCGAGTGGCACCAAGAATCTCCCACTCTTTTTTTCGCGGACGATAGTTTCTTGGTCCCGAGAGCCACAGAAGTTGAAGCTACCCGTTGGAAACACTTGTTCGAATTGTATGAGACGTCATCGGCTCAGAAGATCAATGTGCATAAATATTTTTTCATGTTTATCCCAAAAACTAGTACGACGACCAAAGGTAACATATATAGCGTTATGGAAGCTCAGGAGATAGTCAGGGAGGAGGCCTAAAGGGGAATCGTGGATGGGAGGGGAACATACATCCACGGACAACCATGAGTTCCTACAGAATCTGGGAGGGTGAATGGACCTATTGGGGGCATAGAGGGTCTGACAAATCGATTATTACATGGAGCTAAGGGGAGGACAGGTGGAACCGTGCATTGATTGAAGGCTCATTCCACCCAGATGCTTATGCAATACTAAGCCTTTCGTTTCCTTGGTACGATAGGGGAGGTGACGCCTAGTTCTCGAAAGGTTGCAAGGACGACCTATATCGAGTTCGGGAT
Organism: Erodium maritimum; assembly: GCA_963921825.1. Lineage (NCBI taxonomy): Eukaryota > Viridiplantae > Streptophyta > Magnoliopsida > Geraniales > Geraniaceae > Erodium > Erodium maritimum. The sequence continues at coordinate 50,356,523 of OY997594.1, read as the reverse complement.
GTTTATAGGGGCTTGTAATGTCAGCGGGGGAGGTGATAGGACGGGACAAGGATGTGTTTGGGAAGAGGCTCTACGCTATGTAGGTCCCTCGAAAGGCCCAACACTTGGCGTGGTGGATCCTGACGGGCTCACTTCCTATGCAGGATCCTATCGGATTGAGTTCTAAAACCAATGACGACAAAGTGGAATTGTTGTAGAACGGAGATGCACAACCAAAAATATGAGCAATTAACACGGGATGCAAAACATCATGATCGAGGGATGGATACGATCGACGATGGACAAATAAAGGATTGTTTGGAATAGGTAGAACACTTGCTATTTTAATGGACAATTTGATGAACATAAAAGCATGCTCTATTAGCAACAAGCATCGGAAGATATACATAGTCTTGATGAGGAAGATATCAAGACGACAATTAATAACTGAACAATAATCGACAGTTTCAACTGTTAACAAATAGGTGACATAAAGAAAGCAGGACTTAAAATATTGGGGTAATTTGCAAAATAGCCTTATAATTTTGAAAACTTTATTAAGGTTACTTCAAACTTGAAATATTTGCAAAATAGCATCTATTTTAACAGATTCCTGATTTACCTTTAGTGATAATACCATCCCATGTGTGACCCTTATTCAATCGAGTGTATATTCTTACTTTCAGAGGAGGACCCGCATCCGACTGAGACCGAAAAGCTCATTAAAGATAAAATTGTAACTTAATAGAAAATATAAATAAAAGTAGGTGCTACAAGATGTTTCCAAAACTAGTCATTTTACAACTAATCAAAACTTAAGATCAGAAAAACATTATGACGTAATAACGCTCTACTAGGGTTTCAAACCCTCTAGCCCAGACGACGGCTTCTCCCCAAGGCCGTCGTCGCTTCTCTCGACCTCAGTCCGATAATGCTTCTCCGTCGATATGGAGTCCATCCCCTTAATCCTCTCCTGCTCATCCGCTGCCCACGAGAGTCACCACTATCCAATCCCCGATTTCTCCAATCTCATCCTCAACTCCCATCACCACGATCATGTCGTCGTCGACATCACTTGTTCCTTTCCCAACTGTTTTTGGGGGGTGGGGTGGGGTGGGGTGGGGTGGGGTGGGGGGGGGGGGTGTTCTCGCCTGCTACTGCCTCTTCGGAGGCAATTCTCTGAAGCCTCCACCGCCGTCTCTACAGCTGCATACGTCCGCCTCTGAAGTCGCTGTTGGCACACCCCTCTCCTTGGCCTCCACCATCGCACCCTTCTTAAACCCTTTCTTGATTCTGGATCTGGCTAATCGAGTGAGTCTTTTTTATTTTTTCTAATTTCGTTTTTCCAAGGTCAAAGACTAGAACACAGAGATGTAGGGACTTGTGCCCTAGCGACTAGTCTTGGGAGGGGTCCCTGAAAAGAGCTCTGCCTCCTCTTGAAATCAATGATCGCAGGTTCGGTGTAACACAGCGAATAGAGTATGAAGGCTACACCTTGAACAACAATCATTGATTTCGTCATAGTTTAGTTTTATTTTCAGTACACCTTTATTGCACTTCCAACACCAATTGTACCGGATTATTTGTCTCAGAGTTTTTTGTACAGAGAGCTACTGAAACTCTATATAATATAATGACTCTTTTTTATTTTGTGGTTAGGAACTTTTTCCTGATACACTCCTTTTTGACTGGTATTTAAATAAATACAATTGCAACTTTCATCCAAAAAGAAAGTTATTTTACAACTTAACCCGGACTATTAGGCCAGAAACGTGTATTTTGCTTGTACGTATGTATGGTAGATTATTTAATTATTGTCACCAACGATCTTGCGTACTAGCATATTGATATATTGGACTGGAAATGGGATAAAACTATGGGCGGAAACTAGCTCAAAAGTCAAAACGAGGATGGGTTTGTTGGTTACTCGTAATAAATTAATATTTACCCCGAAATGTCTATTTTTATCGCTAATCCAACAAACAAAACATAAAAAATAAAAAAATAGCCATCGAGTCGACTCGGCGGGTCCTTGTTTTACCCGACGAGGACTCGGTTGCAAGAAAAGCACCGCCGCTGTTAATTCTGGTTCAGTGTAAAGCCTATATATATATATATATATATATAGAGAGAGAGAGAGAGAGAGTGATTCGCGCGGATTAACCGACCGACCTATGTGGATGTGGTGAGAGGGATTTCCCGGCGAGCTAATGGACAGCCCTATCGTCGACCCAAATAATGAGCTTGCTCTCGTCGACACTCAACCTGCTGACGGCGACGGAGGCGCTGGACACACCGTGCCGGAGACCAGAGACGGACCTCCTCTCGACGATTGCTGCCCGATTTGCTTCGGCCCCTTCTCCGTTCCCTGCCGATCCGATTGCGGTCACTGGTACTGCGGTGCGTGCGTCTATTTCATTTCCCCTTTCTTTTTCTTCGCCTAGGGTTCGAGGGTTTCTTATTTTACTACTCTCAAAATTAGTCTCTGTGATTGCATTAGGGCTTTATGTATTTCTCAAAAAAATTGAAGGAAGAAATGGTGCTTTAAATATTGAAGATGCATGTATTGGGCACTTGAGCTTAAGGCAGCTAGTTTAGTCCTGAATGTTAAATAAATGAGATATTTGGTGCTGGAAATGGAGCTATACACAACCTTAAGTTGAGCTGTTGCTTCTTGAAAGAACAGGGAAGCAGTTCTTTCCTCTTCCAATTCACCTTTCTTGCTAGGCAAATGAAGGTCAAGGACTTCTTTTGTGTAGGGTTTTTCGGATCACCCGTATAGCAAATGAGTCATTTTCTCATAATTCTGGTTATGACTTGCAATGCCATATTAACTTTCATTTAGTGCAATTATGACAGGCTTTTGTTATTACAGCTGTAAAATCATGATAATGTGTTTTGGTCTGGGAACTGTGTTTGTAAAATTGTTTTTTTTTTTGCAGGAAGTTGCATTCTGCAGTACTGGAACTATAGTTCAGCACCCAAAAACTGCAAGTGCCCCATGTGCTCGTATCGCATCAGTATGCTGGTGCCAGAGTCATCATTATGCCCTCCACAGGATGATGAAGTTGCCAAGGTCCTGGAAAATGTCCGCAAGTACAACAACCTTTTTGTCGGAGGCATTCGTGGTGTAGTTCAGGTGTGAATATGGTTTATCTTTTTGCATGTGGATAACTCTTCTTTCTTCTGCTATCTGTTACTAAATTGTTATTCCAACTAACTGAGGTGCCATTATACAAAAGTAGACTAGTGGCTAATAATATTTTTGAATCATGATACAATTTGCAATTTAAAGCTGGAAGTTCGTTATATTTATTCCTGGTGTCCTTGGCAGAAAATATGTGGTATGCCACTCTTCATCAAGAGAATCTTCCGAGAAATGATGGATCCTGATAGACCTAATTCCTATGTTCATGAGATGCGCCTATTTGCAGTTAAGTTGATCCCACATGCATAATTTGGATTTCAACTTATACATTTTGTAATGGATGGGTTTAGTATTTTTTCCTTCTCCTTTTCACTGCCAAATGCCATTTATTTTACGTATGATATGCATGGAAATCATTAGCTTTTCTAAAATGAAGTACTTAAAATACAAGTCATGGATTAAAAGAGTCAGCGTCTCATTTGATGTATCTGGAGTTTCAAGTTCCTGCCTCTCAGATTTCTGTAGTATATAATTTCTTCATTAGTCTATGACTGTGTGTTTTAATCCACTGATATGAACCTAGTACCTACTTCGGTGTAGAGTGTAGACAAATCCAAACTAAGCAAAAATCTTATATTGACTGCATATGTTTGACTAAATTACTCAAAGGTTCCTCAATCATCTCAGTAGCTTGAAATTGATGGACTGTAGAATTGCCCATTTGTCTATCGTGGACTGAGATTGTGTCTTTAGGTAAGACACTTATTGTTGTGTTTTCTTTGTAAGTTTATGTTTGGAGAAGGCACTTAATAATGTTTGTTCGTGTTTTGTCATTCTATGATACTGGGGCCATGTTAAAAGTCCCGGACTGCCAAGTGCAAGATAGCATATTTTAGTCCTAAAAAGCAGCAACTCCACGCAAAAGGCTGAAGATTTTGGCCGTGACCAGATCTCACTTTGCTGGGGATATCAATGGCCTTAACTTTATCAAAGGACACCATTACAGAGTACTGCGCCGATCAAACTAATAATATTAGTGTACAGAAAATATGGAGAAGCATTTTTAATGTATAAATTGGTCTGTGCTTTGATTTTAAGAACTTTTGAGCACCCGGTTAAGTAAGTATTCAATATTGAAGGTACTTGTGTATTCATTTTGGCTATAAATGTAACTTGTTCTGTATGTTTACGCCTCCTTTTTCCCCCAGACAAACTTGTAATTTTCTGTCTTGTTGGCAGATGCTACTGAGTATACTCTACACGGCTAGTCCATTTGACTTCATTCCAACAGGTAAGTTACTTGTAGGAAATAACAATCCTAATACTTGCACTGCTTACTATTCATGAGTGATGTGCATCATGGATAAGGTTGCGTAATGAATAGTTAGTACATACTATGAACATTTTCGTAGGGAGTAATTAGGATAACCACTTGATGGGTGATTCATGGTCCATATGAATAATGGAAGCAACTGTCTCTAGCTTGGCCCTTAAGTTTCAATAGATTGATAATGCAAATGATTCATTTATGTATAGATTTGCTCTGACATCTGATGGAAATTCTTGAATGTGTTTTGTTCAGGAGGTGTGGGAATTGTGAGATTGTTTGATTATGGTGCAATTGGTCTGATAGTCATCCTACGTTTGGTTGGCATCTATCGCAGACGAAGGCTCACTCAGCGTGTCAGGAACTTGGCTGCCATCGAACAGTGACCTGAAGAGACATGCATTTTGTTGTTCCACAAACCTAAATTCAACATTTTGTAATTAAGTATGGTCGTGTTATGTAGAGTTTACCCCGAAAAGAAAAACCAAGGACATGTTGTGAAGTTGTGGGACTGCTGTAAAATGGTGGGAATTTGGGTATAGAGATAGTTGTAAATCTCAGGCGGCCAAGTGTGGATGGCTACTTTTGTACATACTTATGACAGAGATTATGTAAGTCTCAGCCTCTCAGGCTTCCTCTTTCCTCTTCTTACAGTTGAGTTATTGTGGATTTTCAGTTTTCAAGGTTCTGCATGAACTTGTGAGAAAAATTCCACAGCCAAAACTGTCACCATTTTCAGTACAACATGAAATCAAGGTTTGATGTCGTGCTTTCGTAACTGCACTCAATTCCAATCGCTTTCTATCTTACTTTTCCTACGAGTGAATTGTTATAAAATACACAATTTCTTCTTGAAGGAATAGAGGAGCAAGGATCATGCTAAAAATCAGCAAAACCTAAGAAAGTACGACCAAAACAAATCCAAGTGTAGCCCATACAACTGGGCCTGAGAAGGGATAGTAAACATAAGGCTCGAGCTAACAAACACAACAAAACAACTCCAGGCCCCAAGTACAACCCATACCAAACCACGTGTCTTGGGAGAAGAATGCATGCTCTCCGGGAACAAGCCACCGCGTCTTGAAACTCCGGGCCAACGGAAATCTAAGAACATGTATTGTGGAAAAACTCGTATAAAGAAACTATTTTAGGAAACTGTATGTTGATTATACAAAATAGTGGCTCTCGGCCCTTGAATTCAACTGCGTTTCACATTGGTGAGAATTAGATAGGGGACTGGATTGTGAGTGAATGTTGACGGGATGCTGAATTAATATTTTACTGATTTTATTAAATTCTTTATTAAAACAGTAAATGTTATATAAAATTATAATAAATTTGACAAAAAAATTAATAATAACATAAATTAAAATAAATTGAAACTTATAATTTTATTCCTCTCCGAATAATATCATAAAGTACACAAGTATTGCATATAAAAAGATTTTTTTTTTACTTGTAGTCGGAATGGTAATACGCTCCAAATCGACCTCATATGTGCTCAAAAGATTATCTTGTAGTTGTCAGTGGGTCCAATCACTTGTGACACTTAGTCGAGCACCCAAGCGGTCTCGGTAGACCAAGGATCATCCCTGGTGTCATCGTTTTGGTGGTTCCAACCTGGCATTTCTAGAGGGGGTCGTACGGCAACTCGTCATCTCCTGCTTCGTACCGGTCGCGTTCATTCTCTACAATCATGTTGTGTAGAATGATACAAGTGTGCATGATATCAGCCAAAGTATACTTGCTCCAAACACGAGCGTGATGGGAAATGATGTGCCACCGGGCTTGGAGGACTCCGAAAACCCGTTCAATATCTTTCCGACAACCTTCTTGAACTTTAGCAAACAACTTCTGTTTGCGAGTATAGGGATGAAGAATAGACTTCACGAACCGATTTCATGATGGGTAAATGTCGTCCACCAAATAATAAGGTTGATCGTAACGATGGTCGTTGATCACGTACTCCACGGCAAGCTCACGACCATGAAAAACGTCGCCAAATAAGTGGTTGTTGTTGAGGATGTTGATGTCGTTGTTCGAGCCATCCATCCCAAAAAAAGAAATGTCAAATCCATAATTCACGGGATGCTACAGCTTCTAGCATAATGGTGGAATCCCCGTGATGATCTCCCTGGCCATGGGCTCCTTGCGATACGGTTAGAAAATTCTTCCACTCTCAATGCATGCAACCAAGACTCCCAACCATGATGAGGAACCTTCGGTTGTACCCCGATTCGAGTAATCGAGTCAAGTCACCCGGTGTGGGTGTACGCTCGTACTCAGCCCCGAATACCTCAACAACAGCCTTGCAAAAGTGGCGTACACATTCAAGTATGGTACTTACACCAATTCATAGGGATTCATCCAACGAATTGGTCGAGCACCCATACACAAGCATCTGTATCCCGATAGTGTATTTTGGTGCGTTGATAACCCCAAGCGTCCCGCTTCTAAATGAAGTAATCGTCATGTTCTGCTACCTTGTCCATCATCCGTTCAAAAAGTGGTCGACACATACGTAATTGATGCCTAAATATATCGGGCCCATACGTGGGTTAATCAGCAAAATAATCTTGCATCAATCGGTCGTGGGTTTCGAGACGACCTTTGTGAATCTATCGTCGGGAAGGTTCCCCACTTTAGATCCCCTACCTCAGTGCGTTGATCCTTGGCATTGCTCTCTCTATGCCTATCTCAACCCTTTGCCAGAGTCGTTCTTCCACTAAACGTATTTGGGCTGTCAACTTCTCATACGTTGGACCCTCCTCGTCAGACATTTTGTATCAAAATTTAGGAGTTTTTTTTTTTGAGAGAGAAAGTTGAGAGAATATTGTTGGTGGTATTGAAGAATGAGGGGGTGTACTTATAGAAGGAATTGGTGAATATTTTGTATTAAAAAAAATTAGCATTGCTAACAGTCGGAATTTTTTTTTCTTCAGATTGGCCATGTGTCGTTCGGTCATTGGCTAGCACGCAAACGGCGACCCGCATCAGCGGTGCGCGAGTCGTGGTTTGCGACCGCGATTTAGCGGTTCGCGGTTCGTAAAAAATGCATTCCACAACGTGCGACCTGCGAACCGCTAGTTTGTGGGTCGTGGTCGCGATTCGATTCTCGGTTCAAAGCACTACACATGCTCTAAGACGCGGTGGCTCGCTAAGACAAAAGGGACAAAGAAAGGAAGGAAGACCAACATGCTAATCCATAATTCGCTAGTTTCTCGACCCAGATTTGAAACGAACAGAAAGAAAAATTGGATAGCTCGTTAGCGGTCAACACACAACAAGAATAATAAGTGTATGAATATAAAATTATAATTGATCTTTCAATTATCTTTTGAGTTTATAGTTAAGTTCATCCTCTAATATAATATCGGAGTTTGATTTCGCACGGACTCGGGTTCAAACCCCTCTAAATACAAAAATACTAATTTATTCTCTATTTGTCTAATTTACCTTTAATGGATCGTCACTTTCTCATTTACCTTTACCGCATTCTCGACGGAGGAGCCTCTCTCGGATCAGTGGAGGTATCTAGTTCCAACTCTGGTCGTGGGACGCGCTTCTTCATCCTACAGGGTGTGGATCGTTGCAGAGCTGCTCTAGATACATCTGGTGGTTCACTGTTTGCCTGGCGTTTTGTTTCAAATCCGATCGTGAGACGCATTTCTTCATTCTTATGGTGTTGATCGTCGTGGATCTAGGGGTGCATCGAGGTGCTGATTCTAGTATTCCCTCTCTTCAGCTTAAGATTTGTGTCACCGCATTGCCCCTTTTCTGTTTTATGTTGGATTTACATCTGTCTCCTTCCACTTAGGGGGTTAGGACTCGCTGGCTTAAGGTGTTGGATGTCGGTGAGTGGTTAGGTCATTGTGCCTTTCAGTTGTTTTCTTTCAGATTCATTATAGGAGTTCTTGTGTTCGGGTGAGTATTACTCACCGGAACTGTCTTTGTCTATTGTGTTGTTGGTCGTCGACGTGTAAATGATCATCTCCCAGTCTGTGTGACAGGTTGATGATCATGTATTCTACTTTCTTAGGTTGTTGGTTGGTTTTATATCAGTATCGTTTGTGCTTAATGGTTGAAAAATCATGGTTAAACACCTTTTATTTTTGTGCGCTTCATGGTTGTAAAATCTGGGTATTAGACAATTAACTTTTACTTGCTTTGCGCTTCATGGTTGTAGTATCTGATTTTTTTAGACCATCATTGTCTGGTTTGCTCTAATGTTGGGGTGCTGAGGTTCCTTGTATAGGAATGATCTTTCTTGTATCAGGTGTATCAGGTTATTATTCTTGTTGGGATTGTCGTGAGGTTGAGCTGTCATCTCAATGCTCGATTCATTTATTGGTCTGTAATTAGACCATCATTGTGTACTCTTTTTCTCTCTCTAAAAAAGTTTAATTTAAATTTACTATTAATTGATAAAAAAAAAAAGAGGGTAATTTTAGCCGCCAGTACATTGAGGCAGTTCCAGTTCTTGAGCACTATATTCAGATCCTACTAGGGGAGAAAAGATTACATGCAGTTGGGCGATTCAAAACAAGTCACTAAAGTTCTATTCCCTGCTATTCAAAACAGGTCAAGGCTAATAACAAATCTGTTTAGCACAAATGTCATGTCAAAGTAAATGTGCATGAAATGTAACTTCACGTCTCAACAGCTAAGGGTGTGCTTGTATCATTTAAAAAATATTATTACAAACAAGAAAATTAAATTGACCCAATTAAGAAAAGAGAATTATGGATATTACACCGTGAATAGATCCTAACAAGTCAGTCTTATTTCATACCCGATGCTCTTACTAACTTACTGGTTTTTTTAAAAACATGTCGCTAGGGTTTTTGCGCACCGCAGCCAATCCCGAGCCTCCTCCTCTCGGCGTAGTTCCTGCATTCCTCTCCCGCCCTTGGTTCAGGTTCCCTCGGTCTCCTCGTCGTCGATTCTGGCTACCACTGGCTTGGATGAGACCAAATCGCATGATCCCTTGTCTGTGCGTCGACGGGCACGAGGTTGCCCCTCTGCATTACGTCGTCGTCGCTCTGTCCGCAGCCAACCCCCAGCCTCGGTTCTGGCGGCTCGAAACTCTAGCTACCTGCAAGATGGGGATCGAGGTACAAACTCCATCTCTCTGCTGCCGGCAAGTAATTCAAAGGGTCGGGCCCGAGACCGGACCATAACCCCTCGCCGCCGATTCTTGGAGCGACTCCCCTTGTTTCTGTTCCTGGTGTGGATGGAATTGCGTCGCAAGGGCAGATGGGGGCTCGAATTCGGACTCAATCAAACTCACCCCCATTGTCATCGTCCTTGCCTGTGAGAACGCCACAACGAAGTTGGGACCCTGGTCCTAGGGATCCGTCAGTGCGATCCAAGCCTGACCTTCGGATTTTAGCATGGAATTGTCGGGGTATGGGGACGGGATTGCATAAACAACACCTCAGGCATTAGCTCCGTGACCATCGCCCGCATCTGCTTTTCCTCTCGGAAACGTTGATGGATATTCATAGTTGTTCTGTCCTCTCTCGGTCCCTTGGATTTCAGGACTACCTTTGTGTCTCATATGCCCGAAGCTCTAGAGGTACGCCAGGCCAGAGGGGTTTGGCGATGTTTTAGGTCTCTGATATAGGTGTGACGTTTCGGGCGTCAGCCGCGAGGTACATTGATGTTGAGTTTTTGGCACCGGGACACGTGCACCTGCGACTAACGGGGATATATGGAGAATCTCATCGGGATAGGCGGAACCTTACATGGGAAATGGTTCGGGATCTCCATGACCCCACGAGACCCAAATGGATTCTGATAGGGGACTTCAACGGCATCCTGGAACCGAACGAGACAAAGGGAGGTCGGTCTTATCCTTTGAGCCTTATGGATGACTTTTGTTCTCTGGTGAATGACCAACACCTGGTGGATGTCCCTATGACTGGCCATCAATATACCTAGTACAGGGGCCGGCGGCATGATGCACGCATCTAGTCACGATTGGATAGGGCCCTAGTCTCAAACACTCTGTTATCTTCTCATCCGGACCTGGACTTCTGCAATACGAGTGTGACAACCTCTGATCATTGGTCGGTCCTTCTATCCATGGCTCGCCAGATCTCTCACCAAGGCCCTCTGAAATTCCGCTTCCAATCTCAATGGGTTCGTGACCCGGACTACGGCCGTCTGATTCAGGCTTCTTGGGATAAACACCCGGCAAAACCTATTGGGGACGCCATCCAGGCAGTGGGAAAATCCCTACATAAGTGGGGTTAGCACCATTTTCGGCGTAATATTAATCACATTAAATGGTGCCAACGGAGGATTGCGGAGCTCAACGGACGCACGGATAGGGCGGGGGTGCACCGTCGGGAGGCGATTCAGATCCAATATGAACGTGCTTTGGGAGAGCAGGAGGCTTTCTAGCACCAACGTGCGAAGCAGCATTGGCTGGATGAGGGGGACCACAACACTCAATTCTTCCAGGCGGCTTGTTCGTATCGGCGTCAAGTAAATGCGATCTTATCCCTTAAAAACAACGTTGGGGACTTGGTAACATGGGACACGAGGATGCGGCATTTAATTGTGGAATACTTCACCACATTGTTTACTTCGATGTGTGCCTGACCTGCAGGAATTTCCCATTGTCCTCCCTTGTTTTATTGCTCCGATGTAGAACCAGTCGTTAATATCTCCATGTTCGGTTTCAGAGATCAAGACGGCGGTATTTCAGATGTGGCCAAACAAGTCACCGGGACCAGATGGGCTGAATCCTCGATTCTATCAGCATTATTGGTCGACTGTGACAGATGAGGTGGTGTGTTTCATAAGGGAGGTGTTGCAGTCCCCTAAGTTTGATCAAACTCTAAACAACACCTCCATTGTTCTAATTCCGAAGAAGCCTGATCCAGATAGAGTAACGGACCTTCGCCCAATTGCTCTATGTAACGTCATCTTCAGGGTTATATCTAAGGTACTAGCTAACCATTTGCGGCCCCTTCTTCATACTGTTGTCTCAGATACACGAGGGGCGTTTATACCGGGTAGGTGAGGATAATATCTTCATCGCCTTTGAGGTCATCCATTTCCTTCGGTAGAAGCGACAAGGGGCGATAGGTTTTATGGCACTTAAACTAGACATGAGTAAGGCTTATGACCGGGTGGAATGGGACTACCTCCTTCAGATTATGGGGCAATTAGGATTCTCGACATAGTGGATTGAATTGGTGGATTATTGTATAACATCCGTCCATTATACAGTTTCGTTTGGGGGCTGGGAGAAGTCGACGCTTACACCGACTCGGGGCTACGTCAGGGAGACTCGTTGTCTCCCTACCTTTTCCTGCTCTGTATGGAGGGTTTATCATTCCTACTGCGTTAGGCCCAAAGTGAGGGGCGGCTGAGGGGAGTCTGTGCGCGAGGGGTCCCCTAGAAATCTCTCATATGTTCTTCGTGGATGATTGTTACATCTTTTGTCGAGTCACGCCTGAAGACGCGCAGAAGGTTAAGGGTATCATCGGGTTGTTAGGCACCCTCTCGGGCCAGGTTTTGAACCTGGATAAGTCTTCAGTTCTTTTCAGCACAAATACAACCACGCTCATGAAACAACAATGTTGTCACATACTGAATATTGAAGAGACTTTGACTGGGTCTATGTATCTCGGGGTCCCGAACATGATCGGGCGGAACAAGAATGCAACGATGGCGTACCTTAGCGACCGGATCATTAAGCGTATTAGATTCTGGGATGGAAAGCTCCTCTCACCAGCCGGCCAGGAAGTGATGATCCGGTCAGTTCTTACCTCCCTTCCTGTTTATGTTATGTATGTCTTCACAATACCTTCCAAGATCATATCTCGGATACATGTGGCCCTCGCCCGATTCGAATGGGGGTGGAAATCTTGTCGACCAATTATCTGGCAGGATTGGGACAAGCTATGTATGCTAAAGGAAGCTGGAGGTATGGAATTTCGTCATCTAAGTGATGTCAATAAGGCTCTCCTGGGAAAGCAAGCATGGAGCCTAGTCCATCGGCCTTAGTCCCTGATGGCGCAGGTGCTTAAGGCTAGGTACTTCCCAAAGGTCAGTTTTCTCGAGGCTGGGGTTGTGGCCAATCAAAGTTTTACCTGGTCCAGTATTCTGTCCGCTCAGGAATCACTACAACGTAGCCTTTGGATAGCGATAGAGGGTGACCGGGATACCTTCATCAAGGGTACCCCTTGGCTCGTGGGGCCTAGCCCGGAGATCACGTGGTCTAATCAAGCCCTGGTTGGGGCTCGAGTTGCGGGGCTCATGGTGCCAGGAAGGCTATGTTGGGATGTCACCCGGATGGATCAAGTGTTCTCTGTCGAGGAGCGGGATAATATACTTCAGGTTCCTCTGTCGCCACTCATGGCTAAGGACATGTGGTATTGGGCTGCTGAGTGGACTGGGCATTATACTACAAAAACAAGGTATTCGATTCTAGCCACGACGAGACAGACGGCGAGGCATAATACGACGCTAGTCACATGGTCTGCTCTGTGGTCGATCCCCGCTCCCCCACGTCTCCTAATATTCTTGTGGCGAAGTCTAACGACACTCTGCAAGTAGCTACCAATCTCAACCGTAAGTTTTTCTCCATTCTAGCTACTTGTGATATTTGTGGTTGAGCACCGGAGACAATTGACCACTTGTTCCTCGAATGTGGTTTCACGAAGACTTGTTGGGCTCAGGCTGGGGACCTTATTCCCCAGGGCATAGGAGGGACTTTTGTGCAGTGGTGGGATGGATTGGCGGTAGGGAGGACCGGGGATAAGGTGGCATCAGTTCTCTCTATTCTGTGGGAAATTTGGAAGGCGAGGAATGAGTTTAAATGGAGGGGTACACCCCCGGCGGTATTACGGGTAATCTCATCGGCGGAAGCCCATCTGTCGGCCTGACGGGAGGCGAAAGCTGCTTCCCCGAAGCACAGTACTATACCGTCGGTCTGGCCGGCTAAGTGGACTCGCCCACCCCCAGGTACCGTCGTCATTAACGTGGACGAAGCTATACTTCAGGACACACAACAGTCCGCATGGGGCCTCATTGCCCGAGACACTCAGGGGTCGGTTCGTCTGATCACAAATGGTACTCTTCCGGGAGTATGGGCCCCGATCATGGTTGAAGCTTGCGCTTTGGCGACGACCCTGAAGAATACACCGAGTTTTGGATCTAATGTTATCATCCGTTCTGATGCTCAGGTCCTCCTCAACCACATCTCTCGTGGTGATGCTCCGGTTTCGTCCATTGGAATGCTGATTAGGGATATCCGTAAACTTCTTTCTCAACAAGAGGGGACAACCCTTCAATTTGTAAAAAGAACTACGAATAGAGTTTTTCACTGGCTAGTCAAAAAAGTTCGTTCTATGTCTGTTTTTCAATGGTTAGACCTTGTGCCTGATGCATTCCTCAATGGTTAGACCATGTGTTTGATGGTTGATGCATTCCAATGTACTATTAATTATTATCTATAATAAAATTGCAACTTTCGCTCAAAATAAGAAAAGAGAATTATGTTTATGTTTAGGCCTATCATTCTTCACCAACCAAATTTATACCAGATGTGGAAAAGAAAGAGGAAAGAACCAACTAGTGTAGTAGGTGGGCTCCTTTTCATTGTACCTTGTCCGAAAGATTCTCTCCATTATTTTGCCTGTGAGGGCGACTGTTTTGGCATGCAATGCAACTTTGATGAACTTACAAAGTGATTGAGTTATTCTGACTCTGAGTGGGATATGACTCGATCATCTAACTTAGAACATAATCCATTACTTGCATATACAGAATAGAGTTTTGTTTGGTGGACTCTCTTTATATAAACGGTTTAAATAATAATAACTTAAGTGATTGTTGATTTCCTTGATGGTGGAAAAAATTAAAACAAAGAGAGTGGAGGCTCATGTGATTTTTTGTTGAGAGGAAATGAAGATATTATTAAATTAAAATAACCTGGTGTCCACAAACGTAGGATTCATCGTACATAAACCAAACTAACATAATTGGAAAAACAAGTGCAGAATAGTTAAATGTGCTCTTAGGCATAATTGCGGTCGAGGGGGGGGGGGGGGGGGGGGCTACGGTAGCATCCGAGGACACCGATACAGTATACTCCAACCAGAAGAAACTGATCGAGCAAATCAGAGGATAAACAAGCAATGGTGGACCAATTACTCCCCCGGTATGTCAGCGTGCGTCGTCCTCCCTTGAATGATAATGGTAGGGCTCCTGAACGCGGGATTGCTGACCCCGAAGTGGTAGAGAAGTAACTTATCAACTGTTGGTGATACCAATGCCACCTATACACCAGGGAGAAGGTACAGCCGACCAAACCCTCCCTGGCCCCGGTAAGACTCATTCCTGGAGGCGAGGGTGCTTGGAGCCCCCCGCCGCTGTAGCTGACACCTCGTTTGATGCCGCCGAGTCCTCATCCTCCTCAGGCTCCTCCTCCCTCACCATCCTCTTGTTCCCAGATAGTGACGGTGTTAGGGCCCTTGGCATCCAGTCCTCCCGTCCCTCCTCCTCTCCAACTTCACGGTGGTCCCCCACCCTGACCCTTCCTTCCTTGATGGTGTCCGCGGGACCTCCTTAGACCTGCCACCTTTGTCCGACCCCCCTAGGTAAGTCCAGTTTTTCCCTGGGGTAGCCTTCCCATGTTTCGCTTTCTCTATTGCTGACCTCGGATCCCCTGGTGCCTTCAGTGAGGACCCCCGAGTTCCTCCAACAACCGGACAGACCGGAAATAGATGACCCGCGCAGCAACATCCAAAACAGTGCTCAGGTAGATGTTCGTACGAAATAAGCAAACGTGTTCGTACCTGAGAGACGGATAGACGAAACCAGAGCTGACTCTGCAGAGGGACCCGGAGATCCGCCCTGATTCGGACCTTCATAAAATCCCCCCAGCATAACCCATCTTTGTCCACATCCACGCCTTGGTAGACTCCCAGCGTATTGCCTACCCGGAATCCCAAATCCCTCGTCCACGCCCCAACTGGTAAATTTGACACACACGCCCAGACCGAAAAATGATGGAACTGCAGGTCACTAACCTGCATATGGGCCCTCAGATCCGTAAAAAGGACCAGAGAATCCCAAAAAGACCAAGGTTCCCCAAGCAGAACCCTTTCCCTTTCCTTAGCCGATCTGAAGAAAAAAGCGACCAGACCACCTTCCAATGGTTTAGCCTCGACCTTCATACCCCAGACGTCCTCCATTCTTGCCACTACTGATTTCCAGAAAATCTTCCTGGTAGTCAGGACCTTGGCTGCTAGTGCGAACTTATACGAATTCCCCCGACCAGTGATCTCTTGGACTGGTACAATGACCTCCTTAATTCTCATTGCCCCCATTTGACGATCCAATGCAACATGTTCCCCCCGATAAGTTCAATCTCCCGATGATGGACCGCCCCTGAGAACCGGATCCTTATGACCCAGTTGGCCACCATGCAAAATCGGGTTTGGATTTGGATCGTAACCATACGCCTGGCCCGACCCGTCTATCACCCCGACCCTCGGTTCCGTTCCGGCGCGGTGGGCCCCCGGTCCAGTCGTCTTAGCTCGGCCCGATCCATACCGGGCGGCCCATGCCGCCACGTCCCCTTCGCCTCCACGGGTCCAGCCCGGATGATGTCCTGGTCCAGCCCGAGGACTTCCCCCAGCCCTTCGGGCATCACCCATAAACCCCCGGCCCAAGCCCACGTCCTCCCTGGCCCGATTAACCGAAACCCTAGCATCCAAAACTGTCGGCTCCTTCCCCTTTCTTCGCCGCCAAGTAACCTCTTCCGGCGCCGCCTTCGCCGCACTTTCCGAATCCGAGGCAGCCTCTTCCGGCCTCGTCTTCGTCGCAGATCCCGAGCCCGACGAGATCAAGATCGGAGCCAGCCCCTCCCCCTCACTCGCCGGATGCTCGATCTCCCGGCCACCAACGCCACCATCCCGATCCTCCGCTCGGCGTCCTGCACCGCTGCCCAGCCGCCGAGGCCTCGGGCCTCTCACCATCGTACGGCGGAGAGTGGTCGGACCTGATCGGATCCGACCCCCCACCACCCATCTTTCCTCCTCCACTGGAAGGGCCGAGAAGCACATCATCGGAGACCCCGAAACCCGCTCCGTCAACAACCCAGTCGAGACCACCGGGCTGACCTCCCCCTCCGATTCCTCCTCCGACCATGAACCGCGCGAGTTCTCGGTCACCCC
Source organism: Erodium maritimum (assembly GCA_963921825.1). Classification (NCBI taxonomy): domain Eukaryota; kingdom Viridiplantae; phylum Streptophyta; class Magnoliopsida; order Geraniales; family Geraniaceae; genus Erodium; species Erodium maritimum. Next base: position 50,339,869 of record OY997594.1, on the reverse strand, counting down.
CTCCGTCACCTCATCCGGCTCCAGCCATCCCTGGCCGTGAGCTCCTTCCCGATCCGGAGACACGCCCTGGTCATCCAGCTCCGCCAGCCGAGGCCCCCAGTGCACCCCACCTGCATCGCCGCCCTCACTGCCCTCCATTGCCTTCAGAAACACCATGGGTTGCGGCTGTGTTCGCAAAACGTCCTAAACCCTAGCAGAGCAAAGTCGGTTGCGCTTTTTACCTATAGTTTTTTAACTACTCCGCTAAGATGATAGTTAAGGGTATTTTACAAAAAAAAAGGTGAGACACCACGTTTTCTGGAGACTCATGTGATAATATTGTTTTAAGTCAATAAAAAATATGAATTTTTAATGTGATTAAGATTCTTTTTTCCAAAACAAGCCCTATAATTGAGAAATGTTGATAGGTAAGTAAGAGTATCCAAAATTTTCAAAAAATAGAATCTACAGCTCAATTATTCTTTAAATAGGAAAATGTGATGTTGATGGCGAGAGGAACAATCACAAGCGAGATTAGGAAAAGAATCAAGCAATACAAGGACTGAGATATTCTCTCAAGATAAGTCCAGATCTTGTTCTGTCATCATGTTAGTACCAAAACATTGACATGAATTTTAAACTAATTGGACCCCTGCTCATTTCGATGAAGCTAAATCTAAACATAATCTTGACCAAAAAACTGATTTTTTTGTGAACAGAGATGATTCATTAATAATTAATAAAACTTACAAATTGAATAATACATATAGATTAATATAAACGTTATATTTACCGATCATTCTCGAAAGTCTGAGAGACGATCAGTGCAATGAATAGCTCTCGAAAAGGACGACGCAGCTCTCAGACAAATGACAACTACTAAGTCGGGTTTTTTATCGACTCTTCGAAAAAATCCGCCGAAAAAAAGACCCGACTGAACATGCTACCAAAGACAATTGGCACACATGTCGGAGATACAGGATTCCAGTAGGAGGAACAACAAAATATAAACAATATAGCTAATATAAACAAAAGCGACGACCAAACACTACTCGTGACTGTCCTCCGAAGTCTGGGTGAGGAGGGCGGCGCCTACGGGTGCAGATTTCATCCGCTGAAAACTGGTGCACAGATCTGGCCATGTAAACACAAAAACCAGGAGCACGACTGAACGGCTCAAACTGTGTGTTCCGACAAAAGGTAGGTGCAAATTTAACCGTCTGGCTAGAGGAGAGGCATGGCATGGCAGAGAGGCTCATCCGAAGGAGTCTTCATCTTAGGGGATAATACAAGAGGGGGGAAGAGAGGCTCATCCGAATGAGTCTTCATCTTAGGGGATAATACCAGAGGGGGGAACAGGCAGTTGACTGTGGCTATTTGGGAAAAAGGATCAGGGAAAGTGTCGGGACAAAAACGTGTGGGCGAAGAGGGAGGTGGGTTAGACTCAGACCTGAGGCTGGCCGAAGGAGGGCTTATCTAAGTAGAGGAGGACGATGGGTGATAGATCTAGTCGGGGAGGGGCGGATCTGGCCCGTGGACGACGTCGGAGGGAGGAGGACAGCGAGTAACGACATCAGCGACCGGCTGCGCAAACGAGGTGGAGGAACTCCGGTTTGCGGGTAGATGGGGAAGCAGGGAGCCTTGCAACTAACTCACCCGTGAGAGGAATCTCGTCCTGGCCGAAGAAAGGAGGCTCGGTTTGCACTGATGAATACACTTCTCCGACAACAAGGTACGGAAGCTCCGATCTTAACGCAGGCCGACGGAGAGCTCGGCAGCACAGGAGGAGGGAGAAGAGATGGACAAGAGAAGGGAGAGGGACACCATCGGCAGCTTGTGCGGCCGGAACCATGACAGCCGCCGGTGTCGATGCGTGTTGCTTTTAGGGTTTTCAGGAGAGACCTTTTGTAAGGTTTAATCAGATATGTATCAACACTTGTTAACCTTATAAAATGAGACAAAGATTGGCAATCCATGTGCCTGACACTAGCATCTATCTACACACCATTGTAGCAACCACAGAGACAAATAACATAAACAGTGGAGAATGTTATGACATTCATATTCGGGCAAAACAGGTTTTTTTCTTCTGAAAAGAACTCATATTCAAGAAACAAGGAAGCTAACCCTGCAAATGTTCAAAGCCTCACTCTATATATCTCTCTCAGGATCCCTCCTTTTTTTTGTTTACCTATAATGTATTATTTTTCACTCATAAACTCCTCCCATGTATACATACCTTTCATCTGCAAAAATCATGGTGGATATACTATACATCACAATTTATGGGCTTGTGAATGTGTTTTTTATAGCTGTAGCTCTCGGATTTCTCTTCTTCATCTTCATCGTCGACCATACTGTCGCCTCCTGTTGTAGAGTCATGTGTGCCTAATTGGAAAGGGCCTTGAGGAGAACCAGACTGAGAACTGTTTGTCTTTGAAGATTCACTGCAATGATCTTGAGGCATCCATAAACCCCCCAAAACAACAACAGATTGGTTTGCAGGGGTAGATGCTGCAGCTTTACGAGTATGAAGTCTATATTTCTGCAATTCAAAGGGTATGTGGTTCTGTTAATTTTTAAAATCTTTAGAAACGAGTCTTAAGAAACAAAGCAATCTCTTGCTAATAACCAAACATAGAAACCCAAAACGTATAAATAAATTCTTTCTGTAAACCAAGGAAATTAAGAACCCACCTGCAAATGGCTCTTCACTTCATCATTCGTGAGACCATCAACTTGCATAAGGTCTCTGATCTGCTTTGGCGTTGCGACTGCAAAATGATCCAAAAAGCTCGTATCATTCAATAGAAGGAAAATCTGCACAGTTTCATGCTTCCAGTAGATTCAACAATGTGACTATAAGATCAAGTTTCTTATGGCTATGTTACTTTTCAACTTCAAATATCCACCTTCCTAATCTCCAATATTTATATTCAAAAACGTTTATGCTTTTCGTACTAACAATTTTCATCTATGCACATCCCACCATTCGGTCACAAATTCTAGGAGTGTTATATATGGTGGCATCGAAAATACTTCACCGCTCATATAAAAACATGTCAGCTCAGAATTTCAAAAGCAGAACTCAATTCAATCTTCTTACCCTGTGAACCACCAAGCTGTTGCAAGGCATTTATAAACCGCCTATGCAACTCTGGCGACCAGCACCTCCTCTGTTTCCTGGCAATCTGGGATTGAGATGGCCCTGCACCTAAGCTGGATGGAACACTAGTATCTCTGCTATAACAAATTTTGGACCCACTATAACCTGATTCTTCCCTCGGATTCTTGATTCCAGGTGTGAGAAGTGAAAGGCTGGGAAATGGTAATTCCTCTCTTTCTTTCTTCCTCAACACTGAATCTGGGAAATCAGAATAGGGTAAAAAGGCCCTTCCTCCTCTGCTACTCTTCTTGTAGCTCTGAATCTGAAATCCATCCACGTCGGTTTTTGTGTTACTATCTTCCTCCTTCCTCTATCATATAAGTACAAAAGCTTCTCAATTAATAACCATAATTTTCTTAAAACTGCAGTTTTTCAACATTAAACACACAAGTTCATCAAAGCTCCCTGCCTTACCTTAATTTCTTTGTGTTTTTGAGGATCAATGGATTGATAATCGTAGAGCTGAAAAGTGCTCATCCAGTGCTTCTTATCTCTTCTTTCATTTTCTTTCTTACTTGCTTCATTTTCACTCTCCTTCTTCATTGGAATGAATTCCTCCAAAACTGGTTCTAGTTCTTGTTGAACCTTTGGTGCTCTGAGCTGCAATAACTCATCCTTCAAGGCTAAAATTGCTGCAACAACCAAACAGAATATCACAATATAAGTTAGTCCAAAAAATATATTGAGCAAACCATAACAACCTAAAACCCATCTCTAGATCATTGAATTGAGGCACACCCATAAATCAAAATGCTAAGAAAACAAAAACTAAGCTCCAGAAATTTAATTCCTCAAACACCCATTAATGAATATCACCAAAACTAGAAAACCTATAAACAGAATTGAATTATTGTCTCAACAACTTATCAAAACACAGAAGCTAAGCCATAATTAAAAAAACAGTAATAAAAATCCAAGAGCATAAACAAAATCGCAATTCAGACGATTTTGCAGAGGAAAAAAGAAGACCAACCATCGTGTAACAGAAGCATACAGAGAGGAAGCTCGCGCTTGAAGGCGTCGATCTTCCTCATTTCTTCTTCTAATCTCTTGACGAAATCATCAAGCTTCGTGGCCTTAACGGAGGAATTTCGAATCGTGGATAGCTCCTTGAGAAGAGCACTGATCGTTTTGGGAACAAAAGTGGGTCTAAAATCCAAGCTCAGTTCAGGTGGGAGAGAAGCCATTTCTCTGGAAACAAACAAATTCAGATCCTTTTCGTCTGCTTCCTCTGATCGAGTTCAAATAAATGGGAAGAAGAGAGGAGCGATGAGATCTGTATATATAGAAGGATGGATTGGAGTGTGCATGAGAAGAAAAAAGATGGTGTTTGGGGAGAGAGAATGCGGTTTTGGAATTGCGAAAGGGAAAATGAAACGCGAAGATTCTGAGCATCGCCAGGTTTCAACGGTGGTTATAAAGTCACTTTCGGGTCGTCGCGTATCTAATCCATCACTCGTCCGAGTTAATTCGGACACTTTCCTAATTAAGGACTATCACACTTAATTTGCAAATACAATTTACTTTCATTTTCTATTTGAGAATATTTCCCTTGATTTCTTTTTTCTTGGTCACGAAGGCTCTAGAACAAGCCGAATAAATAAGTAGTAGGCTTAAAGTTAAGTTAAGCAACAATATTTTGGAAAACAATCTCCCTTATCTGGTATTAGTATTTTCAAGCTCATTATTTTGGATTTTTTTATTTTGGATTGAGTATTTCTTTTAGCATCCGAACGAACATTATATTAAATTCAAAAACGGGGTCCCCTTGCCGCCGCTTGATGATGGCTTGGGTTTGGGGTGTAATCAAGGCTTTGAGGCTCGATTACACGAGCATGTACTGGTCTATTGTGGTAGATCAATAGAGTTGGCGGCAGTTCTTCCACATCTTCCAAGTTTTGGTCGGTGAAAAGGGGGAAATAGAGGGTTGCGGTGATGGGGCTCTTCCGACGCCGACAGAGAGGTTTGGCGAGTGTGTGGCGCGGAGGTTGTGCGCGGTGGGGAGGAGCGTCGTGAGGGAGCGTCCTTCCTCGTCGGCAAAGCGGGGGCTACGACACGGTCTCGTGGATCTATCTTCCCCGGTGTGCGATCGGAATTTTCTGGGAAATTTTTCGGTCAAGATGAAGATCTCGACACTGTTCGAGATCTCGGTGCGATTTCCACGGTCGACTGAAAGACTGGTGTGGGATCGTGTGTTGCCGACTGTGTTTTTCGGGGGTAGTGTCTCGACGAACAAGTCTGGTGATTTGGAAAAGGGGACCGCGACCCGTCAACACGGAGGAGGACACGGTGAAAGAGTCCTTGGATTCAATTCTGGCGACGGAAAAGTCGTCGGAGCAGAAGGCGTGGCGGCGAAGGAAGGGCAACGAACCCGCGGCTAGGGCTCCGTCAGTCTCGTCTCCGAAGAGGACAGTGGGCTGTAGGTGGATTGCGGGGGTGCGCAGGGCCTGGGGAAATGGGCCAGCTCGGGCCCTATGGGCTGGGACTGGATCGGGCCTGACCGAGCGGTGGACCTGACCGCGGGCTGGTGGACCAGGTGCGGGTCGAGGGGGTAGGACCGGATCACGGACATATGGAATCGGGCCGGGAGCGTCATATACAGCAGCGACGGGGGGCTTCGAGCACCCCCGCCTCCAGGAATGAGTCCACGGAGGCCCAGGGAGGGGTTGGTCGGTTGTACCATCTCCTTGGTAGATTGGTGGCAATGGTTATGCCAACAGTCGACAAGATGCTTCCCTACCATTTCGGGGTCAGCAATCCCACGTTCAGGAGCCCTACAATTATCAGTCAAGGGAGGACGACGCACGCTGACTTACTGGGGGAGTTATCGGTCCACCGCTATAAAGATACAACCTGATCTGCTCAATCAGTTTCTTATGGTTGGAGCATACTGTATCGGTGTCCTTGGATGCTACAGCAGTCCCACCCCTCCGAGCGCCCTTATGTCCATGAGCAACATTTACTCTTCAGCACTTGTCTTTAAGATTATTGTTAGTTTCTTGGTTTGTATGGTGTTAACCGCATTCGCGGTCGCCAGAATGCTTTAATTAATAATATTATCATTTCGTTCAAAAAAAATTAAATTCAAAAACGAACATATAATCAAAAGAACGATTGAGTAGGACGAGTTGAAGTTTTGGTGACAACCAAAACATTAATCCTTTATAAAAAAAAAAAGTATACGGTTGTACCATGGAAAGTAGTAGGGGGTGGTTCCTTATTCATTCGGTAAGTAGCACAATTTTTTTTTGATCTGCGAAGTTTTATATTGCTTCAATTCCCAATAAAGGATTAGGAGTAACCTTTAAAATACAGGCTCAAAAAAACAACTAGGGACACCCCCTACAAACAGAAATTAACTGTTTCTCCGAACAAAACATAATAAAAACAACTAATTTCCAACTAAACAACTTTTGGATCGAAGAGAGCAACGACAACACATCAAAGGGTAACAAAACCATTCCGTCTTCGACCCCACCCCTACTCCTCTGCGCGTCAGGAGTCTTGAAACTCGAAGAGCCACTCCTTGGATCTTAATCACCACAGTCTCCACAGAAGGAACCTCTTGACTGAAAACCAACTGATTCCGAGCTAGCCAGATCTCCCATAAAGTAATAGCACAAATTGGGTTCCATAATTTCCTTGCAAATCGAGGTACTAGAAAGGACAAAGAAGAGAGGAGTGAACGTACCTCCCTTGGTCCCACCCAACAGACTCTCCACCATAGCAATATTCGAGACCAGATAAGCCAAGAAAATTGACATTGTAGCAGCAAATGCCAACTCTCTTCAAAAACCATCCCACAAAACGGACACCAACTCATTCGAATAGGAATAGAGATCCCTCGTTCTTCAAGAAACATAATGGTCGAAATAGCTTCATGACAACATAACCAAGCAAAAGCAGCTATTTTAGGAGGTGTACCTGGCGTCCAAAGAATCATTGCCCATGATCGGGAAATTAGCTGTGATCCCATCAAAGAATAAACCTTCCCCACTGAAAAGCCTTTTTCGCAAGGCACCCACACACAACAATCCTCCTTACTCCGATCCACAGAGAAGTGTCGGAGAAAACTCTCTAGTTGAATCTTGAGCTTCGAACCCTTCCTCGCAAAGGTCTGCAGAACCGGACCTCCCAAACCCCATTCACCCAGAACTCTACCACACTTCCAAATTGGTTCTCCGATACATGAAATAGTGTATGAAATCTATCCTTCAACGAGACACTTCCAACCCATACATCTTACCAAAATCGAACCCTTTCCCCCGACCCAAGAGTCCTGAAAACTCTCTTTGTCTCGACTTGATCGGTTTTGTCTTGTCGGGAAAATCGTTCTAGGAGTTTATGAAGGAGAGGAGGAGGCCGGGGGATGTTTAGTGTTCGTCCCTTGAGGGTCATGGTGTCGCTCCTATGGGACACCACGTAGCGCCCAAAGGTTCTCATTGGAACCAGCGAGGCTTCTTAGTTGGTCTCGCTCCTCCCTCATCGAGACTATTTTCTTTGGATAGGTGATCACCTCCCATTGGTTCCCAGCGACGGTAGGGCCATGGAGGAAAGTAGTCCCCTCCTTACTGGACGGTCGACAGTGGGACGATTGGTGGAGTGGTTCTTGGAAGAAGGTTGCTTGGCAACCACGTCGCATCGTAGGGGATCCATTGAAGAACCGGTTCATCGGCTTCCCTTGCTTTATTTCGTCGGATCAGTGGCAGGAATCGTGGGGATGACATGGGCAGGTTATATCTCACCGGTGGAAAGGAAGGGGGCACAGTCTCGGTGCAAGCCGGTATTAGGCATCAGGACCCAAGGTCCCTAATGAGACGGTTGTGGCGTGATCGGGCAGCACATGACTAGGCATAATGTTACTGGCATGTATGGTAGTGGTGGGGAAGAAGCCATGGAGGCTAAGTTCTAGTGGAGGAGGAAGGAAGCTGAAAAAGAGATAGGGAAAGAATTTTGAAACCCTAAAAACTGGATATTTGAAAGGAGTACTTTATATTGTTTTTATTCTTTTCCGCTATCTAGGGGTGCTCATCGGGCGGGTACCTGACCCGGTGGCCCAAAACCCGGACCCGCCCGGTTGTAGGTGGTAGAGGCATCTACTGACCGGACTTGGATCCGGCCAGAGGCGGGTGGTTCGGGTATGTGGAGCCGGGTAGGTGAGCGGGTCGACGGGTCTGAACTGCTCAGATTGGAATGGGCCGAAACATAGGCCCAAAAGCAAAAAAAAATTAACTTCAAGCCTTATTTATTTTGTTTTAAATTTTGGCCCAAGAGCCTTTATTTCAAGTTTCTCTAATTGACTTCATTTCCAAGTCAAGAAAATAATAAATGTATTATGACAGATAGATTGCTAATTGCTCCTGTTCCGCGCGATAGATCGCACGGTGAGAGGCTGAGCTGAGTATATGTTCTATAGTTGGGCATATTCTGTTTCGGCGGCCCAACTTATTTCTACATCAGACTCATGTCTTGAGTTGGGCCTAATATGATAGCATGGGCACACCGGGTGGGTCGGGTGGTTAGAGTAACTGAGTTGTCTTCACCGGCCACCCACCCGGGACACACTGGAATTTCAGATATGCAACCGGTGCCCGGGCCGAAATCTGGCGGTCAGGTCACCGGCGTGTCCGGTGTCGGCCGGGGACGGGCGGGTCGCCGGGTAACGGGTACTTTTGAGCACCCCTACCGCTATCCTAGAAATTTTTTATTTTCAAGTTAAATTTGTACATCCCATTTTGGACAAAAAAACAGTTGGGTGTCAAGCATATGAGCGGAATTTTACAGAATATATTAAATACATCCTTAATACTCGAATACATATTCACCTCTTCTTTTCTGCCTTTGAAACTCAAGTACTCAACCTACTTTAGCTTGCCTTCTTCTCTATTTCGCAACACTTTACCCGTCGTGCTTAACCATAAACATCAGTGAAATCAGTAGTTCAAGCTTAATGTTGAACACCCTCTCGCCTCTCGCTCTCGCCCTCCCTTCTCTATGTTCTTTCTCCTCGTACCAAGGTGTCATCGTAGAGAACAATCTAATAAGTTTTTTTTTTGTTTGAAACACATACTAGATCTGATTTTTTTTCAAACACATCAGATTTGATTTGTGTTTCACACACATCAGATTCATCCACTTATCATATTTTTAAGTTCTAAAATATCAATGGTGTGTTTTTTTAAAGTTTGACTGTTAGCAGGAGGTATCGTAAACTTTTTCGGGTGTTTTAAATGGAAGAATAATGAAAAAGACTACATTTGAAAATAAAACTTTTTTAGATTACTCATTTGAAAATAAAACTTTTTAAGATAACAACCTGAAAATTACGCTTAATAATATCTATACAATTTGAGTACGTCAAAATAATTTTTATATTTTAGATTGATATCATATAATTAGTAAATTTTATCTATCTCACACACATAATTATTCTTAATTTTAAAATATTATTCATAATTATTAAGAAATTCATAAAAAAAATATTTTTTTGAAAAAAATATATTGATTCTGATAAAAAAAATCTTGTTTTTAGTAGGATTTTCTGGCGTTAATTATTAAAAAAATGTAGTTACACATAAGTAGTTACACAAATATACTCAGGTATATCGCATTCGACTATAAAAAAAATGTTTTAGATTAGCTGTTAGTTAAATCAGATAGAATAACATGGAAAATTTAGTCGAGTCCATAACATGTGACAATTAAAACATTTAAATAAAGTAAAAGTGAAAAATAAAATAAAAATATTGATAATGTTTTTGGGTGAGAGTACCTCCAAAATGTCGGATGATCTCATTACCATCGCATACAACTCCAACTGTCATATCTTTGATAACGATCGGTCGCACTCCACATGTGATTTCACCATCGCCCATAAGCCCATCTTTCGGATGGAAGATGAGGCATAACCCTAGCCATGCTCCAAAGAATTGGAGAGGACCACCACCGACGATGGCCTCCATTCTCTGTCGCCATTATAGAGCCTTCTTTTAGTGGATGCTAAGACGCTTGAGAATCTAGGCTCGCCGCCCCCACTCGTTGTTGGGACAAGATTCTGCTCTTGTTCCTCACCTACGTATCCGATCAATATCCCCAACAGACTTCACTCCTTACTGAGACGTTGGTCGTACCTGCACCCTTCTACTTTCATCGTTGTCGTCGTGTTCTGTGGATGCACCTCTGCCCCCTCTCCAACCATGTTCGGTAATTTAACAGGGTGTCAAAGGAGAACCACCATACGTAAAGAACCCCGATCGGAACCACTACGAAAGCAGAGAGCATGACGACTAGAATAGTCGATTAAATTATTATGGTTGTGTTTTTCTTGATATGATATATAAAAAATAATATCGTGATATTTTATTCAGGAGGAGAAAAGTTCTTTTATACCATTTGACAAAATGAATGGTAATGATCTTGCATCATCACTTTCTCATCTTCCTTCGTAAGTTTCTCTTCCCATTCAATTCACCTACCAACTTGTAAAAAGTGTGATCCTATCTTACATGGGAAGATTAATAACTAAACATCTCGATATATTTTTGGACGCTAATATAGATCTTCTTCTTTTTATTCGCGCAGCCTCCTCTCGTCTCCCATTTCACCATTAAAGCTCCTTGCTTCCAAGCTCTCGGATGCCCCTGATTGGGTCAACCATTACCTTTAATTGTGGTTCAACAATACCCTAGCTAGGGTTTTTTCAACAGCCTTCTCCTTAATCCGTTTTTTTCAACAATACCCATCGCCTCTCACCGGCTGCTTCTCCTCCCTGCTCGATATCCTCCTCGAATCGCGAACCTCCTCCGACCCTCCTCGATGGGTTCCGTCCACCCCCACCAACCCGTCACTGTGAAAACATTCTCATCGGGTCTTCTCTTCAACGTCGGTTTCTCTATACCGACCGCCGCCAGATCCACTTCTCTGCCGGCAGGACACCAAAATCTCGAACTCCGCGTGGATTCGCCGCCCAAGGACAAACCGGGCTCGGCCAACGCAGGTGCACTCGTCCCATACGAACCCCAGCCACTGGAGCAAGCCATGGCACCGGAGTAGATGACCCCTCGCCGGCCACATGCAGAGATCGGCCGTAACCACCGCGACCATCCCGAGCCGCTGCAAATCCATGGCGTCTCACCAAGGGACCTTGAGCTGGACAAGATCGTGGAGGACCAGAAGCATCAAGCGGAGGCAGGGCAGCCTCCTATGTGTGGGTCTGGTCGTTGTTGGCCTATACCCACAGACCCGGGACATCCGATGCTGGGAGGTTTCGGGAAGCCCGCATTCACAGCTCGACATTTCTGGTCGTTTTTATTTAATTATGCTTTTTGTTGGAACAATTTGTTTTCTGTTTTGGTTAGGACTTTTTACTTTCTATCTCGTTGTTTTGAGACGTTGGTAAGGGGATGTCCTCAATTATTGTCTACGATATCCAGTAGGCTATCTTTATGGGTCCATGAGCGATGAGCTTGCTACGGTCGGCCCGGACAAATATTTGGAACGTTGGGCGGTTACGCCCTATCTTGTTTGTTTACTTATTTACAGTAATGCACTTTCCCAGTTACCCGTTTAAAAAAAAAAAGAGATGTATTATTTTCTGAAGAAAATTTTATTTGGGACAGACATTTTTTGTTTATTTGATCCCTCGATTAGTATAAATAAATATAATCTCTAGCTAGTGAACAGATCAGAAAAACAAATCTCTAGTCAGTGAATATGTTTGAATTAATTGTTTGACACTTATTTTGAGAACGTATTTTTGTACCAAAGTAATGCAACAACATATGCTTTCTTTTCCTTCCGGATATTGATTATACAAAAATGAACTCGCATAATACATATATATATATATATATATATATATATACAATTATCTATAAATTAAATAAAAAAACACCAAAATGGTAGTTTGGTAACTCTATATCCTCTCTTTTTCACAGCAGATTATTTTTACCACTCATATCTGATTTTTTTTTAAAATTGAAATTTTAATTCACAATTTCAATTGTTTCACGGTTCTCATATACGATATTACATATTATTCTATATGATATTACATAATTTTAGACCGGATGTTATATAAAGTTAATGTTGGTGATCCAAAGTTTGAATTGATATTTGAACATAAAATTCAATGTTACAGAAATTTAAAACCGATGTTACAAAATTTATAACCAAAAATTACAATTTTTAATACAAATATAATAAGTTACAAAAAAAATTAAAAAAAAAAATACACAAATAAAAACTAAACATAACATAATTACATGCTATATATTATAGAATTTCACAACCCAAAAAACACTAATTACAGAATTTTATGCTAAATAACATCCTACACTAATTAAATTCTACAATAAAAATAATATAATATTACACAAGAATTACAAAAATCTACACTAAAAAACCAACACAGAAACACCATTGACATTTATCCAAAAGCCTGCAAACAAAAAATCATCAAAACTAATTAAATCATGAAATCAGAACCGTAGATTTGTGGACGGCGACCATCTTACACTAACTGCAAACCATGGGCGTGCAACACTTGCAGATCCGATCAAGGAAGGCCATGTCACGGTGTCGATCTTCACGGCAACGATGGAGAAGCTCATCCCTTCTCGGGCTTTACTACCGTCCAGACCAAGAGGATGCGAGGCGGCGGGGATGGTGGGAGGAGATACGGACAGCGGCGGTGTAAAGACCGAGCTCGGGGCGTGCGACGGTGGAGACCTTGGGTCGAACGACAGCGACGGCTTCTGCTCAACCTCGTGGTTGTGGAGGGTACGCGCTGTTGCTCCGGTAAGGATCTCCATACAGGCGACGGGGACACACCATGGACGTCGAGCTTGAGAATCAAAGGCAACTGATCCTGTGGCGTGGTCGTCTATGAGCTACGGCAAGGGAGCAGCCCGTTGCTCTCGCAAATCATGTTGTGTGATCGTCTCCGATGACTGGTCAGCGACCACACGAGCAGATCCATGTAGAGCTTCTTCTTCAACTCGCTAGACGGACCTCCTTGCTCGACGGCGGTGACGACTCGGTGCGACAAACCTTTGGTACGAGTTAGTGCCCAGAACGTGCGGCGGTATGCTCAGGGCAGCTTCATCTCCGGGTGACCTCGCCGTATCTAACTTCGATTCGTTGTGGTGCTTCACGTTGCAGCTCCAGCGTTTTCATCTTGCAACTACTCCGGCGACTATGGCGTGTGCAGCGGCGTTGTCCGGCGACTGTGGTGTGTGCAACGACATGGTGAGAGGGTGAGAGGGACGTGGAGCAGCGGCGGCGGCGTGGAGAATTGAAGGTGGCGACATTTGTTTGGGAGAGGAGAGAATCATATGTATGAGTAGTTGTGAGGGTAGGTTTAGGTTTAAGGTAAATTGTATATATAAAAGACTATTATGTCCATCGGATATGTCATATTACCAAAATAAATTTAAAGTTGAAAATAATTACAATTGCATGTCATTAGCTTTATAGCCATTAGATTAACTTGATTCAACGGTCCAAATTTATGTAACATGTAACATTTTAAGTATTTGGTAACACTTGAAAGTGTACCTATATATATATATATAGGGGGACTATCGAGTACAAACCTTGTTTCGGGTCAGAACGTAGAACTAATCTAGACCATTGATTATCCAAATCGGATGGCCACCGAAATTCAGGGGGGGTGGGGGTGATTGATTACGAAATCAATTACAAGATATGCATTAATTAAAAAGATATTAAAAGATATGCATTAAATATGGGCCTTTAATTTTACGATCCAATGACCCAGATTGAAAGTTCTACGTTCTGACGAAAGATACAAGTTTGTACCTGATAGATATCCTATATATATATAGAGAGAGAGAAGAGCAATCGGGTGTGAACCATGAATTATGTTGTGAACCTGCGAACTCAACCGGATTGCGCCATGTGTCGCGCTCAGAAAATGCCCCCTTTTTTGTTATAATCAAGTTTATTAATTCGATTTTTCCCGTTTCGTTTCAACTCCGATTTCATTTTTTCTTGCGCCAATATTCTTATTTTTTTCAAGAGATTTCTAACAAGTAGTGGATTGCATATATTTTGATGTGTTTTTTGATACGTGTGTGGATATGTGGACATAAGTGCGAAAAGTGTGATGTGGTTTGCAAATATAGGGTTTGTGGTTTGAGAATATAGTATATGTGATTTGCGAATATGACATATATAATTTGCGAAAAGTGTGATGTGGTTTTAGAATATGATATATGTGGTTTGCGAATATGACATATATGGTTTGCAAATAACAGTGACATGGTTTGAGAATATGATATATATTGTTTGAAAAAAGTGTGGTGTGGTTTGCAAATATAGGGGGTTGTGGTTTGAGAAAATTGTGGTGTGGTTTGCAAATATAGGGGTTGTGGTTTGAGAATATGGTGATACGAGTTGAGAATATGAGAGATATGGTTTGAGAATATGAGGTAAGTTGGTTTGAGAATATGAGGTGTGTTGTTTGAGATTGTAAGTAAAGTGTGTTGAGAATATGAGACATATGAGTTGAGAATATGAGTGATATGAGTTTTAGGATATGATGAATGTCGTTTGAGAGCATAAGTGAAGTGGTTTGAGGATATAAGGGATGTGGTTATATCATATTCTCAAACCACATCACACTTTTCGCAAACCATATATGTCATATTCGCAAACCACATATACTATATTCTCAAACCACAAACTCTATATTTGCAAACCACATCACACTTTTCGCACTTATGTCCACATATCCACACACGTATCAAAAAACACATCAAAATATATGCAATCCACTACTTGTTAGAAAGCTCTTGGAAAAAGAAAAATATTGGCGCAAAAAAAATTAAACCGGAGTTGAAACGAAGCGGGAAAAATTAAATTAATAAACTTGGTGGGAAAAAAAGATGAGCATTTCTAAGCGCGACACGTGTCATGTTGTTGTTGAGTTCGCAGGTTCACATTTTAAGAGGGGTTCGCACGTGAAAGCTTCCCTATATATATATATATATATATATATAAGGTCGGTATACAGAAAAAACAGTTTTGCATGTGTTTTTTTTTATCAGCAAAGCATATATTAAAAACTCAATCTTTGAAGTAAAGATCGAGAGTGAAGGTGAAACAAACTAAGAGCATTCCATGTAGGAACCTCAAGAAACCAAAGCCCTACAATCCGGGGATGAACACAACTCAGAAGGAAGGGTCAAACCGAACAACCACACATAGACCCGAGCACTGTCTAAAAAGCACATCCTCAAAACCAATCCCGATAAAGGGATAAAACAGAAAGAGGGAGGACAAACCCAAAAACAGAAGGTCTAATACCTAGATATTCCTACTATGAAGCACAAATAAAAACATGATCCTAAATCCAGATTTTGCCACCATGAAGCACTAAAAACCCCTTACAAAACATGTCAATCCAATAAACCGAGCAGTCGACAGCACATATCCCATTGTAAGATGAGGATCGTATATGAGCGGCCGGTCGGCGGCCAACACTACGATCGACCGAGATCCAAAGATGACTAGGTCATCAAAGGAAAAAGCCCACTTCTATCGCTCGAGGACCTCAAAACACATAGGGAGGTCAAAAGACCACCCTGAAGTCGCAGGCCAACACCTTAAACTAGTTCCAAAGCCAAAGAGAACCTGGTTCCTTCAAAATGAACATGTGACGGAAAGCCTTCAACAGAGATCGAATCTGAATCCACAATAAATCGAAACTCCAAAAGATCCGAAATATTTCCCACGGTAGATAAAAAACCAGAATGCCATTGAAAGTGCCTCCTACAGCTCCGAGCACCACCACCAGAACCCGAGGAAACCACATGATACCAAACTTAGAAACACGAGCTGTGTCCAAACAACGGACTAAACCTACCCAACTCAGAAACGATTCGACAGCCAACACGAAGCGGAAAAACCCCAATAAACAAACAACCAACAATAAAAATAGAGAGGGGAGGTACAACCTAAGCACAAGAACGGATGGCAAGAGAGGAGCAAACCCTCGCCTAAACACGAAGTCTTCCCGAGACAACGAAGAGGAACTGGAAAGCAAGCCATCACACGAAGAAAAAGGGGGCCAAAGCCTGCTCGCCGGAGGAAACCATCGGCCGGAACCCCGGAGCGGGACAACCCCCCATCCCGACTCCTCACCAGAGCCAAGTACGGCATCAGACCACGCCGAGAAGAAACCAGTCTGAGCACAGGCGACGACCGACGAGGAACCCAACTCAAAACGACCGCCCAGCCACCGGATTCACAACGATCCACACCAAGGAGGTACAGAAGCACTTCCCACTCGCATATCTGAGCCCAGACACTGTTTGCAGAGCCGAATCGAGACAGAAAAGGGGAGGGGGAAGGCTTCCAAGACGTCACGACACCAGTGGCCGGAGCAGCGGCGATCCACGCCGGAGGGAGCGGAAGCACCTCCCACGTGCTACACCAAAACCAAATCGCCGGTCGGAGTCAAAAAGAAGGACGAACCAGTTCACCAGAGAAGAGAGGATAAAGGAATGAGATAGGTCCAGTAGAGACCTCAATGGCCGGAGCCACGAGGCAACCGCCGGCGGCGGCTCAAAGAGGAGGGGGCTGGTAGGGTTTTGAAGGGTAGAGAGAGAAGGGAGTTTGATACAACTTAAGGGTCGTGTTTATAACAGTTTTTCATGTTGGTACCAGTATTTTGGATGCGCGAAAAAGAACACATATCAGCATTATATGAAAAGTGTTAGTATTTTATAAGTTGGTACCAGCACTTTGCATACACGAAAAAGAACACGTATCAGGATTTTATGTAAGATACCAGTATTTTACATGAAGGTACCAAAGCTATGTGCACATGCAAAAGACACATATCGTTCTTCTGTAAATTCGTAGTTAGTTCAATAAAACGCATTCTCATTTAGTACTAAACATATATTTAGAGAAAGAAAAAAAAGACTTGACCGCTAGATCAAGCATTTCAGTTGAGCTATAAAAAAGTCATCAATTTGTAAATAATCGTACTTTATTTTTGTGAAGTTATAATTGGTGTAAGTTGGATGTGAAGAATCTTAACATGCATGGGACCAACTTTTTATGTCCTGAAGATTTTTCTAGATCATGTCAGTGGAGGCCGACCGACAAGCTTTAAAAGCTTTTAGATTCCAAGTTGAATCTACGTATTGGGGTGTTGTCAATGCTTCGTTGCTTGAATTCTTAATATCACTCTTCCAAATAGAAACTTTCATTTCAAATTTTGTAATCTATGTTTTCTAAATTAAAATGGGGAAAACTCTCTCTTGTATAGTCTCTCTCTCAAAAGCCTTCGTAATCGTCGGTGGTTTTTATGGTTATGATCATGGAGGTTTCCAATAGAGTTCTCTTCCTCTCGAGCCTCTCTTTCAACAACCGTCTTCATTCTCCGCCCGAGTACAACAACTCCAACAGTCGTCGGCAACGGATCGACCAAAAGTGCTCCGCCTCGACCTTCCACGATCCTTTTCCGCTAGCCATGCTATGCCACCAGTTGTGCTTCTCCGCCGTCCGTAACTCTCCTCGCATCGTTATCGGATTTTGTTATCAGCGGGCTTCCCCCTCCTCCCTCTTCCAAACACCGAGTCGAAGAGACTTTACACCGAGTCTAAGAGACTACAACGAGCCTCCAGGGCTATTCCAATATCGACCTCCACAGCCTATGGCCTCGATTTGTCGAGGTTTGGTTTTGGTAAAATTTTACCAACCGAACACCCATACCAGTCGCTTGGAGAAGGTTTTGGAACGATACAGTCAGTGGATTTGGGGTTGGGGGCCTACCCGTCATGACCCGGGACCAATGTTGCTTGGCCGTCCCGGGAGGAGCAAGAAAGCAGCTCGCTTTTCCTGTTTTAGTTTGGATGCAGTTTTAGTTTCAGTTCTGAATTGTTTTAGTTGAATTTTATTCTGCTGATTGTTTTCAATTTTAGCTTCAATTATTTGGAACGTCTGGTAACAGGTTGTCATCAGTATGTATGTACGATGAAAAGTAGAGTTTTCAGCGAGACCATGAGAGCTGGGTTGTCTACGGGAGGCTCGGACAATATTTTGGTGCCCAAGATCGTTTGGCCCTACTTTATAATCTTTCGATTGATATAATACCCACCTTTGTTTGCTCGTTCAAAAACAAATTTAAATGGGAAAATGACATAAAAAGAGTTTTCTATTTATTTTAATTATGTAATATATATAAATACCAAATTGAGCTTAAAACGAGTATTTACTGATTTGAAGTTGTGATTATTATGAACTTTGCTAACAACCAATGAGGACGAGCTCAAATCTTTAGTTTTTTTTGTGATGAATTATTCAAATCTTTAGTCAGTATATGGTGACAAAAGTTGATTTTCTTACTATCATATTAATCTAGTATGATATTAATTCTTACGATCCTATTCATCTAGTATGACAAATATAATTAGTCTGAGTGTGATATGTCGATCAAGAATTTCCATTTGTATGAAATAGAGCGCAACATGATGAAAAAAGAGAGGTGTTTGAAGGACATTTAGGTACATCATAGTTGACTACTTGTGGATGATTATGTTGGTTGCATTTAAAGGCTATAAGATTCTCCTAAACCTAACTCCATATGAAATTAGATTAACGATCATTAAACCAAAAACACAGAATCTGGTCGATTCAAGAAATAAAAATATATAAAAAGACGTGGAATTTTGCTATAGCATTTGATAATGTATAGAGACGAGGGTGTTTCCCGAATCGGTGATGTTCCACATGTTACGATATGCGACCCCGTGAATCGTGTGTTTTCAAATTCTGAATCTGAATTGGTTGTTTTGAATGATTTGGAAGCGATTGTTTCGGTTAATCGCGAATTGGACGCAGATTCAGTTCCAACTGATCGCGATTTACGCAACGTAGAAGACGACCTTGCGTCTTTTGGGTTGGAACCGGTTGAGCCTTTTGGGCCTGGCTTGAACCCAATTCGGCCCAGTTCAGAGACAGGGATGGGTGTTGGTGTTGGTTCTAGGCTAGCTGCTACGGGCCGGCTTAGTACAAGCCCATATCAAAAATCAGTTTCTGATTTGGGTATCGAAATCGTTGGGTCCATACAGTCTTCTGTCGGGACTGGTTCATTCAAGCCTCTTGAGTCAGGTGAGATTCGTGTTCAGGATGACGACGCGGGACAGTCATCCCACCAAGTGGCTTTGAGAGATCCATCCGGGAAACAACAGAGTAGCCCGTGATAGGAGGTTCTTCTCCAACCTCTGATAGTTAAACCCCTGAATAAGGGTCGCCTTTCGAAGCAGGAGCCGTTTAGAGTTTCGAATCGACAGAGTCGGCCCCCCAAGTTCTTAGGGGATTACTACACTGTTGAAATCAAACCAGCTCGCTCTCTGGGTCGCGAGAGAATGCCAACCTCGGTGAGTGGGAAGCAATTTTTCCAAGCTCGATCGGCTCAGTGAGCATAGCATGCGTCCGGTCAAGCAAAAATTTTTGATGATCTGAATTTGATTTCGGAAGGTGAAGATTGGGTATCTGATGAGGATTAAGTGTTCGTTATTTTATTTTCGGGTTGTATACCCGTAGCTCTCGATGAGAACTCCTATGTAATGATTGCCTTTTGGTCTGATCTTGTTTGGATCAGATTTTTTTTAATAAAAATTTTCGAGCTTATCTTAAAACAAAAATAGAGATGGGAAAGACGAAGAGCTGTTGACTAGTAAAACAGTAACAACTAGCATCTTAATTTAATGTGGAAAAGGAGAAGAAGATACTCCGATTAATCCAAGAAATGGATCTGTAACCATTTTTGAACTTGGATCGTTAGAGCTTCTGTTTTTGAGGTCCAACTCCTAAAATTCAATATTCATGAATAGGATTCTTTATTAGAACAAGACATGGACACAAATCCTTATCAGAGCCAAAGCATCTTTCATGTGATGACAATGTAAGCAAGCTCATGTTCCATATGCCACCATCGCCATCCCATCTGTGTGTTGCTCTTCATCACATCTTCTTTTTCGAGTATATTATGTCACCGTCGCACATCTATAAAATTGTTGTTTAAAATCAGATAAAATTGTGACTATATTCGGGTGTGAGTCTTCTTTTTTAGCCGTCCTTTTTATTTTGCTTTTTTCATTTTGGGTTTGCGTACCCATTTTTTTTTTTTGATCAGCAAGTTTTTTGTTTTATAAGAAACCATGTTTTCAAATCGAAAACAAAGGTCAAGGGTACTCCCTCAAACAACACAGAGAATGCCAGCGGCATCTCAAACCAGAAACTAACACAATGAATGGGTACAACAAGGGGCTAACTCCCCAGATTTTACACCCCTTAAGCAACTAAGGATCGAGACGCAGCTCGTCCAAACCAAGGACTAAAACCAAAACAACCTTCCATCTAGGGACAACCAACCTAAACAGCAACAAAACAACCAACTAACAAGTACGGTCTAAAACCCAGATACCAGCTATGAAGAACAACCAATACAAACAACCAGAACACGAAACCTAAAAAAAGCAGAAAACCAAAACCCACAAACCAAACTTCGAGTCCAGTGCGCACCAGCAGGAAGACAGTCCACGAAAGCAACTCCAGCAAAGCCAAGCGACGAACACGTCCGGTCACCACCGACCGGACCAACACCCACAACAGTCACAAGGAGGAGAGGAGAAGTCGCAAATGCCAACCAGCACTCCCAACTAAAACGCGCAGTCAACCCTCCACCAAAAACTCCACCCCAAACACCACCCAAGTCCAAGCTAGCTGCCTCAGCAAAGACTAAACTACCTCCACCCAAAAAACACCAACCAATGCCCGGAATCCCGATAAATAGGAAACCGGAACCCTTCAACCCCTCCCTCAGACGAAACAAAGGTATGATCCCCCAAATCCTACTCACAAATCTCCCATCTGTCGTTAAGCCTAATCCCCAACTATGGCCAACACCAATAGTTGAGCCTCATCCACAAAAGTGAATGAGGTTAGGAAGAAAGTAGTAAGAAAAAAGGGGGAAGACCCGAACGAAGGAGGCAAAGGGGGAGAAAGGGGATCAAAATCTACAATCTCAGATCTCATAGAGATCCCGACGGTGGCCAACACCACAGCGCCGACCCAAGGGGAGAAATCTCGATTCAGAGAAAGAGATGGAGTAGATCTGGATCGGGAGGAGTTATAGAATAGAGGAAGAGAAGTTACCGAGGCAGTTGACCAGAACCAGGCGCGTAAGGAAGGAGAAGAGCAGCAAAACGCACCACCAAAAGTGTCTCCCCAAAGAGAAAGCCGCACCCACAACTCCGAGAGTCCACACCAGGGCCAACAGACCCAAACCCCTCGCCACTCCGGCGAGGCTCGGACTACCCCGAGAACAAAGGTGAAGAACAAAAGGAACAAGGGCAAAAGTCTCCTCAAAGTGAAAACACCACCAGCGGCGACGAAGAGCCAAGACGTCGAGCGAACCCATATCTCGTCATCCACCCCAAGTAGAAAGACGACCCACACCAGATCTGGAGTTACCGGCGCCGAGGGAGGACGGACCAAGGTCGCCGGAGGGAGAGGAAACAACACCGAAGAAAACCGCCGCCACACACCAAAACCCTTCGGCCAAGTGCCAACAAGGAGGTGAAAACCTCAGATCCAAGTCAGATCAGAGCCGAGGAAGGAGGATCTGTCGGCTAGAAGCCCAGATCTGAAGGTAAGAGGCAAGGAACGAAGAGAGGAAAACGGGAAGAAAAGAGGAAGTGGAAAGGGAAGGAGAAAGGGCGACGATGGGTTAGGAACAAGAAAGGGAAACAGAAGTTGCAGCGGTGACCTCACCGGCCGAAGCCGGGAGACCACCGCCGTGAGCGACGGCTGAGGCTAGAGAGAGGTCAGAGGAAAGGATTTAGAGAGAGAGTGGGTTCCATATGTATAGTCCCGTACCCATTCATTATCAGGGTCTGCGTACCTGTTCATCATCAGGGTCTGTGTACCCATTCATCATTTGGGTCTGCGTACCCACTCATCATCAGGGTATGCGTACCGATTCATCATCAGGGTCTGCGTACCCTTTCATCATCAGGGTCTGCGTACCCTTTCATCATCTGGGTCTGCGTACCCTTTCATCATCTGGGTCTGCGTACCCGTTCTTCATCAGGGTCTGCGTACCCGTTCATCATTAGGGCCGCGTGCCCGTTCATCATCTGGGTTTACGTACCCGTTCATCATCAGAGTCTTTGTACCCATTCATCATCTGGGTCTGTGTAGCCATTCATGCGTTGTTGTGGTCATTTTTTGTTGGAGAATCTGTAGCTAGATTCTCTTCATTGTACTCCTCTTCCTCCTTGAGAGAGGTTTAATTTAAATATGTTTTGTTGATCAAAAAAAAATTCAGATAAAATTCTAGTTTTTTGAGACAATACACATTTGATATCGTCCTTCTTTCGAAATGAAACGTTGTTGGTAGTGTTGATGAGTCAATGGATCGTCTTTGTCTAGGAGTTGCGGACAGGCATTATTGTTGTTGCATGCTTTTTTTTTTATCAGCAATTTTTTGTTTTATAAAAACCAACTGCTACAAAATGTAGCAGAAGGCCAAGGGCGAGACCCTCCCAGAACATTACAAACAGTTGACTGGCCAACATGGCTCAATCACAACCAAACCCTACTAGGGTAACAACACAAACCACAGGTCTCAGACCCAAATACAACAATTCAGCAACCTATTACAACAACTACACGGGCAGAGCCCAACCAAAACAAACTAAACAGGCCCAACATGGGCAAACCAAGGGAACAAAGCCCAACCGGCCAACAGGCCCAAACTAAAGAAACCCTAACAACTAGCAAACAGGAAAGGAAAATCCCGCCTCGAGCCCCGTGCGCACCCAAAGTCGAAGGAACACCAACGAAAATCCAGCAAAACGCGCGACGAAACCGTCCGGTCACCACCGACCGGACCAACACTACCACTGCCGCGAGAAGAGGAGGAAGAATCGAGAGGACCTCCGAGCAGAACCCCCAACCAGCAAACCGCGCCGCTCCCTCCACCAACCACCCACTCCACACTCATCCAAATCAAGCAATCAAAATCAGAAAAATCAAACTTCTTCTGCCCAAGAAACACCACCCTATTACCCAGAATCCCAACAAGGGAATACCAGGACTTTTCAACCCCTTCCCACAGACGAGATCGATCCATTGCCCCCAATCCCTACCCACCTATCTTCCAACCGCCGTTAGGCATAAACCCAGTCATGGCCAACACCGATGATTGAGCCTCGTCCACAGAAGTAGACGAGGAAAGGAAGAGTAAGGTAGAACGAAGGAGAGATGGAACCGAATGTAAGTGGAAAGGGGAAGAGAAGAAGCCCCGACCTAAAGCTCTCAGATCTGAAGAGATCCCGACGGTGGCCTACACCACGCCGCCGACCAAGAGGAAGAGATCCCATTCCAGAGAACGGGAAGAAATAGATCAGGGTCGGGAGGAGTTAATAGGGAAGCAAAAGTAGACTTACCGAAGTCGACGACGAAGATCCGGCGCGTGTGGACGAAGTGAAGCAGCCAACTCACCGCAAGCACTGTCGCCCCAACGAAGAACCCACAAACAGCTCCGTCTAACTCCACACCAAGGTCAACTTGACCTAACCACCTCCGTCACACCGACGAGGCTCGGACACCCCGAGAACAAGTGCAGAGGAAAGACGAAACTGAAGTAAAAACCTCCACCAAGAGCAAACACCAACCGGCAGAGAAGAACAGCCAAAACACCGGACAAAACCCCAGATCTCGTCATCTACACAGAGTAGAAGAACGACCCACTCCAGATCTGGAGTTAACGGCGTCGAAGAGGGAAGGACAAGGTTCGCCGGAGAAATAAAGAGTAACATCGAGACCACCCACCGAATCCCTCGGCCAGAAAAGAGGAGGAAGTGAAAAACGTTCAGATCCAACCCAAATCTGAGCCAAGGACGGAGGATCTGACAGCCAAATGCCCAGATCTGACGAGAAGGATCTTCGAGCCTGAGAGAAGAAGAAAAGGGTCGAGGAAGGAGGGAAGGAAGAGTTTAAGTGCCAAAAGGGGGAGAGAAGAAAGGGTAACAGTGGTGACCTCGCTGGCCGAAGCCAGGAGGTCACCGCCGTGAACGGCGGTTCAAAAGAAGAGAGAGGTCAGAAGAAAGTTTTTTAGAGAGAGAGTTCTTGTAATATCACCCTTTTCGTTGCTATTGTTGTTGCATGCTTGCTCCTTCAAATTATGTAACTCTCGTTCATTGTTTGATTTAGAGCCGATTAAATACAAAATTTACCTAATTGTTCTAACTTGCATCATAGAAATGTATTTTTTGGAAAGAGAGAGGTTGATGAATAGTATCGACATGCCATAGTTGCTTTTATGCATGAGCCTCCTCCATCGCCAATGGTGTGCACAAAAGTCTGTCCCAATCCCGTAGTGCATCACAGTCAAATAAAGACTTCAATTCTTTTTCAGCTTCAACTGTCGAAGTGGTTTTTCAGCTTCAACTGTCGAAGTGGTTTCTATTTCAACTCACCCATAAACCATAGTGCTCATATTGCTAGTGGACTCCATCAAGACTGCACAATCTTTTTTCTTCTATGTGTCTTCGTTTTAGACCGCTTCATGCCATCCATTGTCATGACTTTCTTAATCAGATCAAATATCTAAATGTTTAACCATTCAATTTCCAGTTACAAACACGATTCTGATTGAATCCCAAGTTTGATCAAATGCATTAACGTGGTAATTGAACATAAACATTTAAATACAAATATTACATAGTATCCATAGCATGGGGTTGTCGGCACAAAAGAGATGCATGCAAAAAGTCAAGCCAAATCGGTGAAATGTGTTTCCTCTACTGTGGAAGTGAACAAAAGTCCATTACAATAAATTTTGACTTGAAAGCAAAATTGGCCACATCTCATGGGCTCACAATATATACATAATGAGCAGCTCACTATTCAGTATTTATAGTCGGATGATCTGGGACCGTGAAGCCAACCAACAAGTTAACGGTACAAAAAATCTTTTCCCAACTCACTCTTCAGTCTTAACAAATATATGTGATTTGCTATCCTCCTGTTCGCTACATCCTGTAAGAGCAAGTAGGAAACAAATGTACACACGAGTTTTCTTATAGAAATACAAGATAAGTATAGGTATCCACAGAGTTTATATTCATATCCAATAAATGATAAATTATAAATCAAATTCAAAGACAAAACAAATGTGTGCTTTTATTTATTTGATCTTTCTATTACAGTATATATAAATATCAAAGGCTAGAGGTAGGCAGAGCCATCTATCATTCGTAATTCATTCATACTTTTATGTGGTTTTCCTCTCTTTGTAAGAATATCATGTGTGTAATTAGTATAATTATCTTCCACAGTTTCACCCATAAAAACCATAGTAACATTGCCTAACTTCATACTGCTAACTGCCGACAAGCTTTGAGAGCATTAAGTTGCATAAAGGCTCCAATTTCATCTTCTTTGTCATCTTTTACGGGCTAATTATTCAAGGCCTCTTTGGTTTGGGAGGGTCGAAATATCTTCTTATCCTAATGTGGAATACCATGATTTGTGCAGCTAATTACCTTAGTAAAGCTTGTTTAATTCTAAGGGGCATTCAGGTAAAGCCAGGTTCAGTGCCTAAGGGTAGAGGGATCAACCGAGAGTGAAATAGCAAAACACCCAAAGTTAGCAGTTACAACAACCTCATTAAAATAATTGGACTTCAAATTCTATTCTTTGTTTAGATAACACTTTTAATAACTGAAATTGAAAGACGCAAGATCAATACCTTCATCCTTGTGAAGTTTTATTTTCCGCTCTGGCTCATCATCCGTATCTGCAAATGAAGTGTAAAAGTAATGTGAATGACATGTCCTTATATACAACAGAAAATGATGACAGCAACAACAAATGGTTGAGTCAAGTCTTTCTTCTCCAAGGAAGTAGTGCCACTTATTTTTCCACAAGGCTGTCAGTTGACCCAACTGCCTATCATATTCCATTTCTATATATCAGCAGAAATAAAACAAAGATATCTTTACACAGCAATCCTCAGGTGTGTAACAATCAACGGAACAGTAGTTACTCTTGACTGGCTCTAAAATGACATTTAAAAACTATTTTCTCACATTTCACACAATACGTATACCATCAAATGCACTAAGTTATGGTTCTCACCTTCTTCTTCCTGTTTCGGCGCCTTTTCCTTTTCTGACGAGTCACCTAGTGCTACTGTATGGTGGAGGAAAAAAATCATATTCAATAAATAAAAAGGCATGTGATTGTATAATTCCATAACTATGAGAAAGTGCTCATTTCTATAACATGCTATAGTATGTAAGACAGTAAGCAATATTTTTATGTAGTAGTCAAATTGTCTCTCCACCTTACCAACGGAACAGACCTATTGAAGTGCTTGAGAAATGAAAATCTATCCCACAAGTGCTGTAAATAATAAAAGGGTGAGGAATTTTTGCTAAGCTTAATGAAAACAGAGATTGTTTTCTCACCCCTCGTTATGTAATACACAATCCAGTTAATATAATACATTTCACTAGGAACTATTTCCATTCTTTATCCCTTTAAACAGCAATGGAGTAAGAAAGGTCGGGAAACTTATATATGTTGGACCCTAATAACTAGAACGGGTAGTTGACCTAGAACCATATACCTCCAACTAAAAACAATAGAACTAACAAGCACAACACAAACATTTAAATACAAATACAGAAACAAATGTATCTGTTGAAAATGCTAGCTAAGATTGCTGGAAAAGATAACTATGCTGCAAATAGTTTCTACTTTCTATCTATAGCTGAGCCAAAAAGAATACTGTCTAATCTACAATAAACTAATAGAATGGCTGATCGAAGGAATTACCATTTCCAGTTTTTAACGGCTTTATATGCTCGGTTAGGAGTTTATTCATTTTAAACATGCCCATCGAATCTACATGGAAAAGCTCACGCAAAGCTTCATCACATAATATATTTTGTTTGTTCTCGGGATCTTGCAATTTTTTCTCCTTGATATAGGCCCAAAGCTTCTTTACAACCTACAACCCAAAGCAGGATTAAAAAAAAGATTAGTAACTGAAGTTATTTTGATATTATACTTCATAGCAATCCAGTCATGAATGAGCAAAAAGTTTCACAGGAATGTTCAAATACTCCGTATACCTCTGTTCTGGCTAGTTCAGAACATCCAGTGAATTTTTGAAGCTCTGGAGAAAGACCACATAACTTGGTAAAGCCTCCACCACCCCTTTTCTTAGTCTCTTTGTCCACTTTTGCAGACCTACTTGATAAAATAATTCACTTTAGCATCATACTCCGATGCCTGTGACCGAGAGTACTATCATTCCAGTGGCTACCAGGGTAAATACATGAGTAAAAAAATGGATAACCAATACTTTCCTTATTCCATGAATATATCAATTCAATAGGCATGCCGATTATAAATGCACTGCCTAGTTATTTACAAGGTATTTACCCATTCACTTTCGCTGTATGTATCAAAAATCATAACATATATAAATAATGAGGGAGAGAACTAATAAGCAAGAATGATGCACAAGCAGCAAATCCCTAAAAGCATATCTCATGGTATTTTAATGGTGGCATCAAAGACAGAACTGAAAAGCATGGTTGATATTAGAAATGTTAATTGTAAAAGTAGGTTCAACATGCAGAAAATAAAAGCATTAAAAACATCAAAACAAGTAGCCATTTGAGATTGAAGGTTTCAGAAACTGTATTACCAACAAAATGTCAATCAACCAATGACTGGAAGTAGCATGTGATACTAAGAAATAAACAAATAAATAGTCCTAGACTCAAGACATTAAACATAAAAGCACAAATTTCAGAGAAGAATAAAAGTGAAAGAAATCCTAAATGCAATATTTTTGCAAATATTGATGGACAGTAAAATTTACATCATATCATTTAGCAGCTTCTTCAGGTGACAATCCTTTTTCAAAACTTTGACAACTTCAACTAAATGAAAGACAGACATAACTCCAACATAACAAAGAACGAATAGAAAAACCCACCCTCCTTTCCTTCTCCCCTTTCTTTTTTTCTCTTCTTCCTCTTCCTCGCTGACGTCTGCTTCTGACATTGAATGACTACTTTCTTCAACATTAAGATCTTTCTTTACAGATTCTGAATTTTCATACATGCCGGTGTTAGTGCACATCAACCAAAAACAAAATCATGCATCTCCAGTTATATCATAAATTTTGAATGATCAATAATACCAAAGTACTTGCGAGGCACAAAGCAGATGATTTAAGGTTTCTATTTGAGATAGTTAAAGTTGAAATGCTAAAATATAGTCTAAACAAGCAAGGGAACAAAAGATAAAATCATAATAAAGAATTCTACGCATGTTAATTGATTGCCTCATAAATAACCCACTGAAGGTTGTGTGTTGATTATCAGGCACCAGAACTAGTTTAAACTATGACATTACAAATATTTACTTCATTACGACAACTTTGAGCCTAATGACGAGTGAGCATACTAAACTTGGATTAAGAGTTCCGGATCCTTCAATATCATTTTACAGAAACATTTGTAGCGCTACAACAAACTGCTCTATATAGCCCGCATAAATATCCATGGGAAACATAACATGAAGGATAACAATTTGCAGCTTAATTGAATATGAAATAATATCAACTTTCATAAACAGAAAATAGGATCAAACTAGACATGACAAGTGAAAGCGTAAACCATATAGCAAGTAACATACCATCTTCCGAATTTAATGGCCAAATATGCTTGGTCAGTGATTTATTCATTTTAAACATGTCGATGGACTTAACGCGAAAAAGGGTCTGCAATAACTCATCACACAGTATAGTTCGCCTATTGCTTGGGTCTTGCAAGTCTTTCTCCCGTATATAAGCCCAAAGTTTCTTCACAACCTGAAACAGAAAAAATGGACCTCAAAGGGAGAATGAAAGAGTAATTTCCTACATTAATCTACACAAATTAACAACAAAAAGACAAAACTGGAATTACACATGAACAAACCTCGGTTCTGGCTAGTTCTGGCTCACCAACTAGCTTCTGCAGTTGTGGAGAAATACCACATAATTTGGTAAAGCCCCCTCTTTTCTTCTTGACATCTTTATCCACCTTGTTAGAACTACTTGACAGGAAAATTTTGCATTTAGAGAGCACATCCCGAAAATTATATATTTTATTTCAATATATCGGATAATTTTTTACTTCTTAACGGAAACTATGAGTTTCTTCAAAAGAGCAATTGATCTAAATTGATGAACATGCCACAAAGGTAAACAGAAACTACTGAAAAGATTGTCCCACTTTTAACTGTAATGTTTATTTTCATTCTACACATCAATTTATATCAGTATATGATCCTCTGCATACCTCAGTGTTCTTTCATTCACACAAATAAACAGTCCTATAATTAGTTAACATGCTATTTAAACAAGAGATTCATCCATTCCTGCTGATAGATCCACTAATAAAGCACCAAGAATACTGTAAGTTAAGACACAATCTTGTTGAGGGTGCATTACAAAGTAGGAGCACATGCATGCTTTGCTGCTCAGGAGATTCTCAATACATGATAGTTTTTCAATAACCCTGAACAATTAAACAATTCAAATACAGAAAAATAGAAAATAAGTAACTTTCAAAAGCATCATTTCGATTACTGAAGCTTGAATCAATATCCCCACTATTCTCCCTAAGAATGAGCTTCTTATAGCCAAGAAGCTATTCTTTGCCACCTCCTCATTTCATGGTAAAAAAGAGAGAGACGTAAGCCAACAGAAAGGCATAAAGTAACCAACTTTCGGTAGCCCAATAGGCCCAAACTCCAGAAAATCATATTTCGTCCTCCATTTTCTCAGTACCCAAACAGCCAATACGGAAAAGAAAAGAGAAGAAAAACAGAAAATGCACGGAATAGAATTCAAAAACTTAACTGACCCTCGTTTAGCCTTTCTCTTTCTACCAATCTGCACCACCTCCTCCTCCTCGTCGTCCTCATCTTCCTCCTCGGCGGCATCTTCCTCTGACGGTTCCTTATCGGCGGCACCTTCCCCTTCGGTCTCCATCGTCTGATTCGCATTCTCCTCATCTTCGTGTTTGGGATGAACGCTGCCGAGGTACAAGTCAATTTGGTCTCGGATGAACGCTTTCCTGTCGGATAAGTCGACACCGAACTCTTCCTCGAGTACACGGCGGATGCTGCCGGGGGTGGCCGTGTCCAGGTCCGATTCGCCGAGTATTTCCCGGAGGCGGCTCACTATATCCGAATCCGACACCATGATTGCACCGGGCGATATCTCCTGGTCAATAGAGAAAGAGAGGTGCTCTTCTCTTGAGAATGGCGTCTTGTGTTTGGGTTTGATTTTGAGCAGTTGTAGAGAGGAACCGACGGGTACAAGATGAGGGGTATTGAGGGCATTCCTGTCTTTTCAACTGCTTCCTCCTACTTTACTCTTTTTGCCGTTTAGGGTTCTCTTTAAGCATTGTTATCACATCATTTTTATATATTTATTTATTATTTATTTTAAGTATTATTATATGTTTAATTGTATTGCACATTGATCATCGGTTACTAATAATATGTTAAAATTTCATAAATAATTTGTCGAAAGAATTGAAGAGACATAAATATTAATTATTTGTTATGAATATTTGATTGGATGACCACATGAAATATTTTAGATAGGAGTTACAAGACTTTTGTCGGAGTTAGAAGACTTTTGTATTTTGAATTCCATTATTTATGTAGTTCATTAAGGTTATGTCTCTATGATTATGAGCCTATAAATAGAGGTCATTGTAAAGGATGAAGTGATTAATAATATTCGATTCTCTACTCTCTCCATATTCTCTTGTTCTCTCTAGTTTTTGTTCTTCCATTCACAAGTATCGTTCTTACTTTTATAACACGTTATCAGCACGAATCGCTCTATTATCCAGGTATCAAAGTTTCCTATTATCGTGAATTTATTTGAATTTGATTCATGCTTATTTATACAAGTTCATTTACGTTTTTCGATAAGTATGCTCTGTGATTGCCAATATACATTGGATCTTTCACATCAGAAACTTGATGTTTATTATATACTTGTGTCTTATTGTTGATACTCGAATGTGAGATTTATTGAAATCGAATCATTTGGACCTGAAGTTCGAAGATACGAACCGTTTTTCTTATAGCATGCAACTTGGCTTAAAAGCGTGAAGCTTGAAAAAAAAATTCACGATACGGTTACATGAGTAGTTTAGCTACTCCATGTGTTCTCTCGTCGCATGGTATCTTGTGAATAAATTTATGAGGTTGTATATTTGTAGCCTGAAGTTTACAAATATGATGATATGTTGGATCAGAATTTTCAAATACATAATACCATTGACTTGGTGTATGTTGGACCAGAAGTTCCAAATACATGGTACAACAAATGGTTGTGTATTCTCTCTCATATATGAATAAGAGTATTATAATTGATGGTTCAGGTAACTAATGACACGTTCTTTACTTATATTTTTACTTAATTGATTATATTGATTTTATAGTTTTACAATGTCGAACCATTTTGAACCCGAAGTTCAAATATTAACGAGAAAAGATTTAGGAACCTGAAGTTTTGATTAAAGATCGTGGGTCTTATAACCTGAAGAAATTAGAGTGACCTGAAGTT
Source organism: Erodium maritimum (assembly GCA_963921825.1). Lineage (NCBI taxonomy): Eukaryota > Viridiplantae > Streptophyta > Magnoliopsida > Geraniales > Geraniaceae > Erodium > Erodium maritimum. Next base: position 50,308,019 of record OY997594.1, on the reverse strand, counting down.
CACATGTACCTAATGATGACAAAACCTGAAGTTTTGATTCAAAATATAAACTTGAAACTTAAGCCTGAAGCTTGTAACTTGTGTTCATGGCTTGAAGCCTAAAATTTTATATATAGTTATTTTTATTTACTACGAACACCCCCCACGAGCTTTCTCGGTGTGTGGTTATATACATATCTAAAATCTATATTTATACACCCCACGAGTTCGTTCATTGTGTAAATCATAATATATATTTATTCATATTTGTGTGGATATTATGTTTATTTGATATGTGTAACCTGAAGTTTACACAAGTCATGATATGGTGAATATAAAGTTCTATAATTGTCAAGAAACAAATTTATTGGAACCATCATCCAAGTAAACAAGATACATGCAATTACTAGAAAAAAATGTGACATGAAGCTTACATAAAGACTTGAAGTTCTAAATTGGTATCCTTGCAGGATAAATAAAAGAAACTATTTTAACACATCATCATATTATTTATAATCGATGAAAAATGTTTTTCTCTACATTACTTCCATCTAGTATGCTCTTGAAGTAGCATTACCGAGAACTAAAAGAATCAGACGTAATATATTTATTAAGTAATGAATTATTGTTGAAAACAATCAAGCTCGCCTTGTTGGCATCACTCCATTCCTTGAAGTGAATGTGATAGGATATGGGTAGATCCATACCCAAGCAAGACCAATGCCCCAGACGTGGTCGCGGTCGTAGTCATAGTTATGAGCCAAATAATTTCCAATTCCATGAAAAATAATGTGTACCACCAGAAGTGGAACGCGTATGAAAGGCGCAAAAAAAAGGAATATGGTCCATCAAATGAAAACTCATGAACATGGTGAAAGTTATTTTGTAAATGTAGTTGATTGCGTACCTAAAAGTATGATCAAAGGCAAATAAGAAATCGTAGAGAGAAACTTTATTGATAACATAGATCCTGAAGATCTAATCGAATGTCTTTAACTCATTTGTAATTGATGACGAGAAAACAAGTATCATGCATATGAGGCAATTTTTGGATGATTTGTATTAATACATCTGTTATATCCTTTTGTAGTATGTAAACCAATACATTAATTTTCTCATATTAAAGGATATGGATCCTAGAAGTGATCTATCTATTTACAGAAAAGGATAACGATATGAATATGGTTGATAGTGTCACTACACATACAATTCTAATAAACAAGAAATATTTTTCATGTCTGACCATGGTCCAGACAAACATGAACACCATTATGGGTGCTGCAAATATAACAGAGGGCTCCGGAAGAGCTACTTTGTTATTGCAAAATAAAATATTTGGAGTGTCTTGTTTTTAATTTTATTTATTTGTCTTATGACAAACTATGGACAAAAGTTTCTCTGATTATGTTAAAAGCAACGGGAATCACTTTGCTTGACAGATTAAAGTGAACAAAATATCTGGTGCATCAGATCTTATTAAGGCTCCAGAAGAGCTAATATAATGTTACACAATTTATTATCAATGATGCAAGTTCTCAACCAGATCAAAAAGAAACTTGTTAAGTTTGAAATATATTCACCGAAATGGTTATCACATTGAGACAACAAATGAAAATGACGTTGAATGTTTATACATCACTTCCGTAGTCTTGAGGAGAAAAGAAATTGTGGAGACTGCCTTCATATAGTTTTGGACTATATACTTTCATTTTTCCAATTGAAACCAATATGGTGATTAACCAAAACCCAATGGACCCATCAAATTTTATGATATGACATGATCGTTTAGGTCATCTGGGTTTCATAATGATACAAAGAATTATAGAAAATTCACATGGACATATCATGAAGAGTAAAAATGTCCTTTTTGTCAAAAGATTACCCATGTGTTGCTTGTTTTTAAGGAAAACTTATTACAAGACCATCTCCAATGAAAGTTGAGACTGAATGTCCAACATTTTTAGAAAGAATTCACATAGATATATTGGAATTCATGACATGTGATATGTTTACGGCACGATTTGCCGACTATCAATTTGATGAGACAATTTCCCTACATTAGAGGGAGATAAAGAAATGTCTGAAAAAGAAAGACGACAAATTTCATGGAATGCATTAACATTGTCTCATTTTGATCCTCGTACGAATCAATATGAACTAGAAGTTCAGAAAACTATCCACTTACAAAAGGTTGAAAATACATTGCCTGATGCATTTACGGATGTTAAGACTGTGATAAAATCACAGATACCAGTTGCTAATGTTCCTTGTAGAATTAATCTTCCTGATGAAGAAATGGGAAATATGCTAGCGCTAGCAAATGAGTCTAAAGCACGCAAGAAGCGTGGCAGACCTATTGGATCCAATTATAAAACCCAAGAAAAGGAAAGGAACAAGTTCGGCAAGTTGGTACATCAAATTATATTACAATTCCCGAAGAAATAAATGTGATAAAAATGAAGAGACGTCTTCAAAAGATAATGAAACACCTGAGAAAGATGACAATAAAGAGATCTCGATTAACTATGTCACTTACGGTGAAAGATGGAATAGAAAAGAAGTTATTGTGGATGATATATTTGCACATGCATTTGCATTAGATATTTCAAAAGAAAACGAGGATCATGAACCAAGATTGGTCAGTGAATACCGACGAAGAAATGATTGGCCGAAATTGAAAAATGTCATTGAGACATAATTGAATTCACTCAATAAACGCCAAGTATTCGGACCTGTAGTCCAGACACCTGAAGATGTCAACCCCGTAGGATATAAATGGGTATTTGTGCGCAAAAGAAATGATAAAAACAAGATCGTAAGATACAAAGCTCGACTCGTTGCACAAGGATTTTCACAACGACCATGGATTGATTATGAAGAGACATATTCACCGGTTATGGATGCAATCACACTTAGATTTTACTTCTTTATTTATTTATTTATTATTTTGTTTTATTTATTTAATTTATTTTACTTACTTAGTATGAGTCAGTTGATAAGAACACTTACATAAAAGTCCTTGAAGGATTACAAATGCCTGAAGCATGCATCTCAAAACCTCAAGAAATGTACTCAATAAAGCTCCAAAGATCTTTGTAAGGGCTAAAACAATCTGGTCGAATGTGGTATAATCGTCTTAGTGAATACCTTTTGAAAGAATGATACATCAACAATAAAATATGTCCATGTGTTTTTATTAAACGGATGAAAACCGGATTTTCCATCGTCGCGGTTTATGTTGATGATTTGAACATCATTGGAATACATGATAAACTTGTAGAGATGATGAAATACTTGAAAAGTGAATTCGAAATGAAAGACTTGGGAAAAACAAAATTTTGTCTTGGCCTTCAGATTAAACATTTGTCGAAGGAGATTTTTGTTCACCAGTCATCATATATTGAGAAGATCCTTAAACTATTCAATATGGATAATTCACATCATTTGAGTTCCCCCGCGGTTGTTCGATAACTTGATGTGAAAAAGGATTCATTTCGCCCCCGAAAAGAAGAAGAACTCCTTGGTCCCGAAGTACCATATCTTAGTAACATTGTGGCGTTAATGTATCTTGCTAATTGCACTCGTCGGGATATACTACTTTCTGTTATTTTTCAAGCAAGATTTAGTTCTTCTCCGACTCGAAGACACTGGACTGGTGTTAAACAAATTTTAAGATATCTTCGAGGAACATTAGATATGTGGTTATTTTACTCAAAAAACTCGAAGTCTAAATTGATTGGATATGGTTGATGCTAGATATTTATCTGATCCCCACAAAGCGTGGTCAAAAACTTGGCATGTATTTACATATGGTGACACCGCTATATCTTGGCGCTCAATAAAACAGACCCTTATAGCCACTTCTTCAAATCACGCTGAGTTGATAGCTCTTTATGAAGCAAGTTGTGAATGTATATGGCTAAGGTCTTTGATCCATCATATCCGAGAATCATGCGATCTTTCAATAAATAAAGTAATTCCAACTGTCTTATACGAAGATAAACAACTTGTATAGCTTAGATCAAAGGAGGCTACATGAAAGGAGATAGAACGAAACACATTTCTCCTAAGTTCTTGTTTACTCATGAACTTCATTAAAGGGGAGATATCGATGTTTATCAAATTTGTTCTTGTGACAATCTTGCAGATTTGTTCACTAAAGCACTTCCTACAACTTGCTAAGATCAGAATGAGAAAACTCCTTGATTTATAAGGAGATGTTGTAATTAGGGGGAGAAATACGTGTTACACTCTTTTTCCCTTGCTTTAGGTTTTATCCCAATGAGTTTTCCTAACAAGGTTTTTAATGAGGTAACTTATATACGTATTGTACAAATTATGTACTCTTTTTCCTTCTAGGATTTTTCCCACTGGGTTTTTCCTAGAAAAGTTTCAACGAGGCATACTAATATTTGTACATGTCATCCAAAGGGTGAGTGTTATGAATATTTGATTGGATGACTACATGGAATATTCTAGATATGAGTTAGAAGACTTTTGTGGGAGTTAGAAGACTTTTATATTTTGAATTCCATTATTTATGTAGTTCATTAAGGTTATGTCTCTATGATTATGAGCCTATAAATAGAGGTCATTGTAAAGGATGAAGTGATTAATAATATTCGATTCTCTACTCTCTCTCCATATTCTCTTGTTCTCTCTAGTTTTTGTTCTTCCATTCACAAGTATCGTTCTTACTTTTATAACATTATTTTATTTTTATCAACTTTTTTCAAACGAATAGATATATATATGTTTTTATTCAACGCAATAGCTTCAATTTACAGTAGAATTCAAGATCATAAATCTTAGTGTGCATAATATAGTCATATACACCTATACGTCTATCGGTGCTCGTGGACCTGTAGAAGCAATCTAACTTTGCATCATAAAAAAAACATAATACATAAAACTACGGAGTCTGCGATACTAATTCTTCTAAACCCAAAGCTTTCGCGGTGGGGCGTTCTGTCTTGTCAGTCCGTCGTCTTGATTCACCAGAATTCCCACAGATGGGATTGCGTTTAGATATGATCGGTAAGGTGGATCATGCGCTGACGCAAACACCGACAGCCCCCCTCGAAAGTTCAAATCATAACATGATTTCACCCAAACAAGCAGCCCATAAATCAACTTCATCCAACGCCGAAACTCGAATATGTCGATCCCAAATCGGGCTGCAGAGCGAGACAACTGCATAGGAGAAAGGAAAAAAAACAAGAGAAAACAAAGAGGGACAAAGAAGAGAGAGCCGCCGCCGACTACGACGGCATCTAGGGTTTTGGCTTTTTTTCCTTCGCTGTTTTTTCTTATTTTTGTCAATCTTATTATGTAGATGGAAACGTTTGGTAAAAATAAAATATTACAAACTTGTCTACCCGAACTGCAACCCTATTGATAAATTATTTTTAAAAGGCCCTTCAGTGGATCAGATTGGGAAGCCGCGCCACCTCCAGCTCGACTCCCGAAACTCGTGTGGACCCAAAGTCCTTTTTTTGCAGGTCCTCAACGACAATTGTATCCCAATCCAAAATCCCATGAAAGCCGCAACGAAGACCACAATCCCACCTGGGGATTGCTCGAGTTTCAACCTACAGCCCGCCTAAAAATTTAGAATAGTATGTGTGCCCCACTAATGATGATCGAAAGGGAAACGGATGTGGGAAGGGATCGTTGGTATCCTCTCCAACTTCGTATGTCATTCAACGTATAGTTCTGCCTAACCCGAGGGAGTCGAAGCCCCCATCGCTCGAAAGGCTACGATAAATTAGGAAGATGAGGGATCACATTCACATGTGAAGCAAATCGAGCAGTTGAAGTTACAGCTAGCTTCAAGAAGCGAGCTTTTGATTTGATGGACTTTGATCCTGTTGTAAAGGATGGACAGACTCCATCCCTTCCACGTTTTTCGACGAAGACTAGTAAGCAGTCTCATCGAAAGTTATGATTGGTGTCTTTAGGGTTGGGAGGTTTGATATTTCTACCTCCTTATTTTCTCATGGCCCTGTCGAGGAGGGTCATGTTTCTTGGGGCGAATTTCTGTATCCCGTGAGCCAAGACAACCACTTTTTTGAGTATTTAGAACCTTAGACTCACGTTATTGTGCAAATCTCCCGTTGCTAGACCTCTTTTATCTCTTGTTTTAGAAGTGTTTGTTTCTTTCAGCCTAATGTGCTAGATCACCTGTCTCTTTTGAAGGGGGATACCGGCATGTATCTCGACGTGTTGGATTTTTCCTTTGTTGGTGTTGTTGTTTTATAATGTTCGGAAATAATTGAATGAAGTATAACATTTCCCCCCAGAAAATATTTATACAGAGTGCAAATCAGGGTATGCTCCTTATCAGATTTAATTGAGCCTGAACACTAAAACAAGAACCCACATGCTTAACCACAATTTTATCCAAAAACAAGTGACAATTAGGTCCAACTAACCATCTAAACACGAATATTAGCCTGCTTGCCAACTGAAATCCCAAAGCAACTTGAAGGAAATTCACTTCCATACACTCAAGGGTGGGTAAACCATAAACTATGAGAAATAGCTGATCCAAGGTAAGCTCTTAGACCATTTCAAATCTAGCTATTATGACTTGCATCTAGACATTATATATAATAATATACTGACCTTAACTGGTCAATGAGCAATATAGCACTTATATCAATCACAAACATACATACGACAGCATTTTGGTATGGCACAAGGATGAAATTTCCCATTCACTGGCTGCAAGTTTTATCCTTATGCACTTCAATATACAACTACAGAAGTTGCCTGAACAAAAAGAATGAGGCATTTTACAAAACATGTCACAAAAATCCTACAAGTCATCATCGTTGCTGTAATCAGATGATGTTTGGGTAGACTCGGATTTATCATCAGAGTTCGTATTCTCAGCTTCTTCCATCATGCCATAACCGGATGCCTGACCTTGATCGGCTTCTTTTAAATCATCCTTCATGTCATTCAGAACGAAAGGCTCAATCAGTTTCCAGAAGCATGTAGCGTTGCTATCCAGAAAACCTATCCAGTAAATTCTCCCTTTCCTTTTCACCTTGCAATCCAGAGAGTATGTTCTCAATGCTATAACAACTCTCTCCACACCTTCATGATCTCCATTCAGCCTCAACGCAATGTCCCTTGATGGAGTTCTCTGACCCCCATACATATACCAGTATGCAAGAGTGCATGGTGAGAGCCAACGGTGAATTAGATTTGGTATCATGGGCCTATCATTGGGCCTGAACTGGTCTGCGTAGAAACCAAAGTACTTGTGTGGGATGGTATAGAATATATATGGTATGGGATCAGAACCATCAACCGGCTTACTAGAGGAATGTATCCACTCGTGAAACTGGTCGTATATATGTGTCCTCAAAACAGAATGAGCATCAATATTTTCTTTGAATTCAAACCGAATAACATGAATCCTCCTCTTCTCATCTGATTCAATTGGCATACCACCCAACAGCAAACCCACCAAAATTTCTCTCTGTTCTTTGCTTAGATTTGGACTTTCAGATCTTCTAACCTTTTTTCTTCTCAAGCTCAAGATGGGAGCAAGTTTTTCCATCAATGGTGCCTCGATGTCATATTTCTTCTGGCACATGAAGTCATACATCTCTTCAGCCTTAACATTGTTTCCAGAAGAGAGAAATCCATTCAGTATGATGTTGCAAGACTGAGCATTGACTCCAATCGCCCCATTGCTTCGCATTTCTTTAAAGATCTCCTCAATCTTTTCAACATTGCCAATTTGAGCCAAGGAATCCAAGTATATATTGTATATTATACGGTCTGGTCTGCATTTCGATAGGCTCTGGGAGAACGCCAACTCCACTTTGTCATATAAGCCCATTTTAAGGTACATATTCATAATATCTATAAAAGAACGGAATAAGGACTTGTTACCGGTACGTACAAACTTTTGCATGATGGATTCAGCAAGCTCCATTTCTTGAGCCTCACATAATATCTCTATGATTTTATGATATCCCGCATCAGTCATGGAGCCCGATTTCTGCATTTCATTGAATACCTCTAAAGATTTCATGGGTTCCCCAACCTTAGCATGGACTCCCATTTTATACACAAAACCTTGGGGTGGGACACCACCACCATCTGTATTGAGTTTGACCCAAGTTCTTTCAGCTTCCTCCACGCTCCCTTCCTTTGAACAAGCTCTCAAGACAGACACAAGCACATCTGAGCGCTCCTCAAATCCTGCTTCTAGCATTGCTTCTCTCAGTGATGCGATTCTTTCTTTATCTATGCTGTCCTGAAAGCTATGCAGCCAAATAAGGCCGGCATAAATGTCTCTCTGTACCTCAAGTCCAGATGTCACCAGATTATGAAAGATAAACTCAGCCTGCTTGATATAATGTTTTGAAGAGGAGCCTGGCTTGCTCACGAGAGCTCTGAAAAGGGAATTGTGCAAGCTCAGTTCAGGCTGGTATCCTCCCAGATGAATCATTTGATTGTAAACGGTGCATGCCTCTTCCAAGCAGCCTTCAATTGGAGCACTAAGATATGCAACAATCAAAATATGAAATGTAGACTCACTGGGCACACGTCCCTGATTAAGTATATCATCAAAAATCTCCCGGCATTTAGAAGCCTTTCGCTCCTTGCCCATGGAATCTGCTAACTTGGTAGCAAGAGCAAAATCAAATCGATACCAATGTTGTTGCATCATCCATTTATAAACCTGAAATATAACAAAATGTTGTCAACGATAATCCATGGCACGATAGCTAACAATAAGGGAAATGAGTCTTTATTAAGTAATGATAGTTGAAAAGTCAAGCAAACAAGTAGAGGGCATATGGTAATGAATACTGAGGATAGAAAAATAAGGTTTATCACGAACACTGAGCAATTTGCACCAGTACTTCTATAAATTTCATAATTTATTCACTTAGGATTGTATTTGATGATTGAGTGAATATTTCTATCAATCTTTACAGTATTTTTAACCTCTCCTGTTTCAAACTGCTGAGACACTTGACTCAATGTATCGTCAGAAAATCGCATATGCTTTCATTGCTCAGTAGATATCCTATGCTCCCTTTCTAACCAATTTAACATAACATTAGGTGTTCAACTACTCAAGGATAATCATGCTACCATATCAGTTGATAAAGTAATAATATGTGAAACTCATAAATCAGTTGCTGGCATATGAACTCTGCCTGCAGATAAAAAAAAGGTTACAAGAGTGTCGGAATTCAGATTTCCCATAAAAAGATTAGAACTATCCGCAGCAAAGCTCAGACATCACCTTTGGAGACATGAAACCCAAATCTAAAGTTTGAATAAGAAAGATGGCAACTATCTATGACTAAGCTCTGATATCTCCTTACAAGAGCACACATAATTAATATAAGCAAACCACAATTCTCAAACATTACAAACTTTTTTCATCTCCCTCAAATCTTATCCAAGAAAAAGAAGATAAATCTGTAAGCAATTTCGCAAGAATATTTCATATGATGACCCCAGCAACATACTGCTCCTCAATGATCGGATAATACCAAAAATTGAAGAACAGAAAACCACTATTGAACTGAAATGGAGAAATCAGGAAATTAGGAAAGTTACCCTAAACCCAGCATCGTTCTCGCGGACCCTCAAGCAATGAACAGCAATGTAAGTGGCGTCCTCTTGTCTCATCCATTTTCGGTGCGAATTCAGAATCCTGCTAAAGGTCCCCGACTTGTGCGACGGCAGCTGCTTGCACAGCCAAGCCAGCCTCGCCCGCCGCCACTCCTCCGGAATCTCTTCCAATTGCATCACCTCCACCTCCGGCGTATCCAGCCGCTTCAGCTCCTTCGAGTCCAAACCGGTGAATTCCCAATTCTCCTCAGCGTCAGACGGGGAGGGCTCGCCGGCCAAGTCCTCGACGGAGGTGCTGGAGGGCGCGGAAGCGAATAAGGGGGGAAATAGTAGGTTGCGGAGCTGGAGGTTTTTCGCGGTGGAGAAAGGTTCGGAAAAGAGGCAGCGGTGTCGGCGGAGGTAGTAGCGATGGTGGTGGAGGAGGGAGACAGTGAACGAGCTGTTCACAGAGAAGGGGGAGAGAAGACAAGTGGGCATTGGAAAAGATAAGGCTTTGCGAGGGTTTGAGAAGGATCTGGCGGCGCCGGAGAGGGTGGGTGGTGGTGGCCGGAGCTCTGGAGCTGTGCTCAGGAGCATTGTTTTGGGAAAATCTGATCACTAGGTTCGATTCAGTGACTTACGTCATTTGTGATAACGGCTCATCGAATCAAGTATTGGGTTGGGCCTATAAGTTGGGCTTATTACATGGCTTGGGCTTGCGATAATCCTTACAGCTCTAAGAAATAAAAAATTGTTGAGTTAATAATATTAAATGAAAGGGTTAAATGTGAAAGATCATCTTGTGTATTGCTCACGATCATTAAGATATCTAAAATTTAAGTGACAAATTAAGATTTTATGTTTTGCTTATATTTCATTTATATATTTTTATGAGTTGGTCTCATATCATTTACTTGTTTTTATTTTATATATGTATATTTACGAATTGATCGCACATCTTTTATCTGTCTTAAGAATTGGACAAAAATCATTTAGCCTTTTCTAATAATAATTAACATTTTAAGATAGTTTACTGTTTGTAAATACAATTACATTTAAAAACCCTAAGGGTTATGCTTTGAACCTTAAGGGTTGTTTTCCTCGCCGACGGCTTTACAACCAGCCACCACAGTCCTTACGACCGCTCAAGTTGATCACGTCCCCTACGCTCGATTCTCCCTTGCCTTCGTGCTCTGATCTGACCTCTTACACCTCCCCGTGTTTTGATTACCCATCGCCACCTTGCAAGCCACCGCCCGAAAGCCGCTCTTCGATCACACCCTTGCTCACTATGGATCCCGATCAGCCATGGATCTCATACCCCTTCGAGCGACCACCCCCCTCGGCTAACCACAAGCCTCTTACTCCTACAGGGCGCCGAACCTTAGGGCGGCAGGTGTAACCGCTTTTTTCCGCCGTCACAACCTTTGCAACCGCCCAACATTGTTCCCCCGACGAGACTCACAGTCACACCATCACTCGCCATTTTTCTGGCCCACCTACGGGCCACACCGGACGCTCGATCGTCCTACCCATCGCTCACCACCGGGCCCCACTACTGTACTTTTCCAGGATCAGCTATCGGCTTTGATAGGGAATCATCCTGTTGTCTCTGATAACAGGTTCCGATATGCACGATCACCTCCACCTTTCATTGGCATCCCGAGTAATCCATGAGAAGCCTTTATGGCGTCTGATCATGCAAGAGCCATGATCACGCTTCCGGCAATCAATGTTCCCCCGTTGGCAATTATCGCCCGAACCCGATTTCGCCACACACCAAGCTGGTGCCCCACAGCCAGGTCGGCTATGTGCAGTCGTGTCGGAATGAGCTACCACAATCTCCGGCATGGCCGAACCCTCGGTTGCCTCAGGCTGAGTCGGGAAGAACAACATCGCGGCCCAACAGGGATAAGGAATATCGAGAGAGAAATGCTAGGGTTTTAGCACACCGCTACAACCAAGAGCATATACCGAGGTATCTCAGGGGATTACTGCGGTACAACCCGGCAATAGGACCCCGACCTCGACACAAAAGGGGGTAGGCGAAACGGGGAAACAGGTCGGGGTATGTCACAGCCTCACCAAATGCTCCTAGGGGGATTATGCTGGACAAGCCCACATGATCAAGGAAACGGGGGAGTACACTGAATCAGTGGATTGGCCTCGACCACAAAGGCTACAGGTATCTGAGGATGGGGTATTTGAAGTATCAAGTACCCAAGAAGAGTTGGACAGGAAATCTACAATGAGGTCGTCATGGCAGAAGCATGGAGTCCAGGAACTGCAGATGGAGGGACATGACCCTCCGCGGGGAAAATGATAGGACTCGGCGGGGGTGGCACTACTGCTGAAAGGGACTTGACAGACGCATACGATCCGTACGCTATGTCACCTTATCCGTCGGCATGGGGCTTCGCCTACGGATGCATCCGTCGGACAGGTCTCGTCGGGGAACTTTTTGGAAGACGTACACTTGTATCCGTCTGTGAGGAGATATCCTCAGCTACGGATGGTATCCGTAGTTAAGGTTGACAACCATGGCTTTGGATATCATCTGTAGGTCAGGTTTTCTAGTTGTCAGACGGATTGTATCCGTAGGTGATGTTTTTATTTTATTTTTCCTACGGATACTTTAACCACAGATATTATCTGTAGGTAAGGTGTGTGACTTGTCCTACGGATACCTTTGCCACGGATGCTATCCGTAGCTAGGCTTTTTACTTTTCCTACGGATACCCTGGCTACGGATGATATATGTGGCAAAGGTTTGACACTTTACCTATAGATGGTATCCGTAGGTAAAGTATAAAACCTTAGTCACGGATGTCATCCGTAACATAGCTTCGTGTCTTTACCTACAGGTCTCATCCGTAGGTAAAGTGTTAAACTTCACCTACGAATACGATTATTTGTATCTGTCGGCCAAAACTTATAACCAGAACAAAAAAAAACATTTCAAATATGCTGCACCCAATCGTGCATATACCCTAAATTGGGTATGGTACCTGTGCAAACCTGTAAACCTGTATAAATTATTCTAAATACTGCATTGCATCCATAAAATAAAAGTGTTCCAACATACAACAACGTCCAAAGTCATGCAAATGTGTTTATACAAACATATTTAAAAGTTTTAAAAACTGAATAAAAGTTCGGGGGAAAATGTTACTACTTGGGGTTTGCTGCTGAAGAGAGTGGGCCAGAAGTCTGTTGAACTGCAGAGAGTGGGGCTGATGACGGTACTGAAGACGGGGTCGCTGTGGAAGGGACGACAGCTTGCTGGGACGCAGCCATTGCCATCATTTGCTGAAACTTGGCATCCAGATCCTTGCGCTGCTCTTCCATCAGTTTGCGCTGCTCAGCAATCATGGCTTGGCGCTGCTCCTCCAAACGTTGCGCGAATACGACCTCTTGCTGAACAATGCGGGTCCTCAACTCTTCTAGCTCCTCAGAGGAGCTTGTAGACCGCGCACTGGAGCATTGACCGCCGTGCCTATCCCTCATAGTTGAGATGATCACCGCATGACCGAAACCGGTGAGAAAACCATACCTACGGATGCTATATCCGTCAGTCAAGTGTTCACCTAGCTGACGGATACGGGAGACCTTTTCCACATATATTTTATCCGCCAGCCAGGTGAGAAAACCTCAGCTATGGATGCCTTATCCGTCAGGCAAGTCATCACCTGGCTGACGGATGTCCCTATCCGTGGCTAAGGTTCCATAACTTTAGTGACAGATCTTTTCTATCCGTGTGCCAAGTCCATTTCTGCAGTAGTGTGGGAAGGTCTCCTCGGGACCTATACCCACAGACCCGGGACTACCAGTGCTAGAGAGTCTCGGGAAAGCCACACTCAAAGCACTATCTCCAGTTTCATTTATTGTTGCGTATTATCTGCTTTTAGTTCGATTAGGTCTTTGGCTTTTCTGGTTTAGGTATTTGATTTCTATTAGTTTTAAAATGTCGGTAAGGGGAACTCTTGAGTTAAGATCTGCGAACACAAGCAGACTATGTCTACGGATCTATGAGCGTCTGGTGGACTACGGTCGACTGGGACAAATATCTGGAATACTGGACTGTTACGCCCTACCCTATAAAGTTTACGTTTCACAGTAATACAACACCCCATCTACTCGTTTCAAAAAAAATTTGTTTGTAAGTACGCGACGATAAGTTTATACATTTAACTTTAAATGAAAATTATCATTTTCACTTTACATCTGTTGCAGAAACCAACTGTTTGTATATTGTCTATTGTATACATGTATTGAATATCGAATGTCTAGCATGTATTAACACAGTTTTTCTTCTTTTTCGGACACAGATAAAGAAAAGTTATAAGCATTTGACTAATTTGTAACAAATAATATTAGACATGTCGATAGATATCATGTATGGAGGTGAAATCGGCTACAAATCACTCTTAACCTAAAAACTAGAGAACCAATCCTAGCCACACACACCTAACATCCAACATTCCCCATGATGCCACATCATCACCCCAATTTCACTCAAACTCACGCCACTTTCATCCTTCCTCACACAAGCAAGGGCATAATTGTAAACGCATGGTGCCATGTGGACAAGTGTCCATTTTTATCTTCACCAATTCACTAATTTAATATTTCACGATTCGTTTGAACTCCGATTAGCTTCAAACTTGCGCCAATATTTTTATTTTTTCAAGGGCTTTAAATCAAGATCAATCACGAATATATTTTGAATCACGAAAATAAAAAGGTATATCTGAGTGATAAAAAAATGTTGAGTGTTGATAAATCTTCACTAATAAATGTTTTATATCGGAGGTATCAAACTAGTGCTAAATGTTGATAAACACATGTACTGAGGTGATAAAAACCATGTTCAATTTTGATAATAAGTGTGATAAACTAATCATGATCAGTTTTGGAGAATGGGGTGATAAAACCAGTGTAGAGTGTTGATAAAACCAGTGTAAAGTGTTGATAAAACCAGAGCAAAGTGTTGATAAAAATTAGGCAGATATAATTTCTTTAAAAACCAGCCCCGAAATAAAAAAAATTCGTGTTTCAAAAAAAACATGTTATGGGGATGATAAAACACACGTAATTGAATGATAAACCTAGTGTTTAGTGTTGATAAAACTAGTGTTCATAAAAAGCACGCGATGAGGTGATAAAAACATGATCAGTTTTGGAAAATGAGGTGATAAAACCAGTGTAAAGTGTTGATAAAACCAGTGTAAAAGTGTTGATAAATCCAGAGCAAAGTGTTGATAAAAATTACCCAGATTTTTTTATAAAAAAATCAACACCGAAATAATTTATTTTTTTTCGTGCTTCAAAATATATTCATGACTGATCTTGATTTAAAGCCCTTAAAAAAACAAAACTAATGGCACAAGTTTGAATCCAATCGGAGTTCAAACGAATCGGGAAAAATTAAATTAGTGAATTGATTAAAAAAAATATCATGATAGTTTTACTAAAAAGCCCTTACCACTTATTAAAAAGTGCGGGTTTTTTTTTTGCAGTCAACTACTCAATTGCATCTCATCCATCCATTCTTAAAATGGATGGCTTAGATTGGTTCTTTAGTTTTTAGGTTAAGACATGATTTGTATTTGATTTCTCCTCAATAGTATCATGCTTCTATTACTATTACTGTTACTATGTGTACAGTAGAAAATAGAAAGAGTCGGTGCTTTTGTTTATTTATTTCCTAAATCAATTCGTAATCGTAAATCAATTATAAATAGGCATGCTTTATTCCTATATATAGAGAGAGCTATTTTGTAGATTCTGAATAAACAAAGCAACGATGATTGTCAAACAAGGCAGAAAGAGTGATATTTCGGTACTCGGTGAGGAATTATTGGTGGAGATCTTATGTAGGCTCGGGTGTCTCAAGTATGCAACTCAATGCAAGTCCGTGTGCAAGCTTTGGTACTCCCTCATTGGCACCAATTCATATTGGTTATATCTTTGGCGTAAGATGGATCGGAAGAAAGAAAGTGCAACTTTGATCATGCGGTACAGAGAAGTGATTGAAAGCACAATGTGCACTTATGATTATAATCCTCGACAAACAATTGATTATTGTGGCAAAGGAGCACCCACAATTTCTGTCAAACTTGATTTTTTGCCCTGCTGCATGGGTAAAAACCCCGTTCATGTCCTGAGCTCTCATAAGGATTTATTGTTATGTTGTTCCGATTGCGATCGGAGCACTGGTTATTACATATGCAACCCATTCACAAAGCAATGGACTGCTCTTCCGCCTCCTCCCCCTCTTGGTCGGCGCCCGCCAACCGAAAGGGAGTTGACATGCATTAATCTACGCACTAAAGTTGGGTTTGTCGTGGATGAACGTGCCGGCAAGTTTACGTTGGTGCGCATCATTCCTTACAATGTCCTACCTTTCCCAGATTTGCATGACAAAAAAGTGCAAGTCTCCGTCTTTTCATTAGATGGTGGGTGGAAAGTGATGGATGACGATGGCCCGTGGAAAAAGATGTTTCAGGAAAAGAGATCGTGCAAGAAGATCGTTTCCTATAAAGGAAGACTGGTTTTTCTAACGAGGAAAAAATCATTCGAACAACTTCAATTATACAGTTGGGATCCTAATTCCAACTATACTTGTCTTCCTCTTACTCCGGTATTCTATCCAACCAATCTAAACTATAGACATAGAGACAAGTCCACGATTGGAGTGTGTGAAGGACGTCTCCGGATAGCCCAATTGCTTGATGATCACAAAAAATTGATCGTTTGGCAATTCGACGATATCAAGAGGCAAGATTGGGACATGCTACATGAGTTGGACTTTAGTCGACTCGGTAAGGATTCGAAAGATTGGTCCACGACTACATCTTTGTATGAACGCGAGGGAAGGTTCATAATATCCACACGAAGTATGGCTTTTCATCCACATGACGGAGATATATTGTATATGCACGTTAATATGGTCGGAACAGGAATAAAGGAGTCGTCCAATATCTTTATATGCAATCTAAAGAACAGAAGATTGGAGCTAGTGCGAAAGCTTCCCATATATGGGTCGCATGCTAAAATATTCCCTCTTGTGGTGGATTGTTGGCCGACACCAGTTCCTTGTCTTCGACAGACTCCCGTTCCTCGACCTTAGGTGTTAGAGCATGTATAATGAAAAGACTCATCATATATGGGATTTATGTGTTAGACTCATGTGCTAACCGTGCAGAATTGTGAGTTGATCCCTTTTAATTAAAATGTGTTCCACGGTGTGAGACTAGTGTATGGAATTCATGTTCTGAATGGATGCTAGGTTTTTGTTCGTTTTCTTGATTCGAAGTGTAAAACAATGTTTTTTTGTGATCAAAGACATTGAATAAATTATTTAGAACAATACGAACTTAATGACTATAATTTATACATTTTGGACACCGTTTCTACAAAATCAGATTTTTTAGATGTCACGTGACGCGTTTAGATTGATTGGTCACGACTCGCGACCCACAACTCATGATTGTGAGCCGTAACTCACGACTCGCGATTTAATAAATCGTGAGTCGCGACTCGCACGCAAGACCATCTCATAGCGTACGATTCGTGACTCACTAAATTGCGAGTCGTAGGTCGGTAACATGGATCGCTCGTTGTGCATTGTAAGAACCGCCCCCGGTCGACCGGAGGTTTTCGGCAAAAGTTGACTTTTACCGGAAAAGTCAACCGATGACTCCAAGGGTCATTTGGGACCTTTCCAGGGCCCAAAACGCTTAGTCGTTGTCGCGAATAGCTTAGTTGGGTCATTTCCTTCCAAATTGTGGTTTTTCGGGGAAAAGTCAAACTTGGTCAACCAACGGGGGCGAGCCACCCGGGACTTATCCAGGACCCAAACCGCATAACCGTCATCACAGTTGGATTCGTTGGGTCGTTTCCAATCAAATGAGGGTAATTTCGGAAAAAGTCAATTTTGGTCAACGGGGGGGGCAAAACGGTCTTTTTGGCTCGGGTTTTTGCGCTGAGATATTTATTTGGACGTGGACCCCACCAAAAATATTTTGAATTTTAAATTATTAGAAGGAAAAGAAATTGAGTGGGAAATGTCCCTTTTGCCCTCACTTTGCCAAAATTAGGGGAACATGAAAAAATGGGTTGTTGTTCTTTACGCTTTTGGGATAAGACCCACTTGTGCACCACCTCCTCCCCATTTCTGCCCTAGCCGAACCCTATAAGAGAGAGAAAACCTCTCTTTGTGCCTCCATTGAAGAACAAAGGAGGAAGAAGAAGGAGCTCAATTAAGCTCCATTTCTCCTCCAAAACTCATTTTTCTTTGTCATTTCTTCCCATTTCTTCATCCCAAACGGTAAGAACCTCTCTATTTTCATTTTGGAGCATTTAAAATCTGTGGGTAAGGGATGAACCATCTCGGTTTGGAGTGGTGATGGTTGGAAACTTGAACACAAGTTGGGATTTGTAAAGAGTTGTGAAAGAATCATGGAAATCGAAATTGGAAGTGAAACCCTAACTTGGAGGAACTGGGGAAAGCTTGATATTGGGACTAAAATCAAAGGGCTTTTGATGAGACTTGATGGTTTAAGGACATTCATCACATTTGGGACATTTTGGACTAAAAATACGAAATTTACGGCGATCGGAGGCTCGCCGAAGCGCCGGCCGGTCGCCGGAGGTCCGGCCATTGTAGACCGAAGCAAGGTTGGAACGTTGGGCCTCGAGCCAAGACTGACCTCGGGCCAAGCCAGACTCGAGCCATGCTGGGCCTCGGCCAAGCTGGGCCTCGGGCCAGGCCAGGTCTCGAGCCAGGCCGGGTCTTGATCTGGTCGGGTCTAGGTCCGGTCGGGTCTGGACCGGGTCGGATTCGCATATGGTTTCCGGGGCGGGTCGGATCCGGGTTGGGTCGGATTAAATAAATATTTAGTTTAAACCAATTAAATTAAAAGGGACTTCGTCGATAAATTAAAGAACAAATTCGGACTGAACCTGTACTGATTACCACCTCTTCTTGTTTAAAATTAGACTTTGACTTCGTCCGAGGAGGAGGAGGTAGCGAGCCAGGACGTCAGCAACTAGGAGTTGATCGTTGATTATTCTGAGGTAGGGAAAGTAGCGAATACCGGTTCAATTACGGAAAGTTGCTAGTATGCATGCATAAGAATAATAATAACCGGAAAGGTCCTAGTTGGCATATAGGATGTGATTCACTAGAATAACCGATTTCAATTACTTTAATAACCGGACAAGTCCTAGTTGGCATATAGGATGTGATTCACTAGTTTAATCGCTTTCAATATCTTGGGAAATTGTCGTGCTGGTAGAATGGCCATGTCGAGCCTTAGGATTGTGTGATGTTTGAAATGCCTGATCTTTGATTGAGATGCATGTTGTGTGACTAAGTGTCGATAAGATTAAGAATCATGTTATGATATACTCGGTGTAGCATGTTGTGGCTATGTGTGGGCAAGTGTGTCGTGTTTGGTGTGATGTGAACTTTGGGTTGTGATATGATCGGGTGAGTGATAGACCGATTTATGTGTTATGGTGAGTTGACTCGGTTGATATACTGTGGTCGAACTATGGCATTGTGATGCGTGTTATTCCCTTGATGCTTTGTGTTCCAAGAGGATGTGTGTCTGGTATGATACTTACACCGAGAGAGTATGCCGGTGTAGAGTATCAAAGACGAAGACAGTTTAACCATTACCCCGATGTTGTGTGGTCCGGGAAGGCGTACGACCGAGGTATGTGTCGGTCAGTTATGCGTGAGGCCCCGAGTCTCCGTGACGGGAAGACATCCGACTGAATGTATTGTCGGTCAGGTATGTTACCCCGAGTCTCGGTGTCGGGAAGATGTCGGGACCGATGCTCCGTCATCCGGTACGATATAAGTGGGACGGCTGTGATAGCCGGTAATGTTGAGGACGGTTGTACTAAGTTGATTGTTTTGTTGTGTGTGTTGTGCGTGCTGATTGACTTTGTGCGTTGTTTTATTGGTGATTTTGATCTTACGAGGGTGATTAATGGCTGGTACTTGGCACGTGGGCGTTGTTGATAACTATGCTCTGCTAGTATGCCATAATTGGACGGTTACTCGTGGTATTGAATTGATGTTCATAACCTTAACTATATTTCCTACTTAGCGAAAGCTCACCCCTTTACCTTGTTGTCTTTCAGGTCTTGAGCGGGATGTGTACTAGCTGGATGCTCGATGCTTGGGAGCTAGCGAGGGTCCTAGGCTAGATTGTTTAGTGACGTACAATTTACCTTTTCCACACTCTTTAACTGTGTGTTTTACCGAGCTGTTGACTCGTGTTACTATTTGAAGTTTAAATCGTTATTTTGAGATCCTTTTTCATTATTAAACTGATTATTTAATTATTTACTTAAGTTCACGTCTCGAGTTCGGTCAAAACCGGATTTGGGGCGTGACAATTTGGTATCAGAGCCTGGTTTCATTTGATTTTTTTTTCAAACCTTAGATCGTACGTCAATTAGGTGGGTAGAGTTGGGTCATTAGGTACCGTGTGTCGGTCACACAAGTCGGAGATGTCCTAAGTGTAAGACCCGCCCCCGGTCGATCCCGGTAGAACCGGTGAATCCTAACTAAGTTTGACTTTCGGCTGGAAAAGTCAACCGATGACTCGGGAAGTCATTCGGGACCTTTCCGGGGCCCAAAAAGCTTAGCCAACTTCACGCTTAGCTTAGTTGGGCCGTTTCCTTCAGTTTGACTGTAATATTGTTAAAGTCAACCGTCGGTCAAACTTGGAATTTATATCGGTTGTTTTCCGATAAAATCTTGGAAAGCTGGAAATTAATTAAGTGGGAGTGACCACACTTGAAACTTGTCATGCTTGGCTTGGAGGATGAAAATGGGGCTTTAAATGACCCTTATACCCTCCTAACTTACCTTTAAAGGGATAATACCTTAAGGGCTTTTGAGTAAATTGACATTTTAGGTCATTTAAAGGAAAGGGAGCAACAATTCAGCTCATTCCTTGTTGTTGCAGCCAAAATTCACTAGGAGAGAGGAGGAGGAGAGCTCATTTCTTGAGGAAGAAGATAGAGAAGAAAACTTGGATTTTGGAGCTTGTTCTTGGTCCTTTTGCCTCCATTTTCACTTCATCTCATCTCCCTAGAGGTAAGGATACTCTTAACTCTCCATTTCATCCACTTCCAATCTATGGGTTTTGTGGGTTTTGGCTTAAAAGTTGGAGAACTTGCTTTGTGGGTGTTGCTTGGAGAAGAAGTAATGAAGTAGGATGTTTGGATTGAGTTTTGGTTGAAGTTTGATGAACCCATTGAGGGTGTTGCTGTTGGGTAACTTTGGTTGAACATTTTGGAGCTAAGAGAACTTGGAAATGGGGTTTGTGTTGAGATTTTCGTGAAATTCGAGTTGGGGAAGAAAGGGGAAGGAGCTGGTCAGGTCTGACCCGAAAGCTGACCCGGACCGGGCCAGGTGCCGGCACGATATGCCGCACGGAACGGGCATGGTACCGACACGGCACACGACACGGAACGGACGAGAGTCCGGCACGGTACCTGACACGGTCCGTGTCGCTCTCCGGGCCGGTCTGTGACGCGTTCCGCGCTGGCTTCCGGGCCGGCCTATGACATGGTCCGTGCCATGTTCCGGCACGGCTAGCCACACGGTCCATATGGCATTCCGGATCAGACCCCCCTGAGCCCAAACCCTTCCTTTTAGCCCAATTTGATTCCCACATCACCTCTTCAAACCTTTGGTCCATTTCTGAGTATTGTTGTGTATTTTGGGGAGAAGAGCACTTCGTTGAGGGAATTAACTTGTGGTCTTTTTGTGGTCCAAGACCGTGGGACCGAGCTAGGAAAGAAGGAAGAACGTGGACGCGAGCTAGGAGAACGAAGATCACGCCGGTACCCGTGTGAAGAACGGTGTGGTGACTATCGTTTGTGACATCAGAGTGTTGAGAGGAAGACCTTGAGGTAGGGAAAGTCTTAACTTCTCGTTTAATTGCTTAGTATGCATGTTAGGCTAATAAAATCAGAAAGGTCCTAGAATTGCCTATAGGATGCGAATAACTAGAATAATTGTATTTCAATTACTAATAATCGGAAGTGTCTAGTAATGCATGCGTAGGATGCCAATCACTAGTGTAACTCGCTTTCTCCTGGGAATTGATTTACTGGTAGAGTGGCCTTGGCAAAGCCCTCGGATTAGTTGTGTGTTAGGATCACATGCTTGGTTGTTTGGTTGCTTAGTGGATAGGCTAAAGAGTCTAATGGAACTAGTTGAATTGCATGCTTGAATGCTTTGTGCTTGATTGTTGAATGTATTTGAATGATTGCTTGATTCCCTAAATGGTTGAGTGGAGAATCGAGTATGACTGGTTGTACCAAGCGGTGCAATCAGGTGATCGATGGACCAATGGGTCATGACTGGTAAGTAAATGGTAAGCTGTGGTTATGTGATTCGTGTGCTGTGTGTTGTGGTGAAACGGTGATTCGTGTGCTGTGTGTTGTGGTGAAACGGTGATTCGTGAGCTATGTGTGATAGTGGAATGGTGTTCGTTGGGAATGAATTGTTGGGTCTCGAGGTAGGGTTGGAGATGAACCAACTCGCAGCGGAAAATCAAGGAAAACCAAGACACGATTAAAACCATGAAACAACTAACAAAGAATGGATTCATAAGAGAAAAATTCAGCACTAGTTCTTACCAAAACAAGAACATCGGGTAACGAATGATTGGCTTGAGTCTCCAAGACGCCTACGTATCCACATGGGAATCAAAGCCACGTAGTTCTTCTCTTTGAGGACTCAAGAACACAAAAATGGAGGTGGAAACTAGCCAAACCCGAAATGGCCATGGAAGAGGGAGAGAAAATGTGTTTCCTATTCTTGTCTTGTCTTTGTTATGTTGAAAAAAGATGACTTAAACATAACAAAACTCATACTTGTCCAACTAAAGGCATGAGACAAGTATGGTGTCAAGTAAGGTGTAAATAGGACAAAGTATGGCAAGACAAGATTGGGTTAGGTGGTGAATCACCAACACCTTAATCCTTGTCTTGCTTACTTAGTACTAATTAATCAAGACTTGATTAATTAGTTCCATGGGCCTTGGTTGCATGGGCCTTTCATGGGCCTCTTGGAACATGGCCCGTGGCCATTTCCAACGAGGTCCTGTGATTCGCTCATCGCCTCCAAGCCTTCCATACCGGAAATGTCCAACATTATCCGACGCGATCAATCCCAAGACTCCAAGCCTTGTCTCGATCCGTAAAGTCCTATTCACTTACGGGCACATGACTCAAAACCCAGTTTTGGTCATGTCCCGAGACAACTCCCTTTTGGCCATTCTCCATAAATGTGTCAATGAGTTTCATCCTCCGGTGTGACCCTTAGATTTATGCATGTCAATAGATCAACGTAAAATCCCATTTTACTTGATCCTATTTAAGTGGCAACTAACGAGACTTTAGTATTGCCTGACACTACATAACGAATCGACCCTGTCGATTCTAACCTTTCCGTCGTCCCTGTCATTATCCTTTTATCTCCGATATCCTGATTGAGATAAGGCATAGAGCCGTCATCCTTATTATTCTCAATCACCGTTCCTTGATATGTGAGATGACTGAAGATATGATACCCAGTATCATGTGCATGGCCATGCTATTCTTCCAGTCCCTCTCGATCAAGCGGCCGAGAACCGATATCTTTCTCATATCTTAGTACGAGGGATAAATCCCTTAGCCGTCTTTCGTGTCACTCATGTAGCCCGTCCCCAAGCCAATCCTGGCCGTTATGGAAGCCATGTTACGGACAACGTTAGGCTCAGGTCAAACTCAGTTGTTGACTACATAGCGATCACAAAGACTCCTTGGTCTAAGGATACATAACAAGCTACAACACTGAATATGTTCATGACTTAATCTATGGCACATATTCAGGGCGGGTCGTCCAATATCATGTCCCACATGATATCTATGATCAGACTCCGGAATCTCATTCCAATGACTAACAGAACGTAAGCCATAAAGAGCCATCTTTCATACTAGTCGCTTCTAGTGAAGCTTTGTTGACTAGGGACCCATCGAGTGTGATCTATCTCGATCTATGGTTCTATTCGCATGGTGGGCATAGATCAGAGCACACATCGATATATTACTCCAACACATAAGTAATATAAAGCCGCTTTAATTTTATTGCTAACGATAATATATACATTTGGACATTTAGGATTGAACTACGGGCACTAAGACTAACATGAATTGCTTCGTGATTCGCTTGAGTGTGTTACTCATTTGTATTTGATTATTATTGAATTGCCCAAGTGTATGCTTCCTATGGGAGCGGTGCTTGGTTCCCGAGGACATAAAGTCCCTTAGAGACGTTTCTGAGAATCCCGATGATAAGCGCCCTCAGGGGGTTGTTTCCGGTAGCCTCAATGATATGCGTCTCCTCTGGACTTGAGGGAAAATCCGAGAGGACACATCTTATGTGGATCGGAGGGTGGTGACTTCATGTGCCACGACATTGATTGGATTACCTATTGCTCGTGATTGTTAAGAGTTATATTGTTGACCTTGCTGATGAAATTATTGAGTTTAAGTCCAACTTGTTATGTATTTTCCCTACTGAGCGCAAGCTCACCCCTATGAGTTTATTGTTGTGATTACAGGCTTGATTGAGGAGTAGAGACTCGGGAGCTTCTTGGTGTGGGTGTCTTATTAGAGACTTCGTTTTTTTTTTCAATTTTTTGGACAAACAGTGTTGGAGGGTTATTATTACACCCTAGAGGATTTATTTATGTTTTAAACTGAGTTATGTTGATTTGAGACTTATTTGAAGGATTTATGAAATTGTTAATGTTTAATTAGTGTTGAAAACCGTTTTACTCAAGTCACGTCTCGAGTCCGGGCAAGAACCGGATTTGGGGCGTGACACTAAACGTATAAACGAGACGAAGAGAGTCTCGGCTTAGTAGTTGGATGAACTGTTGTGTGCTATGATTTATGTTTATTGTGCAGGTTGTGTTTGAATGCCCCGCTTAAGCGGATGGTTAGTACGATTTACGAACGGGTCATGCCCGATTTTCTGCAGATTCTGAAGTGTATGTACCATCATGTTTTGGCTATAGGGGCCATTGTAGCCGGACGTGAATGGGGGGATGTTAAGTGGTTACAACGTAATTCGGGGACGCCTGAACCGGGTTGTAACGACGCGATGTCAACATGAATGTTATGTTAGAAAGAGGACGCGTTAAGAACTTGAAACTAAGTTTGTGGTGTACATTGTGGAATTGCTTTGGGGTATGAACTGTGGTCTGTGTGACTTTTGTGTGAAATTGTTGATTAAGTGTTAAACTGTGTGTAACCCCGCTATTTGAGTGTATGATCCTTGTAACGCACTAGTGTGCAGACTTCTCTGCTGTGTGATATTGTGTGACTATAGTTTACTGAGTGTATTATTACAATAAGTACTACTATTGTGGATTGTGTGTGGCGTTAGTTATTCTAAGCGCGTCGTTCTTTCCGAGTTAAGAAACTGAACTCGTGCGTTATCCGTGCAGAGGATTTACGACATGGCACGTACTTACGCTCCCAAGGCACCAAGGGACGGCCAGTTAGGGGCCAGGGACGGTCATCGACCGCTGAGCCGACATGGGCGACTAGTGCCCAGGGTGCACCCGCTGAGAGGCACGAGAGGGCTGAGACAGCCCATGCGGCAGCGCTGGAGGAGCTGACCCGCACTGTTCGGGGATTGACAACAGCCTTCGCCCGGAGAGAGGCCACAGCTCCGACACCGGAGGCTGGTCGGACTGAGGGATTTCCGGTCGAGGATGTTACCCTTCGTCTGTGTGCGGAGGAAGATATAGTTGTGCTCTCGTCTGTGTGCGGGGAAGACATTGGACTGAGGGATTTCCGGCCGAGGATGTTACCCTTCGTCTGTGTCTGGAGGAAGATATTGGGACTGATGTTGTATGATCCAATACGATATAAGTGGATGTGTGCATCCGGTGGTATGGGTTATGCCGTTAGATGACATCTGTGTGTGTCTCGCTTGTGCCTTATCGTGGTGGTTTGGTTGTGTGCTGTCCTACGACATTTGTGTGTGTATTACTGTGTGCTTATTTCTCACTGGTTGGATGTGTGCATTTTATGAGTATGTTGTGTTCCGGTACGACATACGTGGAACGGGTTGAGATAGCCGTAGGCGTTGGAAATGATTATACCACGATTAGGGTGGGTCTGCTGGGTGAGCTATGCGTATTGTCTGCCTTTGTGCCTTGGGTTAAGTGTGACTTTGGTCTTGTGAGGGTGTTTGGTGACTCGAGATGGTTGTACCTGAATCCTGTGTTGCAGTGCGAGTTCGCACGTGTGGTCGGTTGTGAGATGACCGTAGGTGTTGTTCATTGAGAATTATTAGGTGATGGGTGTCAAGAGCTAGTTGGGGAAAGTGGTATGAGTTCGGTTCATTGTGAGTTTGTGTTACGGGTTGTGCCTGATTGAAGGCTAAGTGTTGTCTTGGAGTAACTGTTTTAATTCGACTTTTAATAGTTGTGCTTTACTAGTATACCCTAATTGGACGGTTACCCATGGTGATGAACTGTGGTTCAAGAACCTTAATTACTTTTCCTACTAAGCGTAAGCTCACCCCTTACCTTGTTGTATTTCAGGTGTTGAGCGGGATCTATACTAGCAGGATTCTCGGAGCTCGGGAGCTAGCAAGGGTTTAGCTAGTGTCTAGCGACGTACTGTTAACTGTTGAACTATTTTTACCGTTGTTTTTATCGAGCTGCGACTCGCGGTATTGTTTAAAGTTTTGAACCACTATTTGGGACTTAATTTGGCTTACTTTCATTTAAATTTATTATTGTTTTAGTTCACGTCTCGAGTCTAGTCAAAACCGGATTTGGGGCGTGACAATTTGGTATCAGAGCCTGGTTTCATTTTGAAATGATTTTCAAAACCTCGGACCGTACGTCAACTAGGTGGGTAGAGTTGGGGCGTTAGAGTGCTGTGTGTCGGTTACGCAAGTCGGAGATGTCCTATGCGTAGAACCTAGACTAAAGAGTCTCGGGTTGATAACGTGTCTGGCCCGAGTGTCGTAGACTTTTGTTGAACCTGTGTGGTTGTTGTCGTGGTTACTTAACTGTCGTCCAAGATTGGATTTGGTCGGGCGGTAAGAGTGAAATTACCAAGACCCGAGGTGTAAAGTTGAGATAAATTGTTGTGTGCTGAAATTGTGATTGAGTGCTATGTGCAAGTGTTGGTTCATTATCTCGCATAAGCAGATGGTTAACTTAATTTACGAATGGGTCATGCACGATTTTTTGCATAAATTGAAGTGTATGTACCATCACGATTAAGCTATAGGGGCCACTGTAGCTGGACGTGAATGGGGGGATGCCAAGTGGTTACAACGAAATTCGGGGACGCCTGAACCGGGTTGTAACGACGCGGCGTCAACATGAATGTTATGTTAGAAAGAGGACTGCTAAGGAATTGAAACCGAAATATGAGTGTGCCTTGTGTTTTTGCATGTGGTGTAACTGTAGCCTATGTGGCTTAAGTGTGAAATCGTGTGTAATCCAACTGTGTGTATATATAATTTGTGTGTATATATATGTTTGTGTGAAGCACTAGTGTGCTAACTTCTTTGCTGTGTGTACCTGTGTGACTATATTATATTAAGTATATTATTACTATGAGTAGTAGTAGTGAGTGGACTGTGTGTGACGTTAGTTATTTTAAGCGTGTCATTTCTAAGAGTAAGAAACTGAGCGTGGGCGTTACCATGTTGAGGGTAAACGCGTCGTGGCACCTCGAGGTAGGAGAGGTAAGTTGTCGGGGTCACAAGTGCCCGGGTTACCCCCACTGGGGAGGTTAGGAAGGGCAACACCAACAGGTCCCAGGCTGCAACAAGACGGAGTACCAGAGATGAGGTACGAAGCAAGAGTTACGGCGTGGATCGTTTGCACTAGTTCGGGTGGCCGTCGAGGAGAACAGATGCTTGAGGTTCGAGAGAGGGCCCTGAGCCCAGAGTTTGGATCGAGTCCTCACCCTGATGATTCGGGTGTAGTTTGAGTTAGGGGTTACAATGACAACAGTGGAACGAGGTCGCAGAAAGACCACGAGAACCGTAAGACTCGGTAGTGATTGAGTAGTGTTGCGGGACCGTACGAGACTCAAGAACCGAGGGCGCGGAGAACCGCAGAGTTCTCCTGGCCGTAGGCATTATCTGACCGTATGAAGCAGGCAGGAACAGGAACATCGCTAGGTCTCGTCGCGTTAGAGCGGGGGCCAGTGTGTTTACGATCGGCAGTCGGGACATCGGAGACGAGTGCCCGAGCGGCGAAAGGGCCGCGATAGCATTAGTAAGCCGGCATCCAGGTCAGGAGAGGTGACCGAGTGGAGACGATGATCAGAGTGGCGCAGCGGAGGCGCGGTGGGCCCATAACCCACAGGCGTCGCACTCTCCCGTTTTTTTCTACCCTTATTGTGAGGTTAGGCTTAAGAGTTAAAGCCTCGAGACGACCCTTATGTTCTGATACTCAGTTATGGGTGAGTTGGTTTGACAATGTACGTGCCATGCACATGAGATTAGGGTGGATTGGCCGTTCTTGGAGACCTTCTTATCTTGGACTACAACCGTGTGTTATGTGGAGATCGATGTGTTGTATTGTGGTAAGTTGGTTCGGTTGGTATACCGTGGTCGAACTATAGCATTGTGATGCGTGAGACTTTCTTGAGGTACGTTCCAAGAGAAGTTGTATTTCGGTATAGGATATCTAGACCGACGAGATGTTCTTGGTAAGTTGTGTCGATGAGCGTCTTTGGGGTGATGTGTTCGCCGGGGTGTGGTTTGCATAGTACTGCATATGGACTTATATCCCGAGTGATAGGAAGTTACCCGACAGAAGGCATGCCGATCCGGTATGTGAGCTTGAGTTGCCCCGATGTGTGTTCCGGGACGACCCCTAAACCGATGGGGTATTTCGGTAGGGTATGATCAAGCCGAGCCATAGGAAGCCGACCCATTGTTCTGGGATACTAGGGGTGGCGTTGATTGTCGTTTGACCTTGTGTTTTGATCTGTGTTGACTGCGATGACTGATTTGACAAGCAAGGGAGCGGAACTTGTGCGAGCTGATGAGGGTGAGCACCCCTTTTCCGAGCTGAAGGCTCGTTTGACACCCCGACTGAGTACGTTGTGGTCGACGGGTGTGTGCAGGGTAAGGAAGAAGTGGGAGTACCTCACGAGGTATCCGGAAACAAATCGCCGAGTACGACTACCACCGCGCTTTCAGGCCAGTAACACTATGGCACTGTACGAAGCATTGGATGGTAGGTCGGGTCAATTGCCCAAGCATGGCACACTTGAGGTTTAATAGTGACCAGTGTGGTCCCGAGTTGCTCGAGAAGCGACTAGAGGGTCGCATATTCGTGGACGATTGAGAGCCACCCAGAGTTGACGCGGAAGCGCGAAGTTAAGGTACGCACGAGGTATCCAAACTCATTCGGACCCTGAGGAGATGGTATGGTGTATCTTCAGTTTTGTGGGGACTTTGGAGGGAACGACTTGTAAATTGATTGACATTACGTGTTGTTTCTTAGTGCTATCGTGAATGGTTGGACGTAGACGTTTTGTGGTCTGTGGTGTACGTAAAGGCTGGTTTAAGTGAAATGGGTAGTCGAGGAGAAGTGGCGGTGTGTTGAATCCATTTTAAGGACGTCGTGAGAATTGTCTGGTGCGATACCTATACCGACGGAGGATTCCGGTATCAACTAACTGATTTAAGTGTTCCGGGTGCATGAGGGATAAGGGACTGGAGGTTTAAGCGGACGTTCCCTGATATAGGGTCAAGTGGAACGCGTTTGTTTTAAATTTCGAGGACGGAATTCTTTTAAGGGGGGTTGACTGTAAAGCCCGCCTTTTTAAAAAGGGTATTGTTGTTCAAACTGAAACTTCGGGGTAAGGATTTGCAACAAGTGTTTTTGAAAAAGAAAATTAAAAAAAAAGGAGCGGGCTGGGCCAGCCATGCTAGGCCCAAGTCAGACCAAGCCCATGACCGGCCCAAGCCCAGGTCAGCTCTTCCCCAACCCTAAAGAGGACTGTTCCTCTTCCCTTCTTTGCGTGCACGATCCCTGAGGCGATAGCCTCGCCTTCCTCTCGTCTCCCCTTTGTCCACCTCGAGTTCCTGTCCTCCCTTCCGTGCCGCCGGAACTGCTGCTTGCTCCGGTGACTGGGAAGCGCGAAAGCTAGTACCTGGGTGGACCTCCCTTCATGGTGACGGGATTTGTGGCTCTCGAACTTCCGGCGTGGTGGTTGACTTTAGATCTAGGTGAAACGCTCCGGGCGTGGTCTGAAGCTCCCGTGTCTCGCCGTCGATTCCGGATCCGGAGCTGACGTCGTCCTCCTTACCTCGCCGGACTCGATTCGTTGGGGTACCGGTTTAGGTCCGGCGTGAACCTCACGGTGGAGCACGCCCTCGCTTGTACGAGCTGAAAAGGGGAAAGGACCGGGAAACCAGCCATGACCCGCCGCCGAGCAAGAACCATCGGACGAGGAAGTCGCCGGCGAAACCCACCAACCACCATCGCTCGCCCCACCTTTGTTTCCCGCTGCCGGCCACCGTCGAAGACTGAAGCCGTAACCTCCATCTCCCCCGTCTTCCTTCTCAAGCCGAGCCTTAGGGCAGTGGGCCTCGGATCGGGCCGGACCAGGCCTCGGGCCAGGCCCTGGGTTGTGGATCGCACTCAGGTTGGATCCGGGCCTGGGTCGGGTCTGGGGCCGGATCTGGGTCTTGGGTTCTGGATCCGGGTTGGGGTCGGATCCGGGTCTGCCCATTTTAATTATTTTATTTAAATAATTGTTTAAAACCAGATAATTTCAAGGACCCGTCGGACTGTCTAAAGGACTTAAATCAGATAAAATTTGAGGACTGTTGCAGATGGTACCGAAACTGATTGTAAGCTTTACTTGTTAAAATCAGGCTGGGACTCCGCCGGAGAAGACCAAAGTCGAACCCAGACTTGGACTAAGTGGAATTCTCACTAGAAGACGGAGTAGGCCCGGTCGTCAGCAGCTAGGAGATGCAGCTAATGTTATCGTCTTGAGGTAGGGAAAGTAGCGGATACCGCTTTAATTACGGAAAGTTACTAGTATTCATGCTAGGAAATAATAAAACCGGAAAGATCATAGTTTGGCATGTAGGATGCGAACAAATAGCGTAGACGTATAAATTGTGAACATTTACGATTTTCGTATTGGGAATTGTCGTGCTGGTAGAATCGGGTCATGTCATGCCCGTAGGGTTGTTTGTTGTGTGTATCTGTTGTTGTTTGTGTTGTTTGAGCGGATAATAAATAACGAACATGGAAACGAATAGGATTGAACTAGTGTTACTTGTTGACGACTTGAGTGGTTATTTCCCGTTGTCTCATATGTTGAACGGTGGGAAGGTTGGGAATTGGATACCAGCTAAACCGGTGGGGTTACCTCGTTGAACGTGGTGTCGGAAAGTGATGGTAAGTGCGTGACGGTTATGAGTGTGTTTAAGAGTCTAATAAGATTATACTCGGTGTTGCATGATGTGACTGTGTGTGGGCAAGTGTGCCATGTTTGATTACGTGAACCCTTGGTTGTGATATGACCGGGTGAGTGATAGACTGGCTGTGTGCTATGTTGAGATGGTCCCGTTGGTATACCGAGACCATCAGTGGATTGTGATGTGTGTTATATCCTGTTTGGGTGTCCCCAAGAGACGGCGTAGCCGGAATGGACTTACACCAAGGGATAGTTCCGGTGAAGTGTATCGAGGCGAAGGATGGCGTGATCAGTACCCGATGACTCGTAGTCCGGGACGAGGTTCGACCAAGGTGTGTGCCGGTCCTGTACGTGTTGTGAGAGATGCCCCGAGTCCATGTGATGGGATGCCCCACGTCTGTGTGCGTGGAAGACATCCGGCTGATGATATTACCGGTTTGGTGCGTAAGATATAGTTGTGCCCTCGTCTGTGTGCGGGGAAGACATCGGACTGGGGGATTTCTGGTCGAGGATGTTACCCTTAGTCTGCGTGCGGAAGAAGATATAATTGTGCCCTCGTCTGTGTGCGGGGAAGACATCGGACTGGGGGATTTCCGGTCGAGGATGTTACCCTTCGTCTGTGTGCGGAGGAAGATATAGTTGTGCCCTCTTCTGTGTGCGGGGAAGACATCGGACTGAGGGATTTCCGGTCGAGGATGTTACCCTTCGTCTGTGTGCAGAGGAAGATATCGGGACTGATGCAGTATGATCCAGTACGATATAAGTGGATGTGTGCATCCAGTGGTATGGCTTATGCCGTTAGACGACATCTGAGTGTGTCTCGCTTGTGCCTTATTATGGCGGTTTGGTTGTGTGCTGTCCTACGACATCTGTGTGTGTCTTACTATGTGCTTATTTCTCACTGGTTGGATGTGTGCATTTCATGAGTATGTTGTGTTCCGGTACGACATACGTGGAACGGGTTGAGATAGCCGTAGGCGTTGGAAATGATTATACCACGATTAGGGTGGGTCTGCTGGGTGAGCTATGCGTATTGTCTGCCTTTGTGCCTTGGGTTAAGTGTGACTTTGGTCTTGTGAGGGTGTTTGGTGACTCGAGATGGTTGTACTTGAATCCTGCGTTGCAGTGCGAGTTCGCACGTGTGGTTGGTTGTGAGATGACCATAGGTGTTGTTCATTGAGAATTATTAGGTGATGGGTGTCAATAGCTAGTTGGGGAAAGTGGTATGAGTTTGGTTCGTTGTGAGTTTGTGTTACGGGTTGTGCCTGATGGAAGGCTATGTGTCGTCTTAGAGTAACTGTTTTAATTCGACTTTTAATAGTTGTGCTTTACTAGTATGCCCTAATTGGACGGTTACCCGTGGTGATGAACTGTGGTTCAAGAACCTTAACTACTTTTCCTACTGAGCGTAAGCTCACCCCCTTACCTTGTTGTATTTCAGGTGTTGAGCGGGATCTATACTAGCAGGATTCTCGGAGCTCGGGAGCTAGCGAGGGTTTAGCTAGTGTCTAGCGAAGTACTGGTTAACTGTTGAACTATTTTTACCATTGTTTTTATCGAGCTGCGACTCGCGGTATTGTTTAAAGTTTTGAACCACTATTTGGGACTTAATTTGGCTTACTTTCATTTAAATTTATTATTGTTTTAGTTCACGTCTCGAGTCCGGTCAAAACCGGATTTGGGGCGTGACACTAAAGGTAGTACCTAGAAAGACGCCTTGAGTAAGCCCTCAGTATCTAGGTCGTAGGATGTGCAGTCCTCCGGTCTAGTGACCTATTCTAAGCCCAGAACGAGGTCGCAAAATAATCCGTTAGCGGTAGAATGGTGGAATGTCAACCCACCTAAGGGCATAGTACCGGGAGTCAAGAAGACTAATAATTAAATTTATTATTCTCTTTGACTGTTTCTGTTTTTTTATTCCGAGGACTACTCTCTTTTTGGTTCTAAAGGTTTTTGCCTTTTAGCTCCATTGCCGGGAGCTCCTTTGTAATCATTGGTTTTGGTATTTTCGACCTAGAGATGCTTTTCTCCTTGAAAAGTTCTCTTTTTACGTAATAAATTTTTCTGCGCTGCTCAAAAAAAAAATTATTCAAAACTTTCATGTTACTTAAAGGACATATATGAAAAGATCCTAAGGTGTCTCTCGTTTTCTCTATGTGCCCCAATGGCGTCATCATCGGTACTCTTCTCCAATTTGATGCCACCATCCACTCCTCCACCATTATCGTTGGTAGCTCTTGCTTCAACATCTCTATCGCAACCCCTCACGAGGTTACCCAACAAAAGAGTGTACCCCGGACGCCATTACGGTCGTGTCTACTCCCAGCGTACCATCCACTCTATTGATCGGCACTACGGTTTTCGCTCCTCAGGTGGGGGAGACCTTTCGAATGGATTCCAAGCACGACTAACTCCACCAAGGGACCCCATCGAAGGCCGTCACATGCGTCCTAGGAAACCGCTGGTTCACAAACAGACCCAATCATCGTCTCGTATCCCAACAGCGGAATGGCCTCCCTCAGCGTCGGGGAACCCAACCTCTTCTTCCTCGTAGATGGTATCCAACGGGGCATTGTTGCTTACTCTTTTCTAATGGGCACCTGGGTCACCAAGGTACTCCCCACCGTTTACATCTCAAAACTTGTATCGTGATGTCGTACCTCAAAGATGTTCAGTACACATTTGCGACATGTTATATTCTCCCAGATGAAGATGTTATCATTGACGTGCCTCACATGTAAAGCGATCACACATCCTCGGTTTTCCTAACGTACGGGATGACGAGACGACTATTGACGTAGATGCTATATAATGGGGATGTCATGCTACATATTTTAATGAGTGGATCGGATCCATCGCCTGAGAGACTGGTCATCCAAGATCTAACTATATGGATGTATGGTTTCTTCTTCGCATCAAAAAAGGCTAGGGATCGGGTGAGGCATGATGAGCCATAGTGCTTTAGAAAAACACCTCTCATCCTGGATAACCTACCAAGTCGTGGCCTTACCCTCCCTAATATGTATCAGATCCAACTATGGGTCCAAATTTGGGGGCTTCTCCCAAATATACTAATGACGACTTCTCGTACCACCGTGAGCAACAATTTTGGAGTGTGTGTGAAGGTGCACTAGGACAATTTGGGCCTCTACCGCGGAGGTAAAGTTAGAGTCTGCTTCTGACATGAATTATTGTCCTCTACATCGCTCAATGGTTCTCTAGTTAAAGGAGTTTCCCCAACCGATTCGGGTAAGCATAACACATGAGCGGCTCCAACTCTTTTGCTTCAATTGTGGTTGTCTAGGGCACCATGCTCATGAGTGTGACACATCATTATCGGAGACCGCAAGAATTTACCTCTCCCTCGCGGCCGATGGACTTGCCAAGATTGGAAAACCAATCACCAGGGACTGGAAGGCCCTACCGCCCCAGACCTCTTAGAGTTTCCCCTAGTTTCTCTCCTTTGCAGCCTATTGGACAGAAAATGATGTCCAATGTCCTGCCTAAGTCACCAGCAGAGGACAGAAAACTTCAATACACTTCTACGGTTCAGGGAAAACAAAGGGGATCCACCGGGGTTCTTGTTAATGTGCAAGAGATCAAGATAGGTAATTACCAATCTAATCTGAAGAGCCATACGATTTCAGTAGTCAGGGGGAGCTCGTAGAGACTCTCTATATATGATTTTCAACTGGTTCACACCCGGGAGGACAATCATGCAAGCCCGATTAATATGTCCGACCCGATCACACCCGTAGTAAAAGTCCGATAGGTTTTTGTATTCAAGTCGGACCGTAAGGGGTCCGTATTCTCATCAAGTTGGAGCTTGAGATGGTGCTGATCAATCTTCATCCATGTTCATAAGAAGGTATCCCATTCCCGTGTCTGACTTGAGTTGTTCGGTTTATTTGCTCTATGGATTTCTACTTCCCTTCCTAGATTAGAGACTACGAAAACACTCATTTGGGAATTTCTAGCCTCCAACAGGATGTCATACGCAGTGGCGGATTTAGCTTTCTTATCTTGGGGGGTGGGGGGCACTATTACATTTTTAAAATCATAAGTAACATAAATATAATCCTACAGAAAGTCGATATGACATAAAAAGTTTTGTTAAATGACTAATTATCAAATAGTACGACGTCAAGTTTGAAATTTTTGTAAACCATTTTCATTGTTACAATAAAAAATATATATTTCTCGATGTATATGATTATAATGTCATACGCCATAGTTGGTTAGGCTAATCTCTAATATCAGGAACACAGTCTAAAATATATTGTCCTTTTTTCGATATTTGTTATAAAACTTTAACAATTGATTTCCAAACTTTTTTTTTATCAGTTTTCTCATAAAAAACTATCTAATTTGTCAATTTTTCTTTCTTAACGGGATAGGTAGTCATAATTTTTTTGAAGTATCTCTACATGTGTATATTATTTTTACATATAATTTAAAGTTTAAATTGATAAGAATATCTAAATACCTAAATAATAGATTAAATAATAATCATTTTCATTTAAAAACTCTAAATAGATGAAAAGATTACAAAACTTCAACAAAATTGAAAATTTCAGGGAGGCACGTCCCCCTCAGCCCCATGTAGATCCGTTTGTGGTCATAAGTTCTAATCGAAATACTGACATGATGGAAGCTTATATTCACCGGTTGGGTGTGTGGAGGAAGAGGAATAAGGAACAACACCGTCCCGTAAAAGAACCATGGCTCCCTAGCTCGAATACCGTCCAACGCGACTTCGGAAATGAAGTAAAAAGAAATTATCTTGTACGCTAACGATTGGACCGTCAAACCCCTCACACTCCATACACAATAGCTATCTCAGTACAAAGAGATCGGTGCCTTACACGTTTATCAGCAAGGAGTCGACCGACGATGGCATATCTGTACCGAGTGTCATCCAAAGCTGGGTCCGTGTTGGCCAAAACCTCTATAACCGCATTGTCGTCGTCAAACGTAGCGTGTTGTGTCTATCAAAGGAGACCTTGGTAAGATTCGCCTGAACGAAATCCAGGCTGGTTGGAGGAGGCTTCGGGGATGGATATGGTGTAGGCGTTGAAGAGTGGTAGTGACGATTTGGGCGTTCCCTTAACAAAGGACGCATTGCATGTTGCTTTGGCGGTCATAGGTTGTAAGAAAGGGTGAGAGTAAGGACATGGGGCTGTTATCGCGGCTTTGGGGGTCAGTAGCAGCGACGATCGACAAGGTTGAAATAAAGGTTTCGGGAGCTGATGAAGATGGTGGGATTGGCGGATTGTCCACTAGAGTGTAAAGTGGAGAGGTCATGGTCGGAGTAAAGTGAAAAGGGGAAGTTGAAAAAGCGGACAAGGTTGAAGGGGAAGGAAGCTCCATGAAGCTCAAGCTAAAAGAGGAGGAAAGGATAGAGAGGCTTACCATCATTAATACAATCCTCGAAAAGAGGGAGAAGAGTGAAAGACACGACAAAGATAGCACGCGAAGAAAATGGCTCAAGACTAACAATCTAATTTTTAATTTAAAATAGGGTAAATTTCATCTCACTACCCTAAACTTTTCTTTTTTGCATTTCACTACCCTAATTTTATTTTTTTGGCATCTCACTACCTTAGAATGAGATTTTTGCCACTTTAGTACTTATCATTAATCTTTTGTATATTTTTGGACGAAAAATAGTCATGTGCTTTGCACATGACCTTTATTTTTTAAAAAATTCCAAAACTACCCTTAAAGTCAATATTTGACCTTTCAAATCATACATGTCTTCTTCACTTCCCTCACCACACGTCCTACATGTCTTTTTCAAGGAGCCGCTTGACCTCTCCCGATTCACATCCCCGAGGACCTCTCTGCGACGGAGCTCATTGATTTTTTTGAGTATATATATATTTTTTAAAATAAGATCTATTTTTTATAAAATAAGAAATTGATTTTTATAAAATAAACAAATAAAAAGAAATTTTGGAAACCAATGACATGTTTTTGAAAATTTGAATGTTAATGAGGGTATTGTGGACTTTTTAAGCGTATTGAATGGAAAATTAACGACGGGTTTGAAAGTAACAAAAATCTAATTCTAGGGTAATGAGCTGTCAAAAAATAAAATTATAGTGGTGAGATGCAAAAAAAAAAAAAGAAGAAGAAGCTTAGAATAGTAAAATATAATTTATCCTTTAAAATAGGGAAATTTCATAAAATATGCCTCATAATGGTATAAATTGGTTTTCTATGCTAGTATAACTTAAAATTTGAAAAATATGCTTTACAATTGTTTTAGGACAATAATACCCTCATTTTAAATTAAACAAGATAATTCATAGTTTATTAATTCATTTAAATCTATTTTCAAAATAAATATTCAGCTTTTTAATCAAATATTTTATAAATTTTATAAATTATTAAAATTATATTTTATTTTCTTAAAAATCAAATTGTTTTGATAAATATTTTTAAAAATATAATTCAACGATAAATTTTCAAACAAAAATATTATACTTCATTATTTTTTTCATTTTTATTAATTATTAAATTCTATTTTTTACAAATCGGATTATTTTGATAAATATAATTTGAAACATTATTAAATTTTATAACTTTTGAAAAATAATTTCGATTTTATAATAAAATATATTTTATACAATTTTATTAGTAATTCAATTAGTATTTTATTTTTAAAATTTTAATTTGAAAAATAAATTAAAATTTAAAATATTATTTTCATAATTAATAAAATATATTATAAATTTAATTATATTTAAAATTTATTTATCAAATAATCTGTTTTTATTAAAATAAAAATAAATTCAGATTTGATTTTAATAATTAATAATATAGAAAAAAATATTTTTGTATAAAGAATATTCTGTCCCTTTATATATTTATATATTAGAAAAGAAATGTTGTTGATATTAGTATTTATAAAAATCATATTTGAATTTATTTAAAAAACAGAATACTCTGATTTTTTTGAGTTAAACCGTGCAATTGTATTAAAATAGAATAGGAAAGTTTGGTGGGTACTTGAAATGTACGCCACCTACAAAGGGATAAACCAAGCTGGATGGGCATGTACTCATACTCCATCGACATAATGTAAAACAAATACGAAATATAACTGAAACAAAAGCAGGAAAGTCGGCTCTAATGCAAAGTTGCGGAAGAAGGGGGAGTCTGCGATAGCGTCTTTCAAAACCGGTACAACAAACTTCTTCCAATTGGTACGAGGCGGAGCCAGCCACGTTGAGGGAAACACTGGTGGACCTCCATCTCCCCCAGTATGTCAGCGTGCGTCGTCCTCCCTTGAGTGATACTGGTAGGGCTCCTAAACACGGGATTGCTGACACCGGACTGGCAGGGGAGAGAAACATCAACTGAGGATGGTGCCGTCTCCATCCATCCGCCGGGGAGGGGCCAAAGTTGACCCACCCCTCCCCGGGCCACCTCGGACTCATTCCTTCAGGCGGGGGTGCTTGGCGCCCCCCGCCGCTGTTGCATGTGAGTCCCCGTCCGACCTTGTTGAGTCCTCAGACTCGATCTGATCTTCCTCCCTCGCTAGGCGTTTTTTCCCAGAGATCGTCGGACTCAGCTCCTTATTTACCCCCTCTGACGGCATTGCCTCGGCTTCCGTCTCAAAAGACTGCTCCTGCTCCCTGCCGGACCAGTACATCGGCGACGGGGTCCGGGGTCCCCCCCGACCCCCTTTGTTCCGAGCTTCCCCATAGTTCCAGTTCGTGCCCGGGATCGCCTTCCCATGCTTGGCCTTCTCTAAGGCTGATCTCGGGTCCCCCGGAGCTCTCAGAGAGTGGCCCCTGGTTCCTCCCGGTGCCGGGCATGATGGAAACCGATGGCCCGCACAGCTACAGCCATAGCAGTGGTCCGGTAAATACTCATAGGAAATTTGAAGTAGAGTCCGTACATGCGATTCCGATAGACGGAACCAGATTTGGCTCTGCAGCGGCTGCCGGATATCTGCTCGGATTCTGACCCGCATGAAGTCCCCCCAGCATCTTCTTGCCGCATCCACGTCCACAGCTTGGGAGGTGCCCAAGGCATTGCCGATCCGGAACCCCACCTCTCTGTTCCAAGCCCCCACTGGCAAATTGGAGACTCTGGCCCATACCGAGAACTGATGAAAACTCAGTTCGCTTACCCGCATGTGGGCTCGCAGATCCGTGAACAGGACCAAGGACTCCCAGAACGCCCAGGGCTCCCCTGCTAGGACCCGCGTCCGCTCCCGCGCAATACGGAAGAAGAAACCAACCACGCCCTCCTCCAAAGGACGGGCCTCCACCTTCAGCCCCCACAGGTCCTCCATCCGGTCCACCAGAGACCTCCAGTAGAACCGCTTTGATGTTAAGACCTTGGCAGCCAGAGCAAAGCGAAAGTGCTCCTCACCCTTGGCCACGTCCCCAGTCGGGACGACCACCTCCAAGATACTAAGGAAGGAGAGTTGAGCATCCAACTCCGGCAGCTCCCCCGTCTCCCCCGGTTTGTCCCCGAGACCTGGCTCCTGTTCCCCCCCAATAGACCTGGCTACCGGCCGACGTTCGTGATCCCGAACCTCCTGCCTCCCTTCACCAGTCCCAGCCCGACCAGCCCCGTATCGGCTAGCCCACCTAGCCACATCTCCCGGGCCGGTCCCTCCGGATCTGCCACCACGGCCCACCCGAGGAACCCAATTGTTCGGGTCCAGGCCCACACGTCTAGCATCCCCCATGAAGGAGCTCCCGCAGCCCAGTCCGGGCCCAGCTCCCGGCCTAGCACCCCTAGGGTTCTCG
Organism: Erodium maritimum; assembly: GCA_963921825.1. Classification (NCBI taxonomy): domain Eukaryota; kingdom Viridiplantae; phylum Streptophyta; class Magnoliopsida; order Geraniales; family Geraniaceae; genus Erodium; species Erodium maritimum. The sequence continues at coordinate 50,268,162 of OY997594.1, read as the reverse complement.
TCAGCCTCGACCACCGCCTTCCCGTTCCGCCGCCTTCGTTCCAGCGCCTCCGGCGATTCCCTAACCGTCTCCTCCGAGTCCTGCCGATCTCCTGCCGGTGGCCTGCCTCCGAAACCGTCCCCATGCAGCACCCCAGCCGGCCGAAAGTGAGACCCCCGGCGAGGTCTCCTCTGTGTCACACTCCCCGGCCGGTCCTCTCCTCCCCGGACCGCCATCCCCGGCGCCCTAGACGTCGCGAACACCATGTCCTGCATCGGCCCGATTCGCATCCAGGATTCCACCGGCGAGGAATCAGCCCTCGCCGCCTCGATCCCATCACCGTCTCCCGAGGATAAGTGCACCACCTGCACCGCCGCCGGCCCCGCGCACCTCAGCCCTCTCTCTCGGCCAAAAACCACAGAGCCCGTCGCTCCGCGTACCTCCACAGCCCCGGCGTCTTCGCTTCCTACCGACGCTGCTTCCCCCGTCACCACTAGCGGCTGCGTCTCCGCTGACATCGCCTCCTCCGGCTCCTCCCACTCCTCCGGTCCGACAGACAAGGATGATAGTCGTCCGTTCTCCATACTCTCTCTCACCGAAAGCTTCACAAACCAAATCTAGGGTTTACAGAGAAAACGCACTAGACGGCTAATAATTTTAGAAAGATAATTAAATTTATAATATATTTTATTAATTATAAAAATCAGATTTTAATTTATTTTTCAAATTATATTAAAAGTAAAATATGAATGTAGTAACTAATAAAATTGATTTTTATAAAAATAATATTTTGTTCAATTTTATAAGTTACTACATTCATATTTTTTTAATTATGAAAGTCGGATTTTAGTTTATTTTTTAATTATATTAAAATTAATTATGAATGAGGTAACTAATAAATTTTATTTTTATAAAATTTAATTATCTTTCAAATTATATTTATCAATATAATCCGATTTTAAAAAATAGAAATTAAAATAGGAATATAATAATTAATAAAACTGAAAAAAAATAATGAAGTATAATATTTTTGTTTGAAAAATTATCGTTGAATTATACTTTTAAAAATATTTATCAAAATTTTTTGATTTTTAAGAAATAAATATAATCTAAAAATATTTTATTTAAAAGCTAAATATTTATTTTGAAAATAAATTTAAATGAATTAATAAACTATGAATTATCTTGTTTAAATTATAATGAGGGTATTATTGTCTTAAAACAATTGATAAACATATTTTTCAAACTTTAAACTGTACTAGCATAGAAAACAAATTTATAGCATTATGAGGCATATTTTATGAAATTTCCCTTTTAATATAATTTTAAAAATAAACTAAAATCCGACTTTCATAATTAAAAAAATATGAATGTAGTAACTTATAAAATTGAAAAAAATATTATTTTTATAAAAATCAATTTTATTAGTTACTACATTCATATTTTAATTTTAATATAATTTGAAAAATAAATTAAAATCTTATTTTTATAATTAATAAAATATATTATAAATTTAATTATCTTTCTAAAATTATTATCAGAGTATTCTGTTTTTTAAATAAATTCAAATCTGATTTTTATAAATATTAATATCAACAACATTTCTTTTCTAATATATAAATATATAAAGGGACAGAATATTCTTTATACAAAAATATTTTTTTCTATATTATTAATTATTAAAATCAAATCTGAATTTATTTTTATTTTAATAAAAACAGATTATTTGATAAATAAATTTTAAAGATAATTAAATTTATAATATATTTTATTAATTATGAAAATAATATTTTAAATTTTAATTTATTTTTCAAATTAAAATTTTAAAAATAAAATACTAATTGAATTACTAATAAAATTGTATAAAATATATTTTATTATAAAATCGAAATTATTTTTCAAAAGTTATAAAATTTAATAATGTTTCAAATTATATTTATCAAAATAATCCGATTTGTAAAAAATAGAATTTAATAATTAATAAAACTGAAAAAAATAATGAAGTATAATATTTTTGTTTGAAAATTTATCGTTGAATTATATTTTTAAAAATATTTATCAAAACAATTTGATTTTTAAGAAAATAAAATATAATTTTAATAATTTATAAAATTTATAAAATATTTGATTAAAAAGCTGAATATTTATTTTTAAAATAGATTTAAATGAATTAATAAACTATGAATATCTTGTTTAATTTAAAATGAGGGTATTATTGTCCTAAAACAATTGGAAAACATATTTTTCAAATTTTAAGTTATACTAACATAGAAAACAAATTTATACCATTATGAGGCATATTTTACGAAATTTCCCTTTAAAATATAAGCTTTGTTCGTTTGATTCTTACCTTTACAATTGTACCATATAGTATTACCATAACTACCATTCAATCACTCAAAGAACACAGGTACATGATCATACAAAACAAAATCATTCAAAGCATGGATTATATTTGTATTCGTGGGATCAATCAACTTGATTATCCAAATGAAGGTCAAAGTCATATCTTTGTACAATATTTCCACAACAGTAGGGATATTTTCTAAAAAAACTATAAAACTATTGATGAAGTGACAAATAAACCTTGTCTCTCAAAAGGTGTCTGGCTTTGATGGCTTTAAGTGGACTGTCACTTCCTAGAGCCGCCAGAAGAAGATGAAGAAACAAGGCCTCTCTTTTTTCCTAGCTTCCATTAATCTCCTCTTTATAGTTTCACTTCAGCAAGAGAAGACTCTCCCGATAAGGATACACAAAGAATTGAGGGTTGAATGTATATTTGGAAAGCAGACCAATGATGTTGTTATTATAATCACAGAAAGACACCTCACCATCTGCCCAAACAATCAAATCCCCATTCATGCTGACATAAAATGGCCTCCCTATATTGCCATCAGACATATCCAGCTTCACCATTAGCTTCCAGGAAGCTTCAACTCCATATTCACTCATTACCCACACACATAACAGTTGATCCATGTATGCAGCCTCATGCCCAGCTCTGTGGAGAGTAAATTGTGCCATGGCCAACTTATCACCACCAAAAAGCAACAAAGTAGCTTCTTCAGCTATATCTCCCCCACCTCTCCTTGGATAATTCATCTGAGGTATTTGCAGGTCTTTGAAGGCTTCATCTCTCATATCAAAGGACACCAAGGATCTATGAAAGAGTCCATTATCCATTACGGTTTTACCGTAGGCAATCCAGTGGAGTGATCCATGCACCAGATGTGGAGAGTAAATGGTGTCAAATTCACAGAGAGGGACCCATACTTTAATGGTCCTCCATAACCCTGTTTTCAAATCGAAAATCTCTGAAACAGATGGGACCCAAGAAGGTTTTGAAAACCCAATTCTCATAACCTTAACGTTATGCCTGAGGTCCATTCCAACCCCAAATATAAAGGTTAGATTTTTAGTAAACAATGTTGGGGGAAGATTCTTACTGGTATCGATACTTGGGTTCCAAAGAATCAATCTTTGATTGAAGATGGCTCTTCCAGACTCTCTGTACCATGTTTCCTTCAAAAGCAAAAGCAATCCATCGCAAGAAGAAACCTGTTTGGCTTCTGATGTTGGTCGAAAAACAGGGAATACAGGTTGAAGATGACCATCAACGTCTGTGTACACAGTGTCCGACATTTCATCACAGGTCCTATCAGCAATCACAACCTTCTTGGTTTCATAATGGTTGTGACGATAGGTTTGGTACTGAATTGCAAAAGAATGGGTGGACAAGATGGTGTACCAGGCCTTCTTTACGGTTCTGCATTTTATCACAGACTTGAGTGGCAGCTTTTGGAAGATTAGGAACCATAGGTCTGTAGGTAGGTTAGCCATTCCTTCACTTTCCTTCTATGGAGAGTCGAGACTTTCGGGAAGACAGAGACAGGAGAAAAGACCAGACAGGAAGCTTTGAATAGTCGGGTTTAAATAAGTACCGATAATGTTTCTTTTTTAATAATTTATTTTATTTGATAAAATGATTTTGTAATTTTAAATTTAACGGAAAAATGAGTAGCGAACTAGGGTTCGAAATGAGGGGTTTTGTCTTGAATGTTGAGTAGGGGTTGCAGAGAGAGGGAGTTTAGAACGGGAAAGAGGAGGACTCGATTAGGAAACGGCTTCGGGAGAGGTATTGGGTTGAGAAGCAGACATGGGTGCAGCAACAAGTAACCATCGTCAAAGAGATAGACGAACATCATTTTGCTTTGGTAAGACTTGAAATGGAGCAACTGAAATATTTCCACCTGAAAAGAAACGAGGTAAGCTTGTTATGAATTTGAAGATATTTCATCAAATTCATCTCTTCATCCTCATTTGAAGAAATTTCATCAATTTTTATGAATTTTAAGTGTAATTCATGCTTTCTTATCCTGATAATTTGCATCCACTTTTTGTTCATCGACATTAAATCTGAAATGCCCATGTTATATAAAGTATCAACCATGGAGGTCATTTTGGAGTCATGATTTGATATGCTTACAAGTTGTTGATAATACTGTGGATGTGATCATTTACCTATGGATTTATTTTATTATTGACTGAATAAAAGTCATTTAGTTTTCTGTCTTCTGTGACTGTTGAAGTCTTAACTATGATGGTAGTTACCCTAAGGTACAAGTATGTTTCATCTGACCTCCTTGTGATTACAAACTGATGATGTTTTGTTTTGAAATTGGACTGTATAAATATATATTGTTCAGTGGTTTTCAACTAATATTGTCATGCTATACTACATGAAGCCAGCCACTTCCTGTGGGCCATTTTAGTTTATTCTTGAGCCGAGATGTTGATACATAAGTATTGGTTGCATCAGGCTAGCGGTGATGTCTGCATTCTTTTTCACTGGTGTTCGTTGTTATGGGTCCTCACCTTGTAGTTGGTAAAGCTTCTCTGAGGGACAATGCATGATCCTGTGGAATCTATCTTTAGGTATCTCATGGAAAAAAATTGCATGATAGTTGGCATCTTTACTTAAATGCTGTGCATGACTCCTGGGTCTACTTACTGATGTAGGTTTCTATTGGCATTATAATTTTATTGTGGATTATAGGATCTCCTCTCCCCACTTTGGTTGGTCTTTCGCTGCCTTCCACCAAATGCTTGTCAAAATCCATCTCCACTACTCCTTCTGCCGGCGATCAATCTTCCTTTGAATCTGGAGACACCGAAAAGACACATCGCATTGTCCCCCATCTTCCTCTCCACTCTGTATGCGAGAAAATGAGTCACTTCCCGTCTCGTTCAGCGAACTCAGGTCCGAAATCGAAGAGGAGCTTCAGTTCAGTCTCCGCAAATGCCAACAACAGCAGTAGCAGCAACGACAAGAGAAAAAAGAGCAACCAGAAAACCCTAGGCATGGCCTGGGGCGCCAATTCCGTTTCCTCTTCCCGCTCCTCCTTCCGCAGCTCTCCGTTTTCCAATTTCGGGAGGTATACCCACCGATCTCAAGATTTTTTAGGGGAATTTGTATTATAAGAACCACAAGTCTTAGCATTCAAAACTTTGTCGATTGATTATTGGAATTGAGATAGTTGTTTCATTCAATTTCCAGGAAATTTTGAATTCTGATTGTCATCATCTAGTTTTAGTTGTTGTTATACATTTTTCTCTTTTTGGTTTTAATTATTTTCGTAATTGTTGTTGTTTGGTGTATGTAGTTACATGGAAGTGAAGAATCAGAAACTTCACAACCAGTTCGATGCCGAAGTTGCAGGTTCTTCACATAGTGGGTCCAGTTCTGGGAATCCTATATTCAGAGGTGTTACCATTTTTGTTGATGGTTTCACAGTTCCTTCGAGTCAGGTACGATTCTTACTTATAGTTCTATTTGCTGGATGGTTAAAAAAATGTTTTTAAGTGAACTTAGCATTCTTTTGTTACCATTCACTATTAACTAAAGAATTTAGTGGACTTGGAAATGGAAAATGTAAAATTTCAGACATTTTCTTTTGAATCTAACACTTCAGTTTTTCATTGACCTTGATATTGAATTGTTGTAGGAACTGCGAGGCTACATGGTGAAGCATGGTGGGCGATTTGAGAATTATTTTTCAAGGCATCGTGTCACCCATATCATCTGTAGCAATCTACCCGATAGTAAAATCAAGAACCTTAGGTTCGTTCATATTGTTTATCTTACTATATTAGTTCTATTCTTGTGAGGTGATAAAACATAATTTGGTTCTACTTGATTTCTGTTTCTTATTGGTACTTGTTAATATAGGTCCTTCAGTGGTGGTCTCCCCGTGGTTAAACCCTCATGGGTGTTGGACTCGGTCACTGCTAACAGACTTTTGAGTTGTAAGTTATTTGTTTTTACCATTCTGGATATTTATTAGTGCACATTGTTTGTATAATGATGTAGCAAATATTAAACTACACGAGGATTATTCATCATTCTTGGTCACTGTATTTGTGGATTTACTACTGGTTTGTCTTTTGTTTAGAAAGTAAAAGCCGAGTAGGCATCTTTACACATCAACCGTTGCTCTTTTTGGAAGTCTCTTCTTGTTTTTTTGACCTGTCACAATTGATTGTTTTCTTCCTTTTTTGCTCCTTAAAGGGGTTCCTTACCAACTTGATCAGGTTGCTAGTAATCAACCCAAGCTGTCTGCATTCTTTGCTATGAAGAATTGCCAACTTGTTGAGGGTTCTTTGAATGCTACTACCACCACTACTACTACATGCCAAGTAATTCATGAAATTGAGGATTCAACATTGAGGGGTGACACACCAAAAGATGCAAAATTTTCTGCTGTGGATAAATATCTGGAACACGAAATGCTACTTAAGGTAGAATCTGACGAACCCATGCACGAGAATGATAGCTCAACTATGATCAAGGAGCCATCTAGTGGTGGTGAAGAATGTTATGGTGCAGAAATGGCAAATCCAAGTAATGTAATTGCAGAAGAGAACAATGTGGAAACTAAACTTCAACCTAGTCCCCAGCAACCCTCTGGTTCAGTTAGTGCTCAATGCTCTGACGATCAAAATGCAAAAAATTATTCTAGGTCTGCAGTTTCTGGGTCCATCAATCAGCGTCATTCAACTCTTGGGGACCCAAATTTTGTGGAGAACTATTTCAAGGTGATGAATAAAATCCAATAATATTAGTCTATTACTTGATGCTCCAAAATATTTGTATTAATAATACTTAACATGGCTTCTTTTTATGCACTTTTTTTGCTATTCTTTCCTGATTGATCATATATGCTAGTTAAATACCATTTAGTTATCGTTAAAGCTATAACTAATACCGTTATATATCCAGCATTCATATTCTTACCAAGCTTTGGTTCTGCAGTATTCAAGGCTTCACTTCATAGGAACCTGGAGAAACCGTTATCGTAAGCGTTTCCCCAACATGTCTATTGGATCCAAATGCTCATCTTCTAATGGAACTGGTGTTGCTAATTCTCGGAAGTCTGTTGTTATCCACATTGACATGGTAATCTCCACAATCTAGGATTATGGAGGAACTTCTTATCGACACATTTGTTTCTTATACTTATAGATAATCTATTTATCAGTCTTTAAATTCAGATTTGGGCACAATTAGGAAAGAAAGAACTATTTCCAATAGTGTGCTAGATATCTAGTTCAAACCTGAACTAAATGTATTCCCAAACAACCCTTATATGATGGTGGTGCTATTATGCTGCTTCAGGACTGTTTTTTTGTCGCCGTGGTTGTTAGGAACCATCCCTAGTTACAGAATAAACCTGTAGCAGTATGCCATTCGGACAACCCAAAAGGAACTGCTGAAATTTCATCTGCAAACTACCCTGCTCGGGATTCCGGTTTGTCTCGATGAACCGTTTTTATATTTGTTGCTGAATTACTTATGGTAGAGAATTATATTTTTCTTGTATTCAAATGACCATTTAATTGTGTTTATTAGGAATCAAGGCTGGGATGTTTGTTAGAGATGCAAAGGCTCTTTGCCCCCAGCTTGTTATTGTTCCTTACAATTTTGAAGCTTATGAGGAGGTAGGTACAATTAGAGGGTTCTAGCTGGATTTGTATTGTGTATGAGATTTGCTTCATCTATCAGTCGGATACCCTTCTCCTGACAGCATATGCATTTAGGTTGGGAATCTAACATCTACGTCATTATTCAGCTTTCCCTTGCAAATTAACTTGTTCTTTTCTTTTGCTTGATTGTTACTTTGTCCTACTGTGTTGGTTCCCCCAAGTGTCTTCTCTGCCCTCTTTTGTTGTTTTCTCAAAGTGTCATCTTTGGCATTGCAGGTAGCTGATCAGTTTTACATCATCCTGCACAAGCACTGCAATAGAGTACAAGTCTGCTTCGATACATATTCTTAAAGGCTTGTCATTGATAGATGTATTATCGTTTATATTGTGCTTGCTATTGAACTTAGGCAGTAAGCTGCGACGAAGCATTTTTAGAAGTAATGGACTATGAAGAGGAAAACCTTGAGCTTTTAGCTTCAGCAATTAGGAAAGAAATTCTTGATAGTACAGGATGCACTGCTAGTGCTGGGATAGCTGGAAATATGCTCATGGCCCGCCTTGCCACGAGAACTGCTAAGCCAGATGGTCAATGTTACATCCCTCCTGAGAAGGTAATATTTCAGGAAGCACACTGTTTTCAATTACTTTTATTTCTCATAAGCATATTGATCTTCTTACTTCCAAAATAAATAATCTTCCAATTAATACTGATTTTGGTGATATATTACTAATTAAATTATCTTAGGTGGATGATTATTTTCACCAACTTCCAATCAAGGCTCTTCCAGGGATTGGCCATGTTTTAGAGGAGCGGTTGAAGAAGAAAAATGTTACAACTTGTGGACAATTGCGCTTGATTTCCAAGGTTATGTTTCATTTAAATTTTTATATTATATTGATGTGCAATTCTTTTTATTTTATTTGTGGTGCATTGTATTGATGTGTGGCCTTCAATCCTTCACATGCTTTAACATTATATTATTTTGCCCAAACAATGAATTGGATTTCAATTAACAGTTCCTCAAATTTCATTGTAAACATCCTTAGATACGGCAAGACAATTCAAGTTTGAATTGGCATGAATATTTTTTATATGATTTTTTTTTGCTAATGACAGAGTGTTATGGAGTGGAACTATTCATAGTTTTTTACAACAATTTCTTTGCCTATGTCCTAGAGAATTTATTTTGTGTTTGTAGTATGTATTAAGTGATGTTCAAGTACTTTACTGTGTACATCTTTCATTCTCCAGGGCTCTCTTCAAAAGGATTTCGGAATGAAAACTGGTGAGATGTTGTGGAACTATTGCAGAGGATATGACAATAGGCTGGTTGGAATGATTCAGGTTTGACTCTTGTTAAAGCCCAAACCAACCCAAAAGCTAAAGCTTATGGCTGGAGGCATCAATATACTTATCAAGTGGTCAATTCGCCCATACACTTTCAATGTGGGACACACACTTTAGCACTTCCCCTTCACGTGCTGGCCTCGCACGTGTTGCATGGGACACACACTTCAGCACTCCCCTCACGCGTTGCACACTAGGGCAGACTCACTGGCCCAAACCAGTTCTGATACCATGTTAAAGCCCAAACCAACCCAAAAGCTCAAGCTTATGGGTGGAGGCATCAATATATTTATTGAGTGCTCAATTTTTCCATACACGTTCAATGTGGGACACACATGGGAAGTGGGGAACGAGGTTCAGACAATCTTCAATTCCACAAAAGTTTATGAGAGAGGGTTGAGCTTTAAAAGAGTTAGAGGTCCCCTCCAACTCAACCCAATTTCCCACTTCATTCAGCCATGAGCAAAAGCTCTACATACCAAAATTTACAACTCGGAACACAGCTTTAATACACTCCTAGATACTTTTGGGATACATTAGGAGCTATTATAGTTCATTCACTCTTGTAACGGCCATATCATTTTGCCAAGGTCCACTTTTAGTGTGATCTTTTTCACATGCATGCAATGTACTAATTTTATGTCATATTTTCCAAAGCTAATTTGATAACTTAGTACAGCAGTTAATCCTTGGTATCAATTAATAAAGACCTTTGATAATGCACTTCGGAAGTTGAGTAGATAAAATTGAAGTATAATAGTATTTGTTTGAAAATCCATAAAGAGGATGACTACAAGCTCACTTTTCCCCAAAACAAAATTAGCAGGTTGATTTTAGTTTACCCCTCCTGTTATGACCTCCCTTTTCTTTCTCTTTGTTTATGCATTTTCCCTATAGTTTATCATTATCATTGTATCAAGCCTACTTACAGATAATGTGATCTGCAGGAAAGCAAGTCGATTGGGGCTGATGTGAATTGGGGTGTTCGGTTCAACGAAATGAAAGATGTTTGTACTCTAGCTTTGTTTAGAAAGCTTCTGTTATATTTTTAATTGGTTTAAGGAATTCACACATTAAATTTTCCAGTGTCAACACTTCCTCTTAAACCTCTGCAAGGAGGTTTCATTGCGCTTGCAGGGATGTGGAGTGCAAGGACGCACTTTTACCCTTAAGGTAACATCTTCTGGTTTAGTTTTATCACTCTTACCCTCAAGGACTGCTACTTATTTTCCAGGAGTCCTTTATAAGTTATCATACATTGGTTATCTTTGAGTATGTCTGTCATATTCTGTGAACTTGGGCTGTATTTTTAATGGCCTTTTTGTGTATTGACCTAGATAAAAAAGAGAAGAAACAATGCTCGGGAGCCTGCAAAATACATGGGCCATGGAGATTGTGAAAATTTGAGCCATTCCATTACGGTAGTGATAGATTACAGCATATTTTACTCGACATATAGGCAAAGCTTGGACATGTACATGAATATGAACGCTAATTTTTGTCTCGCTTCGCCTTACAGTTTTGGCTTTCATTTGAAATTTACTTACACTGCTGTCATGATAGGTCCCGGCAGCTACTGATGATGTTGAGGTTCTCCAAAGTATAACAAAACAGCTATACGGGTCTTTCCATGCGGGTGAGTAGTTGTGGTAAAATCTAAATATTACTATCACCAATAAATTGAAATATAAATTTGCATTGGGTTATGTGCACACAGCACTATGTACAGATTAAAGTCTGAGTTCCACTACGGTTTGGTTTTAATAGCATTCTCCTTTGCTAATGATATACATGTGCTCAGTTAGTTTATTGGTCTAAGCTTTTTATTGAATAAAAAAATGATCTGATATTCCAATAATTTCATGTTACCTGCTAACCATTTTTACTTAGATGTCAAGGATGTACGGGGTATTGGCTTGCAAGTTTCCAAGCTTGAAAATGTAGATACTGTTAAGCAAGGTAAGTGTTTTTTTTTGTTCTTAATGGTTTAATATGCTGGCTATATGCCTATTTTGGTGATATCACCCAACTATTATTTAAAGCCTGTTATTTATTCTCTCTGATAGTAAATTTATTTGTTAACTTCACTGTTTGAAGGGCTGGAAAGAAACTCTTTGAAATCATGGCTCACCTCTGCCACAACAAGGACAGAACTAAGTAACACGAGTAATAAAGGCAAGGAAAAGGTTAAAATAGGTAACTGATTTACAATTTGTGTACTGTTTAAACCATTTGTTAGATTTTGTTTAGTTCTGCAAGCTTGTGGAATTAAGATTTAAAAATGAGTCCACATCATGTTCATCCTTGTATTTTGAGAAGCATGAGTTCTGCACTGCATGTATCGTAGATTTCTTGTCATTGCCCTTCTTCATTACAGACATCAGTAGATTCATTAAGCATGTACATGTAAGTAACACTTAACAGTCACTAATATATGCCTGTGTTCCCGTGTCACCTGTTTTCCATGACAAAACAAATAGTTTTGAGAACCGTGAATATCTCAGTCTTGAGTATTCAAGGCAATCATTTGGTGGTTATTTTCTAACAACGTGCATGCCTTTTTTGTCCTTAAATGAATTTTGCTCACTGTATTTGTTTAGCGATATTCAGTTAATCTTTCAGATAAACTAAAAAAGTGCTTACACTGATGGAATCATGTTTCAGATCAAGAAGAGCAAAACACTGATAAGCCCCCTATTCAATTACATGCTAATTCGGTGGACAGTAATCTGTTCGATAGTGAAGCTTCTCCAAACCAGGTTCCAGCAATGCCACCTCTGTATGATCTTGATCTGGGAGTTCTAGAGAGTCTTCCTCCTGAACTCTTTGCAGAACTGAACCAGTTGTATGGTGGGAAGTTAAATAATTTTGTTGTTCAAAATAAAAGCAAAACTAAAAATAGCTGGTATTCATCTTGTGTCTTTTCAGAGGAACCAGCAAAAGGTGGGCTTATGTAATGTTGGTGATCAAATGCTTGGTATTATGATATAATTTCAAGTGTGTGACATACAGCTTGATTTTATTGATTTAGGTAAAATAAACGAAGGACAAGGCTCACGTTTTTTGGATCAGGTCACAACAGTAGAAAACCAGGTAACCTACTTTTACATTTTAGTTTTTTTGGGGATAGATCTCCTGGAAACAGCTTGCTCATACACAGCAACATTGTGAATAGATTGCTTGCAAGCCATTTACTTGTCTATTATGGCTTACATTTTAGCAAAGACCCCATCACACGTACAGGCCTGTCGTAGTTGTAGAATTGTAGCTTTGATCTTCTTACAGTCTCTTCCTTGCCCTAAAAGGAAAAAAAAAGGGAATTGTCGCATCCTGATTCTTGGTGACATCACATGTGGTGAAAAAAATACCAATGTTTCAGTGGGTTCCCAGAAAGGATAGGACTTAATTTTTTAAAGATTCCTGGGTTATGAGAGTGCCTGTGAGGAGTTATCTCTATGCATTTGGAGACAACGCTTAAATTGATGATATGCAGTTGCACAAATCAATGTTGGAAAACAGGTACAACTAGGACAACTTCACTAATAACCTTTTTCCTTTCTAGCTCCTATACAAGAAGACTTTGGAAGATAATGAAACCTCGCCTTTTTCTCTGTACAATTATCATAATCTTTTTTCTGATAGGCAAAACATAGCAAAAATTTATTAATCGGGGTATCTGGTTTCAAGACGAAACCAGAAAGTCGACAGCTACAGGGAAAAACTACTATCATAAACTTCTTATATTCTGGACGGTAGGAATTTGCATACATGGACAATTAATTAGAATTACAGGTATGGCCTACTGGGTCTTGCCATACCAAGAAAATCTTTGATATTTCACTGGCGGGTCAATTTAGAAGAGTCATTAACAGTTCTCATGGATATTCCATTGCTGTGATTGTTTTGACATACTGTTACTTTTTGTTCGGCAAAGCAGCATGCGGTAGAGGAGGTACAAAGAGTTACAACTTCTGTTTCCGGGGCAGGACCCTCTAAGTCTAATACATCTATCTCTACATTGGGTGTCCACAAAACTGATTTAATGCCTTCATCATTAAGTCAAATAGATACCTCGGTGTTACATCAGTTGCCAGAAGACTTGAAAGCTGACATACTTGAGCTGCTTCCAGCACACAGGGTGCAGGAGTTCTGTTCAAATTCTGGCTCAGGTCCTCCTACAACAAACCCTCAGGAACAACCATTAGATGCCAAGAGTGTAGACAATTATGCTACAGTAAACCGGCAGGGGCCATCAGATATTAAGATCACCGGGAACCAACTTGGATCAGCTGATTCCGTTTCAGGAAACAATATCTTCAGTGGAAACCCTCCACGATGGGTTGATCAGTTCAAAGCCAGCAGTTGCTTGATACTAAATGTTCTTGCTGACATGTTCTATAAAGCAGGCTCAACTGATAAATTGTCTTCAACTCTGCAATGCACTATTTCCGAACCTCAACATCATATAGATTTAAAGTGCAATGATTGGGATGAAGCTATGGGCAGCTTGTGTGAGTTTTTCAGGCAGTATGTCAAACTGAAGATAGCAAATGACATTGAAGAGATCTATGTTTGCTTCCGTCTTCTTAAAAGGTACGTGTTAAATACCTGAGGAGATCAACCTCTTACTCTCTCTCACTATCTCGCACCCTCGTGTATCATTTGAAGAAATTTCATCAACTTTTGTATGAAGTTTAAAGTATTGTATATGTACATATTCATGCTTTCTTTATCTGGGAATCAACATTCACGTTTTGTTCATCAAGATCATTTAGGCTTCATGATTTTCTACACTTAGAAGCTGTTGATAATACTGTGGACATGATCATCTAGATATGAAACTTTTGATTATTGACTGAATAAAACTCATTTACTTTTCCTTCTATGATTGTAATGAACGATCTTAAAATATTATGATATAATGGTAGTTACACTGGTTTTAAACCGGATAATTTTTATTTGTTTCTAAATTGGACTGGTTTGAAATGTGTTATAGAAATTTGTTGTTGAATGTTTTCAACTAATATTGCCATGCTTTGTATTTTAGTTTATTCTTCAATCGAGTTGTTGATTCAAAATTGTTTGTTGTATCAGGCTCGCAGTGAAGTCTGCTTTTATGTCAAAAGTGTTCGATGTTGTAAGTCCTTACCTTCAGGTTAGTAAAGCTTCTTTTTCCATTCTAGTTTCTTTTATGGACAATACATCATCTTTTAGAGTCCATCTTTTGGTATCCCATGGAATAGTTTTGCATTATAGTTGGCATCTTTACTTAATGCTGTGCATGGTTTTGTGATGCCTCCTGGCTCTACTTACTGGTGTAGGTTTCTATTTGGCATTATTTTATTGGAAATCTCTACTTCTCAGTGTTTATTCCCTCTGTTTTTCACTATTGCCATTATTTTATTGGAAGTATACATTACTCAGTGTTTATGCCCTCTGTTTTAACTCCAATCTATTGCCATCTGATGTTGAGAGATTGAGTATGTTGTAGGCACGTGTCAGTGAAAACTATGGAGGGAACTTGCATATTTCATGAAACGAGTAGTGCCATCAAGTTCATTGTCATTTGGTTGTGTTGATAGTACATTCATGAGGAAGGGTGATCTCGATCTGATCCAAAGTTTTCGGACATCACAGCTATTTTTGTGCAGGTAAGTGTTCTCTCAGTGGTATTACCATTGGAAATATTTCCCATGGTTCTCGAGATTTGGGTACTGTTGATTCCACTACTACGTTAGGCTCTCATGCACCAGGCGCACACACTTGTCATACTACGGACTACTTTGTCATACTGACTTTGCCAACCAAAAATTTGACTCTTGCAGGTTTCGCTTGATGGAAGAACGTGAGGTCTTCTGAACAGGAAACATGCTGCATGCCCTCAGTTCTTACTTCGTAAAGGGCTTCTCCATCAATTTTCTATCCTAAATCTGGAGACCTTGCTCTGGGAATGCAATATCTATGAGCTAAAACCAGAAATTCCCGGTCCTTAATCTAAGACTCCAATGCTGGGGCATAGTGTTGTCTCAGCTGGCTATTGGCTGAAAGATACAAATTTGTTGCCTCAATATGCGCGGTGCGATGAAAAAGATAGCAAGTCGGGAATGACCTTTGTTTGAATATGATTCTTCATATTTCACTTTTATATACCAGTATAGTGAGTATTATGGAAACTATAACTTAGGAGGATTCAGCTTGTTAGATTGCTTTGTTAATGGGGGAGATGTATTATTCCATGTTGACTAGGAAAGAAGAATGTTTGTAAGCTCTTGTTGATAGAATAGATAAGTGGTTCATATATAGGATTTGAGAACTATATTTAAATAGTTAACTTGTATGGTTAGGTTCAGTACTGAAACAATATGAATGGTTTAGCACCACAAAAGTGAAGCTGGGTTATTTATACATTTATCTGCTTTTTCTCTGTATGTGATGATGGAGGTGAAATCGGCTACAAACTCCTTTTAACCTAAAAACTAGAGAACCAATCCTAGTCACACACACCTAACATCCAACATTCCACAAGATGCCACATCACCACCCCAATTTCATCCAAACTTACGCCAATGTCATCCTTTCTCACACAAGCAAGGGCATAATTGTAAAAGCATGGTGTCATGTGGACAAGTGTCCATTTTTTCCCATCAATTCACTAATTTAATATTTCTCGATTCGTTTGAACTCCGATTAGCTTCAAACTTGCGCCAATATTTTTATTTTTTCAAGGGCTTTAAATCAAGATCAATCATGAATATATTTTGAAGCACGAAAATAAAAAGGTATATTGGAGTGATAAAAAATATTGAGTGTTGATAAATCTTCACTAATAAATGTTTTATATCGGAGGTATCAAACTAGTGCTAAATGTTGATAAAAACATATACTGAGGTGATAAAAACCATGTTCAATTTTGATAATAAGTGTGATAAACTAATCATGATCAGTTTTGGAGAATGGGGTGATAAAACCAGTGTAGAGTGTTGATAAAACCAGTGTAAAGTGTTGATAAAACCAGAGCAAAGTGTTGATAAAAATTAGACAGATATAATTTCTTTAAAAACCAGCCCCGAAATAATAAAAAATTCGTGCTTCAAAAAAACCATGTGATGGGGATGATAAAACACACGTAATTGAATGATAAACCTAGTGTTTAGTGTTGATAAAACCAGTGTTCATAAAAAGCACGCGATGAGGTGATAAAAACATGATCAGTTTTGGAAAATGAGGTGATAAAACCAGTGTAGAGTGTTGATAAAACCAGTGTAAAAGTGTTGATAAATCCAGAGCAAAGTGTTGATAAAAATTACCCAGATTTTTTTATAAAAAAAAATCAACACCGAAATAATTTTTTTTTCGTGCTTCAAAATATATTCATGACTGATCTTGATTTAAAGCCCTTAAAAAAACAAAACTAATGGCGCAAGTTTGAAGCCAATCGGAGTTCAAACGAAGCGGGAAAAATTAAATTAGTGAATTGATTTAAAAAAATAACATGATAGTTTTACTAAAAAGCCCTTACCACTTATTAAAAAATGCTGTTTTTTTTGCAGTCAACAAGCCAACTACTCAATTGCATCTCATCCATCCATTCTTAAAATGGATGGCTTAGATTGGTTCTCTAGTTTTTAGGTTAAGACATGGTTTGTATTTGATTTCTATCAGTCATTAAAAACTTGTGACGAATATATAACAAATTATTACTCAAATAAAAACAAATTATTACGTCATGTATATTATCAAAAAAAAATTACGTCATGTATATATTATATCAGAACATAAACAATCTATATTATATATAAAAGGAAAATAAATCTGTGTTACACGCGCTTATCCCACCCTTTTTACTCGCAGGTCACGCGCGTCAATGTCTCCCACACGCTTTTCGAATTTTCGACAAATAATCAGGTCAAATCCCTAATTTCGATGCACAATCAACTGGAATGACTCGAGCGGTTACTCTCCACGGCACTCTGAATCAATAACCTCGACTAAGTAGCCTATCAGCTCCTCCGGTCTGGCGACACACCTCCCGCAACCAGCATGCTATCAGCTCCTCTAGTCCGGCGACACACCTCCCGCAACCGGCACGGCTCGAGCATCAAGGCTTTCAGCGATAGGTTCATTGAAGGGGAGATGAGGTTAGTTTTTCAATTATATTGTTTTGTCTTGGAAATTGTTGAAAAGTTTCTCTTTATTCCTTTCGAAGATTTTATTCTCTTTGTTTAGGTTTCGGATTTTGCTTATTCTCCAGATCCAAACAGTGAGTAATAGCATATAATTGTGTTCAAAGTCGTTTTCTTTGTTTATTTATGTATGGCATACTGTTATCTCAAGAAATGAGGCTCTTAGACGAGCAAGGGAATTACAGCTTGATATGGTTGAGGTAGTAATTTTAACTATTCTTTTGTTTGCCAAGTTGTTCATAGTTAACTTTCATTAGTATCACACTTTCTGGAACCTAAAATAGGAATCTTGCAATTAGCTTCACAAATTTAACATTGTTTTTTATGCTATTACTTTTAATTAATAAGTTGTGCATGGTTGTCTAGGCCTCTTTGTCAATTTTCTATGATACTTAGGAAAAAGTATGGTTGTTATCGATTTTTATTTTATCATCCATCATATTAATTATAGGGGGTGAGCCAATTCTTGGCGTTGATCGACCACTTACATGAATAAATGGGAGGTATTTCTGGAATTCTAAATGTCAATGCCACTTTCAATCAGGGTACACAATTTTTTTTGCTGAAGTAGCTTTAATCTTCATTATTATATGTTACATTGAATTTTCAAAAATGGCCATTTGGATAAAGAAATATATTGATGCCAAAAAACAAAAGGTATGATGTTTTTTTACTGTTTATTTGATTACGTTTATGTTGCTTTCTATGTTTTTGATATGTATTATCTGGGTGGAATGTAGTGTTATTTTTGTTAAATATAACATTATAATTGGTCTTTCAGTTATCAGATTGAGTTTATCCAAAGGTATGGTTGTATAAAGTTTTGGTTGTGTGGTGTTGTTTAAAGTTTTAAATTTCACTATTTGGTTTTGGGTTTGTGTTGAGCTCAATTTGTGTGAGAAAACTATAGGGGTTAATTTATGGCAAGCAGATTCTATTGGTTTGTACCAAAGTGACATTCTCAAGCCTTTAGTTGTTCTAATATGGAATAGTCATAGTGGACTAATAAGGAGACTGATTCTTGAGTGCATTGTTTTTGTATGTCTACTTATAGATGATTCTTGAGGGCATTGTTCAGTTGTGTACATCATGAGACTGTTCTAGGTAGACATGAAATGCTACGGTGGTTGTAGATGGTAAAGTCTAAAGTCGGAAACATGAAATCTGGGTGGCGTAGTGTCTTAGTCTTCACTGTTGCTGTAGATGATGAATTGGAATCAATTGTTGAAAATGTTGAACTGGGTAAGATCCTAACTTCTTAACCCATCCTTGCCTGTAAGCATTTGGCATATCACAACAATGATTTTCGTACTTTTCTTTGTTTTTATACGCCTAAGACATCAACATTTTGATGTTGTCTTTGAACGCTTTGATCAAGTAATTGGAAATTGCTTTATGGATTGTGTAAACTGTCTGATCAGGTTTGCCAACAATACAACTTCTCACCGTTTAAGTATGGAGGCTATTGCAAGTGAATTGTTGATTATATGATTTGAATGCATACGAGAGTACTTCTCTACCAACATCAGCCTCGATGGCATTGACACTTCTACCATCCTCTTTCAGGCCACCTCCACTGTCGCCAACGTACACTCTCCCTCTCACATTATCATATATGCATATATCCTTTAAAAAAATCATACACATGAAAAATTCTCATATCTAATAATTATACGAATATTTGTGTATGTATTGGAGCATATAAACACTAATATTTCTATGTATCTATTGGTGCATATAAACAGTTCTTTATTTGTCATCTATTTTAGTTTTTTGTGCTATGGATGGCTTGATTAATTTTTCACACTAAGTAGTCTCTTCTCACATTCAATATATTATTTAATTCTTATTTTATATGTTGCTCTTGGATTTTTAAAATACTTGATTTCTTTGCTATTTTTTGTTGTGATTTTCTTTGGTTGAAATGAAATTGTTTCAATAGCGTTAAGATGTTCTCTTTAGTGATAATTTGTATCCTTAATTGCAGATGATGGTGGTGGAATGGATCCAGAAAAAATGGGACAATGCATGTCCCTAGGATACTTTACAAAGGGCAAGAGAGCCAACATTATTGGATAATGTAAGTAAATGTTCTTTGAACGAATTGGTTTTGGGTCATCCCTCACTATTTATGCATAAACTCTACCTTTAGTATAAAGTCATGCAATAGTTGGATAAGATTATTGACCAAAAAGTTATTTGTATGATTTTTTTGTTTGAAATCCATTCTCTTTCTAGGAGTTGTGTAACCTGTGAGAAGTTGGCACAATGCTTCTTAAACTGCAATACAATCAAAGTTTATCTTTGTTATGTGATTGATCTACATGCATGCTATCAAAATCATAATTGTGCTTAATTCCTGTTAGTGCCGGTTTTTTTTGTTATATTTGTGTTGATTTGATTTTTTTTCAAATTTATTTATGTTTTTGATTAAGCTGTCATGTTAGAAGTAGTGAGTACACTCAATGGTCGAGTTCATACTGATTACTCATTTGGTTTCCCTGTCGACTTGGGTTTGTTATCATGGTAAAAAAAGTTTCTTCTTAGGCTGAAATTTTTGGATGATTTTTTTGTTGTTGTCAAAATTGAATGTGGCGCTGTCAACACTTTAGGTTGCATAGTGTCTACAAAGAGAATCCCTTGGCTCCATCGATCGGGAGATTAGGACTTCCTTTATACCGCATCAGTGGTGATTAATCTGTTTTGTATGACCCCAAATGAAGTTAGAAGAGACTGAGGAGTCGGTGAAAGTAGAAGAGTGAGAAGGTGGCACAACTTAAAGAGTTTCAAGGCAAGTCTTAATATAATACAAAGAACTAATCAGCATGCGTTTATGTATCAGTCTGCAACTTCTACTTTTCATAGAATGATATACCGAAATTTGATCTATATTTTGGATCATCCATCATCAATGTCCTATGTTATATTTGTGAACGTGATCACTGTGGCTACTTACAACTATTGTTCTTTTGTTTCTAACAACATGCAATTGTATGTAATAAATTATGCTCCTTCCTTCCACATTAAGGGATTTTTCACCATTGCTTCTTGAATGGTCCACAGATTTATGAATATCAGTTATTCTGTAAAGACTTTATTTACATTTGTTATGACAAACACTTTTTTTCACTTTTGGCCTATTAATTAATTTATTTGGTTATTAGTTTGTGTATGGAAAGCATAAGACAATAATACATGAATATTGATCACATTTGTACAATGGCCATGGTCTTGGTGATTGGGTAGCCTATGTTGATTACTGTTGTTCGTATGTAAAGCGTTACAAATTAATTTCTCTATACTACGATATATTCAAAAGGATTGGCTTAAGGGTCATAGAAAAATTGTATGATATATCCTAAAAAAATGGTACAATCAAGATTATGATAAAACTGAAAACGATTGGCTTTAGGGTCATTGGAAAATGTATGCAAGAGTGATAATGCAAGGTTACTTTGAAGTTGTTATGGTTCTAATTATAAGTGAGTTTGTTTTTGAAGTGTTCTGAATGAGGTCCCAATGGTTCATCACAAGAAACATCTAGAATTATCCAGTAACAATAAGATGTAAAGAGATTAGGTGTTGAAAACTCAAATCTCAAGATTTGGGTATGATCAAGTCGATTTATTTACATTAGGTTATTTCTTGAGACTCGATAATTACTCAACTCTTCTTAAGTTTGACAAGTTTTTGATACTGTATTCAAGTTGATCCTCATCTTTTCAACAATTAAATATGAAAAAAAAATAATCAAGTTTTGAAGTACTCAAGTGTCAAGATTTGGGTATGATGAAGTTGATTTTTAATTACAGTCACAAACGATCATTTCTTGAACATGAAGAATTTGAGTGATGATTTTTTTTTCTTTCCATTTTGAGAGGAAAGTGAATTTTTTTATTACTATCGACACTACCAAAGTTGGGCAAGTTCCATGTTTGGAGGAAAGTAGAAACTTAATTACTATTTGACTTTCTCTAAGTTGAGCGAGTTGTTAATAAAATTGATTCTTCAATCTTTCAATATCAATAGTAAGATAAGTTCCATTATGAGACAAAAGCAGAATCTTGATTGTTCCTTTCTTCTTTTTAAGCTGGGCAAGTTGTTGATAGTGAATTCAAGCTGATTCTTCAATTTTTCAACAAGTAGATATGAAGAGCTTAATAATTAAAGTACTCAAATCGTAAGATTTAAGTATGATCAAGTTAATTTCTAAGTGCAATTACAAGCGATTTCTGTGTAGCAAAATAAAATAAAAATACATTTTTGGTTAATGTATTTTTAAACGAGATCCATACTAATGAAAACACACTTTTAGTCGCACCGTTTTAAATGTACAATGCTACAAGATATATTTAACAACTAGCAGCGCGCGATAGCGCGATGCAACCACCTAGTTGTTACTTAAGATACGGATACAGTGATGTAAACTATCATTCTTAATATTTGATATGAGACTCGGATTCGTACATACATACAACTACCCTCATACATCAGTGTTGCATCATATTATGAGGAATTAGATAATTACAATAAAAAATCTCTCTCGTCTTGAGAGCCTACCCTAGCCCTAGTTTGTTCTCGTTGTTATGGAGCTTTCTTCTACCGTCGCTGGTGCGCCGCCTGGAGCTGTCGGTTTTGTCGTCCCCGTGTTCGACTGTCCCATCCCGTTGACCTCCTCGCAGACCACACCTGGTGCAGAGTTCAAATACGGATGGAAGTGGCTGGCTATTCCACAACCCTCGGCGCCTCTTCCCCTTCTCGTCCCTCTGGTGGCTTCGTTGACTCCATGTCCGATCACCATGAACCCTCCTCCCTCTCCGCTGGTGTTGCCTGACCTCTCTACTCCAGGTGGTCTAGAGATCCCACCACCATCCTATTCTCCCGTCCCGCATGTCTCGGCCCTGCCTCCTCTGTTGGCGGCCTCAGCGGATTCGACTTCGGATTCTATGGGATCGACGGGTTCCTATGTTCCGCAAGGAGTGCCCCCACTCTCCCTGTTGCGGCTATCTTTCGGCAGCCTTGGGAGAGACGGCGTTGGGGGCGGCGGCTCTCGGAGGCTCTTGCTCCAAGCTACAGATCCTCTCCACGTGGACCGAACCCTAACCCGCCTCTCAGGGATCACCACCATCAACACCACGACCTTGCTCTGGTGCCTAGGGGGTCTGACGTCGGGCCTAGGGTTCCGTCCTATGCCCTAGGCCACGGGGTCCCTCCTCGTCTGAACCAAGGTCCATCAGCCACGACACACGACGACCTTGTTCTGGTGTCTGAATTGCCTACCGGCCGTTCTAGGGTTCAGCCAACACTGGTGCCGCTGAGGCCCCTACCTATCCGTCTTCTGGTGGGTGTGGTGAGGGACGTGACGGAGTACTCGGTATCTGTCGCGGTCACGACGGTGAGGGTCCGGTCTTGGGGATGGACTCGTGACGTCTACGGGCTGTGCTGGAGAATGGTGGAGACCTCGTCGCAATGGATCACCTGGCGCTGGATGTGGAGACGAAAGAGAGCATGGCTTCCCTCCGGCGGGACCACATCCGGAGCTGCTCAACGACTCGGCGGGTCTGCTCAACGACTCGGCGGTTCGCTGCCCTAGGCTGCGAGGGAGACGGCTGTGATACCAGCGGTGGATACGGCTCGAAAGCCGGTTAGGTCGGTTCCCTCGAGACGATACTCGCAATGTCATCTCCCAGCGTACCGGAAAGGCCTGCTACGATTTGTCCCGGTGGGGGGACCTCGGCCTCGTAAGCGCAGACATCTACCGGAGGCCCAAGATGGAGCAAGCATTGTTCGAGGCAGAGAACTGGTGGACACCGCACTGCGATCGCTGACATTGGACCCGATACCTACTGCTAGGTTATCTCCCCATGGGGGAGTCGGTATAACACTGGACCCGATACCTTATCTGGGTCCCCGACTGCCCGGTTGGGGTAATAACCCATTACCCGCACCAGGCCACCCTCTCCCGTGTTCTTTTGTACACGGAAAGATCAGGGGGTCGGAATTTGGTCAGCCTGCTGACTGGAGTGCTGACCATCTACCCCTCCAGCATGGTGGGTTTGGAGGTGGAGGATGCGCCCAGCCAGACGCGCGAATTATTGACGTTCCAGCTCCCGTGGTCCGTGGGGGAACAGCTGCTGGAAATCTGAAGAAGGTTGCCTCTAACGCAGTGTGGGACGACTCGTCACTTGCGGGGAAGAAGCCCGACCGGGAGGAATGAGGCATCGTCGGAGCATCGGGGAATGGCCCTGGGAGGGGTCCTCAGATGATGCTTTACCTCTGTCACGCCCCAAATCCGGTGTTGACCGGACTCGAGACGTGACCTGAGTTCCTAATAGAAAATAATAAACAATTATGAAGTCCTTTAAAAGTTCAAATAAAACTCCATCAAATCCTCATAATAAAATAATCCAAAATCTCAAATACGAGTCAAAGCTCAATATGAAGTGCGAGATAAATAATGTTTAGTACAAAAGACCAACACGTCTCTAGAATGACCCTCAAAACATCCAGAAGCTCCCGAGCCTCGAACCCCCCAAACATCAGGTACGCCTGTAAAAACAGTAAGAAAACAAATAGGGGTGAGCTTGCGCTCAGTAGGGAAAATCGTAACAGATGGAACCTCCAATTTACTACTACCACTTCATTAGTCCGACGACACATAAATATACTTAAAACTTTCAATTCCAAGACTACAGTAAAAGAAAAGGAATAAGAACAACATCACATTCTTAAGAATAATGGTAGCTTTCAGGAAGATAAATGAAAAGTACTGAGAACAGTGAAAAACTACTAGTATGGGAATAAGAAATATCACACAAACAACTTGCTTTCTCAAGCCTCCGATCCACGGATAGATTCTGGTGTCACATCGGGTCCCATAATCCGATCCACCAGAGCATCCATGTCATATCAGATTTTTCCTCGGTCCAAAGGAGGCACATGCATCGGGGCACCGGAAATAATCCCAAAGGGACGCTTATCATAGGGATTCTCGGAAATGCCTCCAAAGGACCATATGTCATAGCGAACCAAGGTAGTGCTCCCGCAGGACGTATACACTTGGGTGAAACCACAAGTAACTATTCCCCGCAGGGTAAACCATCCAATTGCCCCGCAGGGTCCACCTCCAATGCCCGCATGCTCCGATAATCAATGCCCCGCATGGTCCAATAACCAAAAACCGCAGGCTCTAATAATCAATGCCCCGCAGGGTCCAATAACCAATGCCCGCAGGCTCCAATCAATATCCCGCAGGATCAACCAACCATTGCCCCGCAGGGTCCTCCAATCACCAACGGTTATGATACTACCCCCCCCCCCCCCCCCCCCCCCCCCCCCGGTGTAAGTACCATACCAAACAACCAAATATCTTAAGAACAATAATAAGAGAGTCACACAATAACACATCAACCAACCAACGCTTATCGAATCACACTTTCACTACAACACACCAAAGACATTCATTTACCCTTTACACTTACCGTTATACTTACCAGTCACGATCCACCGGTCCATCGATCACCTGATCGTACCGTTTGGTACAATCAGTCATACTCGATCATCTGTTCAAACATTCAATCATTCAGACATTCGTTCAATCATCCAATCATTTAAACGCTCAATCAATCAATCATTCAAGCATGCGGTTTAACTAGTTTCATTAGACTCTTAAATTATCTTAAAACTAAGCAAGCAAGCATGTGAGGCAAACACAACTAATCCGAGGGCTCATCACGGCCTCTCTACTAGTAAAACAATTCCCAAATATTGAAAGCGAGTTACACTAGTTATTCACATCCTACGCATGCATACTAGACACGTCCGGTTATTAGTAACTGAAAGACGATTATTCTAGTTATTCGCATCCTATATGCAATTCTAGGACCTTTCCGATTTTATTAACCTAATAGGCATACTAGTATTGAAATACTCGAGGAGTTAGAACTTTCCCTACCTTGTGGTCTTCCTCTAATAAGACTTCTCACTGCTGACGACCGGGCCAACTCCGTCTTCTCGGGCGAAGTCCCAGTTCTCGAGCGAAGTCCAGTATGGGTTTGACAAATAAAATGTTCAATCAATACCGGTAATTGTCCAAAGGTCCTGATTTGTCCAAAATTGTCTTTAATTATCCGTTTTAACCATTTAAATTAAATTAATTATTTAATTGAATATGATTTTAAAAATAATTTTCTTTACAACTGGGTTGACCCGGATCCAAGCCCGAACCCGGTCCAGACCCGAGTCCAGACCCGATCCTGAAGTCCAACTGGGCCCAAGGCCCGAATTCAGTTTGATCCAAACTGACTTCCCACGGCCCATTCCATCTGCCCGGCCCAGCCCGTCTTCTTTCTCTTCCGGCCCGATCCTTCCCCTAGGCCCAAGGCTCTTCTGGCCCAAGGCCTGCTCGGGCACGAGCTCGAGTTTGCTCTAGCTCAGGCGATGTCTCCGACGATCAATGATGCTCCGACCACCATCTACAGCATCAGATACGCTCGGAAGAGGGGGGAAACAGGGCGGCGAGGGGCGTAGGGTTGCTGGTGATGCCGTAGCCGTGACGGCGATGTCTTGGACTTGACCCACGTTCGCCCCCTTTCATATCTGGAGAGCTAAGCTTCGCCGGCGAGGGTCCCGTCTGAAACGGCTTAGAACGAGCTCTGGAGGTGCGATTCTAGGCGAGGTGAAGTCAGAATCGAAGAGGAAAGAGGCGAGGGAAGCACCCACCGCTCGATTTTGCTATCGCCGGCGTGGGTTGAACCAGAGAACTCGAACCCGACGCGTTCCGGCGAGTTCTTCCTAATTTTGAGAGTGGGGCTCGGTTGGTACCAAAGGGAGGAAGGAGAAGATGGCGAGCTTGACAGTAATGGAGGAGAAGGGAAGTCGGAGGACGAGGCGTCGTCGCCATACCTGCTCTGGTTCGCGAGAGAAGAAGGAGGAGGCGAGAGAGAACGTTGGGGGCGGAGATGAACAGTACCTCCTTGCTAGGGTTCGGTCCCCTTTTGTAGTGTTGGACCCCGAGTCCGACTTGGGTCGGGCTCACTCAAATGGGCCGCGGTTCAGTCAATGGGCCCCGAGCTGGCCCAATCCCAGGCTCGGCCCAAAACTGTCCTTTCCCTTTTTTTTTTGATTTTTCTTCTCGAATTTCACTCGTTGCAAAAATCTACCCCGACGTTTCCTATTTCAAAATATCACCCTTTTGAATCAGTGGGGTTTTACAGTCTACCCCCCTTAAAAGAATTTCGTCCTCGAAATTTCAAACGAACGCGCTCCTCTTGACCCTACCTCAGGGAACGTCCGCTCAAAACTCACAAGCGAGGGATCCGCGGTGTACTTCCGCAGTTTGGAAATACGTGGAAGCTACTAGGCAACGACTCTAGTCCTACCTGAAGATCTCAAAATGTTCGATAAGCTGCGGGGCCAACTTGCCTCCGACGCGGTCGAACCGCTAAAATTCCTTCTTAGACTCACTTTCAGAAATACGCGCTCACCGACTGTAAACTCCAGAGGTCCGCGCCTTCTAACTGCATAATTCTTTTGTCGGCTCTGCACGATCTTTAACCGTTTCCGAATCTACGCAACATTCACTTAATCGTGCTTCACTAGATCACGCTAATTTCCCAAAGGCCATACTTGGCGGTGAACAACGGTCTTTCTCAACAGTTCGCAAATCCAACGTGCAACGTCTCACATCAACTCAAAGAAAACCCGAGCAAAACACAAGCCGAATAACATTCAAACGCTTAAGAACATCAGGTAACGGTCTAGATATCCCATACCGGAATTTCCGTCGGCACCGGTATCCTGCCGGGACGCTCTGCAAGTCGAACAGAGTCGGAACCACACACCATCATTACTTCTCAATTTCCTCCATAGCAACCGTTACTGGGACTAACCAGAAATGAACTCAACCCTACCAAGTCAAGACCAATCACAAGCAATTCTACAAGGAAGTAATACCCAAATTCAAACTTGGCGTTGGCTAACAGTATTACTTAACGCTTCACAAATCCAACGTGAAACAAAGTATATCAACACAAGGAATCAAGGAGTACACACAACAATTCATTTAGCCTTCAGACACTGGGGAAAAAACAGATAAAGGTCCTGATAACTTATACTGGAATCCGGCGTCGGTGTATTTAGCGGACCGTCACAAACAACCTCGATGTAGATACCTCTCACAAGAATCCTCGGTGGTGCATGTATCACTCCAAAACAGTCGACATCGGTCTCGACATACCATACCGGAACTTTCCGTCGGTATGGGTGTGTTACCAGAGTACTCTGAAAATCGGACAAAGACGGAGCCGTCCGTAGATGTAACTCCTCAGTTTTTCTTTAGTAACCGTCTCACAATAGTTCACCCTGGAACGTCAAAAAGGTCATGTCACACACAAGACGAGCACGTAACACACAAATGCAATCATCCAATCAAAGGTTCTCCTAACCACTGCAGGGTTTGGAACAACCGCTTATTTCATCACATCTCGTGGAAAGGTAGGTGTACCCCAATCAAGGAAATGGTACAATGTACCGACATCTAGTTGGAAGGTGGCACGCCTCAAAACATACCACAATCAGAAGGTCATGCTATACCAAGTACGACACACTTGTCCAACATAGCAACGGGTCATACCGGTCAAACTCATCAGGATTCCCAGCCTGATAACGGATCAGTCACACATCACATAACACGATCCTAAGTCATGGCAAAATCATCAACACTTAACTACGATCAAGCAAGAAGGTTATCCAACTCGCGATAATTCTCTTGACATCGATGCAAGTTCTCAACCCCTGATCAAACCACCTCACAAGTCGTCTCACCCAAATCATCATATCAACGAGACAATGGTTCTCAAAACCGGTGCATGGTTCAGTACTACCATGAATTCTACCGACATCTAGTCGGACGAACGACGTACAACAACAAGGACCGATAAAACCTCTTACTGGCACTTAGTCGAAAGTAGTTGTCCTTCAAGGCACCAAAACTAACCATACGATAATCACACTCGACAGCGAAGCACAATCCAAGATCGATTGACAAAGATTATCCCAACCGGTGGTATTCCTTATATCGTTGACACTCGTTAACGAGCTATCGATCAAGACGACTTATAGTCAAGTCCACCCCAGTCACCACTCAAGGAGTAATCAACACGCACTGAGATCTCGATAAATTGAACAGTTCAGAAACTAGCGCGGTTCCTTCAATCGTTCCTCGAACAACTCAGAACCAACAACGGTTAACTCTTAACTTTCCTTGTGCCCATGCATGGCACAAAATCCGACCTACCACACAACGCCTCGTTCGGTGCCATCTTGTTACTGGCCTGGAAGCTTGTGTAGTCGCCCTCGGCTATCAGTTGCCGGATTTCAACGTGAGGTGCTCTCACTTCTATGGCGTAACCTCATGGTTATGCTTAGTCCTCGCGGGACATTAGCGTTCGTTCTTCACTTGCTGATGGATATCTGCCTTGGTACTCGGCTCGCGTTCTCCGTATTCTTCTCCGCTGGGAAAGTCGTCTGATTCACTCTCAGTGTTATCCGCCTGTTCCGTGTGAACTAACGGTAAACCGATTAGTCCCTCTGGAAAGAATGTAAGGAACACACTCTAATCTCGTTTCTCACGTACGACCCACACTCGTGCAACTTTTCGCTCGTTAACCGGGATTTTGAAACAAAATCGTTTCGACGGTTCGAATCATATAACTTAAATCTTTTAGCAGGGGTAGAAGGAGATGTAGATTACGACTCTTGTGGGTATGGGCCCACCACGCTTCCGCTGTGCTACTCTGATCTTATCGTCGCTCGGTCATCTCTTGTGACCGTTCGGACCGTTTACTGGTCAAGGCTGGAGCCTATCACTACTCGGGCATTCGCTACTTATAGCATTCGACGAACGCCTGATGTTTCACCAATCTATTCTTAAAACTCGATTCTCACTATTGAAGAAGGAAAAGAGCTTCCCGTACTACTAGGTCTATTACTCCTTCAAACTCAAACTAGCGTTAGTCGGTACTACCGCACCTCTAGTCGGTGTGTTAAGATACGGGTGGGCTTACCAGTTCTAAAATTGTTCCACCATAAAGTAATCCCAAGCCAAAACAACCAAGTGTAATACTCAAGTGTCGGCAAACACAGAATCCCAAGATGTAAATCGTAAACAAGTACTCTAAGCAATCTCGTGATCGGTATCAAATCCCTCAACTCGGGGCCCGGCAATCGCGTACGCTCGGCCCTGCTGAAACGGTGGTCCTCCTCTCGGTGGCGATGGAAGAAACTGCTGTTGTTATATCATGCCCTCTTATCGGCCTTCGTAGGCCGACCTACGGAACGGTTTGTAGATTCATCACTCAACGGGCAGTTTTGGCCCGATGTTCCAACTGCTTGCACGAGGGACAACACTGTGCCACCGGGGCAGGTCCAACGGACGCTACTACCCCAACCCGTTGTGTCCCACCGGACTGGGTCTGTGGCTGAAACAATCCTGAGGTCCACTGCCTCCTAGGATTGCGACTCTCTGACGGCCTCAGGAATCCACTTGGCCTCGGCCTAATCTTCCGCACTCTGGCGGTCTCTCAAAAATACTTCTCAACTGCTAGTGCCTGGTTGCGGTTAATCTGTTCCAACCAACCCGCGACATCCACGGTGTCTGAACTCCCGGAGTAGGCTAATGTGTCCAGCTTGCGAGAATCTCTGAGTTCTTGGCCGTAAAGCTGTCAAAATGTTTTGGCCTTTCAATATAGGCTGTGGTAGCCATGGGCACTGTCTCTGGTGCCGGCGCTGCAGTCTCCTATTGAGCGCTGATCGCTGCTAGCACTGTGCGTACCACCTCCTCTAGAGGGGCCGACTAAGTCGGCTCTGCGACTGGAGAAACTCTAGGTGGTGACTCTAGCGGTCCATCCTCAAAACTCTGGTGCTCTATGGAAGCAGCACCCTAGGCGCTCGCTGCCCCTGCTAGTCCAACAACTGGTGTCTGACTCTGCCCCACAACTGGGTGGCTCCTGGTACCTCTCGGTATGTAAACACATGACATCTCGTATACTCGCTCCATTATAACGTATATGTTCATAATTTAGTTTACCACCATTGGTTCAATTTATCATAAAGGGACGTTCTCAAGCGTCTTACAAAGATCCTACTTGGATCGATAGTACGTAGTATAGTCATATATAATACTTATATAGACAAAGAAATCTGCACCTTGTGCGTCTCACGCACCACGCAAGCAATTCACTCAAGCAAGTTATTCATCCAACTCCCACAGGAGGCACAATTTCAATCAAATCACACAATCAATATACCAGACCGGTATACGTCTCGGTCAGGTATCTTCCCATCACGTGGGGTTCAAATCATACACCCTCAATTTCTTTCTCATGAGTCTCAACTCTTTTCATAAATCTTAACACCTTACTTTTCTTCTATAATATTCATGTCGATCTCGCGTCGTTACAACCCAATTCAGGCGTCCCCGAATCCCGTTGTAACCACTTGACATCCCTCTATCACGCTCGACTACAGTGGCGCCCCTGAGTCAGCCTGTGATAGTGCAAACACTTCAGTTTCTACCGAAAATTCGGCATGAACCGTTTGTATTTTCCTCTAACCATCCGCTTAAGCGGGACATTTATATAATAACATGTACACAGAGTCCTACCCATATGGCACACACAAAACATCTCAAGTACACAACATCTTGAACACCCTAAGTACCCCCCGCGGGTCTTAGCAAATATCTTATTACCACCCAGTCAATTTAACCCTTCAGGTTTTACTTATCAATTAACGGCCGACGTAAGCGGCAATTCCCTCAACAATTATTTAACCAACATGTCATAATCAACCCGAGCATCGCTCGTTCATTCGACCTCAACTCGATCTTAATCTTAACTTCAACTCTATCTCAACTTATTCTCCCTTTCAAACTCAATTCCAGATTCAAGTTAAGCCTCAGCTTCAAACTCAATGTCAATTTCAAACTCAATATCGATTTCAACTCAATGTCAATTTCAACTTTAATTCTTAATTAACAGTTAACATCTTAACCAAGTCAACACTCCAACAATTCAACAAGTCATACTTCAATAAGTCAACACTTCAACCATATCAATCAGGGAATGAATCAACCAAGGTAGTAACACACTCAATAAATGATTTACTCAACAAACAATTTATAATGGCTCGATTATTGCTTGTTAACCCAATACCGATCTCAACCGTTCGGCTTCACCGATCACTGTAACTTACAGCCATTAGGGCAAGGATACCAATCAAGCAATGCAACCTTCGTAATATAAAGATTCAAACTTATACAAACATTGAAACAATTCACGACTCGTGTCGTTCCAACTCTCCGCATCAATGTTTCCAAATTGCGTCACTGAGTACCACGACATAAACTTCCTAACTCTACCCACCTAATTGACGTTGGTCCGAGGTTTTGAAAACACCTTCAAAATGAAACCAGGCTCTGATACCAAATTGTCACGCCCCAAATCCGGTTTTGACCGGACTCGAAACGTGACCTGAGTTGCTAATAGAAAATAATAAACAATTATGAAGTCCTTTAAAAGTTCAAATAAAACTCCATCAAATCCTCATAATAAAATAATCCAAAATCTCAAATACGAGTCAAAGCTCAACATGAAGTGCGAGATAAATAATGTTTAGTACAAAAGACCAACACGTCTCTAGAATGACCCTCAAAACATCCAGAAGCTCCCGAGTCTCGAACCCCCTAAACATCAAGTACGCCTGTAAAAACAGTAAGAAAACAAATAGGGGTGAGCTTGCGCTCAGTAGGGAAAATCGTAACAGATGGAACCTCCAATTTACAACTACCACTTCATTAGTCCGACGACACATAAATATACTTAAAACTTTCAATTCCAATACTACAGTAAAAGAAAAGGAATAAGAACAACATCACATTCTTAAGAATAACGGTAACTTTCAGGAAGATAAATGAAAAGTACTGAGAACAGTGGAAAACTACTAGTATGGGAATAGGAAATATCACACCAACAACTTGCTTTCTAAAAGCCTCCGATCCACGTATAGATTCTGGTGTCACATCGGGTCCCATACTCCGATCCACCAGAGTATCCATGTCATATCAGATTTTCCCTCGATCCAGAGGAGGCACATGCATCGGGGCACCGGAAACAATCCCAAAGGGACGCTTATCATAAGGATTCTCGGAAATGCCTCCAAAGGACCATATGCCATAGGGAACCAAGGTAGTGCTCCCGCAGGACGCATACACTTGGGTGAAACCACAAGTAACTATTCCCCGTAGGGTAAACCATCGAATTGCCCCGCAGGGTCCACCTCCAATGCCCGCATGCTCCGATAATCAATGCCTCGTAGGGTCCAATAACCAATGCCTGCATGCTCCAATAATCAATGCCCGTAGGCTCCAATAATCAATTCCCCGCAAGGTCTAATAACCAATGCCCGCAGGCTCCAATCAATATCCCGCAGGATCAACCAACCAATGCCCCGCAGGGTCCTCCAATCACCAACGGTTATGATACTACCGGATTACCCCCCCCCCCCGGTGTAAGTATCATACCGAACAACCAAACATCTTAAGAACAAGAATAAGAGAGTCACACAGTAACACATCAACCAACCAACGCTTATCGAATCACACTTTCACTACAACACACCAAAGACATCCATTTACCCTTTACACTTACCGTTATACTTACCAGTCACGATCCACCGGTCCATCGATCACCTGATCGTACCGTTTGGTACAATCAGTCATACTCGATCATCCGTTCAAACATTCAATCATTCAGACATTCATTCAATCATCCAATCATTCAAACGCTCAATCAATCAATCATTCAAGCATGTGGTTTAGCTAGTTTCATTAGACTCTTAAATTAACTTAAAACTA
The DNA here is from genome assembly GCA_963921825.1 of Erodium maritimum. NCBI lineage: Eukaryota > Viridiplantae > Streptophyta > Magnoliopsida > Geraniales > Geraniaceae > Erodium > Erodium maritimum. The sequence continues at coordinate 50,234,756 of OY997594.1, read as the reverse complement.
AGCAAGCAAGCATGTGAGGCAAACACAACTAATCCGAGGGCTCATCACGGCCTCTCTACCAGTAAAACAATTCCCAAGTATTGAAAGCGAGTTACACTAGTTATTCACATCCTACGCATGCATACTAGACACGTCCGGTTATTAGTAACTGAAAGACGATTATTCTAGTTATTCGCATCCTATATGCAATTCTAGGACCTTTTCGATTTTATTAACCTAATAGGCATACTAGTATTGAAATACTCGAGGAGTTAGAACTTTCCCTACCTTGTGGTTTTCCTCTAATAAGACTTCTCACTGCTGACGACCGGGCCAACTCCGTCTTCTCGGGCGAAGTCCCAATTCTCGAGCGAAGTCCATTCTGGGTTTGACAAATAAAATGTCCAATCAATATCGGTAATTGTCCAAAGGTCCTGATTTGTCCAAAATTGTCTTTTAATTATCCATTTTAACCATTTAAATTAAATTAATTATTTAATTGAATCTGATTTTAAAAATAATTTTCTTTACAGCCGGGTTGACCCGGATCTGAGCCCGAACCCGGTCCAGACCCGAGTCTAGACCCGGTCCTGAAGTCCAACTGGGCCCAAGGCCCGAATTCAGTCTGATCCAAACTGACCTTCCCACGGCCCATTCCATCTGCCCGGCCCAGCCCGTCTTCTTTCTCTTCCGACCCGATCCTTCCTCCAGGCTCAAGGCCTTCTCTGCCTAAGGCTCTTTTGGCCCAAGGCCTGCTCGGGCATGAGCTCGAGTTTGCTCTAGCTCTGGCGATGTCTCCGGCGAGCAATGGTGCTCCGGCCACCATCTACAGCGTCAGATACGCTCGAAAAAGGGGGGAAACAGGGCGGCGAGGGGCGTAGGGTTGCTGGTGATGCCGTAGCCGTGACAGCGATGTCTGGGATGTGACCCACGTTCGCCCCCTTTCAGATCTGGAGAGCTCAGCTTCGCCGACGAGGGTCCCGTCTGATAATGCTCGGAACGAGCTCTGGAGGTGTGATTCCAGGCGAGGTGAAGTCAGAATCGAAGAGGAAAGAGGCGAGGGAAGCACCCACCGCTCGATTTTGCTGTCGCCGTCGTGGGTTGAACCGGAGAACTCGAACCCGAGGTGTTCCGGCGAGTTCTTCTCGATTTTGAGAGCGGGGCTCGGTTGGTACCAAAGGGAGGAAGGAGAAGATGGCGAGCTTGACAATAAGGGAGGAGAAGGGTAGCCGGAGGACGAGGCGTCGTCGCCGGACCTGCTCTGGTTCGCGAGAGAAGAAGGAGGAGGCGAGAGAGAACGTTGGGGGCGGAGATGAACAGTACCCCCTTGCTAGGGTTCGGCCCCCTTTTGTAGTTTTGACCCTAAGTCCGACTTGGGTCGGGCTCACTCAAATGGGCCGCGGTTCAATCAATGGGCCCCGAGCTGGCCCAATCCCAGGCTCGGCCCAAAATTGTCCTTCCCCCCCTTTTTTATTTTTCTTCTCGAATTTCACTCGTTGCAAAAATCTACCCCGATGTTTCCTATTTCAAAATATCACTCTTTTGAATGAGTGGGTTTTTACAACCTCCCACCATCACCATTACCGTCGAGGTCCCTCAAGATCTCTGGTACCTCGTTCCCTCTCCCCTTCTTCTCTCATTTCCCATGAGGCATCACAATACCGTTTGTGACGGTTCTCATATTAAAAGGCTTAGTGAACCATTATTCGCTCGTACTGACCTTCTGGTGATCGGGGAGCCTGTTTCCCGAGGCACGATTATGTAATTGATCTAAATTAATGATATTGCACCTTTCGCTAAAAAAACTATCATTCTTAATTTGTGTGATTTGTGACTAAGAAAATTTGGGTTCAAGCTATCATTTTAAGAAATTAAATAAATGATTGAAATGTTAAGTCCAATACTAATGTATTTCGTAGGAGAATATCTTAGAACGATCACCTATTGAAATGATGGTAGGTGCACATTTTGAATTTCGCTCTTCAAAACAACTAGTTTTTATTTTATTTTAGTAAAACAAGCGATATTATTTAAAAGTCGACAATAAAGATACGATGAAATGGTTCCGGTATAAACACTCCTTGTAATTACCAAACAATGGAGGTGTTAGCCTTAATGCCCGTAGTTCAATCCTAAATGTCCAAATGTATATATCATCGTTAGCAATAAAATTAAAGCGGCTTTATATTACTTATGTGTTTGAGTAATATATCGATGTGTGCTCTGATCTATGCCCACAATGCGAATAAAACCATAGATCGAGATAGATCACACTCGATGGGTCCCTAGTCAACAAAACTTCACTAGAAGCGACTAGTATGAAAGATGGCTCTTTATGGCTTACGTTTTGTTAGTCATTGGAATGAGATTCCAGAGTCTGATCATAGATATCATGTGGGACATGATATTGGACGACCCGCCCTGAATATGTGCCATAGATTAAGCCATGAACATATTCAGTGTCGTAGCTTGTCATGTATCCTTAGACCAAGGAGTCTTTGTGATCGCTATGTAGTCAACAACTGAGTTTGACCTGAGCCTAATGTTGTCCGTAACAGGGCTTCCATAACGGCCAGGATTGGCTTGGGGACGGGCTACATGAGTGACACGAAAGACGGCTAAGGGATTTATCCCTCATACTGAGGTATGAGAAAGATATCGGTTCTCGGCCGCTTGATCGAGAGTGACTGAAAGAATAGCATGTCCATGCACATGATACTGGGTATCATATCTTCAATCATCTCACATATCAAGGAACAATGATTGAGAATAATAAGGATGACGACTCTATGCCTTATCTCAATCAGGATATCGGAGATAAAAGGATAATGACAGGGACGACGGAAAGGTTAGAATCGACAGGGTCGATTCGTTATGCAGTGTCAGGCAATACTAAAGTCTCGTTAGTTTCCACTTAAATAGGATCAAGTAAAATGGGATTTTACGTTGATCTATTGACATGCATAAACCTAAGGGTCACACCGGAGGATGAAACTCATTGACACATTTATGGAGAATGGTCAAAAGGGAGTTGTCTCGGGACATGACCAAAACTGGGTTTTGGGTCATGTGCCCGTAAGTGAATAGGACTTAACGGATCGAGACAAGGCTTGGAGTCTTGGGATTGATCGCGTCGGATAATGTTGGACATTTCCGGTATGGAAGGCTTGGAGGCGATGAGCGAATCACGGGACCTCGTTAGAAATGGCCACGGGCCATGTTCCAAGAGGCCCATCAAAGGCCCATGCAACCAAGGCTCATGGAACTAATTAATCAAGTCTTGATTAATTAGTACTAAGTAAGGAAGACAAGGATTAAGGTGTTGGTGATTCACCACCTAACCCAATCTTGTCTTGCCATACTTTGTCCTATTTACACCTTACTTGTCACCATGCTTGTCCCATTCCTTTAGTTGGACAAGTATGAGGTTTGGTATGTTTAAGTCATCTTTTTTCAACATAACAAACACAAGACAAAAATAGAAAACACAACTGCTCTCACCCTTCCCTTGCAATTTCGGGTTTGGCTAGTTCCCACCTCCATTTTTGTGTTCTTGAGTCCTCAAAGAGAAGAACTACGTGGCTTTGATTCCCATGTGGATACGTAGGCGTCTTGGAGACTCAAGCCAATCATTCGTTAACCGGTGTTCTTGTTTTGGTAAGAAATAGTGCTGAATTTTTCTCTTGTGAATCCATTCTTTGTTAGTTGTTTCATGGTTTTAATTGTCTCTTGGTTTTCCTTGATTTTCCGCTGCGAATTGGTTCATCTCCAACCCTACCTCGAGACCCAACAGGAGGAACAAGCCGCCCTGGAAAACCAGTGAGTTGCTTTGTTCGTTGTCCGTTTTAAAAAATCGAGTTGCACGTCCTTGAGTCTAGATAAAAGGGAAATACAATCGCTACCGACTATCCCTGTAGGAGAAGATGATATACTCTTTTTGCTGATCATATCCACTATGGTCTTACAATCACTTTGGATGGTGGCTCTCTAATGTGGCCTCTAATTTAGCCATTGCAGCGCATCACTGATAGCATAAGCTTTAACCAATCCCAGATCCTAGTGACCCCAAAAAGAGTAGGATCTAGCCCTCGTGATCTAGCCTGTATCATCCCTGCACACCCAACCTGTACCCAATTGTCCTGTTGTTGTGAAGAGAGCTCCATCCGTATTAATAGCCTAGGTCCCCTATGCTAGGTAGGTCCAACTGGTTGATGCTCCATGTCCTAGATGATTAGGATTAGAACTTCCAATCCTCTGACGAGCTTTTTCTTCCAGCCACCATGCATTAAGACAAGAGGTCGTGTAGTGGATTGACTCTGCTACCATAGTGATATCATCCCACACCTTCCTGTTTTTTGCCTTCTAAATTTCCCACAGGAAGAAACATACCTCTCCCCATTTATTCGAAGGGTTTATAGGCAACATGACTCTCAACCATTCTATAAAGTCTACTGTTTTATTGGGGAGGGACAGACTACTCTGTCGCCAACATTATGTGGCCACCGAGAATGTAACTATAATGTGCATTTCAGATTCCTCTCCAACTTGACATACAGGGCAGGTTGGCACCATATCAACCCTTTTGGATCGAAGTCTGGTTGCCACTTGGAGGCACCCCGCACAAGTTCGCCATAGGAAGTTCCGAACCTTTGGTAGGATGTCAAGGCCCCAAATAGACGTCTAAATGTCTAAGGAAGTGCCTGGTAATGGTTGCCCGTTATTGAGCATTCTGTATGCTGACTTGACTGAGTATTGTCCTAATTATTCTCTTGACTAGTACCACGAGTCTGAGATGGCCGTATTGCTAGTTGGAACTGATAGTATATTGTCCCTCTCGTCGAACAGCTCCCAAATTTTCCCCTCGTTCCACTTTTTAGAGTTTGGTTCCATAAGCCCCGACACATTCATATGTTCCAACTCTGCGTTTTTCGATCTGATCCAAGGCTCTATCCTAATGAGCCACGGGTGTCGAAGAATTAAGGTCGAAGTCTTGGGCCCAATAGATCTAAGCCCCCTTGATTTACCAACCCTTGTGCTGAGAGTAGGCTTTGCCATATGAACCTCTAGTTAAGTCATTTTTTGGCTTCCAAAGCTGAAGAATCCCATAAGTGTCGTGTCTTTAGTACCCTTGCCATCAGACTAGATTCCCCCGTCACAATCTTCCACAGTTGCTTGCCCATTAAGGTAGTGTTAAAATCCTGAAGGTTCCTAAAACCCAATCCTCCCACTTCTTTAGATTGAGACATCGTCGACCAAGATTTCCATATAATCGGGTTATCACTCCCTCTCAATGACTTCCACCAAAACCTCGCTAATACACATTTATCTTGTCTATCGTGCCTTACCGGAGTCGCATGACACTCATTACATATGTTGGTATAGATTGAAGCATCGACTTTACCAAGACCTCCTTTCCTGCCCCGTTTAGTATTTGACCATCCAATCTCTGAATTCGTCGTAGGACTTTCCTTCCTGCTACATTCTATCAGGTTTGGAATTCCCAAGAGTCGTACACCTCCCCTCTAGCGTCGACATGGGTGCTGGTTCTGAAGAACAGATATGATTTTTGAAGATTTACGACCTTTCATGAGGCTCCTTTGAACATTCTGAGATAGTTCTGGTCCTCCACATTTCAATGTGTGAGGCCTTATAGAAGACATAAAAAGCGTCTGTAAAGAATAAATGAGTAAGAGGTGGAGCCAACGACGCTATACTTACACCATGGATGAGGCCCTGACTCTCTGCCGACTAGAGAAAGAGAGCAAATCATTCCATACAAAAGAGAAAAATATATGGGGATAGGGGGTCCTCTTGACGAATGCCCCGTTTCTATTGAACAAACCTTGTCTGCCAACCTCCTACCACTATGTTATACGTAACTGAGTAGGTACATTAACGCAAGAGTGAGATCTAGTCCTCCCGAAAGGCCCAATTGTAATTCCAGGGTCTCCATTCTACCCTCCTTAGCCATCATTTCACAAAGGAAAATGACGTGGGACTTTCGACGACGGGTTACTCCCTTCAGATATTCCACCGAACCTAGTTGTCCAAGCCTTCTACAGTTCCATGACATTACTGTCATAATATAGAAACTACACAAGGGACCTAGAACACTACGGCTCAGAGCAACATGTGACCGCCATTTTACTAGCCCTACACAAGGGATCTAGAGCAAGATCCCCGAAAATGATTTGCCTCGAAAATGGAGCTCCCCGTTCAGAAATGTCATGTACCACCGGTCGGAGCTATAGATCAAAGATGGACAAACAAGGGCCCCGAAGCCCTCACCGCCTCTCACACTTCCCCCCATCGAAGACACCTCTACAAACAGAGCTGATTCAGCGAAGCCTAATCCCGACGAGGAATACCTATCTCCTCCCTTACTGGCGCTAACACTGACTACAACACAACCACCCAAGAGCTATTGCTCAATCGGAATGGGGCTAAAGGGTCGTTGGTCGCCACCGATCAAGACCCAACCACGAGACAAGCTCAGAAACACTCCACCGGAGGCTAATCACAAGTGCATCGTTGTAGAAAAGAGAAAAAAGTTGCACATATGATCAATACATGTGTTGCCGTCGATTGAACCGGAAGAAATCGCTCCCCCGTTTCCCTAAGGCCGCCTCAACGCCGTGACCAGTTTTGTAGAAGCCGTCCGCAGAGAGAGCTTCTCTCTTCGTTTTTTTTCCAAGAGGGACAAGTTGTTAAGTGATACATACTATACTATGTTAAGTGATACATACTATACAACGAGTTCCTATTATTGGCTCTCAAATGGTAATTACTAGCTAGTTGTAGGAGCTAATTGTTTGGGTGTTTTTACACTTTTTGATATTTTCAAAACAACCCCAAATTAAATTAGTTATTTTATTCATACAAATAGAAACTACATACGATAATTAAACAAACGACATTTAAACAAACCCTAGGACCATTCAACTAATTTTTAATCGCGCCAATGTACAGACGCTAGTTCGATTGATCTTTGAGCAACTTCCACACATCATATTTTGTCCATTTCTTGTGTTTTTCCTCGTAATCGGACACGATCGCATCATAGATTTCCTCCTCGATTGCTCCTTTTTTAAGGTCGTTGAGATGTCCCTGATAGATCTTATCGAAGTGTCTGTACTTTTGGTTAGTCTTGCCAAAATGATCATTTGTTTCTGCATCAGTACAAGCCAACTTTTGTCTTGTTTTTGCCAACGAAAGTGAGGTAGAGTTTCTCCAATACTTTCCCCGACCTTGGAAACGTCAAGCCACGTTAGCATCAAATGCATTTCCTCATCTACCGACCATACTGGAACACTCGCCGAAGAACCTGCCGAACAACTCATTCTTTGGAGAAAAACGAAGAAAATTAATCATTGGAGGAGGAGAGAATTTGAGAGAGGTGTGCGGATGAATGAATAGGGAGAAGGTATTTATATGGAGGGGAGGGCTCGACTTCGGCGTAGCAGCGATGACACAGCAGCCACTATTCCCCAAATAGTGTATTTGCATGAAAACCGGCACAAAAAAAAATTACGACAATTCATTCGGTTCTTAGTGAAAAGGCGTTGAAAATGCGTACAAGGAGAGAAATAAAACAAATAACGACAAGAAGATCTATTTTTATTAATTCGATGCTAAATCAAATATGTCCCAATTGTTCCTCCAAAACCACGACACGAGCTGCCCGTTACTACGAGGTCATATTGGTGGTGTCTTGACTATTAATTACTGCTAACATTTCAAGCAACCTGAGTTGCATCCTTTCTCTTGTATTAGTAATTTGGCACAACTTCGAGCCATAACCTTCAAGAAACTTAGCTGTCTTGGATCCATCTTCTTTATCTGCCTCCACTTGTTTCCCTTTCCCTTTGCCTCTAGCTTTGGCCTTCGTTTTTTTCTACCCGGTCGAACGCTCCTCCCGTATAAGTGAGGTCAACTCAGCTTTGGTTCTGTCGCCCGATGTTTAGTTGCAATTGTTGTCCAATCTAATATGCTTGCTTGCTTCACTTTCTACGTCGGGATCGGGTTCCTGCTCCTCAATGTCTACTTGACATTGCTGAAACATTAACACATCCCACTTGGGTTTCCCTTCACGATGTCCCAAACATGCTTCCAAGCGAACTTGTGACCCTTCTCCTCCCTGTAAGCCCTTTCAGCTCCTACCATGATTAGAGCATCGCTCCTCCCACTTTGGCACGTGTTCGCAATCTGTGAATACTTCTCTAGAAATTTACTTGACTTTTTTGTTGACCTGGTGCCAGCAATTCTTGCAATTCTTCCACCCCGTTCTAGGTCGCCTAGCTTCCTCAACTAAAAGACCTCGTCCCCGACTTTATTCCAATACTTCTCAGTCCTTTGGGACTTCCATCCGATGCTATCCATCGAATGGTTGACCCATGCCTTTGCCAACTACTCCTCCTCCTCAACAATCCGTCTCACCCTCAAAGGTGCAATAGATGTTGATTTGTTTGTCGGCCTCCTCGATGGCTTGACCGAGGTAGATTGGGAAGATTGCTCGTTGGTGAATTGCGACGACGATCATTGAGAATGTTGGAACGGGTTGAATTGCGACTCAGATAGAGTGGGTTGGAGGAGGGAAATATAGGATTCAAGGTGAGAGTTTAACTCTTCTTTTGTTGCTGCCGACTCGTGCTCTACAACGTTAATTTTTTTTTATTTTCGAGAATATATTCGAAGGAGTTTGGGTCGGCCATTGAAAAAAGGAGTAAAAGAAAAGATGTGTGAGTTTTGTGTAAGGGTCACAAGGTATTTATAGGAAAAATATAATTTATTTTTTTGAAATTCAGCCATTTTCACTTGTTGGGTCGTTATTTGACCTACAACGTCGCGTCCCATCGCTGTAGTATTCAGCGGCGACAGGCTGCAATAATTCCTACGTCCAAGAACCGGTTACAGATAGTGTAACGACGCTAAAACTGTGAACAAACGACTACCAATGAAAATGCTTTAAGAAAGAAAAAGAAACAGAGATCGGTAAAAAGCAGTGACATTTATGGCCATTCCGTTGCAAATGTACACTATTTTGTCTTCACTCAAAATAAAGTATCTCCTTTGCTTCTTCTTTCTCATCATCGTCATCATTGTTAGTTGTGATCTGTTTTAGTCTATTTCAAGACGGTATGGGTTTGGGTTTTGGATATACTTCGAAAAAATCTCAGAGAGATTGATTGTGAGGTAAAAAAGCAAGCTTTTTTCACGAGCTCTCTCTCTCAATCTCTTCTGGTGTGGTAGCAATTTGGGGTGGTGGTGGTGGGTAAAGCAATCACGGGCTTGAACCCATTCTGGGTCTCTTTCTTCAACCTCCAATCCAGTGGTCGACGCCGCGCCACGTCTCCTCCACCACCGCTCTTTTCGAGCTCGGTCTCTGGGTGATTCATTCTCGCCATTGTGCTTTAGGGTGTGGAGCTTCTGGGTTACGTGATTCTGTGCTGTTGCTGCTGGATCGGACGGCGATGGCGGGTGGGCCGGGGATGGACTTGCCGATCATGCACGACAGCGATCGTTACGAGCTCGTGCGCGATATTGGGTCTGGGAATTTTGGGGTGGCCAGGCTGATGAGGGACAAGCAGACTGAGGAGCTTGTTGCCGTCAAGTATATCGAGAGAGGCGAGAAGGTTACTTTCCAATTTATACTTAGCTTCTCACCTTTTATTGGTTGATTTTGATTGCGTCTGTGGATATTGAGTGCTGGTCTCTAGTTTTTGAGCCTAGTTGTTCTTTTTGGTGCTTTGTTATTTGATTTTGAGCTGAGTGTTGTTAGTAGAATCAGAATGGTCTGTCAGGGGACAATCTGGCCTTGTATTGAAGATTTGGGTTTCTAGTTTAGTAGTGCACTGGTTGTTTGGAGTTTTGTGTTGTGTTTTAGCTTAAGATGTTCTTGTTGAAGCTTGAAAATGAGTAGTCTATGATATGGTGTAGTATTTGTTTGAGGATACACTGCCATAGCTTTATAATCCAACTTTTGATGGTTAAGCTCATTTGGTTTTATCTGTTTCATGGTTATGGTTCATTAGGGGGATCATGTCGAGTCTGTTTTTATCGGGCCATGCATTTCTGACGATAGCAAATGGGGTTAATTTAGTGCTTGGGTTGGTTGCCGACCTCCAAACAGATTTTTGCAGAAGTTTCCAAAATGATACTCTGGCTTCTAGCTGCACTAACCTATTTGTCAAATGTTCACAATGTTAGATACCAATTTCGGTTGTGGATAAGAAAATGACATTTATTGAATGGATTTTTTGTTTGCATGCCAAACATTTGCAGGAAAGAATGGAAAATAATAATATTACTATTGGATGACTAATAGAATATTGGAATTAATGAAGTTTGTAAAATAGTTGCATACTATCATGTCATGATCTATTTGTGATTCTAATTGTAATAACTTGTGTCTCTGTTGGATTTCGTTAGGAATTTTTAAAGTATTCCAGTCCTGGTAACTTCATTATTTGTCTGGTGTTGATAAGTGCCACTGAAAGAATGTCCTTAAATCTTGTTTCTTATGTTGTTTTGGTTTCCTAGAATAGGAAGAAATTTATAGCTGTACCTATCAAGTGTACTTGGTTACTCGATAGAAGGCTTCTTCTTAGGGAGTTCATAATTGGAAGAGATGGAAATATTTGGATACATGTAGGTTTCTATAGAGTAGCACAAGTTTCTAATAACAAACGGGTGTGGTGAAAAGCCATTGAGAAAAAAGAATTGACGATGAATTGATAAATTCCTTAAGGCCAATGACAAAAAAGTTTACGGAATTCAGATAGTTTATAGCAGCTATGCCTTTAATTTCCTTGTTTGACATATCGTGGTACGGCATCGAAGTTATTTTCACAACCATTAACACAACAAATTGCATGTATTACAGATAGATGAAAACGTACAGAGAGAAATTATTAATCATAGGTCATTGAGGCATCCCAACATTGTCAGATTCAAAGAGGTATGTATGTTCATTTTGTTGATTTAATTTGCATCTTGGCAACATGTAGCATCCAATGCAACGATACATCAATGAAATCACAGGTCATATTAACACCAACTCACTTGGCGATTGTGATGGAATATGCATCTGGAGGAGAGCTTTTTGAGCGGATATGTAACGCTGGCAGGTTCAGCGAGGATGAGGTGTTGTATGATACTTTGGTTATGGTTTACATCTGGTTCTGATCGTATTCGTTGTAATTTATTCATTGGAATATGCATCTGTAGGCACGTTTCTTCTTCCAACAGCTTATATCAGGAGTCAGCTACTGCCACTCAATGGTAAATAAACTTCCCTTTCACTTTACTCTTTACCCATAAAACTATGTCCTTTCATGTTTAAACTTCGCTACTGCCTTGTTTTTATGAAGCAAGTATGCCACCGTGACTTGAAATTGGAGAATACACTGTTGGATGGAAGCCCCGCCCCTCGATTGAAGATTTGTGATTTCGGATACTCCAAGGTTCTACTACTATTGTATCAATGGCTTATACTTTCCATCATTTTTGGAGTCATCTTTTGCTTTTGATGTCATATCTTCACTTTAATTGCTTTTGCAGTCTTCGGTGCTTCATTCACAACCAAAATCAACCGTTGGAACCCCTGCATATATTGCTCCTGAAGTATTACTTAAGAAGGAATATGACGGCAAGGTAATATTTAGCTTTAGTTGCAGATAGTTATAACATAATATACATATTCTTACACATAACTATCCCCAACTTTAAACTCTTACATCCAGTTATATAAACTTGCAAAAAATGTAGATACCTCTTTTTCGTCGGAAAAACACAAAAATGTTCTTAACCCTAATCTAAGAAAAAGACTTCATAACTACCAAAAACATTTTGGTTATTTGTAGAAATGGGTTGAGTAGATGTAAAACGAGTTCTTAAAAGATAAAACTATTAAAAAGATGAAAAATGGTACTTTTTGAAATTTAGGGGCATTTTCGATATTTTTGGCAAAAATGAGCTATCTGCATTTTATTAAAAGTTCAGGAGGTAGCTAAAAAGTAATGTCTTTAAGTTGGTATAGTGCACAATAGTTATTTGCAACTAACCCTAATACTTATTTGGTTTATATGTGTTAGACATGCAGATAAGAATATAGAAACCATGAGTTTGACTCAATGGGAGTTTGTTGTTAGTATTTGTCTTATAATTAAACATTGTGAACTTATGTGTTGCTGCTTAATACGATCCCAGATCGCAGATGTGTGGTCTTGTGGTGTAACCTTATACGTGATGTTGGTTGGTGCATACCCTTTTGAGGATCCTGATGAACCAAAGAACTTCCGCAGGACAATACATGTAAGTTTGTGTACATTGTCATAACTGAATGTATCAAGCATTTAATATATGGTTGTGTACTGCAGAGAATATTAAATGTGCAGTACTCCATTCCAGACTATGTTCACATATCTCCTGAGTGCCGGCACCTCATCTCAAGGATATTTGTAGCTGATCCGGCAAAGGTTAGGGAATTATATAGTGTGATGTTGGATTAAGTTTTGATGATGAGATTTTAACGTGTACGTTGCAACAGAGGATAACGATGGCTGAGATAAGGAACCATGAATGGTTTCTGAAAAACCTTCCAGTGGATCTCATGGATGAAAATGTGAATAGCCAGTATGAAGAGCCTGATCAGCCTATGCAGAGCATTGATGAGATAATGCAGATAATTGCTGAAGCCACCATACCAGCAGCTGGAACCAACAGCCTAAATCAGTACTTGGCAGGAAGCTTGGACATTGATGATGACATGGATGAAGACTTGGAGACTGATCCGGACATTGACATTGATAGCAGCGGGGAGATAGTTTATGCAATGTGAGTAAAACCCTTCGAGTCAGGGACGGTTGTATACGGTTTCAGTAATCACCTTTGCAAGGATCTTTATCTTGTCTGAATTGCAAGGATAGTTGCAACAAACACTGTTTGCGTAGAGAAAATAATGTTACTGTCTTGCTAAGTGTACAACTTAATGGATTGATGTGTGTGTTTTGATATGTGCATAGCTAACCTCAGACTTTGTGTTACATGGGTAGTTGTTTTGATGATGTTAGCATAATACAGTCTAAGCTGCCTGAAGAAACTGAAAAGGATTGTGTTAAGAGTAATCCTTTTCAGTTTCTTCAGGCAGCTTAGACTGTATTATGCTAACATCATCAAAACAACTACCCGTCTTCAGCCATTCTTCCAAAATAGATGAATGCTTTTTGAAAACATTCATTGCCTCTACTTCTTTCTATTCATCGCCTCTTCAACTTACCTTGATATTCGTCGGTATCATCACCTTCTAGTAACTCTCAAACCCTTTCACCCCGCTCTGTTGCTGACGCCTTAAACTCTGTTCTACTGATGCAGTCTTCAAACAACTATTCTCCTTTTGAATTCCTATATGTAGGAAAAGTAATAGTATAACAACGAATGACAATGGGAGAAAAACTTGAACACATGTAGACAAAAGTCGGGAGGAAAGAGATGTCGTTGGACTATAACAACGTAGAGCAATATTCAAGCAAGAAGTAACCAAAAGAAAATAAGTAACTACACAAGAACTTTCGTGGTTCGACAAAATTGTCTATGTTCACAACCACACTACTCTCTTCTTATTGCTCTCACAACTAATGAATGATTTTAGGTTTACAAGTACCTGATATTTGTAAGTGAATCCTATTAGCTTACATCTTTTAATTACCTGCCCAAGCCTCTTTCCTAAACTTATTAGGAAGAGTAGAGCTTATCTAAAAATAATAGAAAGTCTCCATCAAACCCCAACAGTCTCTCATTTGGAGACTGTCTACAATCGTCTTCATTTCAGTTCTATTCATATAACTCCAGTAATACCATAATGCTTAATCAATAATAAGTTTTTGAGGTAGTACGACATCTTCCTTCAACTAACCATGAAAGCCAGCTGAAGTAATATATAACTTCAGAAATAACCATGCACTCTACATAAGTGATTGAAAGAGCAACACAGTCGACTCATCCAAATAACTACTATGCCTCTCAAAGTGAAGACGTATCATGTAGTACTCTTCCTTATATCCAAAAATCCACCTAAGTCTACATCAGAAAACTCTTCTAAGATCACATTATTCTTCTTGAAATGTAGTGCAACATTTGAAGTGTCTTTCAAGTAACGAAACAACCACTTGGGTGTTCCCAATACTCTCTCCCAGTGTTAGACATAAATCTATTAACAACTTCCACTGCATGTGCAATGTCTGGCCTTGTGCAAACCATTGTATACGTCAAGTTTTCTATTGTCGTTGCATACTAGTCCTTAGTCATTTCTTCCTTGTCCTCATCCGTTCTAAGTGACTGTTCTCGAGTGAGTTTGAAGTGACTTCCCAGCAGTATACTTCTTATCTTATCATCTTGGAGACTGAATTTGTTTGAAATCTTCCCAATATACTTCTTTTGGGAAAACTTTATACTTCCATCAAGTTGATCCCTACTGATGCTTATTTCGAGTATTTTCTTCGATGCGCCTAAGCACTTCATCTCAAACTCTTCAAATCTCTGTCTCATTAAATTATTGATTTCTTCCATGTTGGATCATACAATCAACATGTCATCAACGTACAATAAAAATATGTAGGATCCATTGAAATGCTTGACATACCAAGAATGGTCCATGACTCCCTCGCCGGCGACAACATCCAAGCCTCCTCCCTGGACCCGCTTGGAGGTCGTCATCCCTCCCTTCTCCTTTCCTGGTCGCTAGTCCCTCTCTCGTGCTTCTTCTTTGTCCTCCCTCCTGACCGGTCTGTGTGGTGGCGTGCTTTTCGCGACCTCTTCCTCATGTCGCCTTTTCTTCTCCACGAGGTTGTTGTGTTGTTTCTTCTAACTTCGTGGTAGTGGCGTTCGGGCGCCTCTTTTCTTCGGCTTTTTCGGTTGCTCCTGCTCCTCATCGCCTCCGTCTACCCTCAGCTCATTCACTCGTCCTCGCATCGTTCGACCCCGTCTATGAAGGTTCGTCTCCCCGCCCCTCCCACTGTTGTTGTTGTGGTGGTGGTCGGGGGCTTGTATTTTCTTCTAGGTGTTGGCCCCGACGAGTTACCTTGGTCGTCTTTTGCTGGCCTCTTCTTACCTGAAGTCTCTGGTTCGTGCGGCCTCGGGCCTAGGTGGGTTTTCTCTGTCGTCGCACTCGCGATGCTGGCCGCCGGCGTTCTGAGGGCCTCCTCCCTTTCCGGCGAGTTTCCCCCTCCGGTAGGTGCTCCTTTCTCGTCCCTGTCCACGCGCGTCGTCGTCTCCTCCTCCTTTCGCTGCTCCACCCTCGATAGAAATCTTGGCTTGGTGGGTTTGACCTGCCGTTTTTCTTGGTGCTGGCCCCGGTCTGGCCCTCTGCTCCTCACCGTCCGCCGTCTTCTCCTTTGTGCCAAGATCGAGTCGGTCTTTGTCTAGTCGTTGGTGTTCTAGGTGTTGACACACAACGGCTTGTCCCATCATGCTTGTGGCTTGGTTAGGGCGTTTTGTCTCTAGCGCCACCTCTCATCACTTGTCCTTGAGGATCTCGTTTGTACTTCAGCGTGCAACGACTCGGACGAGGTTATGTAAGTCGATGCTTTTCTGTCGCTTGAGGTGCCCGAGATTTGTGTGCATGGCTCGAGGCAACTCCTTGGGTTCCCCGATTTCTTGGGTTGCCCTCTATTTTTGACCTTTCCGTTTTCTTGTTTCGGATTTTAAGCCCCTTTAGTATTCAATCTCAACCCTTTGGCTATTCAATAATTTTTTTATTTTTTTAATAAAAAAATAAAAAGAGATTTTAGAATCTAGCTCAAAAAAAGTAACTCAGAGAATGATAAGATTAGGTTCGTAATCTCAATTAAAAAAATACATGTTGTTCAGAGTGTATTAAATATTTTACAATCAAGGGTAATTTTCACCTCAATACCCTAACTATCATTTTTTTCACCTCAATACCCTAACTATTTTTCGTGGCACCTCAATACCCTAGAATGACATTTTCCGTCGCTTTAGTACCCGCCGTCAACTTTCCATCCATTTTGGATGGAAAATACTTGAAAAGTCCAAAATACCCCTCACTAACAGTCGAGTTTTCAAAATATGTCATTGGTTTTCAAAATTTCTTTTTATTTATTTATTTATTTTATAAAAATAATATTTTATATAAAAATTAGATTTTATTTTTAAAAATTCAAATTTTATTTTAAGAACTGTTTTTATTTAAAAAAAAATATATTTTATTTTTGAAAAATCAGTTTTTTTTAAAATTAGATTTTATTTTAAAAAATCAGATATTATTTTTATAAAAATCATTTTTGTTTTAAAAAAAAACTGTTTTTTATTTTAAAAAATCAAATTTTATTTTTAAAAAACTGTTTTATTTTTAAAAATCATATTTTGTTGTTGAAAAATCAGTTTTTTTTTTTATTTTAAAAAATTAGATTTTATTTTAGAAAAATCATTTTTGTTTTAAAAAATCTGTTTTTTATTTTAAAATTTCAGTTTTATTTTAAAAAATCAGGTTTTATTTTAAAATAAATATTTTTTTAGTTTTAAAAATCAGATTTTAGTTAAAAAAAATCATTTTTTAAAAAAAATTAAGAAAAAAAGAACCAACTTCATTTAAATTTTTCAAAAAACAGTTTTTATTCTTTTTATCAATTTTCAGAAACTTTTATTATTTTTGTATACATATATTACCATGTGTACTGAAACTCTCTCCAAATCAAACAAGCAAAAGCTTATGTGTGTCTCATTGCTTCCATACAAAATCTCATTGATCTTTTATTCATTCATTACAATTTGGGGCAAAATCTCAATCCCAAACTCAAATTACGACCTACACAATGAACTTTTGAAATAACAGTTTTGTCTCTTTTGTGTCTGCACAAATCGACTTCCATAACCCTCAAGAACAATCCCAAACCAGATGCATCACTGCAATTAACTCTAGAAAAAAAATATATTTTCTCCAGATTGATGAGGATTGAACTGCACCCAAAATCGAACTTGAAAGAAAAAATCGAACCCTCACATCGGATCTCTCTAAAAAAATCGAACCCTAAAAAAATCAAACCCCCAAGCTCCCTTGCTGCTCACAGATCTGAGCTTAGTTTTGTAGAACCATGCCTCACGAACCATGCTTCACGAACCTTGAACCTTGCTCACAGATCTGAGTGCGTGGCGGCGTGGCTGAGGCGATTCACGTAGAGAAGCTCACGATTCACGAACCTTGTTGTTCGGAGTAGTTGTTGCCGGAGCTTGAGAAAGAGGGAGATGGAGGTCTTGCGCGTCAGAGAGAAAGGGAAAGAAGGAGTGACGTGAAGAAATTGAGATGAAATTAGGGTATTTTTTAAAAAATGAAGAAATGAATTTGGGTTTTAAAAGTTAAAAGTTAAGGAAACAGGGTTTGAAGTACCTAAGGGTAATTTGGGTATTTTATTAAAAATACAAGGTCATGTGCAAAGCACGTGACCATTTTCCATCCAAAATGGATGGAAAGTTGACGGCGGGTACTAAAGTGACGGAAAATATCATTCTAGGGTATTGAGGTGCCACGAAAAATAGTTAGGGTATTGAGGTGAAAAAAACGATAGTTAGGGTGAAAATTATCCTACAATCAATTATAAAACCATTAACCGAACAACCTATGAAACTCCAAACCAAATCTACAAAATCCCATTAAAGCTTTTGGTGCTCTCTTGTTCACATCCACTAATATACAAATAGAAATGTCACATAAATAAACAATATTGATATTTCAAGGGGTAACTCCATGTCCTAACTCCCAACTTTCAAAAATTGTTACATCCTAACCCTAGCAAACTTAAATTGTCATGTAGTAACGTTGACCCAACTTTATTTACCAACTGTGTGTAATTTTGGACGGACGTTAATTTGATCATGTGAAAAGTCAGTTTTGCCCTCTAAAATCTGTGGTTGAATATCGACTTCAATCCCTCACTTTGATCCCTCTCGCTCAAATCAACTTCGATCGGTCTCTCTCTCACAAATCAACTTTGATCCCTCTCTCTCGCACAAATCAACTTCGATCCCTCTCAAATCAATTTCACGTTCGTCAACAAGGTCAATCTCGCGTTGAACCCAAGCTCCATTTACTCAACTGCTTCAGCTTGCAAGGTGACCTGCCCAAGCTCCATCCTTGCGATTTTGAGGTAAGCGTTGTTGAACTCGATTTTGGAATTTCGTTTTATTAGGGTTTATAGGGCTTTGATCATGTCTGTCTGAATAATGAAACTGTGGATTGCTCCGTTGATTTGGGTTTTTGCGGAAATTGAATTAGAAGCTTAAATTAGATGCATTGGATTGCGTGTATATGTGGTTGTAGCTTGTTTCTTTGGCCTATTAATGGAGTTTCATAGCGAGCACCTTTTCTTTTTTTGCATGTGTCATTGTAGAGCTAGAGCCTAACAAGTACAAGTCAGGGAAGTTGAGTCCTTTTGGTTGATGCTTCTTGCCCATCCTGTAGTTATTTTTTCCCTATTTGTTTTTGTTTAGATTATCTAACCTATACACTAATCTCTTATTTTTTTTGTACTTGTTTTTAATTTTCAACTCACATATTTGTTTTCTGATCTAATTCTTAGAGTTCATTGACCAGCTAATTATTATTTTTCTAGCTGATTGCCACCCCATCTGGAGATAAGTCTGAGAGAGTTTATTTATCTGTCTATTTCTTGTGAATGGACTTATTTAATTTCCAGACAACCAACTGTAGCTTCATTGTATTGGGACAGGTCTGTTCTTGTTGCAAACTGAAGTCAGGCAGCCTGTCACCTAGATAAATGAAAATTCTATGATGCAATCACTTAAATTTTGGATACATAGATACCTCGATATTAGTATTATAACATAAGTCAAATAGACATCATGATGTCTTTTTTGGCAACTAAGTGGGAGATCTTTTTTAATACCTCTCTCTTTGGTGAAAATGAATGCGCTGATAACTACGACATTGATTTATTCTTATGGGGAAAATTTATTCTTATGGGTTTATCTTTGATCAATTACTTATTCTAATGTTAGTCTATCTTTGATGTGCTTTACTAGATGGCGAAGAGGTTAGTGGAAGAAGCATCATTTGAGGAGCTTATGGGGTTAGATGAGATGTTGAATGAAGAATTCATAGACATTGAGTTGTTGACAACAGAGGAGGAAATGACTGTTGATGAACTTAAATATGTTGTAAGTTCGTCGAGTGATGAATCCTGCGATGGTGATGAAAGTTCTTCAAGTGATTCATCTGACGATGAGGAAGAAGAAGAAGAAGCGTTTGAATGTGAAGATGAAATAGAGGAGGATCCTTTGGCTGGTTTTGCTCCATCGAGTAATAGGGAGCCAAAGTGCTGGGACAGGTCTTGTTCGTTGGAGAAGATAGATCTCCAAATAGGGGACATATTTGTTGATGAAGCTTGGTTACAGGTGGTGCTGCAGAATTATGCAGCGGAGAAGGGTTTCAACTACATCTATAGTAGAAACCAAAAGAACGACGGCATTGGAGCGATATGTAAGTTTCCTAACTGCGGGTTCTACATATGGTGTGAGTACATCAAAGCTGAGGGGTGTTATGGCATCAAAACTTTTAGACCCACTGCCAAACTGCAAAAAAAGGCGAAAGCATCACTGCCCGTTCCCTTGGACTGAGGTATGGAAGTATAAGGCTTTTATGTTTGTGCAACTTTAATTCAAGTTGTCATTAAATGACTGTTTATTGTCATTGCTGATGTAGGTATGCGAATTACATAAACGAGCATGCGAGTATTAATCATGAAGAGTTCAAGAAGAAGATAGAGGCAGAATTACAGATAACATTGAAAGAGGGGAAAATATCTCGTATAATCCGAGAAGGGAGGAGGGTTTATGAGGAAGAAGTTGGTATACAATATGGCATGCTAGAGAAATATGGTGAACTGCTCATGAAGAGTAACCCGGGAACCCAATTCAAGATCCTTACCGACGACAAGAACCCACCTCGTTTCAAAAGGCTGTATTTGAGGTACAAAGCTCAGAAACTTGGGTTTATTAGCGGGTGTAGGCCATTTATAGGATTACATGGATTCCACATGAAATCTCCCCACGGTGGCATCCTTCTAGGAGCAGTGGCTATGGATGCCAATGATGGCATGTTCCCGCTTGCATTGGCAGTGGTAGAACAAGAGACGAAGGAATCTTGGAAATGGTTTGTAGATGAACTGTTTGGAGATATCGGGGATGGGGACGGTAGAAGATGGGTGTTTATGTCCGATAAGCAGAAGGTATGAATATTTCTTTTTTGAAGTGTTTTGTACTGAATTTGTTTCATACCTTCTGCTTGCTGAATTTTATTTTGCATTTTGAATAGGGTTTGATGGAGGTGTTCAAAGAACGTCCAAATGTTGAACACCGCTATTGCATAAGACACATGTATGAGAACTTTTTCAAGAGTTTCAAGTCCCATCAAATGAAGACTATGTTCTGGAAGTGCTCACAAGCAACATCTGCAGAAGAATATGAAGATACAATGGAGGAGCTTAGGAAGAAGAACAAGAAGGCTTATCAATGGTTGAGAGACAGACCAGCGAATAATTGGTGCCTTGCTTTCTTCACTACTCATGGCACAAGTGCTGCACAAACCAACAACATTAGTGAGACTTTCAACGGCTGGATCAAAAAGGGGAGGGTCATGCCAATACTAACCTTCTTGGAGTACTACCGTAAGAAGTTGATGTCGTGGTTCTACCATAAAGGTATGCATTCTAAAGCCAAAAAGTTGACCATGGCATGATTTTTTTGCATTAAATCTACCGTATCAAATAGCCACTTTAGTCTCTTCATTGCTTTGAATTTGTCATGGCCTTGAGCCAACCAGAAATCTAGATAAGACCTAGCACTAAATGACTCTAGCTGTCTTGTGTTTTTTTTTTTGTGAAATAAATTGTAGCATTTGTGTGGTTAAATTGTTTTGTTACTAGATTGACACAGTTTTTATCCATGTGTGGATGTACTGTGTTGGAATTGAAAAGAGCTTTGATTATAGCTTTTGTGTAGTTTTTTATGCTCAGTGCTGTTTTTGCGTACTAGAGGTCTTTATGCATATCTTGAACTAACCTTTTCAAATTTTATTTGTGAATCGGACATGATGTTTGTGTGACCCAGATGATCACAAAGTGTTACCAAGGATACATAAGAGGCTGGAAGACAACTTAAGCATAGGAGCGAAGCTGATAGTAGAACGAAGTATGCCCGCGTTGTTCGAGGTTACAAGCAACAACGAGGCATTTGTAGTGGACTTAATAGAGAGGACGTGTACCTGTTTGTTATTTCAGCTTAGTGGTTTTCCTTGCAAGCATGTTGTTGCTGCCCTCATTAAAGCGGAAGTGGACCCAGTTAACTATTTGGATTCGTATTATCTGATGATGTTCTTCAACAAAGCATATGATGGGAACATTTTACCTGTCATTGGCGTGAATAAGTGCAAGAACATAGAGAAGAAGACAATGCTATTACCTCCAATTGTTCGCAAGCACCCGGGTCGACCAAGGAAAAATAGGAGAAAGGGGTGCATGGAGACACAAGGGAAGATACAAAAGAAGGCAAAGAAAGAAGGAGAGGACCAAGAGAACACCGATAAGATGTCAAGGAGAGGGGTAGTTATTACCTGCAGCATTTGTAAGAATGTGGGCCACAACAAAAGAACGTGCTCAACGAAGGACTTTGGAGTCACTGATAATGCTTCAGGGCGAGCTAAGGGAAAAGGTAAGGCTAAGGAAACCACAGAAGAGGATTCAGTCCCAGTTAAAGGTAAACTGCCAGTAAGAAGGAAACCATTGGACAATACGCTTGAGAAACAGACAAAGACCTACCATGTTCATGTTGAAGGTAATGAAATAAACTGTAATTAACATTTTACTTACCAGTTTAATTAGAAGTTTATTTTGGAAGTTAGCATGTTACTTACCCCAATTCGTGTTACAAGTCCTGAAAAAATGGTTCAACACATACTCAACAAAAAAAAAAGAGGCAAGCTTTGCTAAGATTGAGAAAGAGAGAATGAGAGAATGAGAAAGAGACAGAAAAGACAGGAGGCTAAAGAGAAGGCTACCGAGCAGCGAAGGAAAGACAGTGAAGTAGACCTTGGTGCTCACGATGATCATGTAGTAGACCTTGGTGCTCAGGATGATCATGTAGCTGTACCAGTTCACACTGAAGACAAGTCATTAGATTTATCTTTTTCTGGTGAGTCATTGGATTTATCTTTTTCTGGATATATCTGTTCTTGAACTATACTGAATTTACTTTATTAGTTCTATACAAATGGTAAAATTTGTTGTTTATACCATTTGTGTGACTGTTGGGTGGACTTCTAACTTTTATGGAAGTTTAGGTGTAGGGTTGGGTTGCTAAGTTTCATTGTTTGAATTTTCAGAAGAAAATGAAGGTGATAAGGATGAGGATAGTAGCAAGGATAGTAGTGAGGATGATAATGTAACTCGAAGATTCAAACTTATAGACGAGGATAGTAGCGAGGATGTTGAAGGAGATGATGGTGGTGATTTGGGTAAGGAAACCACTAACATGTCTGAGATCTTGGAATCACTGGCAAGTCTAAAAAAGAAGATGCAACCAGAAATTCGTCACGAGATCATCACTCGCAACAAAGGAAGAGCAGCCATATCCTCCGATAATAGTGACAATGCAAAGGTCCATATTTTACCTTCCTCATAATATAGAAATTGCAAATTAGGAATTGCTAATTTGCATATACAAATGAGAAATATTACCTTCAGAGTTGACATCATGTGTGGTTTCATTTTTCGCAGGCTGTTGCAGGGTTAGGAAAATGAAGGGCTACTCGAGGAAATGGAAAAGACTAGTCTTGTCTATGAAGCGCTACTCTCTTTTGGATAAAAAGTTTAAGACAATATTTTATTTGGTTGTAAGATGTGGCAGACTTTATTTGGTTAAATGGTTAAATGTCTATGAAACATGTTTTGTCGAGAGTTTAAAATATTAAGGTTACTATAGCGTTTATATGTTTGGCATATATGTTTGCTTCAATATTCTTAGATCTTGAAATATCTCTAAGATCTTGGAATATTCTGAGATCTTTTTTTTGTTATGGAGATGGCTTGTTACAGAAAGTGGAGCATCCATGATGGTTTGTAAAGTTAAAGGAAGAGAATGATGAAAGTGAAACCATATTGTTTGTAAAGTTAAAGGAATAGAATGATGAAAGTGAAACCATATTGTTTGTAAAGTTAAAGGAATAGATATGAATAGATATTCGAAAAAACTTCATTTATTTGGATTCCAAACAACGAGGATTCCCAACATGAAACACAAAGACGAGAGAACACAAAGGCTCTAATATCATGTCATTCTCAGGTATTTACTTTGTTGTTGGATGATCCTATTAATAATTTATTACCGGAAAAGATCCACAAACTATAACTAAGACTGAAAACATAAACAATCTGAGATCTTGAACTATTTCTAAGATCTTGGAAATTTCTGAGATCTTGGAAATTTTCTAAGATCTTGGAAAATTTCTGAGATCTTGGAATAATTCTGAGATCTTGGAAAATTTCTAAGATCTTGAAATAATCTGAGATCTTGGCATATTTCTGAGATCTTGGAAATTATTTATTTTTATAAATTTCAGTTTTATTTAAAAATCAAAATCAGTTTTTATATAAAAAAAATCATTTCCCCCTTAATTTTCCTTCACTTTTTACTGATTTTATCTTCATCATTGATTCATCTGAATTTGTTCCCAGCTTAATTTTTCAAAACTGAATTTGTTAAATATGCATTGCCATAAAAAAAGAGGACCTTCAATCTCTTTCCCAGTGACCTCATATGGTGTTCATCAAGGTCAGAGTTTTAAGATCTTGGAAATATTTTCTGAGATCTTGGAAATTTTCTGAGATCTTGGAATTGACTAACAATTCTTGCTGGTTCATCTTATACTCATAATTTCATATCAGTTTCTCGTGCTTGCAACAATTTAAGAGAAGCAAGCACAATCAAGATGTTGTAATTACTCAAGACTTGAGAGAGGCCTCAAGGCAAAGTTGAAACACAAATAATTACCAGAAACATACATGATTCCTTTGTATGCTAAATATACTAAAAAATCTTCAAGCTCCCTACTCTGAAGCAAAATGTTTATTAAACATACATGATTCCTTATGCTAGCAAAATGTTTCAACCAAATAATTAAAGGTTCACATCCAAACATCCAAAAGCAGAATCATAAACGTTCACATCCAAACATGGTTCTATGTACTAATGTTCAGTTAATCTAAGAGATGCTTGAAAGACAACGCCGCATAAGTACACAACTTTTTCCGATACAAAGGGACATCACTTGAAGTCATGAATGTTCTTACGTCCAAGCCTTGTAGCTCCAACTCACAGTACTTCACTGTAAAGACGCCAGAGTCTCCTCTGCACATTATAAGCAATTTAATCAGAATGAGTAATCAATGGACATTATAAGCAATTTAAAGTTCAATAGAGCACATGTTCAAGTCCTTTGAGCAGTTTCTGAACAAGTCTAAATCATGCCTTGAGCTAAGAAACTTCATTACATTAATGCGTATTAAGACACTTCCACAGTCAAATCACAAGTCAAATTAGTAGCATACCTCAGTTCTTGTGTAGGCAAATCTGTGAGCCTCTTAAAGTTCCAGGGCTTATCCGTACGGAATATGCCTTGGAACACCTTCAGGAAAGGTAACATCAATACTTCGAGAGCATCATCCGCCACAACTTGAACATCGCAATCATAAACACTGAGCATACATTCTGATATGTCTGCCACGACCATAACCCAATGTGATGCGATGTCATCCAACTTCAGCGGAAAATACACTTTGTTACAATCCCCCCATGACTTCCCACAGTGCTCTGGAAGATCTCCATCAACATAAATATATACACTATCGATATTGTGTTCGTCGACGTGCATGGCAAATCTAGTGTCCAAAACTACAGCCGTGCTTGCATAGTAGTGGGGAAACATTTGCTGCCGTACTCTTATCCCGTACAGAGCATCATCTATATGCTGAAACCATTACAAAAGCAATTTGTCAACAACTTCAATTAAAAAAAATCTGCTCTAGAATTACCTATTCATAAAAGTTGGAGGAGCTTACATGATCGTCGAGCGAGGCGTTTGGGCAGCTGAGACGCTCAAAGTACATCTTGTAAAGGTTCCCATAAAGAGTCTTATGATTAGTCTCATCCTTCGGCTCGGACTTCAGAACATCTCTTACTGCTTGAACTGCATCTGACATGGAGACCGGAACTGCTTTACGAGGCTGTAAAGACAACTTTTGTCTCTTTCGCTGATGGGTAGTCTCATCCTCATGTATGTGGTCCTCAGACCGGTTACCCAAGGCTCTCATGATAGTGTCCCTCAACCCCTCAAATTGACTTTTTTGTTCGTCCCTTAACAACTTCATCTCTTCCCGTAGTAACACTACGTCTGTCTTCACCACCTCAATTCGATCCATGATGGCCTTCGTCGAGGGCACATCATCCATTGAAGTTGGAGGTGGAGGTGGCGATGGCACCCTAACTTGAACACTACTATCAGGAGGATAGTTAGTCAAGATGAATCCTTTCTCCAACTTGTTTACCATGTTTTCTAACAAGGGATTCGAGTGGTCATCCGTTAGGGGGTCGAAATTGATGATGCACGGGAGGGTCTTTTCATGATCGGTAGGGACTAAAACAGTTTTTATTTCCTGAACCACAAACACAACACAGTTAGTTAATAGCTAAACTAATCCATTATGCAAATCAATTATAAATTTATTTATCCACTAACCATTGACTTATTATCATCTACAGACCTTCATTTAGAGTACAACAAGGAGGTTTTAAAACATGGTTGAAAAAGAAACAGAGACAATTTACCTTGGGTAAGCTCGCACGCATTACTTTCTGAACATCACTAAAAGCCGGGTTCTTAGTCCATGTTGTTTTCCATTTACAGATCAACGGGAAGAACGACGGTTGCCGCGAAGAACGATGGATACATATTTTGGAACGATGATGTTTTGGAATGATGAAGTTTGGGTATATGTTTGGGTTTTAGAGGCCCATCTTACAGATTTTGGGTATATGTTTGGGTTTTAGGGGCCCATCTTACAGATTTTGGGTTTTAAAGGTCCATCTTGAAATATTGACCCATAATGAAATATGTTTGGGTAAATCTTTATTTATTTTGGGTTGTTTAATTTCCAAAAAAATAGATTAGGTGTAATCTGATCTTATTCCGGTAGATAATGCCCATATTAGGGATAACTACAAAAATTGACCCATAATGATCTTTCGTCTCAAAAACTAACCCGCCATGATTTTTTTTCTACGTACATATCTGGTAGAAAGTCAAACGTCATGTACTTACCCCTTTTATTTATTTTTGGAACAAAAAAATCCGCTAAATTGATGGTTATCTTAGATATATATCTTTTTACGGTAATTTTTGTTCCAAAATAAACAAACCTGACTGTTATGCTCTTATGCTATCAAAATATATATATAGGAACAAAGGTCATTGCGGATCATTTTTGGACTCAATGACCTTAATACGATTTCTGAGATCTCAGAAATACTCCAAGATCTCAACTATATTTCAAGATCTCAGAATATTTCTGAGATCTTGAAATATTTCTGAGATCTTGGTATATTTCTGAGATCTTGGAATATTTCTGAGATCTTGGAGCTGTGTCTAGGAACTCACTCAACACAACCATATTGCAATTTATAACATAGATTCATTCCGTATCTATTTAGTTAATGTCATTTATGAATT
The DNA here is from genome assembly GCA_963921825.1 of Erodium maritimum. Classification (NCBI taxonomy): domain Eukaryota; kingdom Viridiplantae; phylum Streptophyta; class Magnoliopsida; order Geraniales; family Geraniaceae; genus Erodium; species Erodium maritimum. The sequence goes on along the minus strand of OY997594.1, from coordinate 50,207,968 downwards.
TTCATATGTACTAATGATCTGCTAATTTTTTTACATACCAACACATAAAACTGCATACAATATCTCGTTTTGAAGAGTCTCATTCTTTAGTTGTTCGTCTTTGAGAGCATCTTCTAAATAAGTTGCTTCATTTACCATCCTTGCACAATTCAACATCCCCAAACAAAAAAATTATCACTTTCATATTCTGAATTTGTTTTTTTTACCTCAAGAACCCTAGAATTTGGGTATTTTAAAACAAACCCTATCATTTGGAGATTTTCAGCTCATAAACCCCATCATTTGGAGATTTTCAGCCTATAAACCCTAGCATTTGGGAATTTTCAGCTCATAAACCCTAGATTGTGGGGATTTTCAGCTCATTAACCCTAGAATTTGGGTTTTTTTTAAACAAACCCTAGAATTTGGCGAATTTCAGCTTGTAAACACTAGAAATTGGGGATTTTAAACAAACCCTATAATTTGGGGATTTTCAGAAAGTAAACCCTAGAAATTGGGGATTTTTTAAACAAACCCTAGAATTTGGGGATTGTTTTCTCAAGAACCCTATAATTTGGGGATTTTCAGAAAGTAAACCCTAGAAATTGGGGATTTTTTAAACAAACCCTAGAATTTGGGGATTGTTTTCTCAAGAACCCTACAATTTGGGGATTGTTTTCTCAGGAACCCTACACTATATTCGAGATTTTCCGACTCCGTCTTCGTTAGCAACAACCCAAACATATACAATTTGGGCATTCTTAGTTCTTCAATTTCACCATAACTTAACGCCAAACAAGAGAGAAGAAACACGTGAGATTGAGGTTTCAAGAGAGAAGAAAATGAAAGGGCAATCTTGTGATTTCACATATACAAAATGACTCACGTGAGAAGCATGTGAGTCACTGTTCACGGAAACTGTCAGGTTTAACAGTATTTAATGGTTTTTGGTAATTTAGTTTTGAAATCCGGTACTATTTGACAATTTTTCAAAGTTTGGGTTCGGATTTGACAGTTGACCTTAGTACAACGTTAGTACATGGAGTTAACCCATATTTCAATTATGAAGTTTTGTCTGGACTGAACCCTGAACCATGGACTGAACCTTTGGAAATTTAATCCAGTCCGGGCCCGGGTGTTATGTCACATTAAATATATTACATGTAGTTTCATTATTGACCCAATCAAATTGAGTCGAGAATGAAAGTTCCATTACCAACCCACTTATTTAATTGAGCCAGGAATGAACTTTCTGGTGTAGTGGGATTCATTTGTTTTGGATCTTTATTTTAGCTTGGGTGTTATGTATGGTATTCACTGAAACGTTCAAAACTTCGTTCTTTGTTTTTCATCTTCCGCAAAGTTCGTCATGGTCGTGGTTGTTGTCCTCTGGTATCCTTTAATTTTGTTGTATTATGGTTGGTTCGGATCAATTTTTTTTACCTTTTATATAGAAATTTGATGTTCATGTTTCAATGTGTTTCTTTTCCTGGTAATAGAGTTTTGTTGATCAATTTTTTTTGCTGTATAATGGTTTGTTTAGATCAATTTTTTGCCTTCCATTTAGATGAAAATCCTATTTTTTTCGATGTGTTCTTTTTCCAATAGTGGATTTTTTTTTGATAAGCAAAGAAATTTTATTAAGCAATCATTCTACAAGAAAGTAGAATAAAGCAAAGAAACGACCTTAGAAAAGGATGGTTCTCTCAGACCATAATAGCTTCCAAGGATCAAAACAAATAAAAACAAAAATAGGGTAGCAACACGAGTCCACAACAAAATGCCGCCCTCCTTGCCTACGCCCTACCCGAGTTCAAACATGAAAAACGGTTAGAAACCGATAAAGGGTTTGGGGCTTCTCTTGCAATCGGTTCAAGGTGATCCTTTTCTTCACTATCCTCGACATTCTGTTCTGGATGGTGCGGGCCGTCTATGGAGGCGAGCCTCAAGGAACAAAGATTAACAACCTTTTCCCAACTTTCTTGCAGAAACTCCAATCATCCGAACTATCATTCTTGGAAACATTAACACTAAAACTTTCCGAATTCGCATAAGTTTTATCTAGTGTACGATAAATCACAGTTGGAGGGGCAATTCTCCTTGACTGTCCCTTCTTTGGTCTGCCACGCCGTTTTGGTTGAGCTATACTTAAAGAAGGTTTAAGAAGACCCTCCTTCCACAAACTAAGTTGTTCCTCAAGAGAATCACACGTTTGGCCTGCTCAGATGATAACGTCCTGAGACCGAGATGAATCAGACACTACCACACCCGATTTAATGTCGAGAGAAATATCCGAAACCCGGGTTTCTTCCGTCAATAACAGTTGTGACGATGACAACAAGGGCTGAAAAAGCACTGAGGCCCCAGAATTGAGCGCAGACCCAATTTCAGACCTAAGGCCCAATGTGTCATCTTCAAACTTACGCGCATTCGGCCCCAAATTATTGCCTTTCACGATATGTTCAACGCAAAATCCTTCCTCGCATCAATCACGGACACAGATTGGCCGCGAATCAATCGATTTGGAGAATTGATTCGATGAAGATCCACATAATCCGGGATTACGATACTCCGAATTTGCTAAATCCGCTGCAAGGGTCTGCCGAGAATGGTCGCCGACTTGAGCCTGTTCGTCGGAGACAACGTGTTCATCGGAGACGACATGAACCGGGCAAGAAATTTCAGAGGTATGAGCGCACCCCTCGCTGTCGTCCCCCAAACTCACCACCGGTCCCTCACACAACTTGCTCTGTTTTGGAGAACGAAAAATAAAGGTGTTCGCTGGAGTATACGCAGGCTTTCCAGGGCGCGCAAACGCGATGAATAACACATGCCCATTCAATTTGAAGCCATTAAACGCATCGATTACCTTCTGAGCAGACTCCCTTAATCTGAAAGTAGCGAAACCAAAAATTACGTACTGAGACGGAGTCGATCTCTCCGAACGAACCCAGAGTATTACGTACCCAATCTGCAGTTGTCCCGTAGGGTAGATTGTAGATGAAAAGCTTGCCGGACTCAAGGGAAGAGGAACCAACCTCGGCACCGCCACTTCCAACTTTCGTTGTATCAATTCCAGCCTGCTCCTCCGTTCCTTTATCTTTGTTGTTTTTCAATCCCGAGCTTCGTTGCACGGCATCAACGGAAACCTCCGGCTTGGATTTGGCCGGGCGGACATTGGCCTTGGCTGATTTTGCCTGAGCTTCCCTCACCCGGTCTAGTTTCCTGGCCTTAGTGGCAGTGGGCATGAGGATAGAACGATACTATTTGTAGAGAGACAACATGATTAAGCCAAACGAGGAGAATGATAATTCCCTATCAAGCTCATCGGAGATCTTCTTCTGGCGCATATTTCACCTTTGAAAAAAAACTTTAAATTTATAACCTAATAGTGGAGTTTTGTTGATCAATTCATGTTTTTAGTCCAGCCACCGCTTCGCTTGGAATTTTTTTGAAGATTCGTCCTTTATTTTGAAAATCGAGTTAGTTGGTGTTTCTTTTCTTTTCCCACTTATGTATGAAAAATACAAAAAATTGGTAAACCCTTCTTGTTTTACTAAAGAATTTTGTCATCGATCTAAATGACATTTCTCAATAAAATATGTAGTTTTAGGTTTAAGTCTAGTTAAAACTCTATATGAAAAAAGACCAATATATTTATAAAATAATATTGATTCTAATCCACTAAACTCTACCAAATCTCAAATCATATATTATTTGATAGTACGTTAAAAGATTCCAATAAACATAGTTGAAACTACTAGCTAAACGACCAATGAACTCGAGACTAAATCGATAAAATCCCATTAAATAAAACCTCTTTTTATACAATATTCACACCAAAATATTCTATTAAACATTGTTGAAGCCACTAGCCGAACAACCAATGAACTCGGGACTAAATCGAGAAAATTCCATTAAATAAATCTCCTTTTTCATATAATATTCACACCAACTTGTCTCTTGAGTTCTTGACGTGGCAACAAAAAGTGTCATAGTGGCCAATATAATAATCTGGGGATTATCATAATCACCTATAGAATAATCCAATATGTATTCTTTTGCATTCTTTATATGCATAAAAGTGCAATTAGGCCATCAATTTCTATTACATACACATGTACATGACAAGGTTGTTGCATGGCATGGCATATATTATGAACTTTCCACGTCATCTTGCCTTTATTTTACACTATTAATTACATTTGTCATCATCGAAACTCATGTTTTCTTCTGAATAAAGTAAAATAAAAAAGTGGTCCTGTGAAGTTGACAATTAAACTATGATGGTTTTATTATACTCGTAGGAATCGTAGTTAATTGGTCCTCCTTCGTGTCCTGAAGGCTGTCGTTCACCCATAAATTCGGATAACTACAACCGACTCCAACCTCACCCATACTCACACTTCATTTGGGGTCGTGGTGATTTAAATTTCTATTAGTAAAAGCGTCCCGTAAAAACGCAGGCCGGGTTTAAGCACGCGTCGTCCCATGTCCCGCAACCTCGGAACGAGGCGAAGTCCATGTCCCACGTCCCGCAACCCAGGTATGGGCCGAAGCCCGCGTCTCGCGTCCTGTGTCCGGAAGCCGGTCAATGGCTGGCCGCCACGTGTCCCGACCCTCTAACGACTACTTTTTTTTTAATTCAAAAATCCTTAATTTTGACCCTACAAATACCCCCAACCCCTTTCTCAAACCACAAACCATCCTACAAATTCTCTACAAATTTTATTTCTATATTTCGGTACAAAATGTCCGACGATGAGGGTCCATCATATAAGGAGTTGGCAGCCCAAATGCGGGTAGTTGAGCAACGAGTCCGGCGAAGGATTGAGAGGGGCATACATAGAGCAATGCCAAGGATCAACGCTCTGAAGGAGAGGATCGACCGTGGGGAATCAATGCGACGAGAGATTCACAGAGGTCGTGTCGAAGCCCACGACCAACTAATGAGGTATTATTTTGTCGATCAACCCATATATTGCCCAGATATGTTTAGGCGTCAGTTCCGTATGTGCAAACCACTTTTTCAACGATTTATGGACAAGGTCAAGGAACACGACAATTACTTCGTTCAGAAGTATGACACGACCGGACGCTTGGGTTTATCAACGGAACAGAAGTGCACCGCCGCGATACGGATGCTTGCGTATGGGTGCTCGACCGATTCATTGGACGAAACTCTACACCTTGGGGTAAGCACCATACTTAAAATTTTACATAATTTTTACAAGGTCGTCATTGAGGTATTCGGACCTGAGTATGAGCGTACACCCACACCGGCTGACATGGAGCGCTTACTCCGAGAAGGGTACAACCGAGGGTTCCCCGGAATGGATAAGAGTCTTGGCTGCATACATTGGGAGTGGAAGAATTGACCAACCGCATCGCAATGTGCCAATGGATGGGGAAGTCACCACGGGGTAAGTACCGTTATGCTTGAAACTGTAGCGTCCCGTGATTTATGGATTTGGCATGCTTTTTTCGGGATGCGTGGCTCGAACAACGACATCAACGTCCTCAACAACAACCAGTTATTCCAAGACGCTTATTACGGTCGTGACCTTGCCGTGGAGTACGAGATCAATGGGCATCGGTACGACCGACCTTATTATTTGGTGGACGACATTTACCCATCATGGGGACGGTTCGTGAAGAGTATTAGGCATCCGTACACGCCCAAAGAGCAGTTGTTTGCTAAATGCCACGAAGGTGCTCGGAAAGATATTGAAAGGGCTTTTGGAGTACTTCAAGCAAGGTGGCACATCATTTCCCGTCCCGCTCGTGTTTGGAGCAAAGACACTTTGGCTGATATTATGCACACTTGCATCATTCTACACAACATGATTGTAGAGGATGAACGCGACCGGTACGAATATGGAGATGAGGAGTTGGTGTACGAGCAACCTCCAGAAATATCGAATTGGACACCACCGGAACGATGGCATCGAGGAGGGCCATTGCAATACTGACAACGATTGGATGCTCGACAAAGTGTCACAAGTCATTAGACCCGCAAGCAACTACAAAACGATCTTATTGAGCACTTATGGGGTCTATATGGAGCTAGTTTCAATCCCAACAATTATTCTTTTGTATTTGATGCTCCTATTCGAGAATAAATAAAAGGGTTATTATCATCCGAGTACCCTAAAAATACTTGGTTTTCATCCGAGTACCCTAAAAATACTTTGTGACAGATAAGTACCCAAAACGAAACATTGTTTTCAAATCAGTACCCGCCGTTAGTTTCTGTCTAATTTCCATCCATTTTTCCATCCAAAACGTTGAAAAGTCCAAAATACCCCTCCCCAACTCTCAAATTTTCAAACCCATACCATTGAATTTCAAATTTTCTTTTTACTTATTTATTTATTTTATAAAAAAATTATAAAATAATAATTGATTTCTGAAAATTAAATTTACTTTTATAAAATTGATTTTTATTTTAAAAAATCAGTTTTATTTTTAAAAAATCAAAATTTATTTTTATAAAATCAGATTTTATTTTTATAAAATCAGATATTATATAAAAAAAAATCAGTTTTTTTATAAAAAAAAAATCAGTTTTTAATTCTTTCATTTTCTGAAATTCTTTTTATTAATTAATTCATTAAATTCTAGAATTATTGATTTTATTTTTATATCAGATTTTAATTTTCTTTTTCATCATTTTTTACATCTGATTATTGAGTTTCTTTTTTATCTCTTTCATCTGTTCTTGATCAAGAAGACCATGTTCATATGTTCATACCAAGTTTTGTTCCAAATGTTGAGCATGACCCAAATCAAATTGCTAAAAATCCAGCTCCAGAATCAAACTCCAACACCACCGAGAGCAAAAAATCCTCATATGGCATAGGTTCAACTCCTCCATAACCCACACCTTCATCATCACTAGTGAATAAAAAAACCTAGATCAAATTCAGAGCATAATCAAAGTTCAGGGCAGAATCAAATGAATAAAAAAAAGCCCAAGTTCAAAGCAGAATAAAAAACCCAAGTTCAGAGCACCCAAGTTCAAACCCAACGAAACTCTTGAACCAGGTGAGAACTAGATCTGTCCGAGAACCAGATCTGGCCGGCGGCGAGCTTCGGACGGTGGCGTGGACGAAGGTTCGAGGTTTGGCCGAGTAGAGGGAAGGTGAGGCTGGAGCAGAGCATGCGTGGATGAGGACGGCGTGCTCGCAGACCTCGCCGGCGTGCTCGCTTCTTCTCCACTCACCGTCCACGCCCACCCTCGCAGATCTGAACAAACAAAGGTTGGGTTGTGTGCTTGCCGGAGACGAAGACGCCTCGCTGGAACTCGCCGGAGGCTAGGGTGAAGAAGAGATGGGGGGGGGGGGGCTATGTGCGTGAATGTTTGAGTATAAGTTGTGAGGTTAAAATGAAATCAGATGACGAATGTGTGGTTTAGATGAGAGAAAGGATGAGTGGAGAGAGAAAAGATAAGGATTGAAAACAAAAGGGTATTAGGGTTTGAAGAGGTAAGGGGTATATTTGGTATTTTTCGAAAATACAGGGTCATGTGCCAGGCACATGACCATTTTCCATCCAAAATGGATTGAAAACTAACGGCAGGTACTGATTTGAAAACAATGTTTCGTTTTGGGTACTTATCTGTCACAAAGTATTTTTAGGGTACTCGGATGAAAACCAAGTATTTTTAGGGTACTCGGATGATAATAACCCTAAATAAAATTATCAGTTTTAACTTATTTTATTTTATATTCTCATTAATTATTATTTTCACATTTATTTAAATTCTATATAATATTAACTGTTTTAACAGCTAATTAAATAAAACAACAAAATATCAATTAATTAACCAATCAACATCCAGTCAACATCCACTAACAATCCAAGCCTCAATCCAGGACTCACCATTGTAAAATACAACTTATTTTGAGTCGTGAATCTCACTATTTTGTACAGTCAGCATCCAAGCCTCACATCCAAGCCCTTCTATTGTACATGCTCCAACTAAATCATTTGTCCGAGTGAATTATAACTCTTCGTTACATTGATAAAAAATATTTCTTCAAATTTTCATTACATGGAATTTAAAATCGAATAAAATAAATTAGGTCAAGTATTTATTTGAAAAAAATTAGTTTTTTCAATTAAATATGATCATTCTTTAGACACAATAACTTCATTTACAAGAGTAGTCAAATATGTATATTCTCTCTCGCTAATCGAGAGCTAAATCCTGATTCTAGTCGTCTTATCTCTGCGACCATGGTGCTTCCTCCCTATGTTTTCGTTGTCGACACACCTGACGATATTGCTGCTTTAGTCACTACCAGCCCCATCACGTCGCGCCCGATGCAGTCCTCTCTCTAGGAGACCACGCCGTCCCTGGGAGAGTTTCAAGCCTTAAAACATCGGCGTAGGAGAAAGCCAAAGCAAACCCTAACCGAGACTTCTTTTCTTACCCTGGTGGTTCTGTTGACTCTCTCTTCCTCCATGGCAGCGGTGCCCTTCTCTATCGGTGCCTCTGTTCCACTACCTACACCAAATCCACGGTGAGGGCTAACGATAAAGCCGAAGGGCGTTCCTTCGCTCGCAAGTAACTCGGTGGTGGCCTCTCTTCCGTCGTCACATGTCGTCACCTCTTTCCATTCACTCCCTGCGATTGCTCTCCCTCGGGTTGATCCTCCCTCTCTTCAACGGGACATGGAGCGAGGAAAGGCTCCAATGAAGGATCTCCAACGGACGGTGGTGGAGGCATTGAGATTGGGTCGCTGTCCCTCCAATCGAGATAGGATCCCACTCATCTTGCTCGGTGATCTGAACCCCTATGCTCGGGACCTTCCCGCGTTGGACCGACAGCAACTCTGGGTTCACGCCCGGGGACTACCGTCGTTGGTCAAGACGAATGACACTAGGGAGCCAATCGGGGGCGAACTAGGAGTTTGTGTAAAGGTACCCTGCGGCCAGGGGAGCATGTGTTGGGGGCGTACCATGCAGGTGCGCTACTGGCACCTTATTGAGTGCCCCCTCAGGCGGAGTCTGGTGCTACGCTTCAAAGAATTCTTGGATCCCGTCAAGGTCGACCTCACCTACACAAAGCTCCCAAGTTTTTGCTTCAACTGTGGGAAAATAAGGCACGTGGTGCGGGATTGCGAGTTGGTAATACAGTTGACCTTGAGGTATGACACTTCTCTCCGAGAGTTTCAGAGGGATAAGTAGGTAAAGTCGTATGCAACAAACTAGAATGGGTTACCGAGCGTACCCCTAGGGCTAGGGAGGCTTTCCTTAAGCATTGTATCTAAGGGATCCTCATCTCGAGCAAGGAGTCCTTGTGTGTTCCCTGAGCACTATATCTAACCATACAAAGCCTCGGGTTAACACCCAGCTTGGAATGGTAGACCCATGCTGGAAAAATTTGGTGACCGGCCGATTCACTAAAGTTTCAGCGCCCATTCCGTCCGGGTGTATATATGTTCGAGGAACTGGTACCAGAGGAATCAAGAGGACAACTACTGATGCTCCCTGGGACGACCAAGCGAGGACTGGAAAATAGCCTCGCCAGGAGGAATGTTAGATTCTCCATGCTTTAGGGACTAGCTCCGAAAGGGGGTCCTTGGTGAAAGCTTTGCCTCCTACTACTGATACAGTCCTTGAGCAAGTTTTGGAGTAGGACTTCTAGTACCGTTTTATCATCCCCCATCCTTCCTTCCTGTCTATATGACGTTTTAATACCGTTTGTGACGGTTCTTATAATTTAAAGATCAACGAACTTTATGTTCTTTGTCTGTTCTTCATCGTGGTCAGGGAATATGTTCCCTGACACACATCTTATGTAATGGATTTCTAATTTATAATAATGCACCTTTTAGTAAAAATTAAAAAAGTAGTCTAATACAATCTAATGGAGCAAGTCCCTAAAACCAAGAATACAATCTGAACCCCTATTATAGATGGGTGTATCGACGTTTTAAACAACATAAACATAATCTTATCAGGCAACATAAGAGGCAGTAGATTAGTACAACTGCCAGGCACGATTAAGCATACACAAGAAGCGATAGGCATTACTAGGTGGTTGTCATAAACAACTAGGGCATTTCAGGTTGCCCCATCTCGCGAAAGATAACCGAGAAGACTTAGCCAACACTGGTGTGAGGTGGGCTTCCAGCCTCACACCTGATACCTCGTCTAGTGAATCATATCTCTTGGTGAGGCTGCTTAGCAGCGCTCGCCTTCATAATCAGCCACCCCTCCCTCGCCACTTGGTGTCGATTGACTACCATACCATGAAACCTAGAATCAAATCTGTGCCGCTGCTGGTTCGAGCCCCAACCCTCTTGGACTTTCTTAGAGGCTGGTCTCACTGTTCTCCATCCCTGAGAAGCCTTATCAACCACGAGCACCAAAATCCCCACAGACTCGACCACCACCCCGTAGATTTGGGGTGTGGATGATCAAACCTCGTATTGTGCCTTTCTTACTAAAACAAAAATTAAACATATATTTTAGGGTGGTCGTTGCAATACTGGAGCCACTTTAGACGATTTTTCACGAGGTTCCCTCATTCAAACTCTGTGAATGGTTGACCCGTTTGATCCTTGTACGTCGACGCGATCAAAAATGAGTTTTTGAGTTGACGGAACGACGTACTCTTCTGAACCATAAAAAGGAACGAATTCCATTGTGGCGAAAATTAATAATTGGAGAAGAGTAGTACGTGGAGTAGCATTTGAAGTGGTGTGAATTTGAAGAACAAGAATGTTGTTTAAAGAGGAACGTGAATGTCGTTTTGGGTTCATCCAGTGTTGCCACATGTCGACACTGCATTCAATGCCAACATTCGGTGCGACATTCCACGCGATCAACGTTGGAGACCGTTGCCAACAGCAAAAAAACGCCGATTATTCCACGCGCCAAAAACATTAACGCCATGTAGAAATCGCCCGTGCAAAACTTCCCCCAAAACACTGCCATTAAATCGTTTTTGTCGGCGTTTATAAAACACTAATCCCCAAACGTCGTCAAGTACAGATGCTCTTAAGGGACTGAAAGATATATATGATAAAAAGTGGGAAGCATTTTTATCACACATAATTTCAAACATGTGGTTATTTAATTTTCCCTTTTTAAATTTGATATAATCCATGCAATAATTGATGTAACAAAAAAATAAGGGCAGAAAAGAAAGAAGCGGCCCTCGGAGTGATCCAAAGGCCATATTTACGTTCACATTTACGTTCACTATATAAACAGATGAGGTATCCTATTATTAATAGGAAGAGATTTTGAATCGCAGAAAAAAGAGAAGATTATATAAAAGCATTTATATCCTTTGTCTTTTAGAGAGTTAAAGATGATAAAGAGATTGGAGATATGCATGGATCTTCTGCGCCTGGCCGTCGAATTCTTGGAGGTGTTCGTGCAGGCGGTGGACACGGTGACGCACCACCACGACCGGCTGCCGCACCACACCACCAGCTCCGGATACGCCGCCTCCGTTCCCCTCGTCGGCTTCCTCCCTTGAAAATATCGCCATCACATCGCCATCTGTTCTTGAACTTGCCTTCTTAGAAACTTGTAAGATTATTTCGAGGCAGCTTCATTATTTAATTTTGTTGTAATTTCAACAAAGGGAGCTTTCGTTGTGGTTTTCATTTTTGTGTTTGGAGGCAATCTAGATGCTGTAGATACAGAGATGAAGATGCATAATCTGTACTTGGTCAGAGGAGTTTCATGTAAATTTTGTTCTTAGTAAAGATTTCTCATGTCAATGAATTGATGGAGTATAAATTCGTCATCAAAGAACAATCTTGATTGTAGATTTGGTCGAGTTTTCTGGGAAACAAAAGTCAGATCAATGAAATCGGTTTTATGCACAGATGTCTGGGTTTTATGCATAGAAATGTGTAACTGGTTTTCACATAAACAGACTAGAGTTCAATCATTCGACAGACATGTCAACAGAGAAAAGTGCATTATTTCTGAAGGATAAGGTTGTAATGTATTTTATTATATCCTCCATGAAAAGCGACAAGGGAGTATGAATGGAGAAATATACAATTGGGTGACACTAAAGAAAAAGAAAGAGAAATTGGAAAAGAAAAAGAAAAAGATGAATGAATAAGGCTGTAGGGTTCCATGTTTCTTTTGGTGGATAAATATGCCGATTATATTAATAAGAGCACTTATAATCGGTGGTTGATAGATGGGGAAAAGGAAATGTTGGCCGAAAGAACTAAAACGTCAGTAGATTACCGACGTAAAAGTGTTGGTGGATAACAACGTTTGTAAGTTTATCGACGACTCTATTCGCTGTTGCCAACAACTATCTTTATTCAAAGCATGAACGGTTTGGGTCAGGTATCAATATCTTTGTATCAAAAATGTATTGCGACCATTTGACAATTGTGTTATGCAATTGCAATTGATGGCATGGACGAGTATTAGAGACTTGCCAAAGCACGACTTTAGAGTGCGTGAATTTTTTTGCAGGGCAGTAATTATTATATTTGGCCCGACCTATCTACGTGAGCCGACACAGACTGTTATGAATCACATTTTAACAATGAATGAAGGGCGTGGATTTTTCGGGATGTTGGGTAGTCTTGACTGCATGCACTGGGAGTGGAAGGATTGTCTGACGCCATTGAAAGGATCTCATTCATTGAGGAATCACAATAACAGAGCAACCGTTGTTCTCGAGGCCATTTCCACGCAAGACTTGTGGATTTGGCACGCATTTTTTGGCATGACGGGTTCCAACAACGACTTAAGTGTGCTTAACCATTCCAAGTTTTTCTCGGACGCTATCAATGGTTGGAAACCACCGATCCAAATCACGGTAAATGGTCACCAATACAACCTTCCTTATTATCTTGCTGGTGGTATTTAACATTCTTTGCCAATTTTTGTGAAAACATTCCCATTGACTCAACTTCCGAAGCACAAGAAATTTACTGAAGTCTTAGAAGTTTGCAGGAAGGATGTGGAACGAGCATTTGGGGTCCTCCAATCTCGGTTTCACATTATCACTTAGACGATTCAAATGTGAAAAACCCTCTTCTCTCGGTCTAGTCATGAATGCATGTGTTATCATGCATAATATGATTGTCGAGGCAGAACGTCATACATATGATGGCTACATTGAACAAATAGATAAAGATGTGTCCAATGTACCAAGATTTACGCAAAGAAGCTTCGTCCCGGCCAATGTCATAGTAGTAAACACTCAAATGATGCATGCTTAACGTGCTCATCATGCATTAAAAGCAGGCCTCATTAAACACATTTGGAATAAGTTTGGTGATGAAGAATACTTATCTTTCATTATATTTTATTTCAATTATCATGATAGAATTTTAATTATTTTCAATGAAATATCATTTTCATTTAATTTGTGTGCATTTAAATTTCTTTTTATAATACTTTTTATGCTATCAACCTGTTGATAAATCATGGACTGCAAATGATTTTGTTTCAGCTGTTGAAAGAGAAGAGAGAAACAATTTTAATATTTCTTCATTCTATCACCCTCTTCCCTTTAGCCAGCAACAGTGTTAATGACTACAAATGTTCTAAGAAAGGTCATACTTTACAATAAGAATAACAAAGTTTTCGGTGGTTGGTGATATCACATGTGGTCCCCGACGTCATAAGAAGGATTTTAGAGTGTATTATGTTTTTACAAGTGGTGGTCGGCATGGGGATAGGTTCAAGGCGTGTTTTCGGCTTGGCTATTGGAAGAGCACTCTGATATACCGTGTATAGGGTTGTCGTCATTGACTTTGCGGCACCATGGGCGCGGTCATCAGGGGTTTGGATTTTGTCACCGCGATCGACCACAACAAGACGAGTACGGGGCGGAGCACCGCCATCGGTGTCAGGACGTCCGATGGAGAAGTTTAAAGGCCAGGAGCTAGGGCTTCAATAATGTGGTGTTCTCGAGGCGGCGGTCTCAACGAGGATTCTTGAGCATCTGCCACTTGTAGTTAAAGTTGTGCCTCATCTTCGTCCTGAGGGTTGAGGTTGTGCGTGGTGCTGATGCAATCATAGAATCATAGGGCTTTATAGAGTCTGAGGGGGCATTTGGAAAACCGCAGGGCGGCATGTACACTCGCCTTTGCCAATGAGCCATCCGAGGGTCAATGAGGGGTCTGCGGGAACTCCCCCCCCCCCCCCCATTGACCATAGACGCAACATTCTTCTACCATATTGAGAACCAATATTTTTGCGTTTTTAAAGGCCCTCATTATCATTAGAGGGGGGACGTTGTTAACTGATTCCTCGAGAGAATGCATAGTCCAACTAAACCACTTCAGTCCCTGATTACATGGCTTGCTAGGCCTTCACTCTCGGTCTCCAACAAGTGTTTTGATGGTCTCGACTGCTTACACAATATCCTCCATGAGCACATTCCAGAGTCGTTTGGCATCTTATCCGGATATGGGTCAGCTATGCCCTAGCTCATTGTCAGGCGTAGCTGTACCGGTGTGTTCGTCCGCTATCCCTCTCCCGACATCCACCTTGGAGCATTTTGGTCCATGAGCACTTTTTAATTTACTTTGTCCCACGTTGTTCAGACGTTTCAGTTAAATTGTTTCTGTTGTAGTTGTTTTACATACTTTTGTTTGATCCATTTTGAGTCAGGGCCTCCGGACTTTTGCTTTAATTAATATATCGGTTACGATTACAGTTCAAAAAATATGAAAAGTTAATTGAGCTAGTTTAATTTAGGCTACTTCATTATCATCCCGAGACACGAAATGAACCACCTTATCTCCTAGAATATTTAAAGATAACCAAATATCCCTAAGAATAGACGACTGAATCCATATTTGAGACATCTGATTATGCCTCTACGACTCGTCAACCTTTCGCCTAACATCACTCTAAGGCCTCTATTAATGCCAAACATTTAGTAAGATGAGGGGAGACAATTTTCATTTGAAAATATCCTCTTGCTCCAAAGAAGCCCTAAATGATTCATGACCATTATATCTCAGCCGATCCCCCAAAATCATACTCTATCATTCACATTTAATTTCAAACCTCCAACCAAAGAAGGTAACCATCTCGAACCTACTTAAAGATAACCAAATATCCTTAAGAATAGACGACTGAATCCATATTTGAGACATCTGATTATACCTTCATGACTCGTCAACCTTTAGCCTAACATCACTCTAAGGCCTCTTTCAATGCCAAACATTTAGTAATATGAGGGGAGAAATTTTCCATTTGAAAACATCCCTTTGTTCCAAATAAGCCCTAAATGATTCATGACCATTACACCTCAACTGATCCCCCACAATCAAACTCTATCATTTACATTTAATTTCAAACCTCCAACCAAAGGAGGTAACAATCTTGAACCTACTTACCCGCTTGAAAAAACCTCTCCCAACTAGTGAACGGGCGAAATTCATGTATCCAACCACTAAATTGAGATCCCTCCCATGGACCCCATAAAGTACTCTTCAAATCAGATAGACATGCAGAACATAAACAACAAAGTCATATTTGAAAGATTTCCTACTAAGAATAATGTCACAATTGGATAAAGAGCTCACATAGTCACTCTAAATATCAGAAGATGTAGCACCCCAAACTACCAACCATCTAATGGCTAAAGAAAACGTAGGCGATAGTCTCCTCTCGGAAATCACACCTCCCACAATCCTGAACCCCCTTAACATCTCTTTTAGCCAAACCTGCCCCCACCGTCAAGATATCATGGACAAAACATTACAAAATAACACGGACCTCAAGAGAGTATTTGAAGCCTTCATAACTTGCTCCACCAACTATGTATAAATCCTCGAGACCCCTCTCCACCGAGCTATACCAGTCACCAACCTCATCTTTATACCCATATTTCATATGTAATAACCACTCCCGGTCAACGCCAGTCAAATCTGCGAAAAACAGGAAAATTTAAAAAATTTCAGCAGACACTTGATTGAACCTAAATTTGACCCCGAGGGTCATACCAGACTTAAGTTGATCCCGATATCGACCAAAGTGAGTTCCGGGGGACTCAGGGCAACTTTTTGATCAATTTGGGAAATGTTGACTTTTTGCTGGAAAAGTCAACCGAGCGACGTTTTGGTCCATTCGAGGACCGTTTTGGATCCAAAAAGCTTAGCCGTCGTCGCAACGGTCTTAGTTGAGCCGTTTCCTTGTAGCCCATGAAGTTTCGTAATTTCTTGGAAAAAGTGCCCGTTCGGGGCCCGAGACGGCCGAATTTCGCAAATCTGACTGAAAAATATCTAGGAGATATTTTCCAAAAAGGTGTGGGACTCATCTTGCCACATGTCACCAATGTGGTGGTGTTAGGTAACATTGAACAAAACAAAATATGGAAAGGTGGTGTTAGTTGTGTAAATATGATAAAGGTGGTGTTTTTGAAAAAAAATACAAAAGATGAGCCAAGGGTGATGTTCGGCCATATTGAAAAAAATGGGTTTTTGGAGAGAGAAAATAGAGAGAGAAGGAGAATGAGAAGAAGAGAGAAAAGAGAAGGGGGTGTTTGGAGTTTTGGCTTTTCCCGTCGATCAAGCCGTTGGATCGTCTCAACGATAGAAGAATCGAGTTCACACCGTCGTTCTCTACGGTGAGCACATAACCGATTTTCGTTTTGTTAAGTTCGAATTTTAGGGTTTGAGTTTAAACGATTCAAATATGGTTGGGTTTTGGTTAGAATTGGTTTAAAGATGAAGGGTTGAGGTTTGGGGTTCGTTAGGAACGTTTTGGGGCAAAAAGGGAATTTTGCCATTGTGGCCGTGTGGGGCCCACATGCCCGGGTATCGGGTTTTCGTGTTCGGGTGGTTTAGAACGTTCCCCAAGTAATTAATCTTCAACCGGATCGAAATTTGGAATTAAATTGTGAAAGTTGTAATTGACGGGTTTAGAAACTTTAAACGCTAATTAATTGACTCGGAAGTCGGAATTCGATTCCGCCGAGTGCCTAGGAACCCTTGATTTATTCTAAGACCGTAGAAACGAAAACGGGAATTTTCGGAGCCCCGGGAGGGCGTTTTCAAAACCCGGGCAGATTCGCCATGTCGGGCGAATCGGGCCTTTCCGGGTCCAATATCGACAATGTTGAGTAATTGGGAAGTTTGGGAGTGATCGACATTGTCGGGGTTACTTTTGGGCGTTAGGTTTATTAAAATTCAGCATTATGCCTGCAAGCTTAAAAGCGTTTAAAATTGTGTTCTCTTAGATCGTGCTGCAGACCGAGGGAAGGGAAAGCTAGGCGAGTGACTGAGATCACGCCGAAGCTTGTTGGTTGGCTTTTGGAGAACACGCACGAGGTAGGGAAAAGTAGCCGGATCTCGGCCTTGACTAGGGAAAGTTAACAGTAGAAATGCATGTGACACTGGGGTGTCGTGGGTTAAGTGAGTTATCGAATATTAGAAAGGCATGATACGGGAACGTAGCGAATATGGGAAATGCATGTGACACTTCGTAGTGTCGTAGGAGCAGAGAACTTAGCGATATTGGAATTACTGGAGGCATATGACCATGCCCGGAGGTTGATTGTGAACTTATCGGTATTAGGAGTACTGGAGGCATATGACCATGCCCGGAGGTTGATTATTTAATTTATGTCTTGGGTGGCCATGAGAGCCCGTGTATTATTGTTGGTGTCTTGGGTGGCCATGAGAGCCCGTACTTTACTGTTGTGTCTTGGGTGGCCATGAGTGCCCGTGGGGTTGTCGAACCCGTGTCTTTATTGTTGGTGTGTCTTGGGAGGCCATGAGTGCCCGTGGGGTTGTTGAACCCGTGTCGTTACTGTCGATGTATCTTGGGTGGCCATGAGTGCCCGTGGGGTTGTTGAGCCCGTGAGTTATGGTTGGTGTGTCTTGGGAGGCCGTGAGTGCCCGTGGGGTTGTTGAGCCCGTGAGTTATGGTTGGTGTGTCTTGGGAGGTCGTGAGTGCCCTTGGGGTTGTTGAGCCCGTGAGTTATGGTTGGTGTGTCTTGGGAGGCCGTGAGTGCCTGTGGGGTTGTTGAGCCCGTGAATTACTGTTGGTGTGTCTTTGGTGGCCATGAGTGCCCGTGGGGTTGTTGAGCCCGTGAGTTACTATTGGTGTGTCTTTGGTGGCCATGAGTGCCCGTGAGTTACTGTTGGTGTGTCTTGGGTGGCCATGAGTGCCCGTGGGGTTGTTGAGCCCGTGAGTTATGGTGGGTGTGTCTTGGGAGGCCGTGAGTGCCCGTGGGGTTGTTGAGTCCGTGTTTTACTGTTGGTGTCTTGGGTGGCCATGAGTGCCTGTGGAGTGCTGAACCTGTGTTGTTGCTGCTTGTTGAACTTTGCTTGTGATTGTGATTGTGCTTGCCCGAGGTTAGTGACCCGACTGTGTGTCGGGAAGTGGTGTGGACTTTGGCTGGCTTACCTGACAGGGATCGGTAAGTTGCGAGCGTTCTTTGGCTGGCCTGACCGAGTTCGAGTCTCGGGAGGTTGCGAGCGTTCTTTGGCTGGCTTAACCGAGTTCGAGTCTCGGGAAGTTGCGAGTGTTCTTTGGCTAGCCTGACCGAGTTCGAGTCTCGGGAGGTTGTGAGCGTTTTTAGGCAATGAGAGGGCAGCTCCCCTTCCGACTAGCTATCGGAAAAGCAGCGCTGTATATATCGCCAACAGGTCGACCGCCTGGAGCCTGACAGGGATCGGCAAAGCGCGTGTGGCAGGCTCGAGCCCAGCCGGTTATCAACCGGCATTGAGCAGCTGACAGGAGTGCGATCCTTTGTGATCTTGTTTGGTGTGCGATCCTTTGTGATCTTGGGTGTTGCTTGGTGGTCTGTCGTGTCTTTGGAGGAGGTCGTCGATCGTTGTGTCGGGTCTACTTTACGTGTCCGAGTGTTGAGTCGGTTGAGGGAAGTAACAGCGTGTGTGTGTCAGTCGGGTTACCTGAGTTTGGGGGATAGTGATCCCCGGTGTTGGGTTGGTTGTTAGTGTTACCGGCATTGTCTGCTGATTATGCCGTAGTCAGTCTGTTATCCGTGGTGGTGAGCGAACGCTCACCCCTAGCTACTTTTCCTACAGGTACCGGTCGCATGTTGGACTAGGTGAGCTTCCGAAGCTTGAAGAGATGGGAGTGGGATTCTGGGTTTATTTGAGTCTAGCGACGGATACCATACTTTTGTCCACTTGTTGGGACGTGTTTTAGGTTGTAAATATTATTTTTGTTGAACAAATGGTGATTTTAAAGTGATTTATTGTAAAAGGTTTCAAAATGTTTTATTGTTTTAAAAGTTCACGTCCTGAGTTCAGTTTACTGAAATTGGGGCGTGACATCATATAATAGACCCCCTTTTCGCTCTAAGCCCCATGACTAGATGGTATGCGCTCGATATCTCGTCCTCGACATCATTGTCGAGTTCCATGTTGACTTTTACTCACGTGAAGGTCTTATACTTCATCTGACTTTAAGATGAAACTTTTGGGTTTTCTATTTGTGTTTTATCCGTGGCTATTAGAAAGGGAGAGACCAGTTACTGGCAACTTTTTTTTGATCGGCAAAGGCATATTATACAGAACCCACTCTTTGAAGTAGAGATTGAGAATGAAAGTGAGTACAAGATGATGATGATCTAGCTACGGACCAGTGAAGGAATCGAGCGTTGGCATGACAACTCAGCCTAATGACAATCCCAACAAAACGACTAACCTGATGCATGAAAGAGTATTCCTATACAAGGAACCTCGACTTCCCAACATGGAAGCAAACCAGACGATGAAGGTCTAAAAAACCAGATATTACAACCATGAAGCATAAAACAAGTAAAAGAAAAATGTTTTAATATCCGAATTTTGCAACCATGAAGCGCACAAAATAAAATAGGTCTTTAATTCTAATTTTTCAACCATTAAGCACAATATTAACAAAAGCACATGTCGATGCTTCAAAATATTTATCAAATGATCATTAAGTCCATATTCTTCTACTATCAGACAGTTGACCATGTGTGATTTTGAATTTGATTTACAAAACATAGGCATGTGAATGCCTCTGATCAGCACAGGCTGGTAACAAAATGCCCTAGTTTCCACACCTTGTGAAGAAAATACAAGTAATGAAGAAGCAACTCTTAACATTCTACCGAGCCCTGCAGTACAAAAACTCACATGGAATGAATGTTTGAACCATGTCTAAATGAGTTCCTCTTCCACCTCATTCAACTATATCCGATCCAAGGCCATTCATCGTTCAAGACACGAGTATTCACAGAAGACGGGGAGCTTCAGGCGGAAGGAGGCATGGAGGTTGAAGTGACTAAATAAGTCAGGTATTGGACCCCATCCTGGATTTTGCTCACTGCCATGGCCTCATCCACCCTCAGATGTTCACAGAATGCACTACCCTTCTCCTTCAGACGAGTCTTGTGCGAATCACCACCTTCACTGCCTGCCGTATATGCTTCACCTACATCACTTATTCCTGCTCATAACAGTACAACACCTCACTTCAGTTTTACACTTCCAACAATAGCAAACATGAAATTCAAACACACTTCAAACCTGTAATGAAGCTGCCTGATATCGCTTCCACGCTTCCTATCATCGATCGAGCCTTTCTTCTGATTATCTTAGCCTTCTCAATACAATCTTCAGGCCACTCAATTCTCACCATACCCTCATCGGCCCCTCCATCTTCAACTTTGTTAGCATCAGCTATGACGGATTTACCAAGCATCAGTAATTGAGATACTGCAGCACAGCACAACTCTGATACTCTCTGCATACCATACACAAACATTTGAGCTCAAAATACAACTCATACTTTTCTAATCAATGATCAACATACATGAATCCCCTCAGAGTGTAGAGAATCCAGCCTGCCAGCTGTCCTTTGAACCATATCATTTGCACCCAATCCTGCAAGTGCATTTGTGAACCTGAAAGAAATGCTCAAAATTACCAGAGCTCCATGTACTTTTAAACTAATAGATAATGCAAAATTACCCTGCAGCCATATCAGCAGCCTTGCTCACACTTGAGTCGTGAAGCATCTTTATCTCATCAACACCGCCCTCGGCTTCAGTTTCTATCCTCTTTCCTTTATCTGCCTCAACACCTCCTCCAATTTCCGTGCTCATGTCAAAAATTTGCTGGACCCCTCTAAGCTTTCCTTCATAAAGAGACTTGTGCTCAGATGATAGTTTTGCTTTTCTTCGATTAAACAACAGTGCATAATGGCTGGACAGTGCCTCCAGCTCCTGACATCATCATAGAAACTTCAGTGAAGGATCGTTCAGAGTACCAAAGTTCACATGGATAAGAAGATTGACCTCCAAATGTTCTGGACCACCATATATGTAGAAGCACCGATCAAATGACACCTCCTCCGACAGTTGATCCTCATCAGCTTCCTGATCTCTTGTTGCTTCTGTTTTTTTCTCAACATCAATACCAGTTTCTGTGATCAGAAGATCCATGGTCTCCTTCCCAACAAATTCAAGAACTTCCATTCCTTTGGAAGTAAGAGCTTTTCCTGTCTGTAATAGGAAGGTGAGCACTAAGCACTTATGGAGAAACTTAAAACCATGATGAGGATGATCATGCAAAACCTCTAGTAATGATGGTCTGACAGAACCAGCAGCCACAGGTAAACCACCTTGCTGAATTGAATCTGCTAGGTTTGATGCAGAACTCTCCAGCCTAGAAACACAAAACATCACATGCTTAACGAGCTATCAAAACAAAGAAACATTGTGTTTGTATTTTTGTAGGGCTAATTGCAGATAGCTATTGGGTACTATACTCAAAAAGTTGCTACCTAAACTTCCAAAAGGTTGTAGAAAGCTTTTTTTTGCCCAAAATTGATGAAAATGCCCTTGACCCTAATCTCATAAAAGACATCATAACTACCAGAAACATTTTGGTTAGATGTACAAATGGTTGAGTAGATATAAAAAGACTCCTTAAAAGATAAACTATTCAAATAACAAAATATTGTGTGTGTTTTTAGTTTATGTGCAAGGGCATTTTCGTCATTTTGGGCAAAAAAGGAGCTATCTTCAATGACTATCTCTTCCTGGTAGCAACGACTAGTAGTGTAAGCATTTGATCAACAAAACATTTATTTGTGCCATAGTACCTCTGAACCCAATCGGAACTACCCTTCAATGCACTTCCTAGTGCCTGCCATGCTCCTGAAGCAAAATTCTCAACAGAGCTATCAATAACTTTCAGCCGCTGCATATGCAAAGTAATTAAAAATAACATTACTTACTGCTTAACGAAAACCGAAAGGGTAAGCTACAGTGTATAATAGCGGGGTTCCTAGCCCCATTGGGGTCACATGAGTGTGATGTTTTTTGGTTTTAATGCTTATGCTGTTTGTGTTTTTGCCCTTCTCGTTTGTGAGTATTTGGGTTCTTTGCTTTGTATCGTTTGCTTCGTTAATATACTTATTTCTCTCTGATAAAAAAAGCTACATTGTATAACACACAAGGATAAGAGAGGAAAATCCATAAAGATGGCCACTGAATATTCAACATGCAGAAAATAAGTTGGGCCATGTGGTAAGAGAGAGGAAAATCCATAAACATGACCACTGAGTTTAGGGATTAGACTAGGAATTGTTGATCAACAAGAAATGAGCAGAAAATATGAATGTGAGCATGACTTGCCTCACTAAGGAACGAATCCTCACTGGCTTTCTCCAGATTTTCCAAAGCAGTTTTCTTGACTTTCTCATCCTCGTCCTCATTCTCGCTTTCCTTTTCAGCTACAGGTTCTCCCTCTTCCCCCTCACTGGAGGAATCGGGGCCTTCAACAATGTCTGCAATGCCCTTTGCAGCACTTTCAGCAACCTCTGCAGCCTACATCCACAAAGCCCATTGCCCAACTCAAAATCTCAACAAATCAACAAAGTTTAAAAACAATCTTTACGAACTCCACCTTCCTAAAATAGCTATAAGAGAAATTAAGAGAGCAGACTAGAAAACTAAACAAATTTATTTTCAACAGTTAGAAGGTCCAATGGCAGCATCCAAGCCAACATTTACAAATTCCCAACAAATTGAAATGAAGAAAATCATAATTAAAGAATTTCAACCCTCTAAATGGAGCTCGAGACGCTCGTTACTGAGAATAGAATAAGCATTTAGTTTTGGGATTTTCCAGCTAGCTTTATGAAAACGTAATGATTTATCGAGGAGTTCCTTAAGGTCAAGTTGATCATCTTTATAAGCATATGTAACTAAAGTCTCAAGCATCCATTGTAACAACGAGAAATATGGTATCCACTGTAACTACTGCATACATTGAAGTTGTATTAGATTGCATAACCTAAGAACACGCACAAGTAGATACTTTTTTCCACATATACTTACATTTCTATTTATAATCATAAGCAAAAAATGGCAGCATAAAAATTATCGACTTCATAAAACAGAACCTAATTTTTATGAACTAAAACCAGGATCGGAGAACAAATCTTCTGTGAGTGTTATGTATAAACCCTAATCTTTTGTGAAACAGATCAAAATTCGAGCGGTTCGATTACGCATATACAACGTGTGTATAGATAAAGAGAGATGAGAAAGATCGTACATTGCGGGAGATCTCCTCAGCGGCCTTCTGTAAACCGGCGAGAGAGAAGCCCCAACCGCTCCATCCGCCGGTAGCCGGAGACGGAGCAGCGGCAGCTTCTGATCCTGGATCTTCCCTCTCGTCCTCGCTTTTCTCCATTTGCTAACACGAAACTGATCTCCCAAAACCGTACGACATTCGAATTTACTGTACAACATTACTCTGTTTGGATTCATTTATATTTCCTAATTTTAGCAAATGGGTAATCTTAATTTGAGCTAATAATCGTGTCATTAATATTAAAGTAAGTGATAATGATAGTTAATGTAATTATCATATGTATGAGAAAGAAACCATGGTAAAGTTTGTACCTTTTCTTCATTACATAGAAAAAGAAATATACATATAGTCTATAATGTAATTACGTGACAGTTGAGAGATGTATACAGAAACATGATAAGATTAATGATGAGTCGGATGGCGAAAGCTGATGGGTACGGCGGCGATGGGAGATTGACGGAGAACGGAGAAGACGAGACGGCAATTGGGTCGATCCCAGTAGAGTCCGATTTGGTCGCCTTTCTTGAGGCCTCTGGGCTTCACGAACCTGAGGATCCAGCTGTTGTTGAGAATCACCGATCGGTTGGTTCCCCAGATCTTCATCGTCATGTCGTGCACAACGTTGCGGTCGGAATCCCACACCTCGACGGCGACGCCTTCCTTGTCCCTGAGCCTCTGCTTCATGGCCTCGTCCCAGTGAGCGAGCACGTGCCTCTCCACGGCTTCTTTGGACAGCATCAGCCTCGCGAGCCCGTTGACGTCGCTCGCCTCCAGCGTCTTTTTGATCGTGAACCGGTCAGGACTTCCGTTACTGAGTCGCACCATTGTTTCTTCAGGGTCAAGCAACATCGTGTTCTTGTTCTTCCTCTTCTTGGGAGGATAAAGACTGGAACTTGGGCTCTGGGTTTGTTTCCTCTTCTGGACAGAGCTTGAGGAAGATGACGGAGAAGATGAAACGGAAGAGCCATGACTCCAAAGAGACATCTTCAAGAGAGGATCATCGCCTTCATGGTCGATTACACTTTCAGATGATGATGAAGCTATTTCGGTGCAGGGTTTTGGTGGGTCATTGAAGAAATCGTAGAAAGTGGGTGGCTTGGAAGAAAAGGAATGGTCGGTGGGGATCAAGAGAGAAAACTCCATGACAGGCCAGAGAAGAAACAGAGATGGAATTCCAGAGAGATGCGAGAGTGAGTGTTGTGAGGAGGTGAAGCGATGGAATTTATAGGTGTGATATTGAGGGAAGGAGGTAATTACATGGGTAAGTGCGTGGAGAACAAGTTTCCTATTTCCGTTTACTAGCCCTAATCGGAATAGGAAATAGTAGCAAGTGGACTGATTTTGAACCTAACGGCTATATGTTTGAAGCCAGAGGAGTTTTGTCCCTCCCGAACTTGTTTAGTGCTCCGTTAATACTATTTTCATCTGGACAATTACCGGATCATAACAAATATAAAATAGAACTAACCTTGATTATAATTAACTAACCTTTAGTGAGTTGCGATGTATGTTGGTTGATACCAATCCAGTTTGAATTCAATTTCAATTACATAAAAAATCATTTTGATAAAAGCTATCAAGGCTTTAGCTTCTATGTGGAGATCTTGAGTTCAATTCTGTTTGGAATTGTGGGTACATATCAAATTTGTATATTACTCTTGCATCTATTTTTTTTTTACTAAAAGTGTAATATTATGAATGAGATTCAATTACATCTATTTGCACCGGAAAATATACTCTCTGATCACTAGAAAGGACAGAAAAAGAATACGATGTTCGATGATCCTTGAAATACTATAACCGTAATAGACGATATTCAGGCGCCATATAGGGCGGAAGGAAGGGTGGGGTGAGAATATGGTACTGGAAGGTCTGCTCCGAAAATTGGCCAATGACTGCATCAGTAGTAGGAGGAGAGAAGGCTTCAGTCAAAGACCCCTCCTAGAGTTAGTCCCTGAAGCATGTGGAACTTAACATTCCTCCTACTGATGTTGTTACCCAACCCTCGCCTGATCATCCCGGGGAGCATCCGCAGCGGACCTCTTCACTCCTCCGGTAGCAACTTTAGTGACCCGACCTCCAGGGTGTTGGCTGGTCACAAAGTTTTTCCAGCCTGGATCCACCACTCCAGGCTCGGTGATAACCCAAGGCTCTGTACGGTTAGATATAGTGTTCGGGGAAACACACGGGCTCCTTCCTCGAGACGAGGAGCCCTTAGCTACAATGCTCGGGGAAATCCTCCCTAAGCTCATTGGTCTGTTCGGCGGTGGCTTAGTCTAATCTGTCGCGTACGACTTCACCTTCTTATCTCGCTGAAACTCGAGAAGAGAGATGTTATACCTCGGGGTGCCTCTCAACTCTACCTCGCAATCCCGTATGACACGCCTCATTTTCCCACAGCTGAAGCAAAAGCTCAGGAGCTTTGTGTAGGTGAGGTCTACTCTCACGACATCCGTTAACTCCTTGAATTGAAGCACCAGGTTCCGTTTTAGGGGGCACTCAATAAGGTGCCAGTAACGTACCTTCACAGTATCTTCCCAACACATACCCCATTGGTCGCAGGGTACCTCCACACACGCCCCTAGCACGTTTCCGATTGTCTCACCCATCGCTTTCGCGCGGACCAGCGGCGACAGACCCCGGGCGTGGACCCATAGCTGCATCTGGTCCAATGTAGGGAGCTCACAGACACAGGGGTTCAGGTCGCCGAGCAGAAGAGGTCGCCCGTCAAAGCACCAAGGTTCATTACCCCGGACCCATGCTCGATCCTCCAATGTCCCAAAGTAGAACCCAAAGAGGCCCGGTCCAAGCTCTTTGACGACGCTCTTCAACAGCCTGGCCCCACGTAGAGGTGATGATACGAAGGAGAATCTCCTTCCGAGGCAGTTCGGTGTCACAGCTTCCCCATCAGCCCCCACTGTTGACGGGCGATGATCGTGGAGCTCGCCGGAGTGTACAAGACGACAACCTCGACCTCCTCGTCATACTCGATGGAACGGAACGATAGGCCATCTTGGAGTGCTACAATGGAGGCCTGCAGCTCCGGTAATACCCCGGCTGTAGGTGACGGTGGTTCCTCCAATGAGAGAGCCATCTTTCGACCACGAACCATGTGGTCGGGACAGATAAGCACGTCAGGATTAGTGGGATCCTATCGCGGTTGGGAAGACAGCAATCCAGTCCCAACGCCTTCACCGCTGTCTGAGGAAGGTCCTTCAGTGGCGCTTTCCCTTGCGTCGGGTCCCGTTGAAGGGGGGGAGAGGTTCAGCCCGAAAAATCGGAACGCAAGGAGGGGATGGAGGACGAGCGATGATATGATGCAACGAAAGAGAGTCAGCCCGAGGAGGCGGAGCACATGGATTTGTATATATTTTTTGTGAGCTTCACCCGTATATCATACTGAATTTTGTGGATGGATATCAAATTTATTTAAATCTAATTCAATAGAAGATAAACGCTGCCAAGGGAATGGGATGACATCTAATGGTACACTAGACCTAAAATTTAATAGATTTTTGTATGAGAGGGTTTGAGTTCGATTCTATATAGATGTGTATTTGTGGTAATATTTGTATGTATTGGACTAATATGTTTTTCATTCAGATATGAAACCTATAACATAAATTTAAATATAAAAATTTGACATTATTTTCTACAAAAAAATATAAGAAAAGAGGCCTTGAGAAAATATATGTAAAAATTACTAATACTTCTTTTATTTTCCGTTTCCAACAGTTCTTTGTGTGCCAATAGAGTTGATTCTTTCGTTTTTACAAGGAAGAAAGTTACAATTTAGTGAGCGATTAGTGATCAGGGGAGGGGCGAGGGTAGCGGCGTCAAGAACTCCTCATTGTCCAATACAGGCGGCGGAATATAGACATTGTTGTGGTGCTCTACGCCGGCACTGCACACGGCCCCTCTACAGTCCAGATGGTCTTTGGCCGCCGCCTCGCACTCCTCCGCCGTCCGCTGATTGGGCACGCCTCCCAGGCAGTTCCCACCGTCGACGATCACCAGCTCTTTCCTCGCTCTGCACGTCCTCGGGATGTCCACCAGGTAGTTGCCGGACACCGTCAGGTTCGTCAGCATCGGCAGCTTGCAGATCTCCTCCGGCAGGCACCCCGTCAGCTTGTTGTTGGAGATATCGATCAGCTCCACCTGCTGAAGCGCCTGGATCGACGCCGGCACCTCTCCGCCCAAGCCGTTGTCGCTGACGTCGAATAAGGTCACGTTCGCCAGCGACCCAAGATCCTGCGGGAAGCAACCGCCCATTTTGTTCCCCTTGAATACGAACTCGTTCACGTTCGGCATGCACGCTATGCTGCTCGGAATGCACCCGGAGAATCCGTTGTTGGCGAACGTCACCACCGACGCCGACGAGTTCCCGATCGTGTCCGGCATGGATCCGGTGAACCGGTTGTTGTTCATGAACACCGCGTCAAGGTTCCGATCAAAAAGTTCCGGCGGAATCACCCCGTCAAACTCGTTAAACCTGACATATATATAAGCATGCATATTATAGTCATTCTTTATTAATTAATAACACAAAAAATATCAGCATGTAGTAAATCTTGTACCCAACTCATCATCCAGCAAGAAATTCCAGGATTAAGACTATAATCATCACAAGGTTAGTGTTCGTTAAGAAATGAATCACGTTCGATTCATTTCTTAGAATTTATTGATTCTCCGATCGCTTTGGGTAAAAGATGTCATAACCGAAAGCAATTAAAAAATGAACACATATATATGTATATACCTGAGGTCTAGGTACTTGAGGTCGGGCCAGGTGAGGGCGACGGAGGGGAAGGGGCCGACGAAGCGGTTGTTGCTGATATCGAACTCGTGCATGGCCTTGATCTTGTCCAAAGAGGAGGGAACGACGCCGCAGAAGCGGTTGGTGTTCAAGTGGAAGAGCGCCACGTCGCACAAGTGCTCGAGCTCGTTGGGCAAGTAGCCGGCGATGTCGGCCTCATTGAGGTCGATCCCCCCGACGGTGAGGCAGCTGGGGTCGTCGACGGCGGGGGCGCAGAAGACGCCGGTGTAGGAGCAGACGTCGGGGCCCACCCAGTTGCCGGTGACATTCTTGGGGTCGGAGTAGATGGCCTTTTTCCAGGCTTGGAGGGCAATGTAGGCCTTGCCGAGCCTGTCGTTGTCGAATTTGAGGTTGGGGTCGGGCTCTTGGGCGGTGGCGCCGAAGTGGAGCTGGCGCTGGACGAGGAGCGAGGCCTCGATGTCGCTGACGGCGAGGGCGGAACGCGGGAGAGAAGAGAGGAGGAATATGGAGAATAAAAGAGAGCAGCAGCCTCCTGTGGCGTGCATGGATGGTTTGAGGGTATTAGCCATAACTCAGACCACCTTGGACGACCCAAGGCTGCTTTCTTCCACGACCCCACGTTAATATGGGTTTTAAGGATGTCCCACTTTCTATTTTTAGCAGGTTTCCCGTTTTTTAGGATCCAGGATTTGTGCTCCACCTCCACCACAAGATTCTGGCAAGAGAAAGTTTAGCTCCCATTTTTCGGGCCTTGACATGCTCCTAATACGTTTTTTTATTTATAATGTGGTTAAATAATTCTTCTTCTTATGTAAGTTAATACAATATACAATGCTTTATGCTCTTTAACATTCTGATTTTGTAGATTCGAGGAAATACATCCAGGTACAAATAAGCACAATCGATAACAAGCTATACTGTAACCCGATCTTTAATACAAATTTGATTGGTTAAATGTTTACTTTTTTTAGTTGTAATCAAATTTGACCTAATTAAACTCAAACTCAAGATTGATCTTGTTTAATAAACTACACATTCAAGGCTAACCTTTCAAAATTCAATATAGGCTCACGAATCTACTCGTTAAAAAACTTTTGTTTTAAGTACTTATGATAAAACCAGATCAAATTAAAATTGAGTTGAAATCAATTTAGATTTAAATGTATATTTTTTAATCGAATTGAAACTTAGTCATATAAACTTCTTGATAATGAATCAAGCAATTTGAATTCTTTTAACTCAGATCTTATCATGACCAAGCTCTTCAGTTTAGTTATGTATACTTTGTTTTCATTACATTCTATTAATATTATCAAGTTTTTGGTCATACCATTATCTTAAAAATCTTAACGAACAACTATTGCTTGCATTTTCTTTGTGTCATCCTTATTGTAATAGATCAAGAGCGTGTAGCTCTTCTCGATCCGTCCGACAACGTAAATAGTCCTACGCTAAGCCTATACTGAAAGTAGTCGAGTAAAAACAAAACAAAACAAAACAAGTAATAGAATTATAACTTTTATCGAATGAAAGAGAAATTTTACCCAGGATACAAAGTGTGCTCTACAACCTATGCTACATTGAAGTCAATGCTCTTGAATGAATACAAATGACACCAAAATCATCTATTTATACTATTCAAGAAAGTCTTAGCCTAACTAACCTAAGAGACTAATATAAAGGAGTTCATTGAACCCGGTTGTGATCTAGTGTGTACATGAGGAAGACTAGATGAGAATAAGCTTTTAATATGCTAGTTGAAATAGGAGAGTCTTTTTTGTAGGTGTGGACGAACCTTGGGACTCCTAAGTCAGTAGGAATGTATCGTCTACTGAGTTGGCGTGGAAGCTTTTATGACTTGGGCTTGGCCGGATGCATTTTGGGCTCGAGCGTCTACGGAAATGTTGGCCTCAACGATGACCAAGACAGCTTTCTCCTCGGCGGGCTTTGGCGTGGTCGTGGATCTGAAGTGCAAGCTGGCCGAGTGGGTCTCGACTCGATTTTGTCTGTGCGCACGGGACAGATAATAGGCTTGGGTGCGATTTGGCGGACCAAGAGGCTTAGTGCGCGGATGTGGGCACGTGGACTAGGGAACCTCGGGCGTTGCAGGCTGCGGACGTCCTCGGTCTTGCGTTCGAGTGGGACGTGTAACGTCTCAGATCAATATTTTGATGTCGGGTGTTACATTCTCCCCGCTGTGGAGAACGTCAGATCTTCGTGAGGGGTTCCAAGTGGCGGAGGCCGGAAGTTCGCGGCCAGGTTGAAGTCTTCTTCTTTGGGCTTCAACGGAGGTAAGTCCCTCGTGCTCCTCCAAATTTCTTTGGAGGGTTGTCTTCTTTCTAGGAGTCCTCCCCCTTGGTCTCTCGGTCCGCGGATAGCCTCGGCTAGTTGCTCGGACATGGCTAGTCGCCATAATGTTTCCCCCGGTGAGTTCTTCATGGGGCGCTTCCTCTTCCCGTCTCTCCCCTTTGTTCTTATGTTCAACCTCGGGTGGAATTGGAGGGGAGTTGCTGCTTGAGTCGGAGTCATCGTCACTGATGTAGATCGGCTACGGACGACCTCAGGTACAGAGGTTCTCCTTGGTCTCGGGTGCAAGTGGTTGGGACTTGTAGAGGTCTTGGCCAGTGCGAGATGTTGGTGAGAGCATTTGATGACGGGTGTCAAGTAGCAGCTCCGTCCCTAGTTGGTGGAGGTCAGTAAGTGCAGAGTGCGGACTAAGGGTACATCCCATCCCCATGGCAGTAGAGCGGCAATGCATCTCTCTAGGTCAAGCCTCAAGTAGTCAATCCGCCATTGAAAAGATGCCTTCATGCCATCTAGTCGGCTATCAAACGTCATTTCAGTGCATCAATCGCCCTAGATTTTGGGTGCTTTGTTCTATATTTTAGAACGTTATATTCTGGTTGTAGTTGCAGCATCCTCGACATCTAAACTTTGGATCTGAAGGATAATAAAAACCCCATCCATAAAAAAACAATTAAAAGTGAAACGGATCGAGTAAGACATTATGTTTGTTTGTATATTAAGTATTATTTGGATTTTATATTATAATTTGTATTAGAAATTTTGAGTAAACTTTAGATAATGATATCATATGACAAAATATATGTGTAAGGGAAGTGGATAATCAAGACTTCGGAGAAACGTGTTGCACGTGAGGGTTTTAGGGTTCACACCCCTTATGCCATCGTCATCAACATCGTTGTTATATACAAAGTTCCTATGTATACGGTATCATGAAATCAATCATATACTAGTTACAGGGAGAGAGCACAAGACCATTGCCTGGACCGATATGTGTACCCCCAATCACCGGAAAAAACAATAACAACATGGTGTAGTTATGTGATATTGAGAAAAGCTCGATCAATCCTCGAACAAGAGATAACAACAACGAATGCATGTCACTCTTTCTATTAACTACCACAAGTAGAGATAGCTACAAAACTCGTCGAATCGACTTAATTATGCCTAGATAGATCTTAACGAACGAAATGCATCAATCATCAACGAGAACTAAATAGAGCAACGAATCACAAAACTCTGGTAATACGTAAGCATAAGTAAACTCTAAAACACTAAACAAATCTACTTTGCTGGTAGAGTTAATCTGGTGCGGGCAGGCACTGAAGATGCGCGGTGCAGACGCTTGATCCGCCAACCAGAATTGGTCAGGATGCGTGGTCAAACATCCTACGGTTCAGAGTGAAAGTCCGTCGACGGTTGAGACACGATCATCAAAATAGAAGGCATGCACGCACGATTGCACGTAACTACCATGCACTATCGTTGCACTGGATCAAGATGAAGATAAGGTCACCATAGCTAGCTTAGAGCGCGCCACACGCAACCTCTTCTACAACATCCTTTTTTTCACTTTTGACCTTTTATACTCTTTAGCTAATTGCCGCTGAATTTGAGTTTCGATCGAACTCGATCTTGCACCAATATTATTCTATTTTTGAGGCCTACAAAACAAGACTAATTATGAATATATTTAGAATATTTTAAAAATATCGACAATAAACGAGACTTTGCGTAATTATTAAATAAAGCTAAAAGCATAAAAAAAAATGAGCCACAGACAAGATAAAAATATAGTGAAAATAGTTAAATTAAGTAGGACAAATTTACACTCATCATTGCTTCATAAGGTCCCAAAGATAGTGTCGCTCGCGAATGGGCTCTCCATAAACTACGAGGAAGCAAAATAAATTCCCTACGTTGAGTCTGTCGATGTGATACATTGAATCCGAGCGGTATTCGAATTCAAGGATATCGTTCCACAAAAGCATAGGACCCCATTTTATTTTTATTGGATTCATAACCCTACCGTGAACCATCAGTTTCCCGTGTAGATCTTCATCAATTCCTTAGAGTAGTAGGTCTCGCTGAGGAAGAGGAGGTTTGATTTATGTTGAGTGAGGACTTCCTTGAAGTGTGCACACGTAATCGAGTTTTCAAACCCCTACCGCCATGATCTTCATCGCCCCCACGACTACACTCGGTCACGATACAGAGACATAACAAAACCATATACCCAAGATAAGTCATATCACTTTTGTAACAAAACTCCATGTTAATTTTATATAGTCATGGTAAAGCGTTTTTGGAATATAAACGATCGACTATATCTTACAAGTCATGGTTAAATAATTCTTCTTCTTATGTAAGTTTATACAATATACAATGCTTTATACTCTTTAACATTATGATTTTGTATATTCGAGGGAATACATCCAAGTACAAGTAAGCATAGTCGTTAACAGGCTATTGCAACCCGATCTTTAATACAAATTTGATTGGTTAAATGTTTACTTTTCGTTGAATGATAAAATAAA
Source organism: Erodium maritimum (assembly GCA_963921825.1). Lineage (NCBI taxonomy): Eukaryota > Viridiplantae > Streptophyta > Magnoliopsida > Geraniales > Geraniaceae > Erodium > Erodium maritimum. The sequence continues at coordinate 50,174,801 of OY997594.1, read as the reverse complement.
AAAATCAGACAAGCGGTCTGAAATAATGTAATGTTGATATGTTTGTAATTCCCACTCTGTGGAATCGGAGAGGCTAGTAACACATAAAATTGGCTCTCTTTTTTTATCACAAGGAAAATATCTTTAAAAGATCTTTTTTGAGGTAAAAGAGAGTTACAATCGAGGACAAGTTGTTGACCAACAAAACTCAAACAAAAGGAGATGAAAATGAAACTAACAAACTAAACAACCCAACATGAAAGAAGTATACACATAGTAGACCAACTGACAGTCCCAAAACCAAACATCAAGGCAACACAGTCTTTGAACAAACCAACACGCAACCAAAAGAAATCGAAACAACTTAAACTTGTAGAAGAATCAGAAACTTGCAGATGAAGAAATGAAGAGATTACATCCAAGTACTGCAAACCTTTGGAGCTGTAGACCATAATTGAAATTAGAGGAAGGTTTTGTTGTTCTAAAACTTAGACCACTCACAACCATAAGCTTTATTCACAATTTTGGAGAAATTTTCCTGAGCTGAGTTGTTCTTCCTATTGAACACCTTGTCATTTGTAGCTAGTCAGATTTGCCAGCAAGCAACTTTAACCAAATTCTCCCATGAACTTTTATATCTATGGTTGAGCATCAATCTCCAAGATGCTAGAAGAGAACTGTAAGAAACTGGGATTGCCCACGACAACCCCACCACTTAACTATTAAGTTCCACACCTATCAAGCTCTTGGACAGAACAATAGAATATGAGAGTCATCCTCAAACTCCCAATTACAGACATGGCATATTACTTGCTCCAAAGATAACTGAAACCCTATATGTTCTAGGAAACATTTGGAAGGGATGGCTTTTAAATAAGCCAACCAGCAAAATGCTGTAATTTTGGGAGGAACTCCAAGAGACCACAAGTTTGCAGCCCAGTTTACAATCTGGATCTGTTGGTTGCCTTGTTGTGCAACCAAGTTGTATAACCTCTTGACTGTAAACCAGTTCTTGTCTCAAATTTAATACAAAGAATCCTAATGATCAGATAGTTGTACACCTGCTAGTATTTGAAATAGTACCAACCCTTATTGCTCCTCCAAGCACATAGGATCCCTCTTGAGATTAAGGTCTCATTGATCAACATCTCAAGCCTTTGAGACTAATATTCTCTTGGATTATGATAGCAAAAAAATTCTAGGGAATAAGGACTTGAAAGCTGCATCCCTCTACCATACATCTTCCCAAAAGAAGACTCTTTCCTCATTTTCAATTCTCCAATGTAACCCTCTTGCTCCAAAATATTAAGCAAAATTGGAATCTTTCAATAAGTTTAGATTATGTGACATAAAACAACAGCTTCCAACTTCAGTAAAAAGTGAGAGATCCCATTCATTATCAGTCCACCCAAACTTAACACATATGATAAGCTTCCATATGATAAGAGAGCACAGTTCATGAGAGTGAGATTTTTAATACCCAAGCCTCCATGTTTTTTAGCTCTACAAACTACGTCCCACTTGACTTTGCAAAAGGACTTTGGATTAGAGGAGCCATGCCACTTAAACCTCATAAACTTTGGATTAGAGAGCTTTGACCTTTGAATTTTTTATATAACTTTACCACTTCAGAAGCTAATAGAATACAATCTACAATTTGCCTTCTAGCAATGAAACATGTCTGCTCATCTCCTACTAGAAAACCTATCAAAGCTTTTAATATAGTAGCAAATAGTTTGTATAGAATTTGTAAGACCCTCCCATTGAACTTATTGGTCTATAGTCAATGAGAGAGGAGAATTTCTTGGGGATTAGAGTGATGAATGAAGCATTGACATCTTTACCTATCTGGCCGGAAAGAAAAAAAGTGATTAAGAAACCGCAACAAGTCTTCCTTGATTATATTCCAACAAACTTGGAAGAATAATATAGTGAATCCATCAAGTCCAGTTGCCTTATCCTCTTTACAATCCATCATTTCTTGGAGCACCTCATGTTCAGGAAAAAAACATTTCTAACCAATTAGCTTGATCTGTAGAGAGAGACAAAAGAGAGGTTGTCTAGGTCTATGCTTTGTGTTTCAGATTCAACAAATCTCTCCCAATGTATGTGACTGTTGCTGCTTTAATCTCGGAAGGGGTTGAGAGTTGAGTCATCCACAGATAATTTAGTGATTCTTTTTGCAACCCCTTTGAAATTGGCAAGTCTATAAAAATACTTAGAGCCTTTATCACCATCTTGGAACCATTTTTTCCTTTCCTTTTGACTCTATATTTTAGATAGAAGTTTGAATTTATGGATCAAATCAGCTTTGAGGGCACCTCTTTGACAACATTCAACATCTGAAAGAGATCTAGTTTCCACTAGATGATCCAACTTGTCAATTGATTGAGATATGTCTCCAATATGAGTTTCCATGCATCCTTAAGTATTAACATTCCACACCTTAAACTCATCTTTTAGCAGCTTTAGTTTCATCCAAAGAACATAGTGAGGGAGGCCTGATATCAGGAATGAATCCAAGCTCTATTGAAAAATGCAAGGAAACTGGAATCCTCAGTCTAGACATTCAAAAATTTGAAGGGCCTTGAGCCCCAATCAACCACTTCATAAAAAAAAATAGGCATGTGATAAAATATATATCTTGGGAGACAAGTTTAAGTGTGAGAGTTAAATGCAACCATAAAATGCATATAGAGGATGAATCTGTCCAGTCTAGAAGCTGAAGATCCATGAACAAACCATGAGAATATAACTCCTTTCAAAGGAAGGTCAATGAGACCCAAATTAGAAATTAAATTCTGAAGAACCTGCATATTTGATAGATCGGCTCTTTGAGAGGATCTTTCCAGAGGTGATATTGTGGTATTAAAATCTCCATCTAGTAGTAGGAGTACCTTTGGATTAAGGGCCTAGCATATTCTTCAATAGAGTCCCATAGAGCTGTCTTGCCTGTGTTGGGTCTCGAGGTAGGGTTGGAGATGAACCAACTCGCAGCGGAAAATCAAGAAAAACCAAGAGACGATTAAAACCATGAAACAACTAACAAAGAATGGATTCACAAGAGAAAAATTCAGCACTAGTTCTTACCAAAACAAGAACACCGGGTAACGAATGATTGGCTTGAGTCTCCAAGACGCCTACGTATCCACATGGGAATCAAAGCCACGTAGTTCTTCTCTTTGAGGACTCAAGAACACAAAAATGGAGGTGGGAGCTTGCCAAACCCGAAATTGCAAGGGAAGGGAGAGAGAAGTTGTGTTTCCTATTCTTGTCTTGTGTTTGTTATGTTGAAAAAAGATGACTTAAACATAACAAAACCCATACTTGTCTAACTAAAGTCATGGGACAAGTATGGTGTCAAGTAAGGTGTAAATAGGACAAAGTATGGCAAGACAAGATTGGGTTAGGTGGTGAATCACCAACACCTTAATCCTTGTCTTGCTTACTTAGTACTAATTAATCAAGACTTGATTAATTAGTTCCATGGGCCTTGGTTGCATGGGCCTTTCATGGGCCTCTTGGAACATGGCCCGTGGCCATTTCCAACGAGGTCCCGTGATTCGCTCATCGCCTCCATGCCTTCCATACCGGAAATGTCCAACATTATCCGACGCGATCAATCCCAAGACTCCAAGCCTTGTCTCGATCCGTAAAGTCCTATTCACTTACGGGCACATGACCCAAAACCCAGTTTTGGTAATGTCCCGAGACAACTCCCTTTTGGCCATTCTCCATAAATGTGTCAATGAGTTTCATCCTCCGCTGTGACCCTTAGGTTTATGCATGTCAATAGATCAACGTAAAATCCCATTTTACTTGATCCTATTTAAGTGGCAACTAACGAGACTTTAGTATTGCTTGACACTACATAACGAATCGACCCTGTCGATTCTAACCTTTCCGTCGTCCCTGTCATTATCCTTTTATCTCCGATATCCTGATTGAGATAAGGCATAGAGCCGTCATCCTTATTATTCTCAATCAATGTTCCTTGATATGTGAGATGACTAAAGATATGATACCCAGTATCATGTGCATGGCCATGCTATTCTTTCAGTCACTCTCGATCAAGCGGCCGAGAACCGATATCTTTCCCATACCTCAGTATGAGGGATAAATCCCTTAACCGCCTTTCGTGTCACTCATGTAGCCCGTCCCCAAGCCAATCCTGGCCGTTATGGAAGCCCTGTTACGGACAACGTTAGGCTCAGGTCAAACTCAGTTGTTGACTACATAGCGATCACAAAGACTCCTTGGTCTAAGGATACATGACAAGCTACGACAGTGAATATGTTCATGACTTAATCTATGGCACATATTCAGGGCGGGTCGTCCAATATCATGTCCCACATGATATCTATGATCAGACTCCGGAATCCCATTCCAATGACTAACAGAACGTAAGCCATAAAGAGCCATCTTTCATACTAGTCGCTTCTAGTGAAGCTTTGTTGACTAGGGACCCATCGAGTGTGATCTATCTCGATCTATGGTTCTATTCGCATGGTGGGCATAGATCAGAGCACACATCGATATATTACTCCAACACATAAGTAATATAGAGCCGCTTTAATTTTATTGCTAACGATGATATATACATTTGGACATTTAGGATTGAACTATGGGCACTAAGACTAATAACTAAGACTAACAGCCTGCTCTAGAACATGGGGCATAAATATTCATGAAATAAACTGATTTCCAGATAGATCTGAAAGTCTCAACCCACATAAGGTGTAAGACCCGCCCCCGGTCGATCCCGGTAGAACCGGTGAATCCTAGCTAAGTTTGACTTTCGGCCGGAAAAGTCAACCGATGACTCGGAAAGTCATTTGGGACCTTTCCGGGGCCCAAAAAGCTTAGCCATTATCACGGTTAGCTTAGTTGGGTCGTTTCCTTCAGTTTGACTGTAATATTGTTAAAGTTAACCGTCGGTCAAACTTGGGCTTACTATCGGTTGTTTCTTCGATAAATCTTGGAAAGCTGGAAATTTATTAGGTAGGAGTGACCTCACATGACACTTGTCATGCTTGGCTTGGAGGATGGAAGTGGGGGATTCAAATGACTCTCATACCCTCCTAAGTTACCTTTAAAGGGATAAGACCTTAAGGGCTTTTGAGTAAATTGACATTTTAGGTCATTTAAAGGAAATGGAGCAACAATTCAGCCTATTTCCTATTGTTGCAGCTGAAAATCACAAGGAGAGAGGAGGGGAGGAGCTCATTTCTTGAGGAAGAAGATAGAGAAGAAAGCTTGGATTTTGGAGCTTGTTCTTGGTCATTTTGCCTTCATTTTCACTTCATCTTCTCCATCTCAACTACCTAGAGGTAAGGATACTCTCAACTCTCCATTTCTTCCACTTCCAATCTTTGGGTTTTGTGGGTCTTGGCTTAAAAGTTGAAGAACTTGCTTGTTTGATTGTTGCTTGGAGAAGAAGTAGTGAAGTAGGTTGTTGGATTGTGTTTTTGATTGAAGTTTGATGAACCCATTGAGGGTGTAGCTGCTGGGTATCTTTGGTTGAACATTTTGGAGCTAAGAGGGTTTAGAAATGGAGTTTGTGTTGAGATTTTCGTGAAATTCGAGTTGGGGAAGAAATGGGAAGGAGCTGGTTAGGTCTGATACGGAAGCTGATCCGGACCGGGCCAGGTGCCGGCACGGTATGCCGCACGGAACGGGCCTGGTACCGGCACGACACACGGCACGGAACGGACGGGAGTCCGGCACGGTACCTGACACGGTCCGTGTCGCTCTCCGGGCCGGTCTGTGACGCGTTCCGTGCTGACTTCCGGGCCGGCCTGTGACATGGTCCGTGCCATGTTCCGGCACGGCTAGCCACACGGTCCGTATGGCATTCCGGATCAGATCCCCAGAGCCCAAAACCCTTCCTTTTAGCTCAATTTGATTCCCACATTTCCTCTTCAAACCTTGATCCATTTCTGAACATTGTTGTGTGTTTTGAGGAGAAGAACACTTTGTTGGGGGAACTAATTTGTGGTCTTTTGGTGGTTCAAAACCGTGGAACCATGCTAGGAAAGAAGGAGGAACGTGGACACGAGTTAGAGGAGCAATTATCACGCTGGGACCCGAGTGAAGAACGGAGTGGTGACCACCGGGCTTATTATCAGAGTGTTGAGAGGAAGACCTCGAGGTAGGGAAAGTCTTAACTTCTCGTTTAAAGGCTTAGTATGCATGTTAGGCTAATAAAATTGGAAAGGTCCTAGAAATGCCTATAGGATGCGAATAACTAGAATAATTGTCTTTCGATTTCTAATAACCGGAAGTGTCTAGTGGTGAATGAATAGGATGTCAATCACTAGTGTAATTCGCTTTCAATACTTGGGAATTGTTTGTCTAGTAGAGAAGCCTTGGCAAAGCCCTCAGATTAGTTGCGTGTTAGGATCACATGCTTGGTTGTTGGTTGCTTAGTGGATAGGCTAAAGAGTCTAACGGAACTAGTTGAATTGCATATGTGAATGCTCGATTAAAGGTTTTTACGATTGGTTGATTAAACTCCCGCTTGACTGTTGATTGTATTTGAATGATTGCTTGTATTCCTTAAGTGGTTGCTTGGAGCATCGAGTATGACTGGTTGTACCGAGCGGTGCAATCAGGTGATCGATGCCCCGTTGGTTCGAGACTGGTAAGTGAACAGTAAGTTGCGATTGTGTGATTGATGTGCTGTGGTTATGTGATTCGTGTACTGTGTGTTGTGGTGAATTGGTGATGTGTGAGTTATGTGTGATAATGACTTGGTGGTTGTTGGGATTGGATTATTTCGTGTTTCGTTTTGAGTGCGTTATTCAATTATTAATTGTTTATTATTGAATTGCCCAAGTGTATGCTTCCTATGGGAGTAATACCTTGGTTCCCGAGGACATAAAATCCTTTGGAGACGTTTCTGAGAATCCCGATGATAAGCGCCCCGAAGGGTTGTTTCCGGTCGCCTCAATGTTATGCGTCTCCTCTGAATTTGAGGGAAAATCCGAGAGGACACATCATATGTGGATCGGAGGGTGGAGACTTCATGTGCCACGACATTGGCTGGTTTATCTATTACCCGTGTTTGTTAAGATGTATCTCTTTGACTTTGTTGTTGACTTATTTGAGGTTAAGGTCCACCTTGTTATGTGTTTTCCCTACTGAGCGCAAGCTCACCCTATGAGTTTATTGTTGTGTTTACAGGCTTGATTGAGGAGTAGAGGCTCGGGAGCTTCTCGGTGTGGGTGTCTATAGAGACTTCGATTTTACTTTTATTTCTGTTGGAACAGATTTTGTGGAGAATTATTATTACACCCCTGGAGGGTTATTTGTGTTTTAAACTGAGTTTTATGGATTTGAGTTTCTTATTGGAGATTTTCAGGAATTAAATGTTGAATTATTTCCTTTTAAATCATTTATTACTAGTCATGCCTCGAGTCCGGGCAAGAACCGGATTTGGGGCGTGACATAAGGACCCTCTAAATTTCTTCATTATAGAAAAGTCGTTAGTTTTCCAGATGGATATTAATCCCCCATACTTTCCTACAACAAGAATAAAATCAACCTCCTAACCCTAGGGCAGGCCATAAGATCTAAGGAAGTTAGAGGGAAAGGCTTCTAATGTGGATTCTTGAAGAAAAAATGAAACTGAGAGCTTTCTTGTGTACCAAGTTACTGAAACGTCTCCTCTTTTGGGAGGAGAAAATTCCTCTCACATTCCAAAAGAGGAATTTCATAATGAACTAAAGTGGAGTCTGATCGACATAGCCATCATCAGAGTCTACCTCCAAATTAACACTTCAATTAGTTGGGTCTTCAAGGGAAATCAACTTTTGGATAATGGCCTTTCATTTCCTTTGGCTTTGAGTCCTATGGCTTTACCAAAACCCCAGGCTCTTTTGGTTTCAGTATTTTCAAGCATAAAAGGAGAGGCTTTTGTAGGAGCGGAGACTGTTATGGGAGGAGGTGGAAGCTTGACCTTTGATCTTGTAACATAAGCATGAGAAGGCTTCTGTTTGAGCCTTTTCTTCTTCTTAGCTTTGTAAGTAAAAAGAGGTTTCTCAGCATCTTCTGCCAGCCCTAAGAATTTCGAGACCTCCTTCACTTGAGCTTGTAAAAAGGTCGAGGGAGACAATGAGTAATAAATTTGAATATACCCACTTTTTAGAGAGTTTAGGCCTTGTGGACCAGATGATGGAGACTTGTAGAAGCCAATATCCTTCTGAATCTCAGAGGTTTTTAATGCATCTGGTTCCAAATTCTGGCAAGGAATGCATGTAATTTCTTGGGCCCCTCGTTGTAATAAATGTTCACCTAACATTGTACTTTCCTTTAATAGTAAGGTTGGGCTTGGTTGTGGACAGACCAATAGTTGATGACTAGAATCCAACAAGAGTAGAGACAATCTAGCTTCAGTTGAAACAAGACAAGTTTCCTCCACTTCAGTTACCTTGTCATAAGACTCAGTTACTGTATGAATCAAATTGCCTCTTCCTTCTTGAGAATCAATTTCTGCAGAAAATGGTGATGCATAATTTTGGAGCCTAGCAATTTCTTGAACCTCATTAATGGCCAATAGAAGGAACTTGTCCTCTTCTTCATAAGTATCCTTGACCATTAATGCCTCATCTCCGCATAATTAATCCTCAAACTTTCCTACAAGACTAGAAACATTCTCTTTGGATAGAACACTAGGCAAGTTAGGTGCCATAATTTATAAGGGCTGAGCAACTCCCAAGTTTGAGTCTGGAGCAAGATCGACTTGGTTTTCTTTAGGCAGATGGGCATGAATGATATTAAAAATCCCTACTGTAGCATTTAATCGAAGGTCTTGAACTGAAAGAGAATCATCAGTTTATGTACATTAGAAGGAGAAACCAAAGGATCAAGAGAATCTGAATAGCTACATCCTAAGGATGTAAAGATGAATTTTTAAACCTGGGAGTAGATGGCAAGGATGTAAAGATGAATTTTTGAACCTGGGAGTAGATGGCACTAGAGAATGATCTAAAGTGGACACCTAAACTTTGTACTTAACCTTGCCTAGGAAGATGTCCACCTCTTTGGATACAAAGACTAATAAGGATGTGTGCACTATGACATAAGCAATATCAACAAAGAGACCTTCCTTAGATTGAGGATGAGTGTAGACAACTTCTCCCTAGTGAGCCAAACATTCCTGGAACGTTTCTTCACACCATTCCTGCAAGGGAACTAAAAAAAGCAAACCACACAAATCTCCCTCACTTATCACATAAATGATGATGTTGTGGGATGAAAGTGAACCATTTCTATAACCAAGAACCTCCATCACTGAACATTTCCTTGTCATAATCCACGTCCGGATAGTGCACCATCATGACTTTGTTACCTAAAGCTTTAACTTGAACTTCATACACACCCGCAACTCCATTTCCTTCAAGATCGCATCTACCTTGAGGTTTACATGAGCAATGGACAGATGAGAGTGTTTCAGAAAATGGGAGTTAGTTGAAATAGTCGATCCCCAATTGATAAAGTCTTTATAAGTCTTAGAGTCTTCCTTGTGACTTGAAAGTCCCAAATTAATCGTGGAAGAGGCTTTGTCCCAAGTTTTGGTAACAAACAATTTGTGCTCCTCAATTATAATCACATTAAACTTGCCAATCACCATTGGAATGTTGTCCTCTACAAAGAAGTAGACAAACCCAAACCATCAGGCGTTAGAGTTTGGCTTGTGAGCCACTATGGCCTTGTTGAAGCCAACCAACCTTCCTAATACTTTCTGATGCCAAGCAGCATTACTAGATCTACGACTATTGTGCACAAAAACAGCAAAAGACCTTGAGCCTTTCTTTTGACCTTGGGAACCCATTTGTGCAGCATGGATGGATTTTCTCTTTTTTGGTTGTATGTCTTCAAAGCCAGACGGAAGAGAACCCAATGATGATGAATCTTGTTCCTGCAACTGATTTGAAGCGACCACCAAGGACTTGAGTTTCCCAAACTCATCAGGAGTGGCTTCAAGAAAACTTTCCTTACCTAGGCCTTGATCGAGAACCGAGTCACCCTACAAGCAGAGCTGAGAACCTTGAACTGTAGCTGGCCTATGCATTGAACTTATGCACATTAGATGTAGTCAATTACATGTATGGCGTATGTAATTAGTCATAATCAATAACAATGATTTAGAAATTCTTTTAGTCGATTGTGATGACTATACGAACTAAATTTAGATAAAAATTAAGTCATTTACATTTATAGTTTTTTTTTCATTACATACTATCAATATTACCAAGTTTTTGGTCATACCATTATCTTCAAAATCTCGACGAACAACTATTACATGCGTTTTCTTTGTGTCATTCTTATTGTAACGAACCGAGAGCGTGTAACTCTTCTCGATCCGTTCGATAACCTAAGTAATCCTACACTGAGCCCACACTGAAAGTATTCGAGTGGAAACAAGAGAAAATAAGTAGTAGAACCAAAACCTTTATTGAATGAAAGGGAAGTTCTACCTAGAATACAAAGTGTGCTTTGCAATCCATGCTACATTGGAGTCATTTCTCTTCAATGAATACAAATGAAACCGAAGCCATCTATTTATACTACTCAAGAGAGTCCTAGTCTAACTAACCTATGATACTAATGTAGAGGGGTTTATTGAACCCGGTCCTGATCTGGTGCGTCCATAAGGAAGACTAGATGATGATAAGATTCCATTCTCCTATTTGAAGTAGGACAGACTTCTTGTAGGTGTGGATGAACCTAGAGACTCCTAAGTTAGCAGGAATGTATCTTATGTTAAGTTGGCGTGGAAGATTCCATGACATGGGTTTGGGCTTGGCCGGATGCATCTTAGGTTGGAGCTTCTACGGAAATGTTGGCCTCAATGTTTCCCAATACAACTTTCTCCTTGGCGGGATTTGGCGTGGTCATGGGTCTGAAGTGAAAGCTAGTCGAGTGGGTCTCAACCTGATCTTGTCTGCGCGTGTAGGATGAACAGCAGGCTTGGGTGCCGCTTGGCAGACCAGAGGGGCCTGGTGCGCGGATGCGGTCACGCAAACTGGGAAACCTCGGGCCTGGAAGGCTGCGGACGTTTTCTGTCTTACGCTCGAGTGGGACACGTAACATCCCGAATCAATATTTTGATGTCGGGCCTTACATTCTCCCCCCTCTATTCTACAAGCGTCCTCGCGGCGGAGAACAGCAGATCTTCGTGAGGAGTGCCAAGTGGCGACGGCCGAAAGCTCATGGTCGGGTTGAAGTCTTCTTCTTCGGGCTTTAACAGAGGAAAGTATCTCGTGATCCGCCAGGTTCCCTTTGAGGGTTGTCTGCTTTCTGAGAGTCTGTCCCCTGTCCCACCGGATGGCCTCATCTAATTTCTCAGCCATGGCTAGTCGCCTTAATGCTGCCATCAACCAGTGCTTCATGGGGTGCTTCCTCTTCTTGTCTCTTTTTTTATGTTTCTTCCTTCAGTACGCCGTCCACCAAGAGGGAACAATTTTCAACCTCGGGTGGAATCAGTGGGGAGTTGTTGCTTGAGCTAGAGTCCTCATCGATGATGTGGCTCGGCATAGAACGACCTCGAGGCTGGAGGTTCTCCTTGTTCTCGGGTTCAAGTGCTTAGGACTTGTACAAGTCTTAGTCAGTGCAAGATGTTGGTGTGAGCATTTGATGACAGACGCCAAGTAGTAGCTCCTTCATTGGTTGGTGGAGATCCACAAGTGCGGAGTGCAGACTAGGGGTACATCCCATCCCCATGGCGGCAGAGCGGTAGTGCATCTCTAGGTTTAGCTCCAAGTAATCGATCCGTCGTTGAAAAGGCACCTACATGCTATCTAATTTACTAACAAGCGTCATTTTAGTCTTACAGAGATTGTTGCAGAGTTGGTTATTCTCAACCATAAGTATATGGACCAACTCGATTGTATCCGGTGGCATATGTTTCGAGTGACTACGTTAAGCCTATGCAAAAATATAGCTAAAATGAGAGAACGGAGATAGTAGGAACGATCTTTTATAGTCAACAAAAGGGAGCCTAGTTAGGATACAAAGATTTCAACCTAGATTCAACTTGGAGAAATCTTCGAATTAGTACAAATGAGACCTAATCCATCTATTTATACCACACGGAAGAGACCTAGCTGAATTGCACGAAGACTCCTTCATGACATAGGTTCGTTGAACATATTCCCCTTAGTGGCCGGCCAAAAGGAAGAGATGAGGACAAGCTCTCCTTGTTTAAAAAGGAGAGTCCTCTAAGAGATACGGATAAAATCAACCTAGTCTTCTATGATCAGCGGGGAACTCATCCGTTGACTTAGAGTGTTTCTAGAAGGCGTCAGATGGGATCTGGGCTTCGCACGAATGGACCTTGGCGATTTTGCACAGGCTCGGTCATGGGACTGAGCCTCTTCCTAGGCCGGATGCCTATGCCTCGATTGACTAATAAAAAACTTCTCCATCAATATTAAGGGCTAGCCACCCACTTCTTGGTTCTTCCTAGTGCATAGGGTGGTTTCCCCGGGTCATAAGGGATGTATTTAGAGTCTAGAACTCGCACTCCTTGGTACGATTCCATTGGTGGATAGAGTCATTCTCCTTCCAAGACACATCTGTCCCCGACGATGGTACATCGTGCCAAACCTTTCCATTACGGGCTTTCTAAATATCCTACAACCATATTATGATTTCAGTATGAGTCTGGGGAAAGAGCGGTCCCAACCCACCCTCCTACCAGCCTAAAAAATAAGTCGTAACCGACACTAGAGTTGCGTTGCCATGTTTATCTTAGCTCTCCAAGATGAGACATTAGTGAAAAAATAGGTGTTCAATGGTCTTTGGGGCCAGTCCACACTTAGGGAATTTGATAGGGATGTGAAATGTTCTACTGCTCATGTTTGTTGTAACATGCATGTAGTTGGAGAAGGTAGACCGCTAGAATTTCCAAATGCGAGGGATAGTCAGGACATCCCACACGGAGATCAATAGGAGAATATCTGAATTCGAAAAACCATATGATTAGAAGATGCCACATCATACAATACCCACCCTCGAAAGAGTATTGTCCCTTGATACCACCTGGCCAGTGTCAGGTGTCCTTTTCCCTAGAGATAGCTAATTGGAATGCCCTTATTTCCTGATGATCTCGTTACCTAAAAGGGTCCTAGATTAGGTCCAAGTTCTAGGCTCTTTGACCTAATAGCATAAGAGTGATGACCATCTGATTGATTAATAGTAGGGCATCTAAGTGTACGTGTGGCTCGTCATCTAGGAGCTATAAAGACAAGAGTATCGACGTGGTGAAGCCCAAACACATTGACATTTCAACTCATTTTCTTAATAGGTCTTCAGTTAGGAGGATACTCATTTACAAGAAACTCGGATTTTGTTCTAAAGAAGCATATAGAAAGGATCCCCTTTAATAAAATATGGCCTTAAAGACTTTACCCACTTGTTCACCTTTGTGAGATAGTAATCTTCATGTTTGTTTCCCTAGTAGTGATAGATAAAAATACCAAAGATTCATGAATGTCATTCACCTTATCTCTTTGGACGACATGGGTACTCCTAGTCTGTCCAGATTACAAGACTCGTGGGTGTGTACGATTGACTGATCTTTTCAGAATGGAAAAGACGCACACGACATATGTGGGGATAGATAAAAGGACAAAGAAAATAATTACATCCTTATGCTTGAGAGAGAAGCTAACCATCCCTAAATTTGATTTGCCAAAGGACAATGTCGTAAATAAATTATAAACTGATACTTTTGTTTCAGCTTATCATGTTCGGGACGTCCAAATATATGGAGGCCGCTAATATTTCACGAATCCTAAAATTACCGCAATAAGATCAACGATCCGTAGTCATATTGTTTGACCTGAAGAAAATAAAGGAATTTGACATCTTAATGACTTGACCCGAGAAATTTCTCAAGTTAGTTAAAGTAGATCTCAATTGAATAACCTCGATCCCCTGAGGATTATACAATATATAAAAATCGCCCGTAAAAAATGGGAGATAATCGGGGGACCCCGTACCACCTTACGTCTATGAATTGTCCCCGAGCGCTCGGTTCTCTGTAACATTTTAATGAGACCCTCCATGTAGAAAAGAAGAATAGATAACGAGGAAATAGGTCTCCCTCCCTAATGACATGGGTGAGACTATGGCCGCCGTTTCTTTTCCCCTAACATTGATCGTATACCTAACTGTGTTGGGACCACTATCTTAAAAGTCCCCGCCTAGGCCTCAAAATCTGTAAAAACGCCTGACTCACCGCCTTACCTAGGCCCCAAAATCTAAAAACCATCCGACTCGTCGTCCCGCCCTATTAGTCGGAAACTTGGGACTCTGATTTGTGAAATTAGACTTTTAAAACAGGGATGAAAAGGTGAGAGACAGAATATGTTTGTAATAGTCTTGAATTTCATGATAAAAAGAATATGAGACGTCTCCCTTTTTGGTGGGTTATCATTATAATTTAGATTTTTATTAAAATTTAAAGTAAAAACAAAATGATAGCATTATTTGGTTTAGTTTTTTTTTTGTATTTTGATACTTGATAATTTTTATACTATGCAAATATAGTATATATTTTGAAATTTTGATTATATATGTGTAATATACATTTCATAATAATTAAAAATAAAAAAAAAAATTAAATCTGCCTAAGCCCTGAGTAGTCCGCGCCTAATGCCTTGGGGTCCTTACCGTCCGACTAACGCCTAGCGCTTTTTACAACCATGGTTGGGACATGCAATAACTACGTCTCTTAACTCAGTCGAGAACCTAAACTGTTGAAGCATGGTTATGGGAAACGACCATTCGACGCAATATATGTCTTACTTATGTCTAACTTGAGTACCATATAACCCACTTTCCCCTGTGTTTTCCCTTAAAAAAAGTATAGCGTCTCTAAATCAACGATAATGTTGTCTTGAATGGTCGACCTAGGAAAAATTACCCCAAAACTTTAGATATGACATTATGGAGCTGAGGCTTTTTGTAAGAACCGCCCCCCGGACGATCCCGATCGAACCGTGGAGCGGCACTTTCGAGAGACCGCCAGAGCGCGGGAGAGCAGGCCGAGGCCGAGTGGCTTTCCGAGGCCGTTTGAGTGTCGCGATTCGAGGAGGCAAAGGACCTCAGGTTCCTTTCAGCCACAGGCCCAGTCAGGTGGGATGCGACGGGTCAGAGCAGTAACGTCAGTTGGACCTGCCCCGTTAGCACAGTTTTGTCCCTCGTGCAGGCAGTTGGGGCATCTGGACCGAGATTTCCTGATGAGTGGTAGGCCTACAGACCGCCCAGCGGTTCGTCCGACTAGGGTGGAGGAGAGGTCGCGTGCCACTGAGAGGACATGCTACCACTGCGGCCGACTGGGACACATCTCTTTTGAATGCCCTGACCGGGTCAGAGGAGCGCCAGCACCGAGACCTCAGCAAGTGCAGCCTCGCCAGGCACCATCTGTCAGCTCGCGTCAGACACAGGCTCCGAGAGCCCCAAGCCAAGTGGCGGGCGCACCAGCACAGAGACATCAGCTGAGAGCTCCACAGCAGATGACCCTTCCACCACCCCCGAGAGGAGGACCTCCGGCTCAGCAGGGTCGGGTGTATGTTGTCATTGACTCGCGAGCAGAGGGACACCACTCCGGTCATGAGACCACTCAGGGTACGTGCTTTCTTTACAATTCTTGGGCATCTTTCTTATTTGATACTGGGGCTTCACATTCTTTCATCTCTTCTACTTTTGCTGATTCTTTAGGGTTAAGGGTAGAGACGTTGAGTCGACCCTTATGTCTTGATACCCCGGTTACGGGAGATGTGGTCTTAAGTACCGTATGTCGTGCATGTGAGATTAGAGTGGCTGATTTCCCTTTTATTGGTGATTTACTTGTTTTGGACATGACGACATTTGACATGATATTGGGGGACTGGATCGAAAGGTATCGAGCGTCGATCGATTGCTATCGAAGACAGGTGACAGTGGTGTCGGGCGATACGATCGTCACTTGCGTCTTGGGCAGTAGGAGCGGAGTACTCCTGTCCGCATTGACCGTGGGAGATGAGACGGAGATCGTGCAGAGTAGAGAGCTACCGAGAGTGGTATGTGAGTTCCCGTAGGTCTTTCTAGAGGACTGTCAGGATTACCGCCGGCGCGCGAGGTGGAGTTTAGGATCGACTTGATCCCGGGTACGACGCCGATATCTATGGCCCCGTATCGGTTTGCACTAGTCGAGTTAGTCGAACTGAAGGGACAACTCGAGGAGCTTCAAGAGAAGGGATTCATCCATCCGACTGCCTCACACTAGGGAGCACCCGTGTCACGCCCCAATTTCAGCGAACCGAACTCGGGACGCGAACTTTTAAAAACATGAACACTTGAAACCTGTTCTCAATAAAAGCTTTGACATTTCCATTTACTTCTCAAAATAATAGTATTTACAATACAAAAACGTCCCAACAAGTGGACAAGGTACAACATCCGTCACTAGACTCAACAAAAGTAAAGACCAGACTCCGCTCCAAGCTCCGTGAACTTCAAGAGCTAACCTAATCCGTCCGGTGATCAGTACCTGTAGGAAAAGCAGCTAGGGGTGAGCGTTCGCTCACCTCCACGGATAACAGACTGACTATGGCATAATTAGCAGAAAAAGCCAGTAACACTAAAACCAAACCCAACGCCGGGACTACAGTCCCCAACTCAAGTACTCAACTGACCCACAACCCGTCACCTTCCTCAACAGACTCGACACTCGATAAAAACAGTGTAGACCCGACACAACTATCGACGACCTCCTCAAGGACTCGAACGAAACGACACAACACCAAACAAGATCACAAAGGATCGCACACCAGCTGCTCAGTAACCAATCTCAATCAGGTCAGGGTTCGACCTATCGCAATTCCTCGACACGAAGTCGGATCAGGCTGTCGACCTTTCAAACTCGCAATTCCTCGACACTAAGTCGGATCAGGCTGTCGACCTTTAAAACTCGCAATTCATCGACACTAAGTCGGATCAGGCTGTCGACCTTTAGAACTCGCAATTCATCGACACTAAGTCGGATCAGGCTGTCGACCTTTAAAACTCGCAATTCATCGACACTAAGTCGGATAAGGCTGTCGACCTTTAGAACTCGCAATTCATCGACACTAAGTCGGATCAGGCTGTCGACCTTTAGAACTCACCACCCCAGGTAACCACAATCACAATCACAGGCAAGTTCAATCACACAGGCACTCAAGGCCACTCAAGACACCTCAACAGTCAAGACTCGGGTTCAACAACCCCACGGGCACTCGCTGCCACTCAAGACACCAAATTAAATACACGGCTCTCATGGCCACCCCGACTCAACAATTAAATACGGGCTCTCAAGGCCACCCAAACTCAACAATTAAATACGGGCTCTCAAGGCCACCCAAACTCAACAATTAAATACGGGCTCTCAAGGCCACCCAAACTCAACAATTAAATAAAACGCACGACAACCTCCGGCATACTCGATGCCTCCAACGGTCCTAAAATCACTAGTTTCACAAACAACCTCCGGGCATGGTCATATGCCTCCAGTAATTCAATTATCGCTAAGTTCTCTGTTCCTACGACACTACTAAGTGTCACATGCTTTTCTCTTGAACGCTACAATCCCGTATCATGCTTTTCTAATAATTAAATAAATCTACTCAACCCACGACACCCCGGTGTCACATGCAATTCTACTATTAACTTTCCCTAATCAGGGCCGAGATCCGGCTACTTTTCCCTACCTCGTATACAATCCCAAAAGCGCTCCAACAACACCCGAAGCACACTCAGTCACTCGCCGAGCTTCCCCTTGCCTCGGTCCGTAGCACGATCTAAAAGAACACAAATTTAAAGTACTTTTAAACTAGTACGAATAAACCAAAAATTTACATACTTAACGCCCAAACGTAACCCCGACAATGTCGGTCACTCCCAAACTTCCCAATTATTCGATATTGCCGAAAAAGGACCCGTAAGGGCCAGATTCGCCCGACATGGCGAATATGCCCGGTTTTGGTTAATTGCCTTCCGGGGCTCCAAAAGCCCCCGTTTTCGTTTCTACGGTCTTAGAATAAATCAAGGAACTCAACGCACTTGACGGAATCGAATTCCGACTTCTAAATCAATTAATTAACGTTTAAAGTTTCCCAAAACCCGTTAATTACAACTTCTCCAATTTAATTCCAAAATTCGATTTGGTTTGGGATAGATGGTCCGGGGAACGTTTTAAACTACCCGAGTAATTAAAACACGAACAACCGAGCACGTGGGCCCCACCCAAAGGGCTTGGCCGTGCCCTAGGGTTTGAGGGAGGGGCTCGGCCACCAAGTGGTGGCTGCTGCCACCTCCGGCCAGCCACCACCCACGGTGGCCGGAGCTCCTCCCGAGCCTCCGGTCATCGGAAAACGTGAAATTTCTTTCCCAAACACCTCTAAAACGTCTCCAACACCTCTCTAATGTCTACACAACCCTAAACCAAATTTTATAACCAAACCCTAGCTCTTGAAAATAATCGAAACGAGAATCGGTTCGGGTATTACCGTAGAGGAGAATGAGGGGAACGGGATTGATCTTTGCTTCAAGACGATCCAAGGGCTCGATCACAAACCCTAGCTCCACCTTTCTTCTTCTCTCTTCTTCTTCTTCCCCTTCTCTCTCTAAAACCTCTCTTCCTCTTTCTAATTTTTAAAACAAAAACAACTAACTCCAACTTCCCCCCTTTTACCATGTGTTTCGGCCAACACTTCCCAACCACACCTTTTCCCTCCAAAAATTACACCACCATATAATTGACAAGTGTCAAGGTGGGTCCCAAACCTTTTGGAAAATATCTAGTTGATATTTTCCAATCAGATTCGCGAAAAACGGACGTTTCGGGCCCCGAACGGGCACTTTTCCCAAAAAAAAAAATTTAAACTGGACGGGCTTCAAGGAAACGGCCCAACTAAGACCACTACGACGACGGCTAAGCTTTTCGGGTCCAAAACGGTCCTCGAATGGACCAAAACGTCGCTCGGGTGACTTTTCCAGCGAAAAATCAATCTTTCCCAAAATGACCAGAAAGTTGCCCTGAGTCCCCCGTAACTCATTTTAGTCGATAACGGGGTCAACTTAAGTCCGGCATGACCCTCGGGGTCAATTTAAGTTAAGTTAAGTGTCTGTCTTAAAATTTTTAAATTTTCCTGTTTTTCGCAGGTTTGACTGACGTTGACCAGAAGTGGTTATTACAACCCGCCCTCTTCGTGAAGAAGAAGGGTGGAGCACTGAGGATGTGCATCGACTACCGGAAGTTGAACTGGGTCACGGTGAAGAACCGCTACCCGATGCCGAGGATCGATGACTTGTTCGATCAGCTGAGAGGAGCGAAGTGCTTCTCGAAGATTGATCTATGATTAGGGTATTATCAATTGAGAGTTCGGGAGGAGGATGTGGCGAAGACCACATTCTGGACTCGGTACGGACACTACGAGTTCCTAGTGATGTCGTTCGGGTTGACGAACACGCCTGCAGCGTTCATGGACCTGATGAACGGTATTTTCCGACTGTACCTGGACCAGTTCGTTATGGTGTTTGTGGACGACATTCTGATTTATTCGCCGAGTGAGGAGGCCCATGAGGAGCACCTGAGGACAGTTTTGACGTTGTTGTGCACTCACCAGTTATACGACAACCTGGAGAAGTGCGAGTTTTGGCTCGCCGAGGTGAAGTTCCTCGGGCATGTCGTGTCCCGAGGGGGTATCCTAGTCGACCCGACGAAGATCGACGAAGTTTCGAAGTGGGCACGGCCCATGATTGTATTTGAGATCCGCAACTTCCTGGGATTGGCAGGATACTATCGACGGTTCGTCCAGGACTTCTCAAGCCTGGTCGCGCCGATGACCGCACTGACACGCAAGGGAGCAGAATTCCTGTGGACTGATGAGTATGAGCATTCCTTTACCGAGCTGAAGGCTCGTTTGACTACCACTCCCGTGTTGATCGTGCCGGAGTGGGGGATCGGATATGATGTGTATTATGATGCGTCCGGTGAAGGGTTGAGATGTGTGCTGATGCAGTCCGGGAAGGTGGTTGCCTATGGCTCCAGACAGTTGAAGATACATGAGCGCAACTACCCTACCCACGACTTAGAGATGGCAGTAGTCGTCTTCACTCTGAAGAGCTGGCGACACTACTTGTATGGAGAGCGATTCCGGGTATTCTTGGATCACAAGAGTCTCAAGTACATCTTCTCTCAGCGCGGCCTGAACATGCGCCAGAGGTGGTGGATGGAGCTGCTTGAGGAGTATGACTTCGAGCTACTCTACCACCCGGGCAAGGCGAACGTTGTCGCCGATGCCCTGAGTAGGAAGTCGGTTCACTGCATGGCCGATGTATCAGTCCAAGAGTGGGACAGGATAGAGGAGTTGAGCTCGTTCAGACTTGAGCTAGATGAGATCACAAAGGGCGTGACTACGTGTTCGTTGGTGGCTCAGCCCACACTAGTTGCTCGTGTGCTGGAGGCACAGGCCGAGGATGCCGAGACGGCAAAGATCCGGGAGAGGATTACCAGCGGTGTTGACGTTGAGGGTTGGGAGCAGGGTACTGATCTAGGACTACGATACCGAGGAGGACTGTTTTTTCCGCGTGGCTGTAGAGACGCTGTGTTGAGAGAGTGTCATCACTCCCGTCTAGCTGTGCACCCAGGTGGCACCAAGATGTATCGGGACATCAGACGGAAATTCTGGTGGAGCGGGATGCGTAGAGCAGTGGCAGAGTTCGTTTCGAGATGCCTCACTTGTCAGCAAGTGAAGACCGAGCATCAGCGTCCTGCCGGTTTACTACAGCCACTGCCGATCGCAGAGTGGAAGTGGGAGCACGTCACGATGGACTTCGTGAGTGGCCTACCGAGATCGCCGAGAGGGCACGACGCTGTTTGGGTAGTGTTCGACCGACTGACCAAGTCGATGCACTTCTTAGCCATGAGGATGACTGACCCGGTTGACACCTTGAGTCGGTTGTACGTTCGGGAGATCATCCGTCTTCACGGGGTTTCGGTGTCCGTTGTGTCCGACAGGGATCCTCGATTCACCTCCAGATTTTGGGAGAGCTTGCACAGAGCGTTGAGAACCGAGGTCTTACTCAGTACGGCTTATCACCCGTAGACCGACGGTCAGTCAGAGCGCACTACACAGATCTTAGAGGATATGCTGCGAGCATGTGTGTTAGACTTCCGAGGATCATGGGAGGATCACTTACCATTAACCGAGTTCGCCTACAACAACGATTACCAGGCCAGTATTGGAATGACACCGTTTGAGGCGTTGTATGGTAGGCCGTGCAGATCGCCCGTGTGTTGGGCAGAGGTAGGAGACAGGAGTTTGCTTGGCCCGGAGCTTGTCCGGGAGACGACCGAGAAGGTCGCATTGATTCGGGAGCGGTTGAAGATCGCGCAGAGCCGACAGAAGAGTTATGCAGATAGACGATGCCGAACTCTTGAGTTTACAGTTGGTGACCATGTGTTTCTGAGGGTGATCCCGAAGAATGGATTGTTACGGTTCAACCGTGGCGGAGGCAAGTTGGCCCGCATTTTATCAGACCCTTTGAGGTTTTGGGCTGAGTTGGAGTCGTTGCATATCGCCTTGCATTGCCACTGCAGCTTGGGAACGTACATAACGTCTTCCACGTTTCCCAATTGTAGAAGTACACTACGGACCCCTCCCACGTTATTGAGTGGACGGACATCGAGGTAGCCGAGGATATTTCGTATGAGGAGCAGCCAGTCAGGATTCTGGATACGCGGGAACATGTCTTGCGTGGCAAGACTATCCCACTGGTACGGGTGCAGTGGCGGCACCATGGAGCTGAGTCGACCTGGGATCGCGAGGATGAAGTTTGCGCGAAGTACCCCAGCCTGTTCGACCCTTGAGCTACGATCGTTATAAATTTTGAGGATGAAATTCTTTTAAGGGTGGTAGATTGTAAGAACCACCCCTGGACGATCCCGGTCGAACCGGTGATTTTTGACGAAATTTGACTTTCGACCAGAAGAGTCAACCGATGACTCAGGGAGTCATTCAGGACTCTTCCGGGACCCAAAAAGCTTAGCCGTCGTTACGGTTAGCTTAGTTGGGTCGTTTCCATTCGATTGATTGTCTTTGTGAAAAAGTCAAACTCGGGTCAAACTTAGGCCATTTATCGGATAAACCTAGTTAAATTAATTGTGCTGAAAGCATTTAAGGACAAGGTGGTCCCCACATGGACATGTGTCCATAGTGGCTTTGAGGAGAAGAAATGGGTCTCTAATGACCCATTTGCCCTCCCATGTGCCTAAAGAAAGGAAATAGAAGAAAAGGGTAAAAGAGACTTTCCTCACAAATAGGTTTTATACACTTGAGGCAACCAATTCAGCTCATTATTCCCCTTGGTGGCTGAAAATTGCAAGAAAGAGAGAGGAGGAAGAACACCATTGCTTGGAGAAGAAGACATTGAAGAAATGAGACAACTTCAAGGGATTTTCTTCACCAAAGCTTGCCAAAACACCGTCTTCTTCATCCCCTCTTCATCCTCAAGGTAAGTAACCTCTTAACTTATACTTTCAATCAATTTCAAGTTGTGGGTTTCTAAGAAAATTGCATGAACTTGTTGGGTTCTGTTGTTAGTGTTGTTAGATGATTGTTTAGTGAAGTATTTGTGGAAGTTTTGGTTAGAAATGAGTTGTTTGTTGATGTTTGGAGGAAACCCATTGTGGGTATTGAAGTTTGAGGGTTTTGGTGACTGATTTTGAGGTTTGATGTTGATAAAAATGGAGTTTTTGAAGTAGATTTTCGTAGAAACGAAGTTGGGGAAGAAGGAGCTTGAACCTGCCTAGATTTGGCACGGAATGGGCTTGGTTCCGGCCCTCTGAGCGGCGCGGAACGGGCTCGGTGCTGGCCCTCCAAGCTGCACGGTCCGTGCCTGGTACCGGCCCTCTGAGCGGCACGGACCGGACTCGTTACCGGCCCTCTGAGCGGCACAGTCCGGACCACAGACCGGCCCTCTGAGGGGCACGGTCCGGGCCTGGTGCCGGGCCTCTGAGGGGCACGGTCCGGGTCTAGTTCCGGGCCTCTGAGAGGCGCGGTCCGGGCCGGTTTCCAGATATAGGGGCTGCCCGAATTGGGCCTAGTTCGGGCCCAATTTTACCTTTTGGCCCTAGTGTTTGTAATTAGGGGTAATCTAGGTAGTTCTCTTTAAACCCGTCATTAATTTTTTATTAATTATAGCATTAATCTATGTTCCTAGACCGTATTCTCGAGCTCGGAGGAGGAGACTTCTAGGCACTCGGTTGGTTAAGCGTTTGGATAACTTGAGGTAGGGAAGAGTAGTAAATTTCTGCTTTTAAATTATTGAATGTTAATAGTATGCATATAGGATGATAATAACCGGAAAGGTCCTAGTTTGCATATAGGATGTGATTCACTAGAATAACCGCTTTCAATTACGATAATAACCTGAAGAGTCTTAGTTGCATGTAGGATGTAATTCACTAGAATAATCGCTTTCAATTATGGGAATTGTCGTGCTGGTAGAATGGCCATGTCGAGCCTTAGGATTGATTGTGGTTGTGTTGGATTGTGATCAATAGTCCTCAAATGTCGATGCATGTTCCATTCTTTGGTTAATATAAGAGTCTTATTAAACTATATGAAATATGATGAGTATGATATGAATGGTTGCTCTGTGACATGATTGGTTGAGTGATTATGTTGAATGTGATATGATTGTGCCATGTGATGTGATCGGGTGAATGATAGACCGATGGGACGTGGTTGGTAAGTCATGTCGGTAAGCTTGGTTGATAATATGAGTTCGGTGTAATGTGTTTGTTTGGTATTGAGTGTATTGTTATTTTCTTTCCCCGAGGGTGTTTCCGGGAGGATATCCGACCTAAGGGGTATGCCGGTCTGATATGTTTACATTGTTGTTTCACCCCGATGCTACGTTTTCCGGGAAGACCTAGGTCGAGGGACATTCCGGTATTGTATATTGTTGTCTTAACCCGATGCTACGTGTTCCGGGAAGATTTGTTTCACCTCAATGCTACGTGTTCCGGGAAGACCTAGGCCGAGGGACATTCCGGTATGGTATATTGTTGTCTTAACCCGATGCTGCGTGTTCCGGGAAGACTTGTTTCACCCCGATGATGTGAGTTCCGGGAAGATATCTAGGCCGATGTGTATTCCGGTACAGTATGTGTGTTGGTGTGTGGATCGGAGTCTTGTGGTTTAATTATATATATTTTGTTACTCGTGTGTCTTTAGTTGGTTTCTTTTTGTAAATAAGTTGTCTCCCCGTTGATCTCCTTTTGAGTTATTATTTTTATTAAATGTTGCACTCCATGTTGATCTCTCATTGTGTTGTCTTTGGTAACCGTACTAATCGAGAATTTTGGATACGAAGCGGGAGTCCTTTTCTTTTTACTACTTTTTCCTACTGAGCGTAAGCTCACCCCCTTTGTGTTTACTATTTTTACAGGTTTCGTTGATGAGTAGACCTAGAGGTTGTCTCAGGGCTCGGGAGCTCATTGAGGATCCGGGCGGTTATTTTTAGTAGAGAGACGTACTTTCCCATTTCGTTTCAGACATTGTCTTACCTTGTTATATTTTTTGAGCTTTTGGATTCATAGCTTTGGTTTTGAGTTATATTTTATTATTTGGAGTTTTGCTATATTAAATTTTATTTTATTATTATTTGTTCTATTCCTAGTTTACGTCTCGAGTCCGGACAACATCAAAGTTGGGGCGTGACATTTTTGCCTGTTTGCGAGAAATTTTGACAAAAAAATTTAAGTTAGACATTACACATGACGATAGTTCCGAGATTCGTTATATGCGTAAAGGACGACTTCTTCAAAATGAGGACGAGAATGGTCTCATTGAGCCTAGTTGGAATGACCATGTTGGTCACAACGTCTCCGACAGATTCTTGTATATCCAGTCCCACTATGTCCCAAAAATGTTGGTAGAAGAAAGAGTTGAGACCATCTACACCTAAGGATTTCATAGTTGCCATTTCAAATATTATTTTTCGAACCTCATTATCTAAACCACGTGTCATGAGGTCAGTATTCTTTCGAGGTGTAACACTGCGGGATTGTAATTGGGATCATTGAGATTGCATCTACTGACCTTGAGAACAGGCTCGAGATGTAATCATGGAGGGATGGCTTAGACCCGAACCAGTCTACCAACCTCCCCAAGTCGCCCCGAGGGCTTAAAGGTTATAAACCATTCATCGGTGTGACAATGATGCTTGAAAGTACTTTATGTTTCTGCCCCCTTCACGAGGCAGTGTTGTTTGGCACCAAAAAATTTCTTGGGTAACTAAGACCGCCTAATACTATCCGTAGATGGCTTTTAGTAGCTAGGCGTCCAGTCTATCTATTTTGGTGTTAAGAATGGATACTTGTCTCTAACACAACTAGATTTTATTTATTTATTTTGCTTTGTAGATCGTATGATCCTACTGGTTTAGTGCATGAGTAATCATTTTGATATTTTATTTAACCCATTGTTTCAAATCTCTTGTATAATCTGACCTTCATCTTGTTTCTCCACCCAAATGTTCTCAAATTGAAACTGGGCTTGACATTGGGTGCATTATGTTCTCCATGTATCTATAAGTAGGTGCATATGATAAGAAGTTTTACCTTTAAGGTTCCAAAAGTATGATTCCATAAACAGTTTGACAAAACCCCTTGATTGCATTCCCTTATATGATTTGAATTTCGTATGCGAGTCCATTTTCCTCCCCTGAAACCATGTGAAAAGATTAGGTTCATATCTCAAACTTGATGGTTATGATGGTATCCTTGAAGCCATTCATAAAGGATTTGGGGGTAAGAGACCCCGCCTCTTTTCACTATGTCCCAAGATTCAATTGAAGTCTCATATGAGGATCCATTCATCCTTGCATGATGAGCCTGGTTGCCTGATGAGTAGGAATGATGAAGGGCCAAATCCGTCTTTTACATGCATTAGTACATGTTCATCAAGCAATAGATTAGACGATTAAGTACCGATCGATCCCACATGAACTAGAGATATCATTAGATTTTCGCTAAAACCAAGAGACGTGGGCTATTACTTTCACATCCCCGAAAGGGAAAATAAGGGCAAAATGTAAAAATTTGATTGTAGTCTAACCAAAAGGATGTCGGTGTCCTTCAATTCTCCGAGTTAGAACACCGATGAGATGGATGTCTTCTTCAAGCTCAGGTTTCGTTTCGGGTCTCTTGTGAGATGGGCGATTGTTTTTCTTGGGCTTCATGGTTGGAAAATCAGGGTTCTAGACCTATTTTCATGAGCTTCATGTTTGCAAAATCTGGGTTGTAGACCTTTTTTTATATTCATTTGTTATATGTTTTTTGATTGTAATATCTGGTTTTAAGGCCTTAGTTTGTTTTGGCCCTGTTTCTATTTTGAGCCATAGCTTAATTACCAGCGCTCGGGCTTGTATTTGTATTTGGTTGTACTCTGGTTAGGACGAGGTGAGTCTCGGTCCTCTTTTTGGTTTGAGGCTGTGCTTTGAATGTTAGTGCTCTTGTTTTGTTATGTTGGGTTTTTGTAGCTAGAACCCTTTCTGTCCTCCCTTTACAAACTTTGAAAGGGAGAAATTTATAATACTGCTTTGCTCATAAAAAAAGTTCAGAAGAACACGAACACCTCTTCAAATCGTAGATATGCAAATAAAAAATCCTTGGATCTGAAAATCACAACCAAGATCGGTGAAGGTCCCGGTGAAGGGTTCGTCGGCGTTGCAGCCTGAGCTCCCAAATCCCCGATTTCATCGCTGGCTAAGGGTTGTTTGTCGTCGTCGGTATTGGAGGATTCAAGGCTCGTCTTCTTTTAGGTCATATTTGCATTTGAAGAACTAAGGATTTGGAGCTTTTGAGAGGGGATGTAAAGACCTGTTAAATTAATTGTCTAATTTGAAGATTTTAAAACGACGGGGTTGGAAAGTGGAGCGAAAATTTTTAACGAGTGCAAAAAAAAGAGAGAGAAAAAAAAAGAAAAAAAAAGAAAAAGAGCAGGGAAATAAGGCTTGGGCCTGATCAGACTCGACTTTGGCCGAGCCAGACCAGGCCCATCACTCGCGCGCGCGCCAGAGCCGGCCCAAGGCCTAGTCAGCTCGCCCAAAACCCTAGAGAACAAAACCCGTCTCCAGTGCCGCTTCAGCTTCATTTCTCCACGCGATTATCGAGGCGTCTCTCTCCCTCGAGTCCTTCTCTCTCGAACGCTCAGTTCGCCGTCGTCGCCCTTCCTCGAACCAGAGCGCCGGAGCACCGCCATCTCTTCCTCCATCTTCTTCTTCTTCTGTCGACCAAGCCTCAACTGTCCCCTACCCTTCCTCACAACCCAGAACACCTCCGCCTTTTTCTTTCTGCTCTCCGATTCGGCGAGAACCGGCACCACCGCACCTCACCGAACCTAATACGCGAACCCAGTGACGGTGAGTCACTTCTCCGACCACGATTCAACTCCCTGTCTTCTTCTCTTCTGAAAAATCGATTCCTCTTGAGTTTTTGGTGGCCGGGTTGGGTGTTGAGGGTCGCCGGAGCTCACAAGCGTCAGATCTGACGCTTCCCTCGCTGGCCGGCGAGCTCTCACGGCTTCAGATATGGCCGGAGAAGCTCCAACCTTGTGCCAGCGACCTTCTCCGCTACTTCTCGAGCTTCTGACGCCTCCACGCCGCCCAGAACCGCCCTCGAACGCCGCCGCCGCCGCCGGAGGACCACCGGAACCCTAGCCGTCTCTGACCTGAGCGGGCTTGGGATCGGGTCTGGAACGACGCTCGAGCTCGGGCCTTGGGCCGGACTAGGTTTGGCCTCGGGCCCGAACCTGGTTCGGGCCTCGGGCCTGGGCTGGATCTGAGGTCTGGGTCCTGAGCCGGGTTTGGGTTCGGGTCTAGGCCGGGCTCGGGTCAGGTCTGGGCCGGTTGACTTGGACGGGTCGGATGCAGGTCAGATTCGGGTCCGGATCTCGGACTCGGGTCGGATCCGGGTCAGACCACACTTTTTAACTGATTAAATAAATAATTTGACTTAAAATCAGATAAATACCTGGACTTCAGACTTCTAAAGGACTTTTGGACAAAACAAATTACTGGACTTAATTTATTAAATTTGAGGACCGTTACAAGTTGGACCGGGACTGATGACGGTCCCTTTTGTGTTAAAACCAGGCCTTTACCCCGAGCACGGAGAAGACCGGAGTTGGCCAAGACTTCAGCAGCTAGGAGACGCAGCTGTCGGTTCGTCTAGAGGTAGGGATTACCTCGAAACCCGCTTATTTACGGTTGTTCTAGAGGGCATATAGGGAAACCTAATAATCGGATAAAGAACTAGTATGCATGTAGGAAGAGATCAACTAGCGTAGACGATTGAACTGTGAACTTTTACGATTACTGTCTTGGGAAATTGTCGTGCTGGTAGAATCGGGCCATGTCGTGCCTGTAGGGTTGATTGCTGATTGTTTGGGATTTGTGTTGTGTTGTATGAACCGGTTAATAAACAATAAACACGAAAATAAGTAGAATTGACTGGAGAGCACATGATTAGTGATTCGAGTGCTTTTCCCTATTTTACCTGATATGTTGGATTGGGGATGTTGGGGGATACCAGTTAAGCCGGTGGGGTGACCACGTGAGGAGTGGTAACGGTAAGTGATGGTAAGTGCCTGATGGCTGTGTTCGTTGTTGAAACATGATTGCGATTGTGAGTGTGATCATGAATGTTCTGTGATATTTGTATTGAGTTGTGCCCAAGAGGTGTGTCGTACCTTCCGTTGTGCCGCCGGTAAAGTGTGAGAGACGTACTTCCGTAAGGTGAGTCGTACCTTCCGGAGCGTGATCGGTAAAGTGTGAGGCTTGGTGTACTGTGGTACACGAGAAAGGTGGTTTCCCTACCTTCCGACCGTGAGTCGGTAAAACGCTGTGTCCCGCGAAGAGGTGGTTTCCCTACCTTCCGACTAGCACTCGGTAAAACGCTGTGTTGAGCACCGCGAGAGATGAGGCCGCGAATAGGCGATTTCCCTGCCTTCCGTTGATCGGTAAAACGCTGTGTTCCGCGATGAGGTCGACCGCCTATCCCGACTTTGTGTTGGGGAAGTTGCGTGTGGTTGCGCCGGGCCGAGAGGGTTGCTCCCTAGACCGTGCGATGGTTACGAGTTGTGTGTTTGAGATTGCTTTGAATTGAATGAGTATTGTTGTGTTGTGGCTATGGGTGTTTTCCTTGGTATGAGTTGTGTGTGGCTGAGAATGTCTTGCTTGATTGTTGGTGATTGTGCCTGTGAGTGCCATTGACTATGTACTGTGGAAATTGAGTGTTGGTTGTTCCGTAATGTGGCCTTCGGGTAGTCGTTAGTGCGGAGTGTTGTTGGTATAGTCGGATCTTGGGTGTCATGAAGAGAAGTGTTGACGGTTAATTGGTTTAAGTGTCGTATCGTGTATCAAACCCTTAAATATATTTTAAATTGTGGAAACACGTTTTGGTAAACCCGATATAAGGAGGTTTTCATGGTTTTCCCTACTGAGCGTCAAGCTCACCCCTTACCGTGTTTTCTACAGGTAGTGGCTTTGTCTTGGAGTAGAGGACGTCGCGGAGCATGGGGCTAGCGAGGGTCCGGGTTTATGTTTGTTTTATGTTTCGTAGTGACGTAACGATTATTTGGACTTATGTATTTTACTGAGCGTAGGACTCAGAAATTCTAACATCTTTTGAGCTATTTTATTTATTGTTGTCAAATATTATGGTTTTAAACTGCTTTTACGTAAATTTTACTAAGTCGCGTCTCGGGTCAGGTCAATATCGGATTTGGGACGTGACAGGGGAATTAGGGAGTTGAGGAAAATAATAAAGACGATTTAGGATTTTGGGCTTTTTGAGAGTGGAATTAGGGATTTGGGTTTGAGATTAGAGCACATTTTAGTTGAAAATAATTATAAAATTCTTATAACACAAATGAAAAAATAGTACTGTTTACAAATATGATATGGGAAATAGGAAGTGTAGTTTGGAGGGTCGTTTTGTATACTCCATTAATGCTCCGTCTTTTTCTGACAGAATTCGATGGTTTTTAAAAGATTCCGTTACTGTATAATAAAGATGTAAAAATATATAGTTGACAAGTGCCAGTGTGAGAATGAAAGTAAAAAAAAAAAGTTCTTTTTAGGAGTTTTCCCTGTATTTGAAAGAGCGAAAAATTGAATATTTGGGATTGGCGGAAGAAATAGCTGTAGGAACTTCACGAAAACAACGTTGACTAGCCGTTGCAGCGACATGCCAACAATGTACTAGTACACTAACATGGCACGGTGGCAACGCATGTTTGCTGTGCCACCCCACCGACTCAACAACTTGACATATAGCAAAAATAGACAAGCTGTTGCAACGTCTCCTTCTTTGCTGTACCATCCTCACCGTGCTCTGTTATAAGCAAGCAAGGCCTATGGACTCAGCGAAGAAACATGGATGATGTAGAGCTGGGTCGAGCCTCAAACTATGCCATATTTGGGCTTGACAGTGAGTACCAGTAAGCTTTTAATAAATTGGGTAATTTTCACCTCAATACCCTAACTATTAATTTTTTTTACCTCAATACTCTAGAATGCATTTTTTTTCAGTTTAATATCGGCCGTCAATTTGTCATCCATTGTTGGATGAAAACATTTAAAAAGTCCATAATACCACTCACTAACGATCAAAACAGTTTTTAATGTCACAAAAATGCATTTTAGGGTAGTGAGGTGCCACAAAAAAAATGCATTTTAGGGTAGTGAAGTGCCACAAAAATGCATTATAGGGTAGTGAGGTATTATAAAAAATAGTTAGGATATTTAGGCGGAAAAAAAAACATTTTAAAGTATTGAGGTGAACAAAATTAATAGTTAAACTATTGAAGTGAAAATTACCCTAATAAATTAAACGGCACAGTAATAATAGCATGAACGTGCGGAAACGGTATTCAACGGCTGTTTCGAGCTGGCCAAAGAGCATAT
Organism: Erodium maritimum; assembly: GCA_963921825.1. Classification (NCBI taxonomy): domain Eukaryota; kingdom Viridiplantae; phylum Streptophyta; class Magnoliopsida; order Geraniales; family Geraniaceae; genus Erodium; species Erodium maritimum. Next base: position 50,143,811 of record OY997594.1, on the reverse strand, counting down.
GCACTGTACACGTTGTCACCACCACCCACAATGTCTTCAGCGCCGAGTAATTATAATATTCACCCAAAACTCGTTACGGGTTTTGATGAGTCATCTCGCCGAGTTCTTCAAAGTGTAAGCACCGTGTTTATTGTAAATATGTTTATCTAAAATGACGGCCAAGTATGAACCATCAATAAAAACAACAAAAATAATCATTAGCAAAAAAACAAAAAAAGAGTACAATTTTTTTAGTATGATAAATTGCAGCAATAATATGTTGGAGCCCTTGGATCAGATGCAATGGGCGGCTACGATTAGCATGAAGCGGTGGACCCCAACACGTATGTGCCACTTTCGAAATGACGCTTTTGACCCGATCGCCAAAACAAAATCCAGATGCTAAGCTACCTTGCTTGCTTCTCTGTTTCGCTCCAAAATCAACCGCTAAACCAGTCAACAATTAACTGAGACTGAGACGAAAATCGGAGCAATCTCGCTTTCTTCGTGCTTGTTTCTCTCTTCGATCTCCTTCTCATCTCCTTGGATTCGATTCAGATTCCCTCCGCTGCCGTGGTCGATCGGAACCTTCGTTTCTGGAGCCATCGCGGTGCCGTAGCTGATTTCTAGGGTTTCCAGAGCGGATGAGATGAAGGCCATGGAGACCATCCAGGATCTGATCGAAGAAGGCAAGCTTCGGACTGTCTGGTGGGCTTTGTGCATCTTCGTCGTCACTTACTTCCTCTCCCGTGAGTTAAATCCGATTTTACTACGGCTTCTGCTCTACTGAACTGAACATTGAGCCGTTGATTCGATTTTATTGCATATCTAATGCTTATGACATGCAAGACTGTGGCGTCGCTCAATTTTTTCTTTTTGTACCGAGTATGATTTAGTATTTTCTTATCTCGCTGAGTGTGGAATTGCACTGTGAAGTTCTATATGTCTCAGTTAAATGGAAACACTTTAGTATGATTTCATTTGCTTGGATCTTGTAAGTAGGATTAGGAGATGAACATTCTATTTCCAGCTGACATTTTCAGTGTAAAGTGAAGCTTGGCAAGATTGCCAAAATGTTCCCTTTTCAAGCTATATGGATTTTGTTGGGGGATAAGTAGATGATGAGTGTTGAGAAAGCTTGAGAACGTTTACTTATCCTTGGTGAGGGATAGTGTAGCTGCAAGGGCCCTTCATTGGGTTGTTTACATTTTGTTGGAAACATGTTGCAGTAATTTGGTATTTTGTTGTCCATATCAATGCTCTTCTTTTACTGATTTCAATTGATTTTTTTTAATATCTACTCCGATGAGACACTCTTTAAGACTTGACCAATTACTTTCAGGCCTTATGTTTTCTGAAATGTGGTTAATTGTTTGTTTGCAGATACCAGTAAATCAATGTGGATGAATCTACCCGTCGCAATTCTTGCCGTAACCTTTCTGCGCATACTGTCTAATGAGGTGGAATTCAGTTGGAAGGTTAGATCAGTACGTCGTAAGCAAACATATTTATCCCACTTGGAGAAGAAACAATTGTCTGTAAATGATCCGCGCATTTCTAGTGCACCACCCCAGCCAAAGAAGAAGAAGAAAATTGATTCTCCTGTTGTGGAGGCTGCAATCAGTGATATTATTGATAAAATATTGAAGGACTTCGTGGTAGATTTGTGGTATTCCGAGATTACACCTGACAAAGAGGCTCCTGAGCATATACGTTCCATCATCATGGATGCTCTCAGTGAAATAGCAGTCAGGGTTAAAGAGATAAATCTTGTTGACTTGTTAACGAGGTACTTTTTCTTATTTGTATTGAAAAGAAAGTTTTGAATCAACAGGAGGCTCTCCATCAACAATCTAACTCAATAACTGTATGATGCTTCAGGGATATAATCGACTTAGTAGGAGATCACTTAGATCTTTTCAGAAGAAACCAGGCTGCCATTGGTGCTGATGTAATGCGAACTCTATCTACTGATCAGAGGGATGACAGGTTGAAATACCATCTTATGGCTTCCAAGGAGCTTCATCCTGCACTCATATCTCCCGAGAGTGAGTACAAGGTGTGAGTGGAGTGTTCTAATCCAAATTTGCTTAACTTCTGCAGTTCAATGTTTGCCTTACACTTATGTCAGACTATCTTCTCATAGGTACTTCAGCGGCTAGTAGGTGGTATTATAGCAGTGGTGCTAAGACCACGTGAAGCCCAATGTCCCATAGTTCGAACTATTGCTCGGGAGATTGTAACTTGCTTGGTTGTGCAACCTATTCTGGATTTTGCCAGTCCTGCGTAAGTTCATCAGCAATTAACTCTTTTTGTGGTCGACAACTCAATCTAATTTCTAGCCTAACCCTAGCTTAAGTTAACCAAAGGTTAACCCCTAACCCCCACCCCACACCTGCTTGCTCCCAAGCAGGTGTACACTAGGCTTTGCACACCGGATCTCGTAAGAGATAGTTCTTGCTTTGACCAACTAGGCCAGCCCTAGTGGGTTCATCAATGATTAACGTGTTTTTTTCCCAGAGCTTACTTTAAACAATCTATTTGTGTATAAAGCTTTTAGTGTTGAAAAGAGTTTGTAGCATGAAGCCCTTTGCAGGGTGGGGTGGTTTCCTTCCATTAGTTTTTCTAGCTTTTAGTTTATCCCTAACCCCCACCCCACACCTGCTCCCAAGCAGGTGTCCGCTAGGCTTCAAACACCGGATCTCATCAGAGATAGTTCTTGCCTTGACCAACTAGGCCAGCCCTAGTGGGTTCATCATTTTTTTTATCAGAGAAGTTTTATAAAGGCCTTACTCTTAAAATAAGAGAAGGCATATTTTCTTTCTCAGGTGTTAGTGTTGTAAGGAGTTTGTAGCATGAATCCCTTTGCAGTGTGGGGTGGTTTCCATCCATTAGTTTTTCTAGCTCTTAGTAGATGCAATTACTGTAGATGCAATATCCAGAAGTTTATAGCACGTATCATGTATAGTCACATGATAAAGGAGAGAATAGTCGAGTTTGAGTTCTTTGGCTGGAATAAGGGTGCTTGACGGGGAATTTGATAAAATTGATGTTTGTGCTGACTGTTAAAGAGTGCTGGAGGAAGTATGTTTTTATGATGAAAGCAATAAACTGCATCTACATGTTTTTCATGCCCACCCCTTCATTGAATAAACCTTTCTCTGTTTCCAGGTATATTAATGAGTTGATTGAATGTGTTTTCCTTGCCCTTAATGACTATGCTGCTACTATGGTTGGCGGTGATCAATCAACTAATGTAGTGGATCCTCTTGAGAATCACTCTGTCGAAAACAGTGATGCTACTATGAGGAAATATTCATCATCCACAAGTAACCTAAGGACTGATAAGGCATTGGTTAAAGTCAATGACAGGATGGGTTTGCCTTCTGATACTTCTGAGGATGAGCCTTTGCAGTCACGGCCTGCTGATTGGGCACGAGGCCTGGAGGCTGCAACTCAAAGAAGAACAGAAGTTTTGACTCCTGAAAATCTAGAGAACATGTGGACTAAAGGTAGAAATTATAAAAAGAAAGAGCACAGGAATCATAAAGTTGTAAAAGAACCAGTTGCGAGGGGTTTGAGTCTCAGTGCTGGACCAAATGCTACTGAAAGACAGATACGCAGTGATTTTAAGAAAGATTTTCCAAGTGCAGGAAATTGTCTTGTTGGTGAATTGGTAAGCAATAGTGCTGTTAGTGCAGAAGGTATAAGTCGACTTAAGAGATCCAGTAGCACATCGGCTTTGCAAGCTGAACCAAGTATGAAAAAGGTATTTACTGGAGATGGTGGAGGGCCAATTATTTCAGAGTTCTATGGCCCAGATTTTGCCAAGCCTAGTGAAGAATATAAAACAAGAAGTGTCGTGGATACAGTACTCCACAGTGAAGGACCTCTTGCTCCCAAACTCAGGTGCCGGGTGAGTAATCTCTTGTTCAGAATCTCATATTGGGTGCATAATTGAGAATTGTTCTGCCGTACAAGAATGGTTTAGAATTATATTTAAACTGTATAACTTACAAATAGATTTTGTTTTAATCCTATGCACTTTCAATCATGACTACAGGTGATAGGAGCATACTTTGAGAAACTCGGAACGAAGTCTTTTGCAGTTTATTCAATTGCTGTCACAGATGCAGAGAACAAAACTTGGTTTGTTAAGAGAAGGTGTTGTATCGTATCCATATTATATAAATGTTTTAGGTTGTATGTGCATTTCTTTCTCTATGATCGCTTGTTGATTTAACTCGGTTCTACTATAGAGAATGTTCCTGCAGTTTCCCACTGGGCTTCAAATTCAATGGTTCATTTTGTTGGTCTAAATTTCTTTTGGTTTTATTTTTTGGTCTGCAGGTACAGGAATTTTGAGCGATTGCATCGGCATCTTAAAGACATTCCCAATTACACATTACATTTGCCTCCTAAAAGGATCTTTTCATCAAGCACTGAGGATGCATTTGTTCATCAACGGTGCATTCAGCTGGACAAATATTTGCAAGTATTATTTTGTCTCTCTTTCACATTATATTACTGGAATATAAATGATTTTTATCTGTTGCTTATATCTACATTTCTTTCTGCAGGATCTCTTGTCAATAGCCAATGTTGCCGAACAACATGAAGTGTGGGATTTTTTAAGTGTTTCCTCAAAGGTTTGTATCTTTTTGACATAGTCATGTTCCTTTTCCTATCTTCTTTCACTGTCATAGTATGAGTAGACTGAAAACCAATTTGCTCCAATAACGTTTTCTCCTTTTACTTTTACCCTTACATTTGCAGAATTATTCTTTTGGAAAATCTTCATCTGTTATGAGAACCTTGGCAGGTATGTGGTTCATCGTCTTGATTTGATACTTATCCCGCCTTTATTATGTGCTGTAGCTGTTGATTTAAATATTACAAATCATGCGTGCTTGTTCACGCTGCAATACTTAGAATTCTCTTACAAAGGTGAGCATTTAACATATTAAGGGTTGTGTTACGGTCCTGGATTCGCGTCATGGAACCTGATTACGAGCTCGTTATAAAGGGAACTCAAAGACCTTCGTAGAGACCAAAATATTCTTATTATTCAAGTCTACTTTATTCAATATAATCCCTTGGTATATATAGCCAAGGAGATTACTTGTTCACCAAGTCCTACTACAATTCTAATTACCAAAGCCTACTCAACTTACCAAAACCTAATACAACTCATTAATTAAAAGGAAACAAACTCAAACTAGGACATTAATTAAAATGAAATATTTAAACTAAACCCTAGTGGCAGCAGCCTCGGTGGTGTGCGGCAGCAACTTTGGGTGGGTATTATTCCACCTTGTACGGGCCGTACGGCCTGTAACAGGTTGGCAGTGTAGCATTGAAACATGCCGTTTACTATTATATGGGCCAAGCTTTACTGACTGAGGCCTATTTATCTGTACTTTATTGTGTTATCTAGAAAATCAGAATATATCTTCTTTTCATTTACACTGAATGCTCTCTCATATCACTTCCATATAACTATGCTATCATTTTCTTATATGGTGGTTCAATGTGTTCAGGGACTCCATTGATAATCTCATTGTGGAATTTACTTGTAAGATGTTATTACCATAACAGTGCCACAATTGAAACCACCACATATTTGAGGATGGCTTCAAACAAATTTGGCTTTCCCATCTTAGATTAGTTTTTTAAAGGACTTGCTATTTGTTGAAATTATACTCACCTGCTACAATTGTGAAAGGGACATAAGTCATAATAGCTTTGAACCAAAATCAATGGAGAAAATGGATACGTATTGTTTTGTTTTAGCTACTCCTAAGTCATGATAGTAATAATCAGTCCAAATGTTTATTGAGTGTAATTTTTTGATTTCTGGTTTATTTAATTTAACGTTATCATTGTCCTTTTCTGATTTGTATTTTCTCAGAGGTTTCTTTTTGATTTTGCGTAAATCTAACAGTCAATGTTGATGATGCTGTGGATGATATTGTACGCCAATTCAAGGGAGTTTCGGATGGCTTAATGCGTAAAGTTTCAGGTCCAGTACCCTCCACTTTAGAAGGTTCTTCTTCATTGTTTAGCAAGAACTTGTCATGGAATGCTTCAGATGACATAAATAAGCACATGTCGAGGCAAAATACAGCAGGATCAGGAAATAGCATTTCTGATAACGAGGAAGGTGATGGAGACGGAAGTCATGGTGATGAGGGAGTTCCATATAAAGGACAAACTAATGGGTGGCACTCAGACAATGAATTGAACTCAAGTGGTTTTCCTCCTCCACTTAGTAAACATGAGGAACTGTCTCGGAGTTTAGAATCTCAGATAAACGCCAAGGAAAAATCTGGCCAGAGCAGCCAAGACGGGATTCCTTCAACCACACCCAACTGTTGGGAGGATCCACTTGGAATGCCACCGGAGGTATTTAGCCATTTAGCTGTATTCGGTTAATCTTATGCATCTCCTTGAACTGAGAGAGATATTTGTTGAATGCTCAAATGCCTTTGATGTTGCAAAGTATTTGGTTTTCTTGGAGTTGTTGAGTTGCTTTATTATTTTTTAGAAACCTCGTGGTAGAGTTATATTCATGATCTTTATCCTGCGTTGCTACATCTCTCCTGTGTTTGCTTGTGTTTCTATACTGTAACTGTCTTTAATTTTTTTTTGTAATCTGTTGAATTTCATGTATGTATTTTCGTCCTAGAGCAAAACATGTTTTTGCTGTATCTACTTTTTGAAGTTAGATCTTCTTTGGGATTGTGGCTATTTACTCTCTTTAAAAAAGTATATCTATTCTTACTTCTGCTATTTGGATGTCATTAATTGCTTCAACTGTTTATGACTAAGTCATAGAACCTAATATCTGAATTCTTGAAGTTATTTGAATTCATATTTTTCCTTCGCATTTGAACCTTTGCCTTATCTAATGTTTTATTCTGCCCCTTCTGTAATTTATTCTCTAATTAGACACCCCATCCTGATATGCATGATTTATGTTCTTATTTTGAAGGAACAAGATATTATATTTCTCAGGAAATAAAAGGTAGATGCTGTATTATTACATTATATGCGGAGGGAGGCACTCCGGTGCAAACCCCTCTTAAAATGAAGACTACGGACCTTGAAAAGTAGTGCACAATTTGACGCTACTGGGATGAGTTTGTTTCACAATTTGTTGGAACCTATTATATCTTTTATTGGAACCTTGGGACCAAGTGGTGAACAAGGGTACAATAAATTGTGTGCTACTATCCAAGGAATTGTACGCTACTTTCCAAGGTTTGTAATTTGCATGTTAAGGGAAGGTTTGTACTCAAGCGCCTAGTCATATGTGGCAAGTCTTACTTTAGAGATTCTGGAACTTGAAGTAACAAGCTTCATGGAGTCTTCTTTTGTTAAATGTGTCACGCAGATTGGTTCACGTTCTTTTTTTTGTGTATGTAATTTGTTTGGGTAGAATTCCTTCTGAAGTTTACAATTTACGTTCTTGCAGTGGACTCCACCCAATGTAAGCGTACCACTGTTGAATCTAGTTGATAAGATATTTATGCTAAACAGAAGAGGCTGGCTAAGGTCAGTTCTTTCTCCTTCATTTATCTTTTGGACTTGACACGGAGAACTACTGTCAGGATAGTTTAAATGTTTGTGGATACATTTCACAACCGTTAAAATAACTACTTGGTCAATAGTTGGGTATATTGTTTTATTCGAGTTGGAGAGAGTTATTCTCATCCAAGACAGGAACTTGTTTATTTTTCATGGTTGAATAAATATGGCTGTACGGGAACTGATCAATGTAAAGATTCTTCTGATGGCTTCTGCCTTGATTAATCTTAACCATTTTTATTCCCTTGCATTTAACTCCCCTAAAAGCTTTTTTTTTTAATGTATAACTGTTGTGTGGCTATTTTAAGCCTTGGAAGCTCGTTGCCATATATTCTGGTCAATTCATTTGTTCAGTTTCTTCAGCAAGAGGAATATAATGGCCTTCTTTGTACCTTAATGATATCAGTTTTGTTTCCTCCAATTTGTGACATGACACTATGTATTCCTTCTCTATTTTGCTGGGATCTGTTACTACCTGAAAGATATATTCCTGAAAGGTTCTTGTCTCATGTTCCTTACTAACCATTTTCTGAACCCGAAATATATTCCTTAGGTTCTCATCTCATGTTCCTTACCAACCATTTTCTGAATCTAGTATGTTGATGTTGTTTTTCATTATTTGTTGCTCTGTTTAGGTGTATGAACAATAGTATACACATTAGGCTTTGTTCTATCCTTCTCTGGAGTGTTACATGAGTTGTCTGATGTTCTGGACTGGTATAATTTTATGAAAAATTATAGCGTGCAGACTCTAATGTATGACCATTTTTGTTGATGCAGAAGACAGGTCTTTTGGATATCAAAACAAATATTACAGTTAGTCATGGAAGATGCTATTGATGACTTTCTCTTGAGGCAGATTCATTGGCTCAGGAGGGAAGACATTATTGCTCTAGGGATTCGGTGGCTTCAAGATGTAAGGAGTGATCCAACCTAATAATTATTTCTTATTATAACTAATGGTTTTAACAATTTTGTGATTCCTAGCTAAATGTGTGGTTCACATGCTTCAATGCAGAGCCCTGTGTGATTATTACAGAAGCCTAATTTTGAAATAACTAATACCTTTTCTACCTGTCCTTGTGGCATGCTAATAGTTGAGAATAGGAATGTTTATTTAAGATTTCCATTGTGTGCAGACTGGATAAGGCTGTGGAAACTAAAAAATTAGCCTGGTTCTTATCTTAGTTGCAGAACACAGCCTAGTGAAGCTTAACGAAAACTTGTTTAGAAGCTCGAAACATTGAAGTATAAGTTTAGTCGGATCTGGTTATTATCTTATTAGTCAGATCCGAATAATGTTCTTCTCAAAAGTAAAGTGGGGCATAAGAAATTGTTTTTCTGCTTTAAAACTTGAAAGGCTTGGTTTGTGCAATTTTGGAAGTGAGTGATAGTTGACGTGTCCCCACATTAGGAGAATGTAATTTTAGTTAATAAGCATCTTGAGGACTCCATCCATTAGCTTGAGCTTTGGGGTATAATCAGGCTTCAACATTTTTCATTCTTTCCATTTATATATTTACATTGTGCTCTGAGCTATAATTTTCTGTTGTAGTGTTTCATGTGCACCTGGTATAGATTATATTTTGGTTGTGCTGAAGCCAAGCCTGGTATCATGTGATGCATATGTCCACCAATATGAAAATGTTGTGCAGGATACGAGGTGTAGAAAATTCACAAATTCTAGTCATAACATATGAAAATAGAATTAGACAAACATCTCAAAGTCTCTTTATATTTAATTTTTATCAGCACTACTTCTTGGTACAAGGTTTTAACACAATACTTGGGTCAAGGGAACCTAACACGTAACCACTTGGCCAAGTAGTTAAATTAATCCTGAAGCTTTGATGTATCCCTTTGATGATGACGTTGTAGGGTGCCAGTGATATTTAGATTCATGGGGGAGGAAACATCATTTCTAATTTTATCTATTTCAGATTCTCTGGCCTGGTGGAATATTCTTCCTAAAGTTAAGGAACACTCAAAGTGTAGTAGATGATGCTCATAATACCGAGGATCCCTTACAATATGCAAGCCAAATGGGAGGCGTTAAGGTCTCGAAGCCAAGGTCTTTTGAGCAAGAGTTTGAGGCCACTCGGAGAGCAAAAGCTGTTGAGAATATACTCTTCGGTAAGTCACATTTTTCTATTCAAGTGAGTACAGTACTTCCTTGTATCATCTAGAATTCAGGGAGGCAGAAATTCTACAACAGGCTGATGCAATATCAATGGACATTTGAGTCCATTTTTTTCTCTATTTTTTATTTACTAATAACACGATGTTTCAATGCAAATGAAGATGGGAATGAATTAACTGATCAATCCAGAACCTACTTCTTCCTTTTGACAGATGAAGTTCCATCGGCTTTAGTTGGCTTGATTGGCCAGAAGCAGTATAGACGTTGTGCAAGAGATATGTTTTATTTCCTTCAGGTCAGAAGCATGTTAACTTTTTTGTTATCACTCTTCACTCTGTTTTCATTTTTTATCCTCAATTTTTCTTCACTTGGTTTTTTGTTACTCACATTTATATAATGAATTCACTAGACTAACGTGTTACATAATTTGCCAGTCAACAGTCTGCATTAAGCAACTTACATTTGCAACTCTGGAGCTACTACTGGTGTCGGTTTTCCCCGAGTTGCGGGAGCTTGTGCTGGATATTCATGAGAAGATGCCTATACCAGAACCTTAATGGAGTTAAAACTCTTGGTTCTTCCAACACATTGCTTCTGAGTGGCTGAAGCTAGTTCTGTCAAAGTTTGTAGAGTGTTGACAAATTCTCGCGTTTTTACTAACAGTTGGGGTCGGCTTTTTATGGTTTTGCATCAAGTGTTGGCTTATGTTAGAACAGGAAAGCATGATTGGTTTAGTCCCTTTGCATTTCAAATGTACAAAAAAAACACAGCATAGCATGTAAATAGAACTCATCATCGTCTGTTTATACCGTCCAGGAATACTCCCTTTAAACAGGGTTTTGTATTCTATGTTTAGTAGAAAACAAGTTCAATTCTATTCTTTACACATTCATTTATGTCTTTTGAGAGAGACCACAAAATATATGTGATGGAACATCACAAGTATATATGGCTTCCTTATGCAGGTTATATTTAGATTGTTATTATGGTTTGTGACTTGAACTGCAATTAAATCGTTTCTAATGGACTTGTATGTGGTTATGGCCGCAATTATTTACTTTTGCTTATCCGAACTCCATATCTATAGGGAACTACCCGAAGAAACAAGATCAGCTTAGTTCCAGGTTCAGTAGATCACTAGGTTAATGATTCGTTACTCATATCAATGCATGATTTCATAAACTATCTCCCTTTTATTTATGCCAAAGGTTGGAGATTTATTTTTCTATCAACCATAATAATTGAGAGTTTTGACCAAGCTCGTGTGATCAGGATTCACAATATAACAGTATCAAATTACCCATAATTTTTTGATGCTTTCTGGTCATTAACAAATCACTAAAAAGCCAAGGAGTTTTTTCTGAAAAATGATAATAAATGTGACAGTAAATGTCATTTACACCTCTTATTAATGGTCTCAAAATGAGATTTGCACCCGAAAAAAGAAAATGAGATAGAGGCCAAGAAGAAATATAATTTCTATCCAAATAATGGCAAGCAAGCCCTATTTGGGTTTCAATTCTTCACATCCATAGCCCATAGGAAGTCCCCTTTCACTGCTTTCTGGTCTAAAGAAACAAGACCTAATACTACAAGGACCATCATCATCATCATCAAAACCCTAAGTCAAAAAGTTTGCTGAGGAAGAAGATAGCTCATCAGACCAGTCAATTTTAGCAAAAAAAAAGAAAAAATAAAACAATTAAAAAAAGGAGCTTGAGGCCCGCCCACATACCATGTGGTCCCCACACCCAGTTGGTGCACACCAAAATGCTTCCTTTAAATATACAGTCCAAGACAAACACTTGGTGGTTGGTTTGATCATCTCATGAGCTCTGGCCTTTTCCTCTTCTTCTCCACCTAGGCACTGTAACAATGTCACAGCCTGCTTCTGCTGGGAGTGGGTCGAGGTCTTGCATTTTCTACAAGTTGATTGTGCCCTCCATCATCCATGAGAAGCAACTGGTATTTTCACTCACCCCTCTTCTTTTTTTCCTCAGATTGTTTTGTTTCACATCATTTTAATCTGGTTTATGTGATGTTAGAATCATTTTCCTGCTGGGAAAATTAGGGATAGTTTAGAAAAAAATTATTCTTTTCACGTTTTGGGGATTTGGGTTGGAGAAAGCCATAAAACCCATGAAGATCAGGAGCTCAGTAACCCTTTTAGCTGAATAATTTAGTTGCGAATCTGTGATAGATTGAGATCTTCCAGCTGTTCTTCGTCCTTGATAAATAGTAAAATTGAAAGAAGAAGAACAAAATGATATTTTATTTATTTATTTCTTGTCATTTTTCTTTGAAATTGTTTGGCTTGTAATTGTGGAGCCCCTTTGCTTGGTGGGTCTCCCTTTTCTTTTCCCTTTCTTTATTGGTTTAGATTTGGACTGGTTTTCCTTCTTCTATGCTTTTCTGAGATTTTCTTCTCTTTTCCTGTCCTGTAATTTTCCTTTCCCCCTTCCTTTGGGCCTGAGTAGTCTTATTCTTTTTCTTTTCTGATATCAGTTTCTGAATGTTGTTGTGCCCCTTCTGATTCAACCATCCTAATAAACTGATAATGTTATGGACCTAGTTACTAGGAATTAGTGTGATTTGGATTTGTTTTACCCACAGAGAATCCCAGAAAAGTTCATAAGGAGATTTGGGGATGAACTTTCAACTGTTGCTAGGCTCACTGTCCCCAATGGTCGTATCTGGTTGGTGGGATTGAAAAAGGACCAAACCAAGATATGGTTTTGCAATGGTTGGCAGGATTTCATAGAGCATTACTCTATACGTGTTGGGTACATTTTGGTCTTCAAATACGAAGGCCTTTCGAATTTCAAAGTTCAGGTCTTCAATCTGCCTACTTCTGAGCTGAATTATCAGTGCAAAGGCCGAAATAGTTCTGAAGAGCCCAATTATAGCAAGCATTATCATTTATTTGAGGAAATGGAAGATGATGATTCTATTGAGAATGTGGGGTCTTCTTCACCATTCCCAACTCCAGCTTCTGTTGTAAGCAAGGCCCGTGATGGAAGAGTCGATCAATTGACTCTTGGCATGAGTTACAACCCTCCAACAGCAGCGCAGAATACGTCCAATGGGCTTGGGCCTAAACTCAAGAACTCTGTCAATTTGGCCGATGAAGAAGACTGGCCTTCATCGAAGGTTGATGGTAATCCACACGGGCCAATGTTGTCTAGAAATGGATATGGGGTCAAAGTATCGTGTACAAATGACCAAATACAAAGACCGAAATACACCAAACGAAAGCGGAAACTTGATGGCAGTAAGCTCTATAGGCTTAGATTCATTTCATGTTACATTGACTATGAACTAAACTTTCTTCTCATCAGTGACACAATTGAAGTGCAGATGATCAGGAGTCCGAACATGGAGGGGAAGGAGACATGCAGTTTATACTTAGCAACCGACCTCCTCCTTCAAGTGTTAGAATAGCTACAGCTGAAGAAAGAGAAAGGGCCCTTAGTGCATCAAAAACATTTGACTCCGCCAATCCTTTCTGCAGGGTTGTCTTGCGACCATCTTATCTGTACAGAGGGTGTATAATGGTGAGTTATTAACTTAATGGCGTTTTAATTTCATGTCACAATCTTTTTGTTTTTATCGACTAAATCAGATGTATCAAAGCATTTGGTCTCAAGAAGACCTTGCTTATGTAGAAACAAATGAGCACCAAACATTTTATTATTATTATTCTTGAATAACTTTTTAAGGTTGATGTGTCAAGCATGAGCTCCCCTTATGTAGAAGAGAGCTCTGAATTTGTGTGACCCCTACCTTGAGAGCAGCCCAACAAGGACTGAGTAGAGAGAGAGGCCCAAAGGAAAAGATAAATAAAGAGTGAGGTATCGCTGCTGGGACTTGAACCCAGGTCCCAAGACCTAAGTCCTTTTCCTTGACCGGTTGAATGAAAAGCTTTGGTGGCAATGTTATTATATTGGCTTATAACGCAACTCTTTATTGTGCAGTATTTACCGTCCTGTTTTGCTGGGAAGCATCTAAGTGGCGTTTCGGGTTTCATCAAACTTCAAGATCCTGTAGGGAAGCAGTGGCCTGTGCGGTACCTTTATAAAGGGGGTGGAGCTAGGTTAGGGCGGGGATGGTATGATTTCTCATTGGGGAACAACTTGGAGGAAGGAGACGTTTGTGTGTTTGAGCTGATCAACATGTATGATGTGGTCTTGAAAGTTTCCATATTTCATGTTCTTGGAGGCGCATCACAGGTGAACCAACAACCTTCACAATATAATGGTGCACCCAGATCAGTTAGATTCTAAGTGGTTTCAGCTTTCTGTTTTGAAGTGTGCAGTTACTGGTCTGGGTTATTGATAGATGTTGAGTGCCTAAAGCTTCAACTTTTGTTGGGTAGGAGTTACACACAACTTGGCCATAGACTGTAAATAGGCTCCAAATTGAAGCTAGACCAGATATGTTGTCATAGCTTTCAGATGCCAAATTTATGCAGCTCAACAATTTAATTTTCACTGTTGAATGAGCTAAGTAAGATAGAGGCTATGATGTCTAGGCCACTCCTCTGCTACTTGGATTGAATCTTGAATGTATGAGGAAAAGGTTGATACTACTATGGAACTTTTTCTTATTTGTTTGGCGTTTAAACATAATCTGTATTCAGCATCTGGATATATTGCTCAACCTTTTTACAAGCGTTACATATTACGTTTCTTGTCGTTTTTTAAATGAACTGCCAATCTGAGATCATATACTTTATAAAGATTTAGCCACATATAAACAATACATATCTTTTCAAAAGAAAACAATGAAGACAAATGTATATCTGTCACAGAAAAAAAAAATCTCACTTTGATTCCTCAAATAGAAACGTACTTGATCATAGACAATTATCTGTCATTTGACCCGCAAAAAGTGATTGATGACCGGCAGTCAAATTCCGACCAGCCGAGTACTGTGAAAGCTTGCGTTTGTTTACAAGTTGGTCAATTTAATTTTGATTAAGTACTAATTTAGTTAAATATAGTATATTTGAACAAGTGAACTATCCAGAAAATTGAAATTTTCTTAAGACTTCAAGATCTTTAATTCTAACGGGACTGTGTTTTGGGCCTTACGGATGGACTAAACACACCACAAGGGTGGCCGGCTATGGTGGGAGGTGGTAGTCGGCTAGGGTTTAAGTTTTATTAGTTTATTTCTTTAGTATTAATATCTTTGAATTCAAGTAATATTAGGAATATGTAAGTTAGATAATTACCAATCATAATTGTATTAGGGTTTTGGTTTTAGGTAACCTATATACCAAGAGAGTATTATAAATAAATCAGACTAAGAATTATAAAGAATATTTTGGTCTCTCCGAAGGTCTTTGAGTTCCCTTTATAACGAGCTCATACTCGGGTTCCATGACGCGAATCCAGGCACCTAACATATTGGTATCAAAGCCAAGCGTTATGGAGCCGAAATCTATGGAGCCACCGAAGTCATTGGAACAAAAGTTTGATTATTTTTTTGACAGGTATGTTGCTGATTGGGCAAAGAAGACTGCGTTTGCTGCAGCCCTAACACATCATGCATTTGATCAACGAAAACTGGAGGACTTGGAGCTGCAGGTTCGTGCGCTGTCCGCACCTCCGCAGGAAGCGAGCTCAGCCGCGGCTGGCCGGCATCAACCACCACCAGTTTGGCTGGCAACAACCTCCACCAACTGGTCGGCAGCAACCACCACCAGCTCCAGCAGCACAAATAATTTTGAATAAGGATTTCGTTGTTAAAACCATGATTTTCCACCAATGCTTCTTGTTGGAACACATATTGGTGACATGACACTTTGGGAGGTAATTAGCAGAGAGACTTATATTGAAAAGGTTTCTGTACTTGATTGAGGACGAGTCCGAAGCTGAGGACAAGCGCCGTGTGCGAGGGGGGAGTGATGTTATGGGCCTTACGGACCGTAAATGGATGAGATAAGCCCACCATATTAGGAGGAGAAGCTGCACGCGCAACAAAGAAGAATAGGTCGCGCGCGCAAGAGGGAATAGTCGGTTGAAATAATATTTCCTTTTATTAGTTTTCTTATTTTACAAGTGTATTAGGATTTCGAAACCTAGTTGGCAATTAATATTATTAGGAATATGTAAGTTAGATAATTACCAATTATAATGGTATTAGGGTTTTGGTTTTAGGTAACCTCTTGGCTATATATAGCAAGAGAGTATTACGAATAAAAGACTTGAATAATAAGAATATTTTCGTCTCTCTGAAGGTCTTTGAGTTCTCTTTATAATGAGCTCGTACTCGGGTTCCATGATGCGAATCCAGGACCATAACATATTGGTATCAGAGCCAAGCGTTATGGAGCTGAAATTTATGGAGCAACAATTTGCCGCGTTCATGGCGACTTATGAATATGATCGGCGGGCGAGGAAGGCGATGGTTCAGGACATGAAGACGCTGGTTCGTGCGAGATTCGTTCAGGCACCGGCGAATCAGGTTCGTGCGCTGTCCGCACCTCCGCAGGAGGCGAGCTCAGCCCCGACTGGCCGACAGCTACCACCACCATCTCCGGCTGCATCGGCTGGCCGGCAGCAACCACCACCAGCTCCGGCATCCACCACCACCAGCTCCAGAGCACAATTCCAATGCCAAGAAAAGCCCTGTCAGGAGGACAGTTCTGCATGAGACTTGGCTGTCCAGATCAATTCTTTATCCGACACAGCACCGATGAATCAGCAGGAGAATTCTAAGCATGGACTGAAGGGACCAAGGCACTCTGGAATATCAAACGAGTCAACTATGCTTCTAGTTGGACCACATATTGGTGACATGGCACTTTGGGAGGTAATTAACAGAGAGGCTTATATTGAAAAAGTTACTGTACTTGATTGAGGATAAGTCCAAAGCTGTCAGCGCGAATACAAAGGACATCGATCCATATAATGCGCTTGAGGACAAGCGTCATGTGCGAGGGGGGAGTGATGTTATGGGCCTTACGGACCTACTAGAATGGGCTAAACACACCACAAGGGTTTAAGTTTTATTAGTTTATGGTGGGAGGTAGTAGTCGGCTAGGGTTTAAGTTTTATTAGTTTATTTCCTTATTATTAATATCTTTGAATTCAAGTAATATTAGGAATAAGTAAGTTAGATAATTACCAATTATAATTGTATTAGGGTTTTGGTTTTAGGTAATCTCTTGGCTATATATACCAAGAGAGTATTATAAATAAATCAGACTAAGAATTATAAAGAATATTTTGGTCTCTCCGAAGGTCTTTGAGTTCCCTTTTTAACGAACTCGTACTCGGGTTCCATGACATGAATCCAGGCACCTAACAGACTGTTACAAAAACATTATAAGGATAACTATGATAACAATCTCTAATGATCTTTTCTCTATAAAAAAAACTAATCACAGTCACATCCATTATAATGTACACACTTGGTAGAAGGTCAATGTCCTACATATTTATGAGATTTTCATATGTAGAAGTGTCACCTGTTTCTTCTATTTTCCGCTCTACCATCCTGTTTCTTTTATTTCCTCCAATTTGTTTTTCTGCATTTACGTCTTTTCATTACGTTGCGAACGTCCTCCCTCTCTACGTCTTTTCTTTACTCATGCAGTTAAACACCATTCTCAAACACACGGCCATCGTTCTCCTCACTGATGTCGTCTTTCTCATAGAGTCTTCCTCGTCATAGCTGTCGAGGTCCTTATCTATCGCGTCCAAACGAGTACAAATCGGACATCCACCTTAATCCGCCCGAATTTGTCAACTCGAGATGATGAAGTTACTTTTTCGGATTAGGTAACGTCTAGACGACACAAAGGACCAATTTTTAGAGCATGTACATCGAAGCGGGGCAGATAGGGGGGCAGGAGCAAGAGGCACCTACACCAGGGTTCGAGGTTTGAGCTCCCCTTGATGTGGGGAGGCGTGGGCACGAAGCGTGGGGCGTGATCCCTCGCCTCGCGTGGGAGGGTCCGGAGCGCGGGGAAGATTTCTGCCTCGCGCCTCGCTGCCTCGCCCCTGGCCGCTTCCCTGCCTGCCGTGTGTCCTTTTTTTCATTTTATATATAAGTTAATTTATAAAATCTATTTTTAATCTAAAAAACAGTTTTTAGTTTATAAACTTTTATTTATTTATTTTTTTAAAATCTGTTTTTAAATTAAAAAATTAGTTTTAAATTTTAAAAAATCATTTTTTAATTTAAAAAATCAGTTTTTATTTTTTTAAAATTAGTCTTAAAATTTAAAAATTAGTTTTTTATTTAAAAAATCAGTTTTCTATTTCAATAAAGAAATGTCTGACGACGAGACTCAAACGACGACGACGAGTTGTAATGAAATTTCAATTTTCAAGTTTCATTATCCATTTTAGTTATTTAATTTTATTTATTAATTATTTTTGCATTTTTTTAAATTTATGTATTTATTAATTAATTTTATATATTTTATTTATATTTTATTTATTATTTTGCTAATTAAATATGAATTTAACAAATTCAGCAAAAGCATAATTAACTATCCAGTCAGCACTTCAAGAGGAGCATGATCCCCATACCCGCTCCTCTTGATGTGGAACACTCTCCATTTTAGAGGGGCAGAAGCACAATTCATCCCGATCAGCAGAGGATTCAACACCTTGCTCCCTGCCTCCTGCTCCCCTTGATATACATGCTCTTACAATCCCGAGGATGTGTACGTTGAGTTGTCTTCCTATTAGCTAAAGATGGACAAATGAGTTACTTTTGAGGTATATGGTAGTCTCAATAATTATGTTGTGTGCTAGTGGATAAGAGTCAAGTAGCGTGTATTTTGAAATTAAACTTTCACTGACAAGAGAAGAATAGTTGTAGCAGTAACTTATGCTCTATCAGAATTAATATATATTTCATACACAAACATTGAGATACCAACAAGATGGTGAAATGCTCACTATTGCAGCGGGTTTCCTGGCTCTACCGGGGTCACATGATTGTGATCCTTTAATTTGGCTGTTTTCTGTCTTTTTTGGTTTTTTTCATGCTCTTTTTTAGTTTTAGGGTTCTTTCTTCTTGCACTTCTTGTTTCATTAATATATTTATTTCTCTCTGATAAAAAATGAGATGGTGAAATAGATGATCACTAGCTGAGATACTCATCGAATTTATGCAATCGACGAGCACTTATTGATTATTATTACAGACTGTCGCCTAATATCGTCAATTCCCAATGTAAAGGATCGCGATCAAGGAAGGAAGGGGTAAGGAAGCTAAAGAAATGAGGCCATGACACATGTCCCAGAATCTGAAGAAAAAAACCTCAATGACTATATACCAACGACTATTATCTATTCTATAAAGTCACAAATTCATTTTACCAATCTCCATTTAGCACTCCTCTTATTTCTAGCACTCTCATTTCATTTCTCTTCCTGCCAATTCACCTTTCCTCCAAATAAAATGGCCAAGAATAAATAGTAAGAGATTTTAAATGAGAGATTGACAATGTAAATTGGACGCAATGTGAAAGATAGTGCATCAAATAGTCGTGCATGTCAAGGTGTCTCCAGACGTCCCACCAGGTTTCGGACCCCTGTCCCTGACTACTCTACCTAAGGGCCCTCACATCTAGGTAGAGGCCCATGGTATCCTCGAACACTATGACTAAGGGTACAAGAAGGTATCCCGACCGGACTAGGTGATCCAAGCTGAAAAAACTTGGTGGTCGGCCAGCTTGTTAGTCTTAGTGCCTGTAGTTCAATCCTAAATGTCCAAATGTATATATCATCGTTAGTAATAAAATTAAAGCGGCTTTATATTACTTATGTGTTGGATTAATATATCGATGTGTGCTCTGATCTATGCCCACAATGCGAATAGAATCATAGATCGAGATAGACCACACTCGATAGGGTCCCTAGTCAACAAAGCTTCACTAGACGCGACTAGTATGAAAGATGGCTCTTTATGGCTTACGTTCTGTTAGTCATTGTAATGGGATTCCGGAGTCTGATCATAGATATCATGTGGGACATGATATTGGACGACCCGCCCTGAATATGTTCCATAGATTAAGTCATGAACATATTCAGTGTCGTAGCTTGTCATGTATCCTTAGACCAAGGAGTCTTTGTGATCGCTATGTAGTCAACAACTGAGTTTGACCTGAGGCTAACGTTGTCCGTAACAGGGCTTCCATAACGGCCAAGATTGGCTTGGGGACGGGCTACATGAGTGACATGAAAGACGGCTAAGGGATTTATCCCTCATTCTGAGGTATGAGAAAGATATCGGTTCTCGGCCGCTTGATCGAGAGTGACTTAAAGAATAGCATGACCATGCACATGATACTGGGTATCATATATTCAGTCATCTCACATATCAAGGAACAGTGATTGAGAATAATAAGGGTGGCGGCTCTATGCCTTATCTCAATAAGGATATCGGAGGTAAAAGGATGATGACAGGGACGACGGAAAGGTTAGAATCGACAGGGTCGATTCGTTATGCAGTGTCAGACAATACTAAAGTCTCGTTAGTTGCCACTTAAATAGGATCAAGTAAAATGGGATTTTACGTTGATCTATTGACATGCATAAACCTAAGGGTCACACCGGAGGATGAAACTCATTGACACATTTATGGAGAATGACCAAAAGGGAGTTTTCTCGGGACATGACCAAAACTGGGTTTTGGGTCATGTGGCTGTAAGTGATTAAGATATGGCCGTAAGTGAATAGGACTTTACTATGGCCGTAAGTGATTAAGATATGGCCGTAAGATATGGTCATGTGCATGGCCATGCTATTCTTTCAGTCACTCTCGATCAAGCGGCCGAGAACTGATATCTTTCCCATACCTCAGTATGAGGGATAAATCCCTTAGCCGTCATTCGTGTCACTCATGTAGCCCGTCCCCAAGCCAATCCTGGCCGTTATGGAAACCCTGTTACGGACAACGTTAGGCTCAGGTCAAACTCAGTTGTTGACTACATAGCAATCACAAAGACTCCTTGGTCTAAGGATACATGACAAGCTACGACACTGAATATGTTCATGACTTAATCTATGGCACATATTCAGGGCGGGTCGTCCAATGTCATGTCCCACATGATATCTATGATCAGACTCCGGAATCCCATTCCAATGACTAACAGAACGTAATCCATAAAGAGCCATCTTTAATACTAGTCGCTTCCAGTGAAGCTTTGTTGACTAGGGACCCATCGAGTGTGATCTATCTCGATCTATGGTTCTATTCGCATGGTGGGCCTTGATCAGAGCACACCTCGATATATTACTCCAACACATAAGTAATATAAAGCCGCTTTAATTTTATTGCTAACGATGATATGTACATTTGAACATTTAGGATTGAACTACGGGCACTAAGACTAACAATCTCCCACTTGCCCTAGTTCCAATCTAAACTCCAATATATCCCCATCGACTTTACATGTCTAACATGTTTAGGCAGCGATAATGTCTTAGTCAAAGGGTTGGCTATGTTATCATCTGTTGCAACATAGGTTATCTTCACTTCACCTCAGTTCAGTATTTCTCTGATTAGGTGGATACGCCGTAGTACATGTTTGGATTTGTTATGCGATCTGGGCTTTTAGCTTGCGCAATGGCCCTTGTGTTGTCGCAAAATGGATTCACCGGGCTGTATGGGTTTTTAATTACAGCCAACCCTGCCGTGAATTTCCAAATCCACATAGCCTCCTTAGCTGCTTCTGCAGCATCCATGTACTTGGCCTCTGTCGTAGATTCGGCAATTGTATCTTGCTTTATGCTCTCCCAGCTAAAGCTCTGCCATTCAGCATAAACACATACCCTGACTGACTTCTAAAGTCATCTGGATTTGTTTTGGAAAACTAGCGTCTACTCATCCTTCGACGACTAGTTCAACATCATCTTTCCCCCGGGTTAGACTGATGTCTACTGGTACAACATAAGGCTTATGAGACATCCGGTCTCATATATGTCATGGCATATATGATCGATCCTGCCCCCAGGCAGATATGATTCTCATCATCCTTTTCAGCTCTTGAGGTGTCTTAGGACATTGAGTCTTGCTGAGATGAATGCCATGACTAGTGGGTAAGAGTCCTTTCTTTGAATCGAGCATTAAGAACCTACCTAATGCCTTGTTCACATAGGTTCCCTGACTTAAATCCAAGACCTTTCTTGGTGCGATCTCTACATATCTTAATCCTTAAGATATAAGAAGCATCACCTAAGTCCTTTATTGAAAAACACTTCCTCAACCAAGCTTTAGTCTCGTGCAAGGTTGGGATGTCGTTTTCAATGAGAACCAGAAAGGTAATCTTGCTCCCACTAGCCTTCTTATAAACGCAAGATTCATCCTCGTTCTTGATTAAGCCAAATCCAATTACAGCTTCATCAAAACGAAGGATCCAACTCCGAGAAGTTCGTTTCAATCCATAAATGGATTTCAACAACTTATAAATCTTTCCCTTATTCTTCGGATCGTCAAAACCTTTGGGCCGAGACATACAAACGTACTCAGTCAAATTTCCATTTAGGAAAGCGTTTTTGACATCCACTTTCCATATCTCGTAATTATGATACGCAGTTATGTCAAGAAGAATTTGGATCGATTTTGACCATAGCCACTAGGGAGAAGGTTTCCTCATAGTCAATCCATTGGATCTGCCTATAACCTTTCGCCACCAGTTGAGCTTTGTAGGTCAGAGGGTTGCCGTCCATGTCCATCTTCACCTTGAAGATCCATTTGCATCCGATGGTCCTCACACCATTGATGGAATAACCCGGTTCCCAGACTCGGTTGTCCGACATGGATTTCATTTCCTCCCTCATGGCTCCCAGCCATAACTCGGAGTCGGGCCCATCCACGACTTCCTGAAAGGTGGCTGGATCATCGTGATCCACCATGACTTCATTGTCACCTCCGGATACCATATCTTGGAGGCGGAAGATTGATCTTTTCAAATCGCCTTGAATCTTCCGGAATTGTAACAGGAATTGGTTCTTACTCTACGACAATCTCTGGCTCCTTTCTACTGGGTTGTCAACTGGTTTAGACAGATCTGTACCATTCTAAATTTCTTCGAGATGCACAGTCCTCCCAATGACGTCTTTGGAAACAAAACTCATTTTCCATAAAGACCCCATCCCAAGCAACGAACACCATGTTCTCACTGGGATTGTAGAAGTAGTATCCCCTTGTTGCTTTGGGATACCACACGAAGGTGCATATCTCAGATCCTGGTTCGAGCTTAGTCGAAACCAAATGTTTCACATAAGCCTCGCAACCACAAATCCTTAGGAAGGACAAAGCGGGCATCATCCCGTACCATTTTTAAAATGGTGTCCCTTCCACACCCTTCGTCGAAGCCCGATTCACTATGAATGCGGTCGTGTCTAGAGCATAACCCCTGAAAGAGATTGGGAGATTAGTCCAAATAATCATGGAACGGACCATTGTCTAACAATGTCCGATTTCTCCTTTTGGCTACACCTTTCAACTACAGTGTCCTAGGAGGAGTCCATTCCAAAAGGATCTCATTCTTTTTTAGATGATCTAATAACTCTGTGGTCAAGTATTTTCCACCTCGATCCAATCGAAGTGCCTTAATACCTTTGTCGAGATGGTTTTCTACTTTAGTCTTAAACTCTTTGAATTTATCAAAAGCTTCAGACTTATGTCTCACCGAATAGACATAACCGTACTTACTGTAATCATCAGTAAATGTAATAAATTAGCTAAAACCCCTCCTGACAAGTGAACTTATTGGTCTACACACATTCGAGTGTATCAGCCTCAATAATTCACCCGCCTTTTCATCGCGATCGATAAAGGGCACTTTAGTTATTTTTCCCATCAAACAAACCTTGCACCTATCGATCGAATGGAATTCGAATGAACCTGAAAGCCCGCACTTCTGAAGTGCTGATAGGCGCTTCTTGTTTATGCGGCCCAAATGACAGTGCCATAACTGAGTTAGGTTTAAATCGTTGGATTTAGACCTCTTATTATTAACGTAATATATAGAACTTGAGGCATTGTTTCCCATATCTAATATGTACAATCCTCCAACCAAGTCAGTTGTCACACCCCAAATCCGGTTATCGCCCGGACTCGAGGCATGACGGGTAAGAGAAGACAATAAAACAAAGAAAACAATATTAAATCTCGAAAATCTCCAGTGAGTACTCCAATCCATAACCTCAAGTACGGTATAAGTAACCCTCAGGGGGTGTAGTAATAAGTTTTTACCAAACTGTTTTCAAATAAAGGAAATAAACATGAAGTCTCTATGAACCCACACCGAGAAGCGCCCAAGCTTCTACTCTTCAATCAAGCCTGTAGACACAACATCAAAACAAAGGGGTGAGCTCACGCTCAGTAGGGAAAACGCATGACAAGGTAGACCTTAACTCGAACAAGATCAACAATAAAGTTAACAGAAAATAACTTAACCAAACAAGGGTAATAAGTAAACAAATCAATGTCGTGGCACATGAAGTCACCACCCTCCGATCTACATGATGTGTCCTCTCGGATTCTCCCTCAAATCTAGAGGAGACGCATAACATTGAGGCGACCGGAAACAACCCTTCGGGGCGCTTATCATCTGGATTCTCAGAAACGTCTCCAAAGGATTTTATGTCATTGGGAACCCAGGGCCATACTCCCGTAGGAGCGCACACGTGGGCAATTTAATAAATAACCAATATATCATCCCACACCGAACTCCCCAACGGTGTAGGTACCATACCATAACAACAATCAACTCTATCTCACCCTACACCGGACTCCTCAACGGTGTAGGTACCATATCGTATCAACCATAATTCCATAACATCTTAGCAACACGCTTACCGAAACTTAACACCAACCAATCCAACCACAGTTAAACCACTAACACACATAGTTCACTCATCACCAATTCCCATAGCACCCAGTACACAAATCACTAGATCAATTCACACCAATCACACAATTCCAACTTACCGTTCACTTACCAGTTTCGAACCACCAGGGCATCGATCACCTGATTGCGCCGCGCGGCACAACCAGTCATACTCGATACCCCCAACAACCAACCAAGTAAATCAAGTAATCATTCGAATACAAACAACGAGCAGGTACGAGTCTGATCCACCAATTAATCATAAAGCCTTCGAAAGAGCATTCAAACATGCAATTTCACTAGTTTCATTAGACTCTTTAGCCTATCCACTAAGCAACCAACAACCAAGCATGTGATCCTAACACGCAACTAATCCGAGGGCTTTGCCAAGGCTCCTCTACCAGACAAACATATCCCAAGTATTGAAAGCGAATTATACTAGTGATTGGCCTCCTAATCGGTCACCACTAGACACTCCGGTTATTAGAAATTGAAAGATGATTAAGCTAGTTATTCGCATCCTATATGCAGATCTAGGACCTTTTCCAATTTTATTAACCTAGCATGCATAATAGGCATCGTAAACGAGAGGTTAAGGCTTTCCCTACCTCAAGGTCCTCCTCGTCAACGCTTTGGTGAAGTCCGATGATCACTACCTCGCTCTTCCCTCGGGCCTCGGTGTGATCCTTGATCCTCTAGCTCGATCCCCAAGGTCTTGGACACAAAGAAACACTAATTAGGTTCCACTTAAACAGTAAGAAAGACCCCCAAAACCCTTCCAAAGTTCATCTCAAAACCAAGGTGTAAACACTTCGAAAAATCCCCAAGAAACCCTCACTCTGGTGGGTCGCGGATCTGGTCACGGATCCGTGATGGCAACCCTCACGGTCACCGTCACGGAGCCGTGACGAGTGCCGTCACGGACTCCCTCACGGAGCCGTGACGTCGCCCGTCACGGGATCCGTCACGGATCCGTGACGCACCAGGGCAGTTTCGCCCTTCTTCAACCTCCAGCTCCAAAACTCCGAAAATCTATCTTCAAACCCAGAAATTTCCCCAAGCCAACCCCCAAAACAGTCCAAATCCATCATTACTCCTCTACCCATGGTAGGAATCAATACACAAACAAGTTTTCCAATGATTCATCAAATCAAACCCACTTCAAAAACTCCAAACCACCATTGATTTCTCCACAAAAAACTTCACCAAGCTCTTCATCAACACCAACTCCCATCATTTCTACTTAACCCAACATCATCTAGCCATTTTTCACCCAAAAACCAAGGAAAATAGATGAAGAGAGAAGATGAGTAGAGAGTTCCATTACCTCTAGAATGTGAGGATGAAGAGGATGCTAGTGTTTGTGAGGGTGGAAGGCTAGAGGATGACTCCAAATGGTTCCTTCTTCTTAGATTCTCCTTCAAGCTTCCATGGGAGCTCTTCTCCCTTTCTTCCTCTCTAATTTTCGGCTACAACAATGCAAATAGGAAATGATTTTGCTTCTCCAACACATATAATACCTAAATGTTGCAATGACTTAAAGGCCCTAGAGCTAGAAACCCATGTAGGAGCTTTTGGGAGGGTAAAAGGGACAATAACTATCCCTTTTTCTCTCATTCAACCAAGATAGGACAAGTGTCCCTCTAGCTCATTTAATTTCCCCACTTAAATTCCAGCACTTTTAAAAATTGAAGCTTTAGTCGATATGAAGTCTCGTTTTGACCAAAATTGACTTTATGCAATATTATATTCAAATGAAAGGGTTTTCTTCCCTGAAGCCAACCGTGATAATGGCTACTTCGTTTGAGTTCCGGAGAAGTCCCGAGTGACTTTCGGAGTTACCGGTTCGACCGGAAGCGGGTCTTACACAGTACTGGTATAAAACATATCATTGCATAGAACATTGAAAACTCCATTTCCAATATTAACATTATATCCTTCCTTGTCAAACACGGATACAAATATAATATTCCTACTAAAAGTAGGTATGCAATATACATTATACAATACTAAGAAAAGGCCTCTTGGCAAAGCAAGACTCATGGATCCTACAGCAGTTGCCACAACTCTGAGGTCCACTTTGTGCTTTCCAAACTTCTCCTACTTTCAGCCACCATATATTAGTGCATGTGTGAGATTCAGTCCTGGTATCTAATACCCATGAATCTTTGGAAGTAGAGAGATGTAGCTCTATAGAGTTAATACCGAATGAAGGCACGGTCCCACCGCCCTTCCTTAGATCATCCAGGTTTCCTGATGAAGGCGCAGTCCTACTGCCCTTCTTCAGATCATCAAGGCTATTTGATGAAGGCGCAGTCCCACTACCCTTCTTTAGATCAGCCGTGAACTTCCTGTAATCCCGGTTCCAATGACCAGGCTGTTGGCAGTAGAAGCAGACATTCTCATTTGTCTCATCTTTCCTGCCAAGTGCGCATGGGCCCCGCCCTTGCCACTTCCAATTCCCTTGTTGACCATCAGAATATCCTTGGATCCTAGATCCCTGATATATTCTTCTCAGCAGTTAATGACACTTCATGTAACTCTGATATGGTCTTAGAGACATCCTTGTCAAGGACATATTCTTTGCGTTCAGACTTGAGGACTATCCTCAAAATTCTGTACCAGTCCAAATAGTTTGTCCCATTTAGCTTGACTCTGTCAAGAATGGTTTTTAATGACAAACTATTAATGTTCGCTGAATTTGTCATTTGATCTACAATAGATAAAATTCAATCAGTAAACTAAATAAATTTTATGAAGATCAAGCTTAAACACCAACAATCGATTCTAAACCTTTAGAATTTGAAACCAAGATCCTTGATTCACTCGATTAAGCTGAACTAATGCTCACCACTTAATCGAGCTATGTAGGTAGGACTCCATCCAATCACATCCAATGTGACTCTTGGCTGGGGTATGTACTTATGTACACGGCTTACCCTATCTGTTACCCTAGCTCAACCTCAGGCTGAGAATCGTAGTCGGGTCCACCAATTTTCAACTATGGCCCGTCACTATGTAGGTGCTCCGCTAATGCGCACGACACCCACATATGTCGTCCAAACCTACTACCCCGCTTTCCCATGGATGCTCCGCTAATGCGCACGACACCCATAGGACGGGGAGGTAGTAAGGTGTCGATAATTGGGAGGTATCAGACATGACCCGTTTTTACTTGTCCGGATGTGTTTAAAACTTTGACACATCCTAGATGCGATGAGCACATCAACTACATTCCAAATGAAATGATGCCTCAAATTACATCCAATGTAATTCTTCCTTCGAACCCATCAACTACATCCAATGTAATGACGATTCTAAGGGCCCACACACAAGGATTAAAATTCCAATTTTATCTTTGCATGTGAGGTGATATGCTCGGTAAATTAAGTTAAGCATGCAATTCTAAAACACATAGAATTAATCATGCATAAACTGAACCAAGCATAAAGCGATAAATGTGCACATAATAGCCCCCTAAACTAACTCCCACTAGCTGCTTGAGCTCCACCGACTCCAAGCCGATGCCAACACCCGAAAAGCCACCAAATGACCTTTTCGCCCTTTCTTCGTCTTGAGTAAAAATTAAAATTTAATACACGACTCGCAGGTCGGGAATAAATAAATATTGCAAACAAGTGGTTCGACGACCACACCTTGAAAGAATAATTACACGCTAACTCTAACGGCTCACATGCCGTGAAAAGCGATAAATAATTAAATCGAGCTCGGGGCTATTATGTACACCATGCCAACATCACATCACACATCGTGTTATCAAACAATCATGTTATCAAACATCATGTGATTTTCCGGTTTTATTTAATAGCCAAGTTTCGAAAATTTTTCATGCTCGGTTTATCGAAACCGTTCAAAAATGAAACTTTTGAACATTTGATCTTCGAGTTCGTCATGACGGTTCCAAACTCGTCATAACTAAAAAAACGGTTTAGTCTTGGCATATACACCATCCAATGGTCATTCTTGGCCTAGCTCCGTCCAACGGAGCCCCGTTCGGTCCCTCTTTCGGCTCCCCTAGAGTCCCGCTCCCGAGACCCGAAAAATCAAATTTTTTTCAAAATTTCCAGATTTGAAATAATTTTCAAAAATTCATTTTACATGCATTAAATCCATAAACAAGAATTTAAAACATGTTATCAAAAAATTTAGCAAAACAACATGCCAAAACGAAACTTTCAAGCAAAACCGAAACTTTGAACACCGTCTTGTGAATCCCGAAGGTAGCACGGCTCTGATACCACTGTTGGGTCTCGAGGTAGGGTTGGAGATGAACCAACTCGCAGCGGAAAATCAATGAAACCAAGAGACAATTAAAACCATGAAACAACTAACAAAGAATGGATTCACAAGAGAAAAATTCAGCACTAGTTCTTACCAAAACAACAACACCGGGTAACGAATGATTGGCTTGAGTCTCCAAGACGCCTACGTATCCACATGGGAATCAAAGCCACGTAGTTCTTCTCTTTGAGGACTCAAGAACACAAAAATGGAGGTGGAAACTTGCCAAACCCGAAATTGCAAGGGAAGGGGGAGAGAAGTTGTGTTTCCTATTCTTGTCTTGTGTTTGTTATGTTGAAAAAAGATGACTTAAACATAACAAACCCCATACTTGTCCAACTAAAGGCATGGGACAAGTATGGTGTCAAGTAAAGTGTAAATAGGACAAAGTATGGCAAGACAAGATTGGGTTAGGTGGTGCCTTAATCCTTGTCTTGCGTACGTAGTACTAATTAATCAAGACTTGATTAATTAGTTCCATGGGCCTTGGTTGCATGGGATTTTCGCAGGCCTCTTGGAACAATGCCCGTGGCCATTTCCAACGACGTCCCGTGATTCGCTCATCGCCTCCAAGCCTTCCATACCGGGAATGTCCAACATTATCCGACGCGATCAATCCCAAGACTCCAAGCCTTGTCTCAATCCGTAAAGTCCTATTCACTTACGAGCACATGACCCAAAACCCAGTTTTGGTCATGTCCCGAGAAACCTCCCTTTTGGCAATTGTCCATAAATGTGTCAATGAGTTTCATCCTCCAGTGTGACCCTTAGGTTTATGCATGTCAATAGATCAACGTAAAATCTCATTTTACTTGATCCTATTTAAGTGGCAACTAACGAGACTTTAGTATTGTCTGGCACTGCATAACGAATCGACCATGTCGATTCTAACCTTTCCGTCGTCCATGTCATTATCCTTTTATCTCCGATATCCTGATTGAGATAAGGCATAGAGCTGTCATCCTTATTATTCTCAATCACTATTCCTTGATATGTGAGATGACTGAATATATGATACCTAGTATCATGTGCACGACCATGCTATTATTTCAGTCACTCTCGATCAAGCGACCGAGAACCAATATCTTTCACATACCTCAGTATGAGGGATAAATCCCTCAGCCGTCTTTCGTGTCACTCATGTAGCCCGTCCCCAAGCCAATCTTGGCCGTTATGGAAGCCCTGTATGGACAACGTTAGGCTCAGGTCAAACTCAGTTGTTGACTACATATCAATCACAAAGACTCCTTGGTCTAAGGATACATGACAAGCTACGACACTGAATATGTTCATGACTTAATCTATGGCACATATTCAGGGCGGGTCGTCCAATGTCATGTCCCACATGATATCTATGATCAGACTCCGGAATCTCATTCCAATGACTAACAGAACGTAAGCCATAAAGAGTCATCTTTCATACTAGTCGCTTCCAGTGAAGCTTTGTTGACTAGGGACCCATCGAGTGTGATCTATCTCGATCTATGGTTCTATTCGCATGGTGGGCATAGATCAGATCACACATCGATATATTACTCCAACACATAAGTAATATAAAGCCGCTTTAATTTTATCGCTAACGATGATATGTACATTTGGACATTTAGGATTGAACTACGGGCACTAAGACTAACAATCTCTCACTTGCCCTAGTTCCAATCAAAACTCCAATATGTCTAACATTTTAATAATCATATATAACGATGATTCATTAAAGAAGAACAATCACGCCATACATTTTGTAGTGCTACACTTATTGTCAACGACAAAACCAAAGTAAAATAAAGATGACGCCACGTGTCAATGACCTGATCTGTCCCCATTATATCAATCCGATCGCTCATAGCTTGCTTCCGGCGACATCGACGACGAACCTGTACCGGACGTCGTTCTTCTCGAGCCTCTCCATGGCGGTGTTGACGTAGTCCATCTTCACCACCTCGATCATTGACCTCAGCCCCTTTTCGTTGCAGAACGCCAGCATCTCCTCCGTCTCCTTCATGCTCCCGATGAAGCTTCCGGTCAGCACTTTCCGACCAAGCATTAGCATGGGAGAGACGAATTGCAGAGGAGTGTTGATCACACCCATCAAGATGAGCTTTCCGTCGAGCTTCAGCAGAGACAGGTAAGGCTCCAGAGGATGCCCCACTGGCACCGTGTCGATGATGTAGTCCAGCGAGTCCGCGAGTTCCTGAACCCGAGTCGCGTCGGAGCTGACCAGGTAGTCGTCGGCTCCGAGATGCTCCAGCGCCTCAACCTTCTTCTTGTCGGAGGAGCTTATCACAGTCACGTGGTGTCCCATGGCCTTGGCGATCTTCACCCCCATGTGCCCAACACCTCCCAGCCCCAATATCCCTCCCCTGAGACCACTCTGTGTCAGCCCAAAATGTCTCAGGGGACTGTACACCGTCACTCCGGCGCACAGCAGCGGCGCCACCTGCTCCGCCTCCATCCCCTCCGGTATCTTCACCACAAACCTGAAAGGAATCGAAACGAGTCAAATGGGTGTTCAAAAATCGGAGCTTTATGGGTAAACAGAGCAGGGATTCGAAATTGATTACTTCTGGTCAACGACCATGGCTTCGGCGAAGCCTCCCTGAGTTGGGGTGCCGTCGGTGTTGGTGTCATTGTAGGACCAGATCTTCTTGTTGCAGTACTGCTCGAGGTCGGATTTGCAAGGACTACAGGACCTGCAGCAGCCGACGAGACACCCAACTCCGACGATATCCCCGGAGCGGAACTTGGTGACATCGGAGCCGACCTCAAGCACCTCGCCGACCACCTCGTGTCCCGGGACCATGGGGTATTTGGACATGCCGAGGTCATTCTTGGCCTGGTGGAGGTCAGTGTGGCAGATTCCACAGCACATGACCTTGATAAACACATCCTCAGCTCCAGTGTTTCTGCAACAACAAAAAGGTTCAATCTTTACAGAGCCCAACAAGACATGAGATCATGGGAAGGATGAAATTGAGGGGATTAAGGTTTGTGTTCTGTCTGTTACCTGAGAGAGTAGGTGTAAGGGGAGAGATGGCCAGATGAGTCTCTAGCGGCCCATCCTGTGGTTGTTCTATCTGAGCTCATTTTGCTTCAAAACGAGTAGGAAGAGAGAGTTCTGAATTTTGGAGAAAACAGTGGAGGGTGTATATGTTTATATATAATGTGGTATTGGTATTGATTTGAAGAGGACAACTACAAAAAGCAAAAGCACCTAGAAGAATAATTCAGCAAAAGCGTCCTCGTCATGGGACAAGGAGGCGACGGTAGGTGAAACTAGACTCCTCCGAGTTTGGATTTGGTGCATGCTTGACCATCATGCATCAAGCACCCACAATCCTTTTTCTATATTCCAACTTTTTTTTTTGAAACGGGTAACCGGAGAGGTGCATTAATGCAAAAATGAAACCATACAAGGTAGAGCGTAATCGTCCTAGGTTCCAGATATATGTCCAGACCGATCGTAACAAGCTCAGCGGTCATGGACCCATAAAGATAACCTATTTGATATCGTAGACAAGACCTGAGGACATCAAAACAGCGAGACATAAAGAAAATAGTCCAAACCAAAGCAGAAAGCAGATTGTTCCAACGAAAAACATAATAATGTAAAAACAAGCAGAAATAAAGAGCTGTTGATGCAGGCTTCCCGAGACTTCCCAACACTAGCTGTCCCGGGTCTGTGGATATAGGTCAGCAACAGCCAACCCCACCCCCACCGGGTCGGCTCATTCCTGCGTAGGAGGCTGCCCAGCCTCCGCTTGCTTCATCTGGTCCTCCTCGGTCATGTCCGGCTCATATTCTCTTGGTGTGGGGACCGGCTGGTCTAGAGACTTCTACGACCCAGGAGCTCTAGAATACAGCTGCCTGCTCCTCTTCTTCAAACTTGCCTTTAATGCCTTTGTCTTGATGGGGCCTGCTTTCCCAGGTAGCTCCTTAGGGTCTTTCTCCTTCCCCGCATGTATACCCAAGGCATCTGCAGGACTATTTGGGCAGAGAGGACTCTCAGCATAGTGGACGTTAGCTAGGTTGTCAGGCTTTGTAAAACCTGGCGGCCCTCCAAGTGCTTTTGGGGATCCTCATTGCAGATTATTGACCATTCCTTTCGGGGCAATCTTAGCCAGGTTGTCAGACTTCAGATGATAGTCTGCAACAGGTGATCTGTCCCCCGGGGAGACCTCCCTGGGTCTACCAATGGGGTTCAGTGAGAGCCCTGTCAGGAGGTCATCGACTTCCGACTCCTCTATGTGTGTTGGTGGGTGCCACACCGTCTTCAGCAGACGATCCACGTCCAGTTGCCGTGGTAATTGTATAGAGTTGTCATAGCAGACCTCCTCCCGGCCTATACCCGGTAATTGGGCCGTACACCCCGAAAGGCGGTGTGTCAACCTCCCGCACCGACGACAGAAATCCGACAGCTTTTCATATTGCAGTTCAATCAACGAGGAAGTAGTGTTACAATGAAAACGAAGACGAAGGCGTCTCCGCAGCGATTGATTCACTTCCATTCAAACCCTCATCCATAGGAAATGGTCCTCACGCCGAACAAAAGGTAAGGGAGCCGATATTACCTGAGTACCCATGGAGGAGGCTATTAGGTCGCGGACCCTCGGAGTCCGGGCACCTCCCGGGACGTTCAGAGCTCGGACCCCGATCTCGATATGACTGAAGTCGATATCATGGGATTGCATGTAGGGTCGGAGGGGTTCTAATAGCAGCGGGAAGCCTTTAAAAATCCACGGCCCCCGATGACGGATATCCTCCATAGTCGCCTTAGACGGGAAATGAAAGCCAGTGACCTCCGGCGACAGATATTCGATCTAGATGTCGTCCACCTTCCACTTTTGTAATATTAGTGCGCATACCGCGTTCTGATTGTGGGTCTTCCACCCAGCGACCCGTGCCGCCAGCGAGTGCAGGTACATACCATTTTTGGCCGACGGGACAGCCTCGAGCGGGACCACTAGTTCTTCATCTTTGTCCTCCCAATCTGGCACCGAGGAGATACCTTCAGGCGGCGTCCCACCCTACCGAGATACATATTTGATGGCGGTCTTCGGGCGGACTACCGAGGTCGAGGCATGCACGCTCGGGGGACGATACTTAGGGTAAGATACTGGCGGCGAGGTGCGACGATGGTGCAAAGTTTAGAGTGGTCACCGCCGACCTCTGCATATGACCAGCGCGACGTCTCCGGTGGTTGGGGTTCATAGAGGACGAGAGCACCCGCCCCGGTCGAGCCCGACTTGTCCTTCAACGGCGAGGACTCGCTGCGGTCGAGATTCTGGTGTCCTGTCGGCAGAGGGACAAATCTGTTGATGGTCGGCAGAGAGAAGCCGACGTCGAGGATGAATCCCGATGGAGATGGTGGTGCGACGTCGGGACGACGTGGTTGGACGTGATCCATACCAGTGAGGCAGACGAGATGAGCGAGGCGAGAGGAGAGGTGCGAGCGGACGGCGACCGACGAGGTGGAGCTGCGAGTGGCGTCGACCGACGATGTGGATTGGGGTGTAGAAATGGACGGCGGAAATGGAAACCCTAGAAATGGTAAGGTGCACCCGAAAATGGGTTTTCAGGGAATATGTTAAACTTTTTTATATTCCAACTTTGTTTAACGATTGTAAAAACTATTTTCAGATTTTTGTTTGTAACTTGTAGGACTTTTTTTCTTAACGTAAAGGGTATATTTGTATTAAAAAATAAAAGAGTCAGTACAGAGACTATGTCTCTAAATGACATTTTTCAACAAACTTTAAGACAAGTTGTTATTGTCACAAACGGTTTTTAGAAGACAAAAATTCAACTAAAAATTAAACATGTCGAGAACCAGTGAAGATGGTGTCTTAACATTGCTTGATTATATGGGAGGACTTTTTTTTAGGAGTACGATTGAATTTGAACCCAACAGTAGGGGTGGGAGGATAACGACGATTCATGGATCCCTTCAAGTAAAATCCTTGAACCCATGGGCACTCAACATTCCTTCTAGTGAGGTTGTCTGCTATCTCTCTCTTCTTGATCGCCTCCTCAAATGGTACAGTCCATGACGGGCGGCTAGAGCTGGGTTATGCATTCGAACTCTCCCTTGATAAACCAATGCATTGCCCCAACCCCCTACTTGTCATACTAGGTTGTTAGGTAGGGTGTTCGGGGATACAATTGGGCCTCTTCCACGAGGTGATGGCTTATTAGGTAGTGTGTTCTAGGGAAGTGGACCAAATCCCGGAGGACACTTAGGAGATGGAGGCGCCACTTTGCTCCAATCTGTAACAAAATTATGTCCGAGCTTGTAAGGTTTGACCTCCATAAGGGCGATATCGAAGTGGGGTATTCGTGGGGTTTTCCGAGCCACGTGACCTAACTAAACATAGTTGTAACAGAAGACGGGCAGTCAGTCGGGTCCGAATATTCTTGGAAGCGCAATGTCAAGGAATGCTGCAGGGGACGAGTGAGGGACATCCAGAAGCGGACACAAACTTTCCCTCCTCATTAAGAGCCTTATTGGTTGTACAGGACGTGCACACATTCTTGTATTATAGTGCCGATGGTGTCCCTGTGGCCCGAGTTCGGACCCGCGGTGGAAGACCTCGTGCATGCACCCACAGCTGGATGCGATCTATGCATAGGAGAGATATCTCTCTCTAAGGGATACTGTTATCCCCGAGGATGAGCGGGTATCCATCATAGCACCAAGACTCATTTTAACAGACTCACTCTCTTGCATCCTACGACGCAAAGAAGAAAGCAAAAAACCCCAGGGTCAAGGTCTTTGATCACGCATCCTTCGGTAGACCTACGCCAAGCCCTAGACAAGACTTCTAACATGAATTCTTTGCGGTATGATCGGGTCATGATTAAGCGTTCCACCTTACCAAATCTTTGACGGTCGAGGACAACATGATCCATCGGGGTGGACGGCACGTCGATAATGGCGTCCTCATCCTCCGTGATAGAGTATACCGACAGGGTCGCCTGCAGCGATGTCATCGATGTTGAGGTACCGAGAGAGTGTGAGGATTTGATCGTAGGGTTTAAGGCCCCCCCACCGGAAATTGGCGATTCCTTAGCTTCCACCAAAGTATTAAACAGGGGTTCAGGACCAACTCCATTCGTCCCCGATAGTGGCATAATCGATGGCATACCGATCAGTTTCGTGACAATCGCCCCACACCGACCCCGAGCCTACTTGGGTTTTGTCTTCAGAAACGATTGAAGGATACTACCAGAGAAAAACACCACCATCGTATAGTTTATCGGTACCGACTCCAAGTAACCCCAGAAGAGGGGATGACGATGTTCAGTAGTAGCGGACCAAACCCAAGAAGGGTCATGGTGATGCCCAACGGTGGTGGGGTAGTGAGAGCAGGAGGCGGTGAAATTAGGGTTGAGGGGGATGGCTTCGACATCCTCTTCCTCCTCTTTTTTATCGGTCGAATAACCTCAGAGGATGGCCTCGAGGCATGATCAGGGTTAATGTTGTAGAGGACGGCGCTACAAAGAAAGGTATTGGGGAAGGAGGTGGGACGAATGCAATTTTCTCGGACAGTGCACCAGGCGGCGTCATTAGGCTGTCAGGGCTAGGGCTAGGCTAAAGAAAGTCTCTAGAGAAAATTTACTCGTACACAACAGAGAGAATTAGAATCATTGATCATTTTCTTGATAATAGTAGAATAACATCTTAAGATTTTACTTTTCTTATATTGTAATTTATATAGAAATGATGATTTTATTATTATAATTTATATTTAAAAATGGTAAGTTGAAAACAAATAATCCAAATTTTCACATCTCTTGATTTTCAGTTTTTTGTACTAATGTGGACACAAAAGGCATCCCTATTAGATTTTTTTAGTCCACATATTTAAGCTTTTCAGTCTCGGTTCCATGGTATTTAATGTACTTTTCTCCCCATTTGTGTCAGTGCTCGCTCTTCAGGTGTATTCGAGAATTCCGAGCGAAAAGAAGCCAAATTTGGACGAAACCAGTAAGTAGCTAGACCGAGGAGGATTCAAACATGGTCCACACTCCAACCCGTGGTGGACTGAGAGGGGGCCCACGCCTTAACCCACAGTTGACTGAGAGGTGGTCCATACCCCAACCTGCGTCGGGTTCAAGGGAGGATCGCACCCGAATCCCACTGTTTTATACACTTTCGTGCATGTACCATGTCTCAGTCTGTCGCGGACCCAAGCACAATCTGTCTAGCAGTCCGCGATGCGTAATTGGGCTATTTTTCTGATTCGTTTTGGGAGCTTTAAGCAGAAGAGTTCGGTTTTTTAAAGAGACGAGTTTTGAGAGAAAAATCAGATTGGGTGAGAGTTATGGCTTGAGATTTGGTGAGAGAGAAGTGCATGAGAGCTAGGTTTAAGGTGATACTCGAGATTTCATCATACTCGAGATTTCTTTTTTGTGTTCTATCTTCTTCTCCTTGAGCTAAATGTCTACTAATCTAAGCTAGGGGAAGCAATATGATGTATTAGTTCAAGGGGTTTCATGTTTACTCTATGCAATTTGTGTGTAGATTAATGTTTGCATGATTTGAACTTAATGCTTTGTCAAATTGATCACTTGATCGATGATTAGGTTTTAGCATTCAACAATTGTGAAATGAGAATTGTTAAAAGGACTACGGATTATGTAACTCGGGTTAAATCTAATCTATAGTACAATTAGGTTAACATGAGTACGATGACTATAAGAAGACAACCCTGAAAGTTAGAGAAGTTCACGAATCGTAATGCTTTATATCTCTCTACACCTAGATTAGGAATAATTAGGCGGTTAGATTATAATATGGTCCTAATTCGATTGTGAGATGTTTAGGAGTAGTTTAGAGAACTTCTGTTGCCATTAAACTAATCTTGTCTACACATGTAAACAAAGATCCCCGTGAATTAATTGTCATATTGTAACTCCGTTAAAGTCCTAAATAGCTTTTTTCCCTTGAATTTCACATCGACTTTGATATTTTATCTCCCACTTGATTGTGATTTTCTTTACGTTATATGTCAACATGTTATTTAATTTTCAAAACCAAAACCATATCCTTTCATAAAAAGCTTAAGTAACGGGTTTTAAATTGAGTGCTTGTTTTATTGCTCCCTTGGGTACGATAATCAGAATTTAAACCGAAATACTAATATACGACCGATGCACTTGTCGTACCCTTTTTGTGAGTTAATTCTCAAGGCGTCATGTACCATACTAGGATTTAAAAATTTAATAGATGTAAAAATTGATTTTTTTTAATTATTTAATTTTAAAATGGAAGTGTAAAATTATCATTTATTTTTTTTGTACAAAGTGCAACAAAGAGAGAGAAGTTCCGGAAGATAATTATAAAATAGGGAAAATTAAACATAACCTATCCTACTACTGTCTTTTTTTCACATCACCCCCTTAAATTTTTTTTGACATTTAACCCCTCTAACTTTTTTTTTCTTTCACTTTAACTCTTTTCCATCAAAAAAAAAATGGAACACGAACATGTGCAAGACACATGTTGTTATATTTTCTAAAAATACCTAAACTATCTTTACTTACATAACCCTAAACTAAACCTCGTCATTTTCTCTCACACAATCGCACACCTCTTCTCCTCTCTCCACAAAGCTTCCATCTCCATGGAGGAGCAAAGGGGCCATGGAGCTCCTTCCCTTATCCGCTGTGGACGTCATAGAGCACCACAACCAAAGCCTGGCGGTTCAAATTCTGAGCCTGATGCCATGGAGCAAAGCCAAGGAAGAAACCTGTCGTGGACGCCATGGAGCAAAGATGAAGGCGAAGGAGACGACGACGGTTATGAAGAAACCTCCTCCTCTTCTTCCTTAAGCAATAGCCCTCTCCAGGACATAGATTCACTCCTCAATCAGCTTCCCTTCAAGTAAATCACAACCCCAATTCGACTCTTACATCTGAATCTAGATAAGGGTTTTCATTTATCAACTCAAATTTTTGGTTTGTGTGTGGGTGTGTGTGTGTGTGTGCGCCCGCGTGCGCGTGCGTGCGACAGGCGGGCGGGCGGGGTTCCCTATTAAATTGGGATTAGACCGCGGTTTTTGATGTGTGTGCGCGTGCGTGGGTGCGTGAGTAAGGTATAGAGGTTATTTGGTCACTTGAGTCGAAGATAATGTCTACTTTGAAGCCCGGATGAGTCTCTTATATTACTCAAAGCATACAGAGGAAAGAAACTCTATAAGGGGATACCAACCCACAATCCGAGCTGAAAAGCTATCCTGCGAAACGAAATAGGTCGTTTTTTGTGCTATCAAAGTACTACTAAGGGAAGTCCCAATTGTTCACATCTCCCGGCTCTGTTTTCTCGTTGAATTTGGTTGTTTTGTTGTCTCTGGTTCAGAGGTCTGTGACATGGGTGTGTGACTTTTTTAGTTCTGGTGATAAATCGTTGAGAAATTTTGATGGGTTTTCAATTTTGAGGATGGGGAGATTCGTTGATGTGCGTTTCGGACTCAAATAGTTGATTTTTTAAATTTTGTTAATTTTTTCTTATGCAATTGACAATTTGTGTGTGTTTTGTTTGATGTAGAACATTGTGGATAGCTTTTTGGAGTACTATTAGAGCTTCGAAAGCAGGCCCGTTTTTGAAACTATGGATGAGATGCTCAAATGGGCAAGATTGTACTAATTTTTTTATAAAAATAAATAAGATCAAAGAAATAAAAAGTGTCTTAAAATAAAAATATTAAGAATTAAAGAAATGGAAATAAAACAATTTAAATATATAATTTTAAAAATAATTAAAATAAAAAAATAATAATTAAACTGAAAATTTAATAAAATAAATGAGATTAAAAATAATAAAGAATATATGAAAAAAGTGTTAATAAAAAATTAATAAAGAAAATAAAAATAATGGCAGATTTTGTAAATTTAAATGGTTCTGAAGGTTAATTTAGGAATTTTATAGTCTTTAGGTTTTATTGGGACAATGGAATTACTTTAAAATTTTGATGGCTGATGAGGGGTATTTTGGATATGTAACAACCATTGGATGGAAAGTTAACAACGTCGGACTAAACTGAAAAAAAAGTTAGGGGGCTAAATGTCAAAAAAAATAATTAAGGAGGTGATGTGTAAAAAAGGTTATAGTATGATAAGTTACGTGTAATTTTCCCTAAAGAAATTATGAATTACAAAAAATGAATATCTAAAAATACTTTTTTGCAACTTTCTTTTTTCTTGCATTTCACTTTTTACTTATGACAATTGGTTGATAGAGGTGAAATCGGCTACAAACCACTCTTAACATAAAAACTAGAGAACCAATCCTAGCCACACATACCTAAGATCCAACATTCATCATGATGTCACATCGTCACTCCAATTTCACCCAATTTCACCAAAATCCACGCCACTTTCATCATTTCTCACATAAGCAAGGGCATAATTGTAAAAGCATGGTGTCATGTGGACAAGTGTCCATTTTTTTCTTCATCAATTCAATAATTTAATATTTCTCGATTCGTTTGAACTCCGATTAGCTTCAAACTTGCGCCAATATTTTTCTTTTTCCAAGGGATTTAAATCAAGATCAGTCATGAATATATTTTGAAGCACGAAAATAAAAACTTATATCGGGGTGATAAAAATAATGTTGAGTGTTGATAAATTTTCACTAATAAATGTTTTATATCGAAGGTATCAAACTAGTGCTAAATGTTGATAAAAACATGTACCGAGGTGATAAAAACCATGTTCAATTTTGATAATAAGTATGATAAGCTAGAGTTTAGCGTTGATAAAAAAACATGTGATGAGGTGATAAAAACATATGTAATTTAATGGTAATCATAGTGTTTAGTGTTGATAAAACTAGTGTTCATAAAAACACGTGATGAGTTGATAAAAATCATGTTCGGTTTTGGAAAATGAGGTGATAAAACTAGTGTCCAGTGTTGATAAAACGAGTGTAAAGTGTTGATAAAACCAATGTAAAGTGTTAATAAAAATTATCCAGATATACATTTTTTTAAATCAGCCCCGAAATAATTCTTTTTTTCGTGCGTCAAAAAAACATGTGATGGGGGTGATATAACACACGTAATTTAATGATTAACCTAGCGTTAGGTGTTGATAAAACTAGTGTTCATAAAAAGCACGTGATGATGTGATAAAAAATCATGATCAGTTTTGGAAATGAGATGATAAACTTAGTGCAAAATGTTGATAAAACCA
Source organism: Erodium maritimum (assembly GCA_963921825.1). NCBI lineage: Eukaryota > Viridiplantae > Streptophyta > Magnoliopsida > Geraniales > Geraniaceae > Erodium > Erodium maritimum. The sequence continues at coordinate 50,102,739 of OY997594.1, read as the reverse complement.
TAGCAAAGTGTTGATAAAAATTACTCTTGTATAATTTTTTTTAAATCAGCCCCGAAATAAAAAAAATTTCGTGCTTCAAAATATATTCATGAGTGATCTTGATAGAAAGCCCTTGAAAAAACAAAACTAATGGCGCAAGTTTAAAGTCAATTGGAGTTCAAACGAAGTGGGAAAAATTAAATTAGTGAATTGGTAAAAAAAATATGACAGTTTTACTAAAAAGTCATTCACACTTACTAAAAAGTGTTGTTTTTTTTTGCAGTCAACAACTCAATTGTATCTCATCCCTCCATTCTTAAAATAGATGGCTTAGATTGACTCTCTAGTTTTTAGGTTAAGACATGGTTTGTATTTGATTTCTCCTCTTGGTTGACAAATGCGCATAAATCTCTTACTAATTTTGTAAGGATTCTTCCAAAATTCTTCTCCACATCATATTAACACACAAAATTAGGACAACAAATGCATGTTCGATATAAACATGAGTAGATCTGAAAAGGAATACTAAAAATCTAATGTTGAGTTAAGAGATTCTCGTAACGTCTTTTTTTTCCATTTGTTTGAGTTGATTTGATGGTTAGAAAGTTCTTTCGATCACAATTTTCTCGAAAATAAAGTGAGGGAATATTTTCTTCTAAAAAATTACCTATTTTGGTTAATTTGATTAGAGCATGTATATTCGTTGATTTTTTTAGACTTTCAATTCATAAAAAAAATGTATTGGAATCTATGTTGATGAATCGATTCAAGAGTTTTAAACTAAAAACGGTTGATTTTCACATTGTGGGTTTTTATGCAGAGTTTTTTTTAGAGATTCTTGTCTACTTATTGGATAATGAATACTTTTTTGCTAAATTTATTAAATACAGAATAAAAATTGTAAATAATACTGAATATTTACGAACAAAATACTTAATTAAGAAAATATAAACATAATTGAAGAAGATAAATACAATAATTAAATAAAATATTAAAATTAATTGTGACGGTGGAATTTGACAAAGAATATATTTGAATTCACTTTATATATACACACATATATATAGGATAACATTTAGGTACGACTTGACCAATTTTGTGCGAAATACGACTCAATTCCAGCCTTCGAATCGCAAATCGCATGGCTGATTTTTTTTCTCACCAAGTTTCTTATTTTGATCTTTCCCGCCTCGTTTCAACTCCGATTTAATTTTTTCTTGCGCCCAAAACTTTCTTTTTTCAAGATCTATCTATCAAGTAGCATATTGAATATGTTTTGAAGCAAAAAAGAACATGTACAAGCAAAAACACAATTTGTTAACCGTACACTAATGTATGTTCTTGCAACTGCATTTGTATGAATAAGCTAATCTTAATGTATGTTTTTACAACTGCATGTTTTTTAATTTTCAGTTATATATGTACGCTGAACTTAATGTATGTTTATACAATTTTAAATGTATGTTCTTGGCATTTTCATTTGTATGTGTAAGCCAACCTTAATGCATGTTGTTTCAGTTGTATGTATACGCTAAACTTAATGTATGTTCTTACTGTTTTCATTTGTATGTGTATGAATGTTTTGTACGTGTAAGGTAATAAATTAAGATTAGTTTATTCATACAAATGCAGTTGCAAGAACATACATTAGTGCACGGTTAACGATTTGTGTTTTTGCTTGTACATGTTTTTTTTTTGCTTCAAAACATATTCAATATGCTACTTGATAGATAGATCTTGAAAAAAGAAAGTTGTTGGCGCAAGAAAAAATTAAATCGGAGTTGAAACGAAGCGGGAAAGATCAAAATAAGAAACTTGGTGAAAGAAAAATCAGCCATGCGAAAATCGCAGCCCTTGGGAAATATGCGATTCCAAAGTTGGGATTAAGTCGTAGTCCAAAGTTGGGATTAAGTCACATGCAAAAAACCATCCTTATTGTGCAAACTACGAACCAATCTAAGCCACAGGATGAGGTCAAAGTGATGTCAGCAGAGCGCGCGCGATGCTGACACGTGGCCGCTTCGCGCGCGCCTCTGCCCGCGCGCGCGCGTGTTGACAGTGCTAATAGTTTGGACGCACAATGCTAATAGTTTAGCACAGTGCCAAACTATCAGCACTGTGCGCCCAAACTATTAGCACTATGCTCGCCACGTGTCAGCACTGTGCGCGCGCACCAGCAGCGCGCGCGCCCACGTGTCAACACCTGGTGAGTTCGTAGTTTGCACAATAAGGGGTGGTTTATATATATATACACATACATGTCTTTAACTCTTCATAATCTTCAACTCTGAACATGTCTTCCCTTTCTGATTACGAAACTCATTTGTCGTTCATTGAGTATGAGTTTAGTGAAGACATGGAAATACAAACCGATTTTATCCTCAAACCATAGAGTAGTATGATCCATGGTTGGTGTATGGTTCTCTGTCCGTGAAGTACGAGAGTCCAACCATGGAGTACGGGAGCTACGTGGACAAGGAGACGGGATATGACGGTGATAGAGAAGGGGAGAGAGATGAAGACCCCTACATGTCCGACTAACAACCATGTACATCCGACGATGAGCTCTTTGAAGATCATATGAATGAAAGTTAGAGTAATATTTAGTGTTTTATTAAGTTAAATTATATACTAGTGTAATATTAAAGACTAGATGTTAGTGTAATATTTACTGCTAAATGTTAGTGTAGTACTAATGGCTAAATCTTAAATTTTGTAACTTTAAATTTTATTCATCGTCATACAAGAAACGATAAAGCATACACAAAAACACAATACAGATATCCCCAAGCTATCCTAACCAAGGTTATTGATATGATTTTGAATGCCTTGGTACCACTCTCATAACACACTGTTCACTTTGTTTCGCTGGTCAATCTCAGCCTTGGACATCTCTGATTGTTTTGTCCTTACAACTCTAGGTACTTGGCAAAAAGGTTGTTTCATCGATCTTGCAACTTGATCACTTTATCCGTCTTCTCCTCATTCGCTAGATCCCTGTTGGGCACTACATTCGCATGATCGCTCACACTTTTCCCTATCCTCTTCGTGGACTTATGGCCCAACGAACGCTCTTGAGGTGGTGGGACACATCGGTAAGCAGCTCCCTCGCTCGGATCTATGGAGACCCAATCCAATTAGGACTCACCACCAAGAGTTGTAGCACCATCACCGAAGGAAGTTGAGGGATCATCTCCGGTCGGAGTTGAAGGGGGTAGGGATGAGCTGTAATTCCCAAACATATCCAACCGTTGTCTCTTATCCCCAACCATGTCTTCCTCTGCCAAGAATTTCTCTTCCGTGTGCAGAGTTTCAAACCAATAGAGGTGATCAAACTTCGCTGGGTTTCCTCCTTAGAGAACGCTTCTATGGCCATGCATACATGGTCGTTGTGGGAGTAACTTCTTGTAAAAGCCATCTTCACCTTCATGATATGGTGGTTGAATTTTCGCACCCGAGGAACACATCTATTTTAGTGGTTTTTGTATTGAGCCACATCCTTGAACAGTCTTTTCCTCATTGTAGCCTTACACAAATTTCCCATAAAAGGTACTTGCCTTGCGAGCGTTACTTTCGTTGCATCTTTGGAGGTGCGTAGCTAAGTATATATGAGGTGCTTGTCCTCATCTGGCGTCTATACTTTTCTGGGACCTCTAAGTTTTGAAGAGCCGATAGAGGACGACTGAGAAGACATTCAGGTGGCGATGCTAATGCCATGAGACTCATCAGGGTAGCCGTAATATTGGGGGCCGATGTTGGGATTCATGGGGGGTGCATGAAAGGGGAGGTGTTAAAATCTAGTTGCATGTAAGGGTTTGAGTTTAAACTGGCTGCATGAATGAGTTTTGGCTCATGGTTTGATTGATGTGCAACATACGTTGCAAACTCCCGGGCTGCTTCGTATTGAACTCGTCCTACTCTACTGCTCTACATGGAACCCGGGTGGAGTAGAATTCTGAGTATCGTCGTTGTCGAACATTTTTTTTAATCGGAATGCAAACTTTGTGGGAACAAGAATTTGAGAGAGAATTTTAAGATGAGGAGAAATTTTTTATGTAATGATGAAATAGAATGGTTCGTATTTGTAGATGATAAAAATGTATTTTTATTATTATTATATAACATTTATTAAAAAAGAAAGAAAAAACTTACCGCTATTAGCCGTTGGCAAAGCCAACGGCTATTTTTTGCCACACAAGCACCACATGATGCCACATGATTGGTCCTTAGCGGTTCATGAAACACACGATTTCGATTTACAATATTGAATCAAACCGAGCAATTCAGGTTCACGTTTCACTAATTAGTGAACCTGTACTCTAAAAACGACGTGTTGCATCCTCGGCTCACGATTCACTAATTAGTGAATCGAATCCCAATTTCTATACTACATAGGTTCTCTTAGAATGAAGTTTTTCAAAGATTCTAAATTTCTTATCAAGTTAAGGGAAACTCTACCTGTTCTCCTTGATAAAAATATTACTTTTAATATCCGTTCGAATTTAATAGATTTTGAATTTAAATCTCAGGACATCCCCTCTGATTATTGGCGAGTTGACTCAGAGACAAGGTTGGCTTAAGAGCAAGGCGAGAAAAACACATCTCAAAGCCTTACATTGAACCATTGTTATCTCTGCATAAAACTATACGGTCTTAATTCAGCTATACTTAGAACATCTACAACGAGCGACTCATGTATGCGACTTAAGGTTTACGGTTCATGGTTTAGTGAATCGCGGACCGCGAGTCGCATCATTGTGGGTACGATTAACATGCAACTCATGGTTTGCAGTTTACTAAACCATGAACCCCGAACCTTGAGCCGCGACTCGCGACCAACCAATCAAAAGGCACCATGTGTCCCATAAGTTTTAACATTTACTAAATTTTAATTTAGTTGTTAATAAATCTAATCCCGACTTTATGCAAACGGTGTCCACAATTTTTAAATTTATAATCATTAGGTTCATATTATTCTAAAAAATATTTATTTAATGCCTTTGATCACAAAAAAAACATTGATTTACACTTCAAATTGAAAAAATGAACACAAATTCAGCATCCAATCAAAACCACAAACCCCACTATAAACCTCACCGTTGTAAAACACGATTTATTTAAGTGGTCCGTATTCACTATTATTTCTGTCAGTATTATGTTAGATTTGGAGACTTAATTCTAAATAAAGCCAATACTTTAACTAGTCTGTGATTCGGTCCGAGTTGAAGAGAGAGGCAACTCACATACGTTTTCCGAGGCTGCGTGACGGCTTGAGCACGGCGGGAGAAGCGACGATGGTGGGGCCTCTTCCTCTTGTGGACGTCGACGATGTCAGGGTAAGTCGTTGGAGACTTTCTCTTGGTCGATCGTTTAGGGTCAAATTTTTCACGATCGATAGCGGGTCTCGTACTCCAGAAGCGATCAGAGGACTAGATCGCTGACTGTGGGTTCAGTCTGGGGGTGGCGCTGACGCCGGCGATCACGGCGTGGGGGCAGGAGGCACGTGAACCGTGGCCACCGCCGGGGATGGCGTCGTTGGTGGTGTTTGCGCTGCCTGAGGCCGGAGGACGGTTGGAGACGAAGGCGGCGTTGCCGGGAATGGAAGCGCGGAAGGCTAGGGTTCCGAGAGAATTATCTTGTGCCGAGATGGGTGGACCGGGACCCGGTTGGGTCGGGTCTGGACAGGCCCGAGTCGCAGGCAACCTGGGTTGCGGATCGGCCAGGGCCAGGGTCCCGGGTCGGGTTTCAGGGCGCATTCGGAGACTGGGAAATGGAGGAACACCACAAACGGCGAGGGGCGAAATGCTCCCTCGCCTAGATCAATGAGTCATTCGTGGTCTAGTGGGGGGTTTGCCGGTAGTACCGCCTCAATGGACGTAGGGTGGCATCGATTCCACCAAATACCAGCGCGACATTCTTCAATCAGATCGGGAACCAGCAATTGTACGTTTTTAAAGGCCCTCATTATCATCCGAGGGGGGACAACTTCTGCTGACTCCTCGGGAGAATGCAAAATCCATCTGAGCCATTTCAGTTCCTGGTTACAGGACCTTCCGGGACGTCACTCTAAGGACTCAGTATTCAAATGGAGCGCACCTCAGAGTCGATTTATGTCCAATCGGAATCCCTTTTCACTCGGCTTGCTCACCCAGTGCCATTTGGTAAAAGTATGATGTATCGGTATCCATGGCTTCCCTGGATGCTACCGCAGATTTCCCCTTCAACCGCCCCTATGCATCGAACAACTTTTAGATTTCTGTTATCGCTTTATGTTCTTTAGTTGGATTCTATCTTGTACGATGAGTACAGTTATGTGCACATCATCCTATTTCCTTTTCCAGTAATAATAGTACCTGTTCTTCTAAAAAAAAAAACTAGTCTGTTCGAACAAAGACATTTTTTTTAGACAAAATTGATATAAATATCATTTCTAAACAACCCAATAAGTTTTTCAAAGCTGTTAGAGCAAGGACAACGGGTCGCGCCCGCTCCCCGCCCCGCGCGCCGGGAACGCAGGACGCTGGCCGGTCCGCTGCAGACGCGAAAATTCGCGTTCCCGCTCCTCATTTTCGCGATCCCGCTCCCCAATCTCCCGCTCCCGCTCCCCTCTGCCTGGTTGAGCGCGCTGGACGCGCCCTCGCGCCCTGGCCTGCGCTGGCAGCGCCTGGTGCTGCCACGTGTTCCGACCGTTGGCAACGGTCAACTCCAACGGCTATTTTTTTTTAATTCAAAAATCAGATAAAATTATCCCTATAAATACCCAACCCCATTTCTCATTTTTGTCACACCATTCTCTACTTTCACTCTTTCATTCTCACTTCCTACTCGTTATTTTCGAAAATGTCCGACGACGAGGTTATGTCCGACGTTGAGGAGATGACGTACGAGGAGCTGGCTCCCCGGATGTCGACGTATGAGGAGATGGCAGCCCAACTGCCGACATATGAGGAGATGGCAGCCCAAATGCAGCCAGTTGAGCGACGATTCCGGCGGATGATGGAGAGACAGATGCAGGCAGTAATGCCAAGGGTCCAGAGGGGCATCCGTGGGGAACCAATGCGCCGAGAGATTAACAGAGGTCGTTCGGCAGCCCACATCCAATTGATGGCGAACTATTTTGACGAACAACCCCTATACGGCCCTGACATGTTCAGGCGTCGGTTCCGTATGTGCAGACCACTTTTCCAACGGATTATGAACGCGGTGAAGGCTCACGACCCTTACTTCATTGGATGGAGGCCCGACGCTGCCTCACGGCCGGGGTTATCAACGGAACAGAAGTGCACCGCCGCTATACGGATGCTTGCGTATGGGTCCGCGGCCGATTCACTGGACGAAACTCTGCGAATGGGGGTAAGCACCATACTTGAATGTTTACGTAAGTTTTGCAAGGCCGTCATTGAGGTCTTCGGAGCCGAGTATGAGCGTACACCCACACCGACTGACATGGACCGCTTACTCCGAGAAGGGTACAGCCGAGGGTTTCCCGGAATGGCAGGGAGTCTTGACTGTATGCATTGGAAGTGGAAGAACTGTCCAACCGAATAGTAGGGAGCCCATGGACGGGGAGGTCACCACGGGGAAAAGACGATTATGCTTGAAGTTGTAGCGTCCCGTTATTTATAGATTTGGCATGCATTTTTCGGGATGGCTGGATCGAATAACGACATCAACGTCCTCAACCACAACCACTTATTCCAAGACGCTTACTACGGCCAAGAACTTGTTGTTGAGTACTACATCAACGGCCATCGGTACGACCGACCTTATTACTTGGTGGACGGCATTTACCCAGCATGGGCACGGTTCGTGAAGACTATTCGGCATCCATTCGAGCCCAAAGAGAAGTTGTTTGCTAGATGCCAAGAAGGTGCTCGGAAAGATATTGAAAGGGCTTTTGGAGTACTTCAAGCAAGGTGGCACATCATTTCCCGTCCCGCTCGTAGTTGGAGCAAACACACTTTGGCTGATATCATGCACACTTGCATAATTCTACACAACATGATTGTAGAGGATGAGCGCGACCGGTACGAGTATAGGGAGGAGGAGTTGTTGTGGGCGCAACCTCCAGAAATGCCGAATTGGACACCACCGGAACGATGGCACCACGGAGGGCCATTGCAATACCAGCAACGAGTGGATGCTCAACAAAGTGTCATAAATCCTGAGATCCACCATCAACTACAACAAGATCTTATGGAGCACTTATGGGATCGCTTTGGAGCTGGTTTCCATGACGACGAGTAGTCGTTTGTGCTCTTGGAGCTGGTTTGTTTTGGGTTGTATTAAAAGGGGTTGAATAAAATTAGAAGTTCATTTATATTCGTGTTGAATTTATTAATTATTGATTGTCATTAATTATTGATTTCCAAAATTGTTTAAATTATGACTAAATTAAACGGTTTCTGATAACGGATTAAATAAAACAGGAAAATATCAAATAATAATCCAGTCAGCACTGTTCTGCACTCCCAGGACCTCAAGGTCCTTTCTGTTGCAAAACACCCACTTTTCTGCACTCCCACTCCCTAACAAAGGTCCTTTCTGTTGTTCATGCTCTTATAACTAGTCCACAAAAATTAAAAATAAGGGTAAATTTCATCTCACTCCCCTAAAAATAGTTGAATTGCATCTCACTACCCTAAAATAGTTAAGTGGCACCTCGCTACCCTAAAAATTCTTATATTTCATCTCACTACTCTAAAAATAGTTTGTAGCACCTCACTACCCTAACTATGCATTTTTGTTGCAATTTAGTACCCGTCATCAACTTGACATCCATTTTTGGATGGAAAATGGTCATGTGTCTAGCACATGACCCTAACTTTTTTAAAAATGACAAAACTACCCTTTTCTTTCAGCTCCCAAAAATCAGAAAAGGGGCTGAGTAAGAGAAAATGGAGGCTGAAATAAAAGGGTAATTTTGTCATTTTTAACAAAGTTAGGGTCATGTGCCAGGAACATGACCATTTTCCATCCAAAAATGAATGTCAACTTGACGGCAGGTACTAAACTGCAACAAAAATGCCTAGTTAGGGTAGTGAGGTGCCACAAATTATTTTTAGCGTAGTGAGATGAAATTTAAGAATTTTTAGGGTAGTGGGGTGCCGCTTAACTAGTTTAGGGTAGTGAGATACAATTTAACTTTTTTTTTTAGGGTAGTGAGATGGAATTTAGCCTAAAAATAATTCCAGCTACTTCGCAAAGCTGAACTTGATTCAGGCATTCAGCCAGCTAGTACAGCTACAAAGATGACAACCACAACACAAGGTCCCATGACTCAAGAACTACATCTGCTTAATTATCAAATTTGATACTAATTACATGATTGCAACCAAGTATAATCCCATAACTATACTATGAATCAACTCTTAACAAGATTGTCGTTCTGGGAAATACAGCGCAGCTCACTATTTAATGTTATTTAATATCTCCTTCATGGTTTCAACCAAGTAGCTTAAAAATATGTTTTTGAAACATAAAATAACACAACCCGCAGCCTGTAATGAGGAACATGTCAACTTAATAATTTCATATCAACAGCATTTCCATCCAAAACATATAATAAACTTTAAGAACAAGGTTTAATAATCTGATGCAAGCCGCCCAGTTTGTGCATATAACAAGTATAAATCATGATGCTGTAGCCCAGTAAGACACGGCGCAAATTGATGAACTCAACTAGTTATAATGTTATATACTCATGACAACTCCAAATCATACATGACCTCAAATTATGAATTGATTTAGGTTTCCAGCGCTTACCCAAATGACAAACTACCAAAGATATGACTTGTGAGAGCCAATCAACAGAAACAAGCAAAGTCCAATCTCAGTCATCATCAAGCAAGGAGATATAAATCTTAAAGTAATCTTTGAGATAACATTTGCATATACGAGCTGAAAATAGAGATGTTCCACCAATAAAAATCATATTTTACAAACTGTAATACGGTAACGCTTACAGGCTATGTATGCAATGGCACAAGTACAGTACGTCATCTTTAAGATAAACATTTGCATATACGAGCTGACAATAGAGATGTTCCACCAAAAACATCATATTTTACAAACTTGTAAGTACGGTAACGCTTAAATGCTATGTATGCAATGGCACAAGTACTTGCAAATCATCACTTTCTTTACTTCCTCCTTGGTTATGTATTAACAGCATTGATTTCTATTTCAACGTGTTTTAGCTTTTTAGTGATGTGATCCTCCAAGGAGGATTTACTCGATACACTATGCAATATTAGGTAGCCAAAAAGATACCAAACGAATTGCATGGAATGAAATGAACAGTAAGTAACCACACAGTTCCTAATAATGGTTCAGGAATTCAAAACATCCCAACTTCTTTGCATGTATGGAGGCAAAGGAGCATCCAAGAGAAGGCTGTCTAGTTTGGAAAAATCATTGTTTGAGGATGATTTCAAAATTTTCAAAGCTTGAGAGACATTTGGCAAAACCATTTGCTTACAGTGAAGATGTAATCGAGGCTCCTTCTCACTGATGCTGCCATTCTCCATGTCAAGGCCCAAGGGAAGAGTCTTTCGCTTGGGGATATTCTCTTGTGAATAATTTTCATAATCAGGAGGAAAAGGGTTCCACTTCTTATGGGCTTGACACCCATACTTGCAGTCTCCTACTATTGGTGTTCCCAATACTTCAGCACAGTGAACGCGGAGCTGTATTCCCATTGGGAAAATAATTCACAGATCAAACGTTACGTTAGCTTCAACAAAGTAAACAAATTTAGAGCTCTAGACATCAAGGAAGAATATAGTTATTATCAATACCTGGTGCTTCCTACCAGTGAGGGGACACAACTCTAGCCATGTATAACCTATATATTCACAAGTCACAAGAGAAAGATATAACTACAGGATATAAGTTGCATGAGAATTAACAGATTCCAAATAGTCGAAGAGGAAACGAGGTTTATCAGTGCCATCTAAATCAATTTGACAATGTATGTAAGTACCAAAAATTCAATGAAACCACACTTTGAGCAATTCTCATGTGTAGTGCATCATATACACTTCTTTTAGGATACAATAAATACTATATTATGAGACAGTTTTCATATTAAACATGATATTGGAAGAGAAGCTCTAAGATTTAAGTGTGTTTCCTCGTGCTTCAAGTCATGAAAGCAGTCATGAAGATGATAATCACAGGCCAATATTTGGTTAAAAATTTTCAAGTCATGCTTATTGTATTAAGTATATAGTAGTATACTAGTCCAGTCCACTACTCACCATGACTAGAAGATCCAATAACTCGAAACTCTGTGACTGCATGTTGAGATGACTTAATTGCGGAGCTGTCAATGATGGTTATTCGATCAGATTTTCCATCATCTACCACCACCTGAAAGAAATCAAAGCCAATAAAGATTCTATGTGGCAACTTTATGTAAACAATTAGGATGTGTTGGTGAAAGAATTTAAAAAAAATATAAGGTGAAATGAATCTTCTCTTGTTTCTTTTCCTTTTAGAGTCTACTTCCAATAATGGAAGGGAATATGAAATACAGAGAGTAATGAAGCTATTAAGAAGTGAAAGTTCTCTAACCTTTCCCACTGGTGCTGATATTATTCCTTTTGTACGTTTTGGGGATCCGAGAACAAGCGCCCAATACTTTTTCTGCAGGACTCTGTTTTTATTTCTGATTCCCTAGTGAGTATACATAAATATCAGTTCAACTGCATCAGTAACGAAGTAGCAATAGTACACTTAGTTCTTACTAACATCTGGGAGGCAAAATAAAGAAAAAACAAATAGAAAAAAATATATATTCAGATACCTCTTCCGATACTCCAACAGTTTTTTCTCGGAAGATTGAATGTAGAACTTTAGTACTTGTTTGTGTCCTTCCCATAACCAATATGCCACTACTATCTCTGTCAAGTCTGTGCACCTAACAAAGATTAACAAACATGAATGTTCGAGAGGCAGGCTGATCAAGATGTTGTGATTAATGGTGATGTAAGATACTAGCTCCTGGCAGTTGAAGGATATCTATATAAAGCTTCCAAATGGAGAAGTTTGAAATTGAAATATCTTTTCAAGCTGTTCGAAGATTTACTAACTTGAGACCCACAAGAAGTTAACATTTAGACAAGCTTATGTTATGATGGAAATCAAATGATACTGCTGTACAGCTTATAAATAGAAACATGCATTTTAAGCTTCATTTTTACTTATCGCCAGTTCAACAAGAAAATATATGAATTCAAAGATCTAATAAGTAAAATACTATTGAATTTTGGAATAAAGGGAAATTCACATTTGAAGAAACTTGGAGACCATAGATTTCACACATGAATTTGATGTACAAAAGTAAAAAGGGCAGCCAGTGACCAACAAGGCTCCCACTAGAGGGTAAGATATGTGTTTAAGAAAAATATAAGTTATCTTAATTATAAAATTAATTAGAATTTTATAAAAGATGACCAAAATAGTCTTCTTAATTTAAATTTTCTATTTTTTATATAGGGTTTTCTTCTTTTTTTCAAGCTTTTTATTTTTTATATGAGGGGCATTTTCGTCATTAAAGCTCGAACTGTGGTAAATTAAAACAAAAACAAAGTTCATCGGGGTAAATTGATGCGGTTTGAAGTACAGGGTAGTGAAGTGTAATTTCCCCTAATTTTTATGTCTTCTGTTACCAACTTTCTTGTCTATAATTATATAATTTATTTTCCAATGAGCAGTTGTGGATTGTGACTATTACTCTTGTTACTTCAATTGAAAACTCACCAGCCTAGGGGGTTCTGAGTAGTCAAATCTTAAAGAAGATGCAGCCAGTTCATCGAAACTTCTTCTGATGCCTATGCCTCCCTGTGAAAGCATAAATCTTAGCCAAGGGAAAACCAACAGGCAACTTCCGGGAATATTAAAAAGCAAACAAGAATAAATCATTTGGTATAGCTCACCTGAACAGGCATTCCAGGAGGTTTATTGACAACAATAATGGATGAATCCTAATTTTCAGAAAACATGTTGGGCCATGTATTAGTAGTGAAAGAGACTTCAAGTCCTCTGAACAAAAAGAGGACTGATTACCTTGTACAACACAAGGCTTTGGATGAAGTTTACTTCCTCTTCATTGCAACTTTTTTCTTTTTTCTCTGAAGGCAACTCTTTAACTGTTATAGGAAGAAAAATTCTGTCCCCCAAGTTCATTGGGTCCTTAGCCGCCACCTTATAGTTGTTTGAAATTGACAGAAAGAACTTCTCAATGATAATTTTAGACGAGAAATTAAACAGCATTTGTTTCTACACATTCAAACTTTATTTAAGAAGCAGGCTCTAAATGTTTGCTATATTTATCAAGTGTGAAAAATATAAAATAAGTGATCACCTTTTTAAGTCGCTGTTCCTGTACTTGAAAACTATCATCAGAGCTTTTAAGAACACGAGATTCTCTTCGAACCTGGGATAAAGCTTAACATGAGATTAACCTAACACTAGAAAGGAGGATGTATGGAGAAAAAAGGCTCTGTCAAACATTATTCGTTACTTCATCTTTACACAAACATTGATGAGACATAGCCGTCAGCAATACTAAACAACCAGGGCATGCCAACAAGCATGCTAGAACCGGAAAATATTTCAAAATTTTCACATTTTGTTTCTAACTTGGTGTACTAGTATCACTAATTAATCTACTGCGTCACCATTCTGTTACTTGCCGACCAAAAATACGAACTTATCTTGAACCTTCCTATGTTTTGATGCATTTACAAAAAATGGAAATGCTTATGGAATTCAAATCAGCACTAGAAAAAACAAACTTCTATTTTTGCCTTATCTTTTCTTTGCAGTAATTTCAATGATTAAGCAACACGACAACATCAATTTCAATGCAAGTCGGCAGTAATTTCAATGATTAAGCAACACGACAACATCAATTTCACTGCAAGTCACAACAATTTACCAACTAAACTAAAGACACATACACACACGAGCAAGAAAAATATAAGGGTTGATTGAGACCTGTCTCAGGCGAAAGAGCTTCTGTACGAGGTTCCTGGGCAGCTCCGGGCGGCAGCGGAGAACCCACTTTAGCGCGGTCATACTGGCGGTGGCGGAAGCCTCCGTAGATACTCCGGTGCTTGATTCCTTACGCAGGGAAGCGATCTCTCTTCCGATTGAAGCGCCGTCAATTGCTGGAGTGAATGGCGGCAAGGTGACCCATGTCCCTCTCGGCTTACCATTACGCTTTTGGTCTTGGACCAATACTTCGCTGCTGTTGGCGGAGGAGGAGTAAAATCGTTGGGACGAGGAATAGAGACAGGAACCGCCGCGCGCGGCGGATTGCGGAGGAGATTGGTGGAGGAGGCGGCGGAGGAAAATGGCGGAGAGCATGGTTTCGGGTTGGAGGTAACTGAAAACTGAAAAGGGGAGAAGCAGGGTTTAGTAATCCGAAATGTGGATCGAACTGTAAAATCTAAAAGTCCAGTTCAGAGGAGTTTGGGCTTGGACCTTTGCAATACGAATGGGCTACTTGTATTTCAGTACAAGTAGCCCAAGTCCAATTCCTTTTTTCTATACCTTTATATCATCTATTGTGTCATTGACCCCTCGATCATAATATTTGAAAAAGCTTTCGTCCGAAGTCCAATCATAGAGAAGAGTTTACTTCATAGCTTGGGCCTTGCCTTGAGGGTGTGTAGCAGTCCACTAAAGTTCGTTATGGGGCATCAAAGTTAGTTTTGTTGATGTCATTAAGTATTACTATTACAACATAAAAACGTTCTCCCAAATCCTTTCTAGGGTTATCCCAAAACCCTTTTTAGGGTTCCTACTTTTGACTCCTGTAGGGGTGAGTTTCGTCGTCGTCAGCGTTATCTAACAGTCTCTCCGGCTCTCCATTCCGTATTCAATATGCAACCTGATCACCCATGGATCCCCTATCCCCTCGTGCGACCGTCCGGCCCGTCTCATCGCCGCCATGACTCCAACCGGAACGTTTTTTGACAGCCGCAGCAACTCGTCTCCCACCAGGCCGCCACCCTATTCTGCACCACCGTCCCCCCTCCGATCACCTGAGAGGCCCACCCTGGCACCCTTGTCCGGTGCCAACATGGCACATGCGGGATCAAACCCGATCAACGGGTATTTGACCGAGGACGGGGTTGGTACTTCTTGCCTCAAACCCACCGCGATATGTTATTATATAAGAAAATATGTATGTATAAAATACACAAAACACCAAAATGGTCTGGTGGTAGATAGATGCGTTACCATTAGGATAAATGTTGCTTTGTGTTTCTTGTTTCCTTCTAATTTTATATGAAAATATTATGAAATGCGTAAAACATACAATCAAAGACCCACATTGTCTAAGTACGGATTATAAATCATATTACTATTCATTTACCTTTATTAAACTTGGTTTATGGTCTTATTTTAGGCTCAACCAATTTTATACTCTAGTAATAGAAATTGGCTCATTTTATATGTTGTCTAATGCGGACGGGTGAGATTCAATGATTAAGCATGTTGTCACGGCTTGTAAATAGCGCGTGTCGTGTTGGTTACTTTGGAAGGTCAGACTTTGTGAGGGTAACTTTGGTATTTTGATAGCTCATGGCCGCGCCAAACTTACTATCGTGTTCCTTAGTCTCCTTCCCTTCTAAGGTTTCGAAACTCTCTGAAATAGTTGTATTAGGTTCGGCTGAAGCTTTTCGAGGCATGGCGCCACCTTTGGTTGATCAGATTAATTGCTTAGAACTCTGCACTATCCCCTTCTTCTGAACCAAAGTCTCCTTTTCGTCGTATCCGCCTCCACCTACTTCATTGTGTCCGCTACTACCTCAACCTCCGTCTCTATTGCATCCTTCGCCACATCCGATTCCAACCTATCAGAGGCATGACCCAGGATCAGACGATCAAATCAGAATGCACCCGGTGAAACCCAACCCACCTCCACACCCTGTGAAGGTTCAACGTTTCTGATCAATGGAACCCTACCCGTGGAGGCTGATCCACCACCATGAGCATGTATTTTTCGAACCGACCACCGCGGGTGACGGCTATGAGGTTACGGAGCCCCGCTGGTATCCCTCCCCTCTAGGGTCGGATGTAGGAGGCCTGTTAATATCCATCCCCTCCGAGATTGAATGACTCTGGAACCCCTACCCACCGGGTGGAGGAGCCCCGCTGGTACTTCTTCTCCCCGGGTTTGGATGGATCCGACACCCTCACCCAAGGCATTCTGGACTACACAGACAATGTCGAGGTAATTGGTCCCAATAAGGAAGTAGCGAGGGACAGCGAGCTTCCTCGCGGTTCTCCATGAGCCACCAAGGGAACTTTTGGGTGTCTATGAGGAGCCACACCCCCGCCTATGCAGAACAGTTACCTTCTGTTTCCTAGCCTCGTCCTTTCCTCATGCATACTCCTTGTACGTCTGTTACGACATAACATGATCGTTCAAAATGGGACGGGAAAAGTCTCATGGATCCACAACGCTAAGCACAGTTCAAATAGGGATCCACCCTTAGCTTCTCCTCGGGTACCACCAAGCATTTAGTTTTAGGATCAGTGTTTCGGTTGTCACCAAAACTATATCTCATCTTGTTAGTTCATTTCATTTTTGTACGGTCTCTGTGACCTTTCAATTTCTATATCAGTAAAAGTTCATTCGTATGCTAAAAAAACTATAAATAACCATAAAAATTCGGTTTTGCAAGTTTTATTTTTTTTTCTAACGTTGTTGATCTGTTTGTTTCAGGGTTTTATAGAAAATGTTTCATAGTTTGTAATAGTAAAAAATATTGAAAATGGTGAATGAGATAATAAGTTGTTCTTTAAGAGTTTTATAGAAAATGTTCCATAGTTTGTAATAGTGAAAAATGTTAAAAATTGTGAACATGATAATGAACTATTTATTTCATTATTGTTGATGTATTGTTTCATAACTTTTAAAAGTCAAAAATGTTACTTAAAATGTTATAAATAATAAAAATGATATCGAATTGTTGTTTAACTATTTTAGATGTATTGTTTGATAACTTTGAATAGTAAAAACAAACTGAAGCCAATTCACCACATGTTCAACAAGTCACAAATACTTCAAAAAACAAATATGAAACATTTTATAAAAAAGGGTAAATTACAAATGCATACCCTTAAGTATGCTCGTTTAACCGATGCATACCCTTAAGTTTAAACTTAACCGATGCATACCCTAAAGTTTCGTTTATTAACAGAGAACCCCTTCCGTTAACAGTCTGTGACGGTGGACTTTAGAAAGACGAAAATACCCTCAGTGTAAGACAAACCAAATTATCGCTTCTTACCCTGTCTGAACCCTTACACTTCTCAGTCGTTTGTTGTTGGAGACGATGAGACACGAGAGAAGAGACGCGAGAGAATAGGGAGAGAAGAGACGAGAGAGAAGAGACGAGAGAGAAGATGGAGCTTACAAAATGGTTTCAGCTTCGGAGTCCGATTCTGAAAGCGGTGGTTACATGTACGAAGACGAAGGGTTCGAAGATGCAGATGTTGTAAGTGCTCCAAACCTTCTTCGTCATGCGATTTGAAACTTCTGTGTTGCTTGGTTGTTGGTTGGGGTTGAATTTTTTCTAGGGTTTGTAAAGTTTAGACATTAGGGTTTTCTGATATGCATCGGGGGTAGGGTTTAATTGGTTTGATTTGGGTTTGTCTGTGATGAATGTGAGTTTAAATGAACAAGAATACATTTGAATAGCACAATGCCTTTGAATGTCAGCTAGGGTTTGAAATTTTTAGGGGTTTTGGTCTGTGGTGAAAGGAATTGTGGTTTTTAGGATGCTCTGAAACTTCGACACTGTCAATGCAGTATAAATGATATGAAAAAAATTAGGGTTTTTGTTTTTTGCTTGTTTGTGTTTTGAAAAAACTTCGACACTGTCCTGACATTGTGTTACTTGTTTGTTGCTTTTTGTTTGTGTTTTGTTCTCCTTTATCAGCCTGATGAAATCATACATAGGATGTTTGAAATTCACTATGGGGGGGAGATAACTGATGGTTTCACCCAATATGAGGGAGGCGACATTGAATTTGTCGTACTTCCGCAGGAGCAGTGTGCATATTTTAGTTTTCAGACAATAAGAGGTAATTTAGGATGCCCACCAAATTCGTTACTGTTCTGGAAAGTCCATGGTTGCCATGTTCGAAATAATTGGGAGCCAGCTTGGTTTAAGGTAGTTGAGGGTGATAAGGATTTTGATGAAATGTTTGACACATACCCTAAAACTGTAGCAATATCAATGTATGTGGGTGTTGCCATAGAGCCTGTTAGGGTTGTTTCCCCTAGGGGTGATGTGTTGTGGTCAGCATTACCAGTTAAGGATGAGAGGTATAATCCAATAGAGAAGTGTGTGGTGAAGAAAAAGTGTAACTTATTTGTTAGCCCAAGTAAGTTTAAGAGAATGCAAATGAAGGGTAATAAGAGGAAAGTGAATGTTGTTTATCCACTTGAGTCAGATGAAGAGAGTAGTGATGAAAATGATGATCATGATGATCAAAATGATGATCATGATGATGATCATCATTTTGATAAAAATCATGATCATCCAGAAATTGAGGAACCTCAATCCCAACCTGAAATTCATCCTGAAGCTGTACATGACCCTGAAACTGAAAGCGAGGAAGAGGATGATTGGTTGAGAGAGGCAATGGAGAAATCAATAGATGAGGAGGCTGAGAGGGTGAGGAAAGGGAAATTGGTTATGGAGGAAGAAGCTGTGGAGATACAGTTAGATGATGGTGGGGATTTTGAAGTACCTGACGCAGAAGACGGAGTTGAAGATGAAAGTGGACCTGGAGCAGAAGGAGCAGAAGTACCTGAAGGATTCATTGATTCAAATGAGGAATCCGAAGAAGAACCCGAACCTATAAGGTATAGAGGGTGGCAGCAAATGTGGGACGAGGAGTCAGTCCTGGAGGGTGTGGAATTAGGACTGTATTCCACATTTGCAAACATCAAAGTTTGCAGGCTGGTTTTGAAAGCTTATGTTGTGGAGCATGAGTTTGACTACAATTTTACAAGGAACGAGCCCAAGAAGATTGGTATTGTATGCACTGGACCTGATTGCCCTTTCTACTGCTACACAAGCGCTGATAAGGACAATATGGTGCTGGAGATCAAGAATTGGAAGCCTAAGCACAATTGCGAAGGATCACAAAGGATCATGCAGTGCACCATTGATTACCTAGCTAAAAGGTGAGTGTATGTACTAGGATGAGTTTCACTGAATGTTTATTTTCAACAATGGGTATCTACTAATTGGTTGTGGCTTTGTGTTTGCAGGTTCTTGAGTGAGGTGATGACAAGCCCAAATATGACGGGCAAAGAGATGCAGAAGAAGATCCTAAATGCAGTGAAAGTGTCTGTGCATTTACAGACAGCATATAGGACTATCTGGAGGGCTAAGGAAATTCTGGGTGGGGACAAGGCGAAGCAGTACGAAGATTTATACACTTACTGCCAAATGGTATGTGTTTACGTAAATTCCAGTATCAATTACCTAGCTTTTGCATTCATCTTCTAACAGATTTATACCCTCTTTCAGGTTCGACAGACAAACTGTAACAGCACAGCGAAGGTGGATATCGAACACCTTCATGTGGAAAATGAACCAGAAGCTAAGCCACATTTTAGAAGGATTTATATACGGTATGAGGCTTAGAGGAGAGGCTTCTTGGCTGGGTGTAGACCCCTCGTTGGAATCGATGGCTGCCATCTAAAATGAGATTTTGGGGGTGTGCTACTCAGTGCCGTTGGCTGGGACGGGAACAAGGGCATGCTACCACTAGCATTTGTCGTGGTCGAACAAGAGAATAAATCATCATGGCATTGGTTCCTGAAGAAATTCTTTGATGATTATGGAACCAACGAATTGCGTGGCTGGGTCATCATATCTAACAAACAAAAGGTAAACTGGTTCTAGTTTAACGCTTCAACTATCGTTACGTTCATCTACCATTCTCATAACTTCAACTGACAAACTTTTAATGTAGGGATTGGTTGAACTGTTTAAAGATTGGATGCAAGGTGTCGAGCACAGGTTCCGTGTTCGACACTTGGTGGACAACTTCATGACGACCTTCAAAGGGGAGGAACTGAAAGCACAGGTGTGGCTTTGTTCCAAGGCAGCGTCCACAACACAGTTTCAGGAGAGGATGGAAAAGCTGAAGTTGCTAGATCCGGCTGCCCATGACTGGCTGAGCGATAAGGATCCTAGTGGATGGTGCAAGCTGTTTTACACTACTAGGGCCTGTAGTAGTGTTCAGGTAAACAGCCTATCCGAGTCCTTCAACAAATAGATTCTTGATGCTAGGGAGATGCCTATCTATGACCTCTTAGAGGAAATTAGAAAACAATTAATGGGGCTTTTCTATAGGAGACATACTTCACATGAGGGGCACGATGGGGTTATCTATAGAGCAATTGGTAAACACCTAGCTAAGTTGAAGGAGGAGGGTAGGAAGTCTTGTTCAATACTAGCTAGTGGTGGTGGTGTATTTGAGGTCAAACAAAACACCAGGTCTTTCACAGTTGATTTGAAGGCCCTAACTTGTACATGCTTAGAGTTCCAATTGAACGGTTTACCGTGTGTCCATGGAGTGACATGTATTAGTTTCATTAAGGATGAAGTTCATAATTATGTACACAAATACTACCATGTTAGCACTTACAAACAAGTGTACTCATCCTTCATTAGACCAGTGCCTACTAGGGAAAATTGGCCAAGGGATTTAGGGTACCCAAAACTGTCTCCACCTATAATCCATAAACCCCCTGGTACGCCTAGGACTAGGAGGATGCCAAGTGCTGGTGAGAGGGTTGAGAACAGTCACAAGAAGGCTCAGACAGCTACCAAGAAGGGTGAGAACCCTCACAAAGCTACAAAGAAGAGCACAACTGTTACGTGCTCTAAATGCAAACAAAAGGGACACAACCAAAGGACATGCTCTGCAAGGGACATTGGTGAAACATCCACACAAAGAAAGGCCAAACAGACACAAGCTAAGGTAATCAATTTACGCTTCAAATTTGTTTTCCTCAATTTGTCTACTGATATCTGTTAATCAATTTTCTTACATAAATTTCAGGGTCAAAGTCAACAGATGCCAACAACTGACCAATCTAAGGTTCTATGTTTACTCAACCTTGCTATACCTTGCTTGTATGTTTACTCTAGTACTCAAACTTGTTATATGTTTACTTGACAGGGTACTGATAAGGAGGCTGAGGTTCAGAAGACAAGACAAGACTCTGCACTTAATAAAATGAAGAAAAGGAGGAAAACCTGCACCCAAGATGAAATTGAAGACAAAAGGCAAGAAGCCCTTCGCAGGATGCGTGCTCGGAACCCTGAACCAGAACAGCCTCCACCTTTAGTTGGCCTAGCACAACAGGAACTCAATCTCCACCAACAACACAGTCAGGTAAAGATGGTACAAAATTTATATTCAATGCCTTCAATTATGCAAAAACTGAATTCAAAATTTCATACCACAGCAAGCCTTCACCTTGTTGGGAGCAGCCGGCGGAACAAGATTCATGCAAGAGGCTAGGTTTTTTGTTGGCGGATCAACCTCCCAACCACCTCCTGCTACTGCAAGCTCATCAAGAGGGAGAGGGAGGAGAGTCAGAGCAACAGCTACATGGAGAGGTGCTAGAGGTCGAGGAAGACCTCCTTTGAGATCTGGAAGAGGGAGCACCTCACAGCCAACTTCCTCTACCACTTGGATCCCTTAGTCTTCAATTTTGGGTTTTTTTTTGTGGTCCCCAATGTTACAGCAACACCATGACATTTTATGTCTTTTTTTGTAAGAAAGATTCTCTGTGTTGCCACTGTGGGTGTCATTGTGTATTGGTAGGTGGAACCTTTATGGTTCTTTATGTGTGCATGTGCATTTCAACAAACTCCTCATTTCATGACAATTTCAGGATCATTTGAGGTTTTGATGTATGGTTTGTATGATTGACTGTAATTTCAGTGATATTATGAAATGTTTAAGTCATTTTTTGGTTCTTTATGTGTGCAAGTGGTATGTTGAAATTTCAGGTTCACACAGGTCTTGGTCTTGCTATATTTCCAGCCAAGTCCTGTCCAAATTGTGCAAAATTTCAAGCCAAGGCATGTACAAATTTTGCTACATTTGCTTCCAAGTCTTGTCAAAAATTGAACTACAACATGAACTAAATGCAGTACAACTAACCCAACTACAACTAAACCAACTACAAAGTGCATTCAACACAACTAAACCAAATAATTCATTGCAAATTTTTAAGAGTTGAAAACCAACAATCTTTTTCAACACCAAGTACATTCAACACAACATACACATAGTTGCTCTCTATTACACATCTACTGAACTAGAGATGAAGCTGAACAAAATACAAAATTTGATGAACACAAACATCCACATTTTTTTCTTTTTCTTGTCCAAGTCCTTTTTCTCCACCTCCATCCACTCAATCACTTCATTCCTTTTCCTAATTTCCTTCTCCATTGTTGAGTTCTTCTCTTCCATTTCAGCTTTTGCAGTTAACATTACTTCAAACTCCTTCTCAAGACTTGAATTTCTCCTCTCCAATTCACCTAATGATTTCAGTAGCTTCACATTTTCTTCATCCACACTCTGAATTGTGCACTCCAATGCTTTGATTCTTGAATACAACCCTGGCAGCACCCTTTTCCCAGCAGCACAAGTAGGATCATCAATCCACTTGAAGAAACTGCATTTCCTTGAACTCTGCAAAATCGATTTTACAAGACCTTAGCCAAAGCCTTCTAAACAGGGACAAGTACATCTGAAACTCAAACAAAAGGGGCATTTGACAAAACCCTTAACCATTTCTAACTACACCTTAATCCTAGCCTTCAATTTCTCAAACCCTAGAAATTTGAAATTATGGCACAATTTTCATGGCTTACCTTGTATAGTGCGCAACCAGCGAATCTCCTCCCAGGATTTTCGCTCGTCCTTGAGGTTCGAATGGGAGCTGCGAGACCACAACAACACCTCCACACATCGTCCTCCATCTCACCCTTCCTATCGCTTCTCTCCTTCCTTCAGAGCTGCCCATCTCTCACAAACCACTTTTGAACGCGACTCACCTAAGAAGAGGAAGAAGAAGAACACCTGAGGGAATTCTGGCCATTATCAAAAAATTTCCGTACCATGTGACCAACACGTGAGCATTTTCGTAACGGCAGACTGACGGAAGGGGTTCTCTGTTAATAAACGAAACTTTAGGGTATGCATCGGTTAAGTTTAAACTTAAGGGTATGCATCGGTTAAACGGGCATACTTAAGGGTATGCATTTGTAATTTACCCTATAAAAAACTATGAAATTTAGTTATGAAATGTGAAATTTAATTTTCATTCCATTGTTGTGAAACAATTGTTACGAACTTATTATGATTGCATTGCATAAACACGATAAATATTCTAACTATGACTACACTCATAATATGCAAACTAGTGTTTCATGACCCAAACATATTAGAACTATGACCCATATTGTTCATGTTTCATAAATGAACGCACTAACATTTCTTAATTAAATCACATCACATGGTCAACAAATTACAAAAGTCTCGAAACCCAAATCTGAAATATTTAATATATAACTATAGAACTTTAGTTTTGAAATTTAAAATTTAATGTTACATTCTATATAACAATTTTCCATTAAGATTGAAATGTTTTTTTTATCAGCAAAACAAATTTAGACTAAAACCCTTTTGAAAAGAAAGATGAGTACAATGATTTAACTACATATCAAAGAACAAAAACAAGCAAACAAGAAAGGGAAACCAACCAACCAACCCAAAGCACCCAAGAACCAACCAAATACACAAAACCTTAAATAGTGAGAAGGAAATGAATCCCCCAAAAAACTGATACCACAACTAATTGCAGTAGCAACACTAAAGTTTGAACCAAACAGAAGCACAATCTCCACACCAATCATTAATACGGCAACACCTACTTAACTTTGAGCCATTGAACTGAAGATTTACCACACCAAAAACCCAACTGTAGCACTGAGCTGTAACCAGCACTTGAGAGATGCACCAAACTCTTGACCTTAGAAAGAAAACTCATAAGGAAGTGAAACCCACTCGAGCTAAACCTTCAGACCTACAATAAAACTACCCCTCACCACAAAATAGAACCACAAAACTGATGAGAAAGCCAAACAAATCGGACTGTTACTGAAAATTCACCAAAAAAAGGTACCCACTAAACACTCAAGAAGCAGAGATCAACCCACACTACTAACTACACACAGACTCTCAAAAGAAAGATACAAACGCCCCCACCACCCTACCCAAACCCAATCCTAGTAGGTACAACATAGATCACAACTATAGTAGAATTCAGAGACTTGAGTTCCAAGAAAACAAACAGAGCTGTAAAACTTGTAGCAGATTAAATTACCTTGTGTTCCAAGAAAGCAAGCAAAGCTGAAAACTTGAAGCTCACGACACCTGGAAGTGGTGACATGATCCTTAGGCAAGGTTGTCAAGTTCAAGTGATGGGTGAACGTCGAATAAGCTAATGAAGCTTCTGAGTCGTCACACTATGCTCTCATTCACTTTCAGTCGCTCACCGTTCGAGTCTCTGTCACCTATCACCACCAGTTTCACCGTCCAACTACCCTTATGTCCTCCACACCACCAACACACTCTGAAGCCTCGGCATTTCCAGTCGTCGACCAGGCGTCACCTTGCGTAGTCCCCGAAGTTGCTCCCCATGTTCCTCTAGCGAGGGGAGAACCCGGATATATGCCACCAATTTCGAACCAAAAGCATATCAAGCCTCTCTACTACCAAAAGAAGGAGAAACATCCAACCCTAGTCCCCCTCCGACCCCTCCCCCTTCATCCTCGAACCCATCTCGTGATCACTCCTCAAGGCAGGCTGCATATACCGCCTAAGGCCCCGATACACACATGGAGAAAGTTGGTCATCTCCATTCTTCTCAATCCGCCTTAATTTGACCTCCGCGAAGCGTGACAGAGCATGGAAGGAATGACACCCCAGCTCTTGCCATAGTAGGAATTGCTCTTATTTGGGAAGAGGGACGAACATGCCTATCTAACCTCCATTGAAGGCCCAACCACCTGTCATACACGGAAATGGCCTTCCAAACTTAGTCTCTAATGAGAGAGTGGGAGAGTTCTAGCTTCGTCATCGGCCCCGAAGAAGAGGAGTTTGGATGCTTCCACACTGACCATGAAGGAACGAGGAAGGGGTGTACATGCAGAACACCGTCCGACCAAGGATCGAGTCAAGACTCATCCGGCCAGTTCAAAGCCAGTGGTTCCCAGAGGTGTTGAGCAGAGGAATAAGAGCTCTACAGGTACGGAAAAGCAGACCGGAATTACTACTGAGGTTGGGCCTGGATCTGCTCCGTTGAAGGTCGATTCAGAACTTCAATCGGTGGACAATGAGACTAAGATTTTCTTGTATAACCTACCATATGGAAAAACGCCCAACTGGGTCTGTAATGCCTTGGGTTCTTTTGGCGAGGTTGTGTCAGTCCAAGTTTTGAAGAAACAAAATCGCCAAGGTTGTTTATTTGGTTTTGTCACTTTCAAATTTAAGGCTTCTGCTCAGTAGGTGATCGGATCGTTTAATGGGTTTAAATTGAATGGGCACCTGTTGTTCATCGCGTTTGCTCGACCTAGAAAACATGGTCCAATGATTTCTGGATCCCCTGTTCTTTGTGCTCCAAAACAAAGCATGCCTGTTAAGGAATCGGCAGCGTGTTTGGCAGTTCCTGTGATGGAAGACTTAGGCCTGCGTGTTATGGAATCTGAAAAAGGCGATCAAAGCTCGATATCTTGTTATGGTCACGATCAGGTCAAACAAGCTCTCGTCGGCGACCTGAATTCTTGGAAGGCTTCAAAATTAAAACCAGACTCTGACGCGCGAGGTCTGGTTGGGATCAATGGGGCGGATACCCTTGCGCTTGGGTTTGGGCCAGAGTCAAGATCAGATGCCTCATTTACCCAACCCGTTTTAACTACTTCCCAACATGTTTTAATAGCGAACAAAACTCGCGTTTCAGAAATCCCTCTCGATTTTGTTTTGGATGTGGGGGTGTTTGATTCAGCTCGTACTCGGGGTGATAGTTTTCATCCTTTTTCAGTAGGTCAATCCTCACAACAACTGGTAGTTTGTGATCCTGCTGGGGATCAACAGAGCAATACGTGGAAGGAGGTGCTTCTTAAACCTCCGGTAAGCAATGTCACTGTACAGCCAAAACGACGTGGCCGCCCAAAGAAAGGACAGTTAAAAGGGATTGCTCCTCCAACTGTTATTTATCAGACACGAGCTAAAACTTCTACAGATAAAGGAGGCAATTGAGGAAGCTTTCTTGTTGACGTTACTAAGAAGGACAACTCAAGTAATTGGAGTTTTTGTACGAAAGTTGGGAGAAAACTTGTCAACCTTAGTCCTTTGGCCCTTGAACCGTTAAATTCTTTAGATGCCCCGCATCGTCTTGAGGAGGCCATCGAGGATAAGGAATGCACTGAACCAACTACCGGAAAAGCTCTAATCCATATTTTGGTTTCTAGCCGATTTTGTTGGTTGAACTCAGGTAGGACGCAAGTTAGTACCATGGCAGTTTGATGTGGCGGCATGTTTCTTGTTGTTTTCCTGTTTGGGTTTATTTCTTTTGTTTTGCTCTTTGTAGCTGTTTTGGTATGAGGAAAAAGTCATATTTTAGGATCGTTTTCTTGCTTTGTTCTACTATCCTGTAGAACACTTGCTTAATAAAATTCTTAGGTTATCAAAAAAAATCTTAGTTTATCAAAAAAAAACTTAGTTTTACCATTCTATCTCATTTTTTCAACATATTCATCTCTCAACAAAACCAAATCTGGTTACGAAGAATGTATACTTCATGTTCCACGTAGATTTGGGCTGTGACATCGCCGAGGAAGAAGGGCCGTGATATCGCCGGGGAAGAAGGGCTGTGAATCAAGTCGGAGTCGCTGGAACCTATAGATCTGCTCGCTGAGAACCAGACGCCTCCGGCGATAGCATCGCCGTCTGATGCAGAGTGCGGAGCGGAAAGGACGAATTCTTTATCGAATTTGTTGATTCAAAGAGAATACCGAATAAGATAGAAATTGAGTAGAACTCGTTTTTGGTTTATTTCATCAAAATATGAATTACAATTGAGAATAACAAGTGCTTAAATAGAGAAACTAGTACCCAAAGTCCTAATACAATAAGGAAATTATTACCCAAACCCTAATTCGAAAATAAAGGAAACATGAAAAACAGGAAGTAATGAACCGGGCCCTAAAATATCAGTTTCGCCCCTCTAAACGATCTCGGATGGCCGAAAAACGTCTTAGCACATGGCAAGGCCATGACTTTTGCTCAGGGGCCCATTTCGACCCGAAAAATGCTAAGGTTTCGTCAATTTTGGAAACTGTTGCATTTTCGGGTTTTCTAGCCGATTCGCCAAAACATCTTCAATATGCACTGCATCATACTCTCCGGGGTAGAGAAGATTCGCCCTCGAATCTGGACCCGTTCCATCGTCCTCAGAGGAGGAATCCCCAACAAAAAGAATAAGATGTTTCACGTTGAAGACATCAAAGGTGCGGATGTGGCTGGGGAGACGCAAACGATAAGCATTCGGGTTGATCTTCTCGACAATCTCAACATGACCTATCTTCTTGGCAGCAAGCTTACTGTATTCACGAGCCGGGAAACGATCTTTGGTCAGTATGGCCCAAACAAAATCTCCCACCTCGAACTCAATAGCACGACGACTCTGATCAGCCTTCTCCTTATACTTGGCAGTAGCAGACACTAAATGGTCACGAGTAGATGAGTGCACCTCAGTCAAATGGCCAACAAATTCCTCGGCAGTAGCATGAGAACGCACCTTGCTGTGAAGAGATAGTAAATCAAGAGGACCCCTAGGTGACAAGCCATAAACCACAAAGAAAGGACTGAAACATGTGGAACGGTTAACAACATGATTATGGGAAAACTCAGCTTGAGGAAGTTTCAGGTCCCATGCCTTCGGATGATCTCAAACTAGACAGCGCAGAAGGTTACCAAGTGATCGATTGACGACCTCTGTCTGACCGTCCGTCTGAGGATGATATGCACTACTAAAGTTTAGCAGAGTGTTGACCAAACGCCACAGGTTTCGCCAAAAGTGCCCCACGAAGCGTGTATCACGGTCAGAAACAATAGAAGTGGGAAACCCATGGAGGTGATACACATCCCGAAAGTAGAGGTGTGCCACGGCGACAGCATCAAACGTCTTCTTACACACAATGAAATGGGCCATTTTGGAGAAGCGATCCACCACCACAAAAATAGAATCAAAACCACGCTAAGTACGTGGAAGCCCAAGGACGAAATCCATACTCACATTAGACCATGGTTGCGTGGGAATAGGCAGTGGCATGTATAATCATGCGTTTGTAGACCCGCCCTTCGCCAATTGACACACACGGCAGCGAGCGACAAAGCGACCAACCTCTTTGCGCATGGAGGGCCAAAAATAGGAGTCAACAAGGAGTTGGAAGGTGCGATCACGCCCCACATGCCCTTCATTATGGCGTTCCTAAATCATCTTCAAACGAAGGCTGCAATCGGGGATACATAACTGTAGACCACGAAACAAGAATCCTCCCTCCAGCACAAAATCAGTACGTGTTCCCTGCTGAACATGGAGAAGAATCTGGGAAAAGAATGGATCAGTAGCATAAAGGTCCAAAAAGGAATCAAAACCTGGAACAGAGACTCGCATCTCAATCAGCAAGCCATGACGCCTGCTCAGTGCATCTGCAACACGATTAGAAACACCCGCCTTGTGTTTAATCACAAAAGTGAACTGTTGCAAGTAAGAAATCCATGATGCATGACGATGAGAAATCTTGTCCTGGCTGGCCAGATGCTTGAGGGCGTCATGATCAGTATACAGGATAAATTCCCTCTAAAAAAAAGATAATGGCGGAAGTGCCTAACAACTCGAACAACAGCATAGAATTCAACATCATACGTGCTGAAACGGCACTTAGCACCAAACAACTTCTCACTGAAAAAGGCAACAGGGCGACCATTTTGACTGAGGACAGCGCCAATTCCCAGCTTGGACGCATCACAATGCAACTCAAAAGGTTGAGAGAAATCAGGCAGGACGAGAACAGGTGCCGAAGTCAAACGACGCTTGATCTCGCCAAAGGCTAATTCAGCGTCCTCAGACCAGGTGAGTCGGGATCCTTTCATGCAGTCCGTGATGGGAGCCATAACACTACTGAAGTGAGGAATAAAACGCTTATAAAAGGACGCCAAACCATGAAACCTACGTACCTCAGTAATGGTGGTAGGTCTGGGCCACTGGGACACGGCCAAGACTTTACTCGGGTCAACCTTCAACCCTTCATTGGAGACCACATACCCCAGAAACTAGATAGAGGAAGTGAGGAAGGCACATTTACCAGCAGCTGCATATAACTTCTCGCGACGGAGGACCATCAAAACCTCACGCAGGTGCTCGATGTGGTCTTCTTCGTTAGCACTGTAAATCAGGATGCCATCGAAGTAGACCATGACGAACTTCCCAATAAAAGGAAGGAGGGCCTGATTCATAACCCGCATGAAAGTGCTCGGGGCGTTGGAAAGGCCAAAGGGCATCACCAGCCACTCATATAGTCACTCTCGAGTCTTGAAAGTAGTCTTCCACTCATCACCCAAGCGAATCCGAATCTGGTGGTAACCGCTCTTCAAATCCAGCTTGCTAAACACTGAAGCACCACCCAATTGATCCAATAAGTCATCCAAACGAGGAATAGGAAAACGATAGCGTACCGAGATCTTATTGATGGCTCGACTGTCAACACACATACGCCAGAAGCCATCATTTTTTGGAGTGAGGAGAGCTGGGACAGCACAGGGACTAAGGCTCTCACGAATGTGGCCTTTGGCAAGGAGCTCCTCCACTTGGCGACGCAGTTCCTCATGCTCACGGGGACTCATGCGGGAATGGGGCTTGTTGGTCAGCGAGGACCCAGGGACCAAGTCGATGTGATGCTGGATATCCCGCAGAGGAGGCAATTCGTCCGGCAGGGACTCAGTGAAAACATCCTCAAATTCCCGAAGCAGGGGCTGGACCTGTGATGGAACACCAGTGGGTGCCTCATACGCTACCAGCGAGCAGCATACAATGAAAACCATCCCAACCTCTTCCATGGAAGCCTGAAAAGGTGCTCGGGACAACAAGGCGGTGGGGGACGGTGACTGGCCAGCAGGAGTAATGCCAGAAGAGGGTTTGGACGGCAGCAGCACAATGTTGGTACCACGAAACTTGAACGAGTATGTATTAGCACGCCCATTATGTAAAGCATCGTTGTCATATTGCCAAGGACGACCCAAAAGGAGGTGACAAGCGTCCATGGGCACCACATCACAATACACAGCATCACGGTAAGTTGTCCCAATAGAAAAGTTAACCAGAACACGCTTGGAAACAGTAATGTCCGTACCTTTGCTGAGCCAAGATAGGCGATATGGTTTAGGATGTGGCTCGGTCGGGAGGGCAAGTTTGGACACTGCGACCTCTGCAACCACATTCTCACAGCTTCCGCTATCAATGATCAGATTGCAGACTTTGCCATTGATGGTGCAGGTGGAATGGAACAGGCTTGTTCGGAGCCACTCGTTTTCAGGGACACGAGGGGTGAGACACGACTGACAGACAACCAGTAAAGGACCCACGTCACCTGAAACATATTCTTCGCTGTCAGGCTCGACTGAATCATCAGCATATTCATCAAAAGCCGGAGCCGAATCGGGATCAGCAGCCTCATTGAGCAGGCCAAGAGAGGGAGGCTTCACATTCCGATAGTCAGATTGGCGATGACCCAATTCACCACAAGAGTAGCATCGCAGGCCGCTCGGACGCTGCGGGGGAGGTGCAGTACCACGAGAAGGTGGAACGGTTGTCTGTGGGGCGCCCGGGCGAGCCGGTTGGGAGGATGAACCCGTACCACTTACTGCTGCAGGAGCTCGGAAGGTGGTAGCACCACATTTGGCCAGCTGTTTCTCTGCCTGGGTTGCACGTTGCTGTGCTTCTGCGACTGTCAGGGGGTCAAACATGTTCAGCACATCCTGCAATTGGAGACGCAGTCCTCCAATATAACGAGACACCAATTGAAGAGGAGAATCAGTAATATCAATACGAGCAAGGTAAGAAAAAAATTCAGTAGAGTACTCCTCAACCGAACGGGAGACTTGTCGAAGATTCTGGAACCGTTGATACAATTCCCGGTCAAAGTTATAGGGTAAGAACACAGCCCGGATGTGCTTCTTAAAGTTTGCCCAATTTCGAATCTTTTCCTTACCATGGCGAACCCTAGTTTGTTTCAGTTGTTGCCACCAAGCCTGCGCACGGCCCTGCAAGCGAATTGCAACAAGTGAAACTCGACGATCTTCTGGAACTTCCTTGAATTCCAGAATTTCCTCGACCTGTGACAACCAGTCCACGACTTCCTCGGGTTTGAGGCAGCCATCGAACTGTGGAATCTCCACCCTGAACCCTTGTTCCCAACGATTGTCGGGGACATAGTGACCTGGAGAGCGATTCCTAGCATCCGGAGCGAAGGGATTATCGACGTCTGTGACAGTCACGTCATCGCGACAAAGCATATCATCCATACGCTGGGATAATAATTCGACCTGACGCCTCAGATCATCGTTCTCACGACGAACTGATGCAATCTCGTTAGCATTATCAGCACCATCAAAACCAGCGGCGGCGGCCTGGCGAACAGCACGGCGAGGCGGCATCTTCCTGGAACGGTGAGGCTCTGATACCAACTGATGCAGAGTGCGGAGCGGAAAGGACGAATTCTTTATCGAATTCGTTGATTCAAAGAGAATACCGAATAAGATAGAAATTGAGTAGAACTCGTTTTTGGTTTATTTAATCAAAATCTGAATTACAATTGAGAATAACAAGTGCTTAAATAGAGAAACTAGTACCCAAAGTCCTAATACAATAAGGAAATTATTACCCAAACCCTAATTCGAAAATAAAGGAAACATGAAAAACAGGAAATAATGAACCGGACCCTAAAATATCAGTTTCGCCCCTCTAAACGATCTCGGATGGCCGAAAAACGTCTTAGCTCATGGAAAATCCATGACTTTTGCTCAGGGGCCCGTTTCGACCCGAAAAATGCTAAGGTTTCGTCAATTTCGGAAACTGTTGCATTTTCGGGTTTTCTAGCCGATTCGCCAAAACATCTTCAATATGCACTGCATCACCGTTCCTTTTCGCTGCCGGCGTGTCCCTTCTTGCCTTGTCTCCCTCAATTTCCTATTCTCAAATTTCTGTTTCATTGCTCAATTTTCCAAACTGAGATTCTGAATTTGGTTCTATGGATTAGATTATAATATGAGGTACTGATTTGTTGCTCAAGTTTCTAATTTGTTGGAGGCATGTACAGTTTTTATTTCTTTTGAATGTTTTATTTGTTGAAAACTGAACATTGTACCGCTTTTCATCTGATTTTTTTTTTTTGAAATTGAGCAAGAAGAACACAAACCCACGAAATCCTCAGGTGAATGTATACGAATTTTGCTGGTTGGTTTTGAGAATCTGGCAATGACTGAATTGGATTGGAAAGATGGTAAAATTGGAGGTTGAAGAAGGTAATTGGTACTAAAATGAAAAAAAAAATTGAATTCAATAATTATTGTAATAATATGTGAAATTGGAATTAAAAAAAATTGAGTTTTACAAAATAAAAATCTGATATTTTAAAACAAAAATGATTTTCAAAAATAAAAACTGATTTTTGAAATTAAAATCTGATTTTTTGAAATAAAAATGATTTTTTAAAATTAAAATAATTTTTTAAATAAAATATGATTTTAAAAAATAACAATTGATTTTTTAAAATAAAAAACAGATTTTTTTAAAATAAAATATATATTTTTAAAATAAAAAACATATTTTTTAAAATAATTTTTTTATAAAATAATTTTTGATAATTAATGGCATGAGTTTGAAAATTTGACTGTTAATGAGGGGCATTATGGACTTTTTAAATGTTTGGATGGAAAAATGGATGGAAAATAGACAGAAACTAACGGTAGGTACTAAAGTGTAACTAAAATGATAGTCAGGATAGTGAGGTGCAACAAACTATGTCCAGAGTAGTGAGACGAAGCACAATGATGATCAATCCTCCTCATGGTTGGGCAGAGTTATCCCTGACTTGGAAAAACCTTGCAACTCCACACCTTTTTAGTCCCAGCCTTACAATCTCACATTTAACTACCCATTTGTTTCACCTTGTTTCAACTTCAAAATCTTGTCATTTGATCCAAGACTTGCATGTGCTCTATCTTGTAAATTCTTTGTAGCTAGAGACTTTTTGTCCTCCCTTTTCAATCTTTGAAAGGGGAGAGATTTATAATAATGCTTACTTATAAAAAATTATTTTTAGGATAGTAAGATGAAGTTTACCCTAAAATAAATTTATAGTTATATATATTTATAATTCATTTTATTGATGATGTTTTAATCTGAATCATCAATTAAATTTGATGTAATAACTTATATGAATCTGGACTTAATACTTTAAAGTAGATTTATCATGTATTTTTTTTAATTATTTATGATATGTCACCATGTCTATATATTTAATAATAACAAACATGTTTTTTTTCCTACGATAGAAGCTAACATGTATGTCCATGTCGTCGTCGTAGCTGTCACCCTACAAGATCTTCGTAAATTTTATGGGCTTTCTTTTGGAAGCCTTCATGCTTCTATCTCGCATCTTCACATATCAGTGTCATTGTGTCTGAAGGACAAAGTATCTCTGAAGGCGATATGCAGCTAACTATTGCACTGGTTCTTCTTTTCCTTGTGCTATCTTCTAGCTTTGTCATAGTCTTGGCCAAGATCGAGGTAGGACTAGCATCATAGTTGGACCAGAGGTTCTCACCGATGAAGGCGGTCAGGATTTAGTATGAGGTGCCTTTGTTGGTCCACATAATCAGGTGAGATCTGCTACGCAACCTCACCGGGTCTAATGAGTCACTTATAAGGAATGAGGCATCGGGGAGGAAAAGCATCTCGCCCTATCACAATTACCTGCAACTGATCATCCTCCTCTATCAACTGCTAAGATCATTGGTCTACTATCACACCCCTCACAAAAAGTAACATGTCTATCTCATAGGATCAAGCGATAGTCGGACAATCTAGTATGTATCAAGTCTAGCCACAGTTGGTTACCTAAGGGTTAGAATTAATTTATCTTGGCAATACCTGCAATTATCAAAACCGAGTTTTTTTTATTATAGTAGTTAATCAGAGAGTTTGAGTTGTCTACGAGTAATGTGTATGCTCGTCCTCTGGTTCTTCCTTTTATGTTTTATTTCCTTTGAATTAAATACAATTCAGTACCTTTTGGTTAAAGAAACATAGAGAATGGAAATAATTTAACTTGAACGGATTTTAATATATGAAAAATTCAATTTGACCCAAAAAAATTAAAACAAAATCTATCTTTTGAATGTGAGAATTTTATGTCTTTACGTTCCATATAAGCCATGTATGTGTGGCAACTTATTCGGTGGATCTCTTAGAGCATCCACGCCGTGGGGAAACCGGGGTTCGGTTCATAAATTAGTGAACCGCGAGTCGAGAAACTCACGATCCGACGCTGGTTTTTGGGGTTCAGGTTCACTAATTAATGAACCCGGTTCATGAACCGAGCAGTGCGATTCACTATAGTGAATCAAAACCGAGTGGTTCATGAACCGCTGGCTACCAATCATGTTGCGCACGTGGCACTAGCATGGAAAAAGTAACCATTGGCTTTGCCAACGACTATTAAAGGTAATATTTTTGTTCAAAAAATTAATTAAAAATCTTATAACTACACCAAAATTTTCACACTTCATTTATCTCACCCACGATCTAAAACTACATTTTTTTTTTGCGATCGGGCTATGGATGATATCAAAGCAAATGTTCGTGTAATGGAGGCACGAGTCCGGCGAAGGGCGGAGTATGAACGAGCAAGAATGCAGTCGTTGGACGCATTCAGGCGAAGGGTTGAAAGCGGGGAACCTTCCTGAAGAGAGATTAACAGAGGTTGTGTCAAATCCCACAAACGACCAATGCGGGACTATTTTGTTGACGACCCTATGTACGAGACTGAGATTTTGCGCGACGATACTGTATGAGCCGACCCCTTTTTATTCGGGTGATGGAAAAGGTAGCGGAGCATGACGATTACTTCTTCCAAAAGAAAGACACTTTTGGGCGCATGAGGTTATAAATGAACCAAAAGTGTAGCACCGTAATACGAATGATAGCGTATGAGTGTTCGGCCGATTCGTTGGACGAAGCACTGCGAATTGAAGTAAGTATACTCAAATATGTGCAACAATTTTGCAAGGCCATTTTTGAGATATTTATGGAGGAGTACGAGCGAACACCAAATGCGGAGGATTTTACCCGGTTGCTGGAATCGGGATACAAGTGAAGGTCCCCCGATATTATTGGGAGCCTTGACTACATGCATTGGGAGTGAAAGTAATTCCCTACCGTGATGTAAGGAGCCTACATGTAGGGAGATCACCACGGGCGTTCAACCATAAGGTTGGAAGATGTACCGTCCCGTGATCTGTGGATATAACATACGTATTTTGGCGCCGCTGACGCGACCAATGACATCAACATGCTAAATGAGAGATACTTAATCAATGACTTTGTTACCGGTCGTGAATATGCCGTTGACTACGAGATCAACAGTATTCCATACAACCAACCTTATTACTTGGTTGGCAGCATTTAGCCAACCTAAAGTCGGTTTGTGAAGACGATTCAACATCTCATTCAACCCAAACGCAAATTGTTTGCTAAAGTCCAAAAAACGCTCGGAAAGATATTGAACGCGTTTTTTTAGTCCTTCAAGTACAGTGACACATAATTTCCTAACACGCTCGTGTCTAGGATAGCTACACTTTGTTTGATATCATGCATACTTGTATCATTCTACACAATATGATTGTAGAGGAGGAACACGACTGTCACGCTCAAGGAGCTGAAGAATGGTACAACGAGCCCCACTTTGAACATACTGATTGGACACCACCAGAACAATGACACCATAGAGGGACCATATCCTACAACCAATACTTAGTTGTTCGAGGACATCTCAGAAATGATAACATCAACTGACAACTCCAAGATGACTTTTTTGAGGACATATATGATCGTTTTGGAGCGGATTATGATTCAAACAATAAAGTTTATGTACCTTTTTTTTCAATGAACTAATAATTAAGCTTATTAAATATGTGCTAGTTGAATTTGTTTGTTTTTAGATTTTTGCTTCATAGTTCAAATGCATCTATAGCTGGGAATTTATTGGTTTTATTTTTTACGTTTCTGTTTTAATTCGCTATTTAATAAATTAAACAAAATAATATTAATTATTCACTCAGTAGATAAGGAGAAGAAATTAAATAGAAACCCACCCTTAACGTAAAAAGTATGAGAACTCATCTAAGCCATCCATTTCATAAATGGGTGGATGAGATGCAATTGAGTTGTTGACTTATTGATTGCAAAAACTCAACACTTTTTGGTAAGTGGTAGGAGCTTTTTAGTGAAACTATCACATTACATTTTTTTTACCAATTCACTTATTCGTTTGAACTCCGATTGGCTTCAAACTTGCGCCAATATTATTGTTTTTTTCAAGGAATTTCTGTCAAGATCAATGTTGAATATATTTCCAAGAAAGAAATTTTTTTATTTCGGGGTTGATTTCAAAAAAGGTTATATCTGAGTAATTTTTATCAACAGTTTACATTGACCTTATCAAACACTAGTTTTATCACCTCATTTTTTTAAAAATGATCATGGTTTTTATCACCTCATCACATGTTTTTTTATGAACACTTGTTTTATCACTAAATTATATGTGTTTTATCACTCCATCACATGTTTTTTATCAACACTGAACACTAGTTTTATCAACTCTAAATTATAGTTTATTACATTTACTATCAAAACTGAACATGATTTTTATCATCTCAATGCATAACATTTATCACTAATTGGATAGCCACGATATAAAACATTTATTAGTGAAGATTTATCAACACTCACAATTATATTTAGGGAGAATTCCACATCAGTACCCTAAATGTTTCATATTCCATTTAGAGTACCCTAAATCTTTTTTGTGCCACCTCAGTACCCTAAATATTCATTTATTCAATTTTAATACCCACCGTTAACTTTTCATGTAAGTTTCCATCCAACACATGTAAAATGACCATAATACCCCTCACTAACAATCAAATTTTCAAACCCATGCTATTGATTTTCAAAAATTATTTTTATTTTATAAAAATCAGATTTTTTAACAAAATCATATTTTATTTTTAAAAATTCAGTTTTTATTTAAAAATTAATATTTTTTATTTTTTAAAAATCAGTTTTTTTTATATTTAAAATCAAATTTTTTATTTAAAAACAGTTTAGTTTTTTAAAAAAAATATATAAATCATATTTTAATTTAAAAAATATATTAGAAAATGTTTTTATATTTCATTAATTCTTAAATTTTCAGAAAAATACCTTAGTGTAATTTGTGTACATTAATTCTTAATTTTTTTATATGATTCAATTAACCATTCATACTGTCAAATGGAACCACAATCATTTTCATCAAATCCAACCATTTTCATCCAACCTAAACTGCCTATTTTATCATCGAAACCTCAAAATAGCAATTTAGAACTAAAAATCAACAACACAATGAATGTCAAATTTTTAAACTTCAACAAAACCCAGAAACAGAAATTTACAGTAACCCAACAGGGTATGAAGCATCTAATGGCAACAAGGTCGTCTCCCTCATCGCAGCTACAAACACCTCATCTGCAAAACTGCATAGAACAGTTTCGTACCTCTCAATGCCTCCTTGTTCGATCTCCATACCAAAATTTTAGACAAAAAAATCCATTCAAAATAACAGATCTGGCGAACTTCATTCGAGCTCCGAGCTCCGAACAAGGAAGAATCACCTCGATGAAGACGAACTCTTCGCGCTTGTTGTTCCTCACGGAGAAGTAGACGAAGCCAGAAATAGACCAATCCAAGGAAGTGTACTACACGATGTCGTTTGCAGAACCCTTCATGGTCTCTGTGTTTTGGTTTCGCGACTCGTGAACACCAGGAAGCTCAACTTCCTCATCTCAACAATATCAATCCTTGTTGGCTTCGGAGAGGGTGTCGGCCCTGGCAATGACGGATGGGTCGGCGAGCTCGAACCATGGACGGCGATGTGATATGCCCTGCGGACGGAAGAGGAGAGGCGTGAGAGGAAAGGACGTGGTGGAGCCATAACCGGCCTAAGAAAGAAGAAGAGGTGAATAAGGGTTAGGGTTTCAAAAGGGAAGGGTAGTGTTGTCATTTAAAAAAAGGTTAAGGTCATGTGCCAGGCACATGACGTTTTTCTGTATAAAAGTAGACAGAATGTTAACGGTGTGTACTAAAATGGAATAAATGAAGATTTAAGGTACTGAGGTGACACAAAAAAGATTTAGAGTACTCTAAATGAAATATGAAACATTTAGGGTACTGATGTGGAATTATCCCTTATATTTATCACTCCGATATAACCTTTTATCTTTATGCTTCAAAATATATTAAATATAAATTAATTGATATAGCCCTTGAAAAAAGAAAAATATTGGCGCAAGTTTGAAGCTAATTGGAGTTCAAACGAATCAGGAATGATTAAATTAGTGAATTGGTCAAGAAAAAAACCGATCACTTGTCCACATGGCACCATGTTATTATAATTACGCATTTTCTTGTGTGAAAAACAAATGGAGGTGACGTGTATTTTTGAGTGGGATTGGGGTGATAATGTGCATCATGGTAAAAGGTTGGACCTTAGGTATGTATGCCTAGAATGTCTCACGGTTTTCAG
Organism: Erodium maritimum; assembly: GCA_963921825.1. Classification (NCBI taxonomy): domain Eukaryota; kingdom Viridiplantae; phylum Streptophyta; class Magnoliopsida; order Geraniales; family Geraniaceae; genus Erodium; species Erodium maritimum. Next base: position 50,063,719 of record OY997594.1, on the reverse strand, counting down.
GATAAGAAAAGTGTTTAGTAAACTTGTCTCCAGCAGACAAAAATCAGTGAAAAACTCTGCATAAAAGCCTATAACATGAAAATCCATAGAAATAACTCTGAGACAAACGATTGTTTCAAAGACGTATATCTCCCCTTTTTGAACCCTAGGGCTTGGTGAACAACAGTTGCGATGGATTTTTCCTCTCCTACCGATAACCACCACCATGAGAGCGACGAGGAAAAGAACGGGGAGTTGGCGGCGTTCGACCGTTCGACTTCAATCACCCCCTCAGATCGTACCTCTCCACGTCCCCTATCGCTGGTTTCGGATGGGGTCTTGGTAGAGTCGGACCGTCTCGTCTTCTCAACATACAGAGAGGATGGAGATCGGTCGACGATTGCAAGGGGCCTGAGAGCCCGAACCACGTAGGGGAATCTGATGGGATATCGTCGGGGACTATTGCGACGTACCCCGATGACTGGACCTCGTCATCAAATGAGGAGGGAGGTGAACTTAGAGCACCGCCCGAGATTGGGACCACCCTCCCCGGTGTTTCAATGGGGGGACGTTGATAGAGGAGTTGGAGTCGGAGGATCGGGACCTTGATGTCGGAGGACAGCTTCTGACCGAGCCAAAAAAACTGAGGCCTGCCTCGTCAGAATCTGAGAAGGGACGGCCGGACAGAGGCCAGTCGGGTATGTGGAAGCGGCAGCCGGGGAAGGAATCACTTAGGGTTTCGTAGGAGCGGCCATTGGATTTGGGCGTCAAGGGTGGGCCTAACCACGGGAACCCGGGCCTAAGGGGTGACGCGAGGCAGGATTGGGTCAGGCAGGCGAGAGAGGTGGACGGGCCAAGGAATGAAACGAAGCTGGGCATTCCTTCTTGCGCTGGTCATGAGACGGATCTAGGAGTCAAACCACGGGCCGGAATGGGTCCAAAAGTTGGCCCACCCAGTATCCAATAGTGGGGCGGCCCTCATCTAGGGGTTAGCCCAATATAATTTCAGGCAAGACCCACGAGGTGCCAGGGAAGAAACGGGGAGATGTGGTGGGGGAATTAGGTTCAAGGATGAGATCTATGATGATCAATGAGGTCATTGTTCCCCATTCGGAGGTAGTAGGACGGGGGCCGAATTTTACGTATGCCCTGGCGGAAAAAGTGCTTACCACCCGCATGTTCTACTGACGGACTATGACTACTCAGATGGAGGATCTGTGGGGTATGTGGAATATGGAGGAAGGACCATTGGAGGATGGGGTCGTGGCCTTATTTTTTAAAATAGGGAAGGAACGGGCGAGAGTTTTGGCTGGCGAACCATGGGTATTTTGGGACTCTCTGGTTATCTTTACGGATATAAGGGCCCATATACGATCGAGTTACATGACATTCACTCACTTCTCAGTGTCGGAAAGGGTGTCAAATCTTCCAGTAGTGGCATGGAACAGGGGGTAGGGTTCCGTCTAGGCAATGCTTTGGGAGTTTGCTAGCCTGCGGATACAAATGCAAATGGGATGTGTTGGGGAGACTTCATGCGGATCCGAGTTCGGGTCGACATACAAGTACCTCTCTAGAGCCAGTTGTGGTTCCGCCTCACAGAATCCCAAGTACGCACTCTGCTGCACATCTCTTACGTACACCTACCAGATCATTTTTTTGGGTGTAGTTGTGCGGGTCACCTGTTCCCGGTATGTCCGGTGAATGATGGAACAAGGGGACCCTCCTTGAGATCCCCGACGGATCCTCATACGACCTTGATGAAGGCCAAATATTGAAAGTCGGTCTCGGGTACAAATTGGGCATATTTGGGCGGAGCATTGAGAATGCCACCCCGTGTCTTTGCACCGGTGGCCCTAGGGAATGAGCGAAGGCCGACCAGCGGAGGAAGTCAAATGGAAGGCCGGACCCCAAGGGTTGAGCAACCACATGTGGATTGTTCTTTTTTAGCTCGTCAAGAGGATCATGTAGGGTTTTATGGTCAACAGGGGATTCAAACATCAGTTTCGGTAGGGAGGAAACAAATGATGAGAGATGTAGAGGAGGAGGAGTCGGAGGGATCCACTCGATCAGATGGAGCATCACATACAACGACGAGGGGCTCTAAGCACCCACGCCTCGCAGAATGAGTCTGAAGAGGTCCAAATGGGGGTCGGTCCCTTGTACCGCCCCTCTGGACGTAAGTGGCAGCGGTTCCCTAGGGCCGGCACGGTGCTTCTCTACCATCTCGGAGGTCAGCAATCCCGCATTTAGGAGCCCTACCACTATTAGTCAAGGGAGGACGACGAACACTGACAACTTAGGGGAGTATCTAGTCCACCAGTATCTATTTATTTTTTTATCGGCGAATGCAAATTTAACTTAAACCTCTTCAGAGGTAGAAAAGGAGTACATGAAAAGGCCCAGCTACATACCTGTGAGTGAATCGAGCGCTGGCCAGTCAGCTCAGCCTCATGTAAACCCTAATAAGGGGAGTGTCTTGATACATGAAACATCGTTCCTATACAAGAAGCCTCAACATCCCAACAAGGGAGCGAACCATACAAATAAGGTCTAAAAACCAGATACAAACATGAAGCGCCAAAAAAATAAAACTAGAAAGGTCTAACACCCAAATTTTGCTACCATGAAGCACACAAAAAGGGTCTGATACCTGGATTTTCCAACCATTAAGCACAAGATGAACCAAACGGACCACCAGAAGCAAGTAGAGCAGTTCTGCAGTGATCCACACTCGGTAGGATGAAGAAGCACGTCCCATGACCAAAGCTTAAACTAGCCACCTCCAAAGACCCGAGAGACGGACTAAATTCGAAAGAGAACTTCCCGCGAGCATTGGAGCTCGAACTCAGTCCTCCGGAAACCAATTCCGGCCAACACCAAGAAAAGGCCTAGAAAGAGAGGACCGATATTTATACCAAGAACAAGCTCAAACCTCCAAACAAGAACCAACAAGTCAGCATGATCCTAGAAACTTAGACTGGAACTCGAGCTGAGCATTTCGAAAGAGAAGCCAGTAACCCCTCGTCGGCCAACACCAAGCGAGGACCCGAAGGGGAAGACCTGCAGTTATACCGAGCATGAGCCAATCCCAAACCGTACCAACCTGACATCAAAGCCAGCGAAGAATCGCAAAGCCACACGAAAAGCCTCACCTCCAAAAGAGCAGCATGCCACCTAGAAACACAACGGACGACCAGATCCACGACGATCAACACCCGGGAGAATGTAGAAGCACGGCCCACGACCAGATTTGAAGCAAGCGATGACCGAACAGGAGCAACTAGAAGTGACGAACCCGACACCACACCGAGCCATCCAACGAGACCGAACCATATTTACAACGATCAACATCCAAGATGATGAAGAAACGCGTCGCACGACAAATCTGAAACTAGGCCCCACCAGAGACACAAAAGAGGAGCTACCCCGATGGCCAACACCATATATGAATATCATAGCCAACTCAGCGTCAAAAAACCATCACTCCACTTAGTCGCTCCACAAGGAACCCACCTTCTTAAATAGGACCACGAACACCGTCCGAGCAAAAACCACCACCGAAAAGTGCACGAACGGAGCACCTCCACCAAATCCAGAACCATAGCAAAATCGCAAGGATCTGAACCTAAAGCCCCTTTGAACCAGCCCCATATCCGAAACTACAAACAACGAATCTGGTCCGTCACAAACACCAGCCTACCAAAGTCCAGACTCGGGCCTAACCGACCCGGGCCCAACCAACCCACCCAAGCCTAGACGAGAAAACACGTCTGTCCCGAGAGTAGCGGACGAACCTCGGCTGACGAGAAAGGGCGAGCAGAAGAAGTCCTCTGACGCCAACTCCGGCAGCAGCTTCCACGGCGAGCTCAGAAACGAGCTCGGGCTTGACCGCATGAGAGCAGTAATCCTCGGGCCAACACCGGCGAGCTCTAGGAACTACAACAAACGAGCGAACGGCTCAGGCGAGCAAAGGACCCTGAGCAGCGTCAGGAACAGAGAAGAACGTGGCATGACCGATCAAGGAAAACCGAGCAGGGGAAGAAAAAGAAAAACAGAGGAAGTAGAAGGAGGCGAGAGGGAAGGAAAGAGGGGGAAGAGGGAGGAGGAGGGAGAACAAGGTTCTCACCGACGACCACCATGGCCGTCGCCGGAGAAGGCAAGGGCAAAGAGAGGGGGGTGCTAAGAAAGGGAAGGGTATGAGAGAAAGGGGGTGGGAATGCTTCCACTGGATTTGTATCCACCAGTGTCGATATCCGGTATGGGGTCTGCTCGATCCTAGCTTACGCCGGTTTGGACTCGGTGTATCGGTGTCGCCAGACGATATCACAGTCTCACCTTCCAGGCGTCTTCAGGAATTAGTCGGAACATTGAGCTTTTTATTAGCCTATATGAGTATACTCTTTCGTGGGAACTCGTATCATTTCGATTTTTTATATCCAGTTGTTTTTAGTGTTTTAGTGCCTTCCTGCTCTGTGAACGCTCGTTATTATTTATATTACTAATCGTTATCTAAACAAAACTGAAAATCCACAAATTTTAATATTTAAATTTTCCATACAACTTCTTCAAAAAATCCAACGATATACACTCTTATAAATAAGTTATGACTGTGTTCTGCCCCTAAAATAGTGGGACTACGGTGTACTTTATTGGACCATTTATACATATGTTTTATTTGTGATAATTTATAAAACAGATGGATTGCCTATCTACAGAACAAGAGTACAAAAATTCACCAGGTTCTTCTTAGCTACCTTTTCCTATATCTCATAGTCATACTTCCAAGTCAATACAATTCCAACAAACAGTACGTGCCATGTCATGATAACCACTAATCATACTTGTAAGCCAAATTGGTGAACTTCAAAGCACTTCTCAAGGGGTTAAAAGGGCACAACAGTTGCCAACCGAACGTGTGGGAGTGAAATTAATGGCTTGAAACATCCCCCATCAATCATCATGATAAGTGAAAGTCCATAATTTTTAATCAGAGAATCGAAGAAAATGAGGGTGGACTCGGAAAGGATATTAAGAGAACGTGACCAGGTTTTGACGGACATTTTGACTCGTGTGTACGTAAAGAATTTTAGGGCTGGGCATTGATCAGTTAACCAATCGATGTCTGAAGTCCCAGTCCCAAACCTGAAGTCCCCGTGTTTCAGGATTTTATATTGGAATTGACACTGATATCGAAAAATAACCAACGCTTCGGACCTATATGAATATCGGCCGATTGTTGGTTTTAACCGACCAGCTGATTTGAACGGTGTGGATGGTGAGAACTGTAGGCACTGAACCGATAACAATATAAATAAAAAAGAACGACCATATACCTACAAACCAGTCGATCGGTTGGTTGTGTTGTAGGAAGTCCGAGTCCAGCAAAAGGCTGTTTCGTTAAGACAAAATTGTCCCCTCTGCGGCATTGAAGGTTGGAATGGGCAAATGTCTCTCAAGATAAAACGGACCTAAACCACTAGTGAGTGCTTCAACTAGTGAAGTCTGGCGACCTAAGACCGACTTGCACTCAAACTGTAGAACGTTAGAGGAGAAAAAGAATCGAAAAGAGAGTGATTATTTATGTCCCCTCAACACCCTTTAAATAGCAGACAATGTGCCATTTTGGAAAGATTGCGACTCTTTAACCAAAGGTCATGTCTGTTCAAAACTTCACCAAATGCAAGATAATGAATCTTGACATAAAGTTGGGAAGATTAATTTTGTTGAGTCTTGCATGCAAAAAGATAGGATTTCTCAAAGCTCAAGCCCAGACCCACGCCCAGCCCGGACCGGACGGACGACGACGCGCGTGTGGGCTCTCTCCATTACACATTAGTGGTGGCTCAAGGCCACAACCTTTACTCCAATTATTAAACTTTATAAAGTGTATGGAGAAGTGTAATATGGACAATGTGAGTTTGCATTAAATGCAATTAATGCATGTCAACTAATCCATGTTTTTCTTCAAATTTGCATGTGATTATCCCATTCAATATTCAACGTATTTCCGTAAATGTACATCTTACGTTCAAGTTTGCAATGACGTGAACGTAACAGATACATATGTTGCCGAAATTGATGATCAGAACAAGACAGGATGTATCGCTTCGCGCTAGCAGCGAAGGTTCTATCTACCAAGAAGATATTTTGGAAGTCGGTGGTGGCACGAATGGAGGACCTCTGGGGAATGAAGGTTGAGGCCAAACCTCTGGAGGGCGGTCTTGTTGCTTTCTTCTTCAGGTTTGCGAAGGAAAGGGAACGGGTTCTGGTGGGTGAGCCCTGGTCCTTTTGGGACTCCTTGATATTATTCACGGATCTACGAGCGCACATGCATGTATCGGAGCTGCAATTCCATCACTTTTCGGTGTGGGCGCGGGTCTAAAACTTGCCGGTGGGGGCGTGGACGAGGGACGTGGACTTCAGGATTGGCAACACGCTGGGGGTTTGCCAAGGGGTAGATGTAGACAAGAAGGGTCTCTGCTGGGGAGATTTCATGAAGATCAGAATCAGGGCGGATATTCGGGTCCCATTACAGAGTCAACTCTGGTTCCGACTGTCGGTGTCTCAGGTACAAACTCGTTTGTATATTTCGTACGAACATTTACCCGAACATTGTTTTGGATGCTGTTGTGCGGGACACCTGTTCCCGGTCTGTCCGGTCGTGGGGGGAAGCCGGGGATCCTCGTTGAAAGCACCAGGGGATCCGAGGTCGGCGCTAGAAAAGACAAAACATGGGAAGGCTATCCCGGGGACGAACTGGACATATCTGAGTGGGTCGGGGAAAGGAGATCAGTTCAAGGGGAATCCTCGGACTCCCCCGAGACGAGAGGATATGGGGCGATGGGGTCAGCAGGAAGCAGACATGGATGATGAGCCGGTAGGCTGGTTACCACGTGACCCGACGCCGACATTGTCAGGAAACAAGAGGGCTGAGCGGGATGTGGACTCAGTAGAGGATGAAGAATTAGCGGCGTCAAACGGGGCGTCTTCAGCAGCGACGGGGGGTTTCAAACACCCTCGCCTCCAGGAATGAGTGCTGGAATGGCCAGGGAGAGGTTGGTCGACTGCACCTCCTCTCTGGTGTACAGGTGGCAAGGGTACCACCAACAGTCGTTTTGTTACTTTCCTACCACTTCGGAGTCAACAATTCCGCGTTCAGGAGCCCTACCATTATCACTCAAGGGAGGACGACGCACGCTGACTTACCGGGGGAGTAATAGGTCCACCACTGCTTGTTTATCCTCTGATTTGCTCGATCAGTATCTTATGGTTGTAGTATACTGTATCGGTGTCCTTGGACGCTACCGCAGTCCCACCCCTCCGACCGCCCCTATGTCAAAGAGCAAAATTTATTTTCTTACTTATGTCTTTTATGTTATGTTAGTTTGTTTTCTATGTACGGTGCCTCAGAATTCTGTAGATACCAATATGCTTCTACATTAATAATATTGTCGTTTCTCTCAACAAAAAAGAACGCGCAATGACGTATTATAATATGTCCATACAATTAATATAGACAAAGCTAAGTACGTAAGCAAGGACGCATGCATGCTACAAGTATTACTCGTATTTTAAAAACACAAAACCAGTTCATATCGCAAACGAGTCGACCTCGGCGGGCACCACATATATATCATGACATGAAAATTCGATCATTAATTAGACATCATATCATGATTCATGCATGTTGATCTTAATTCCCCTCAATTATGAAACTCATTATTAATTAGTTGTGTACTTAATTCTCATATCCGTCGATCCCATGCTGACTCAGAACATTAGCTCTATGTTTCCCATTTTCTATCCTCACCAGTCACTTCGTCCTAATCCTAAGTATAACTAACTTTCAATTATTTGTATCAAATTTGACCTAACGGTCATAACTATATCCTCCTCTCTCACACACCACACATACAGCTATAAATATGTCATTGAACACATCCACCACCACCGAGACTCTCATTAATTACCTCCCAACTCAATCCTCGTACCTTAGAAACCTCGAAAGCTTCTAAGATGGGTTCGGAGTCGCTAGTTCACGTCTTCCTAGTATCTTTCCCGGGACAAGGCCACATCAACCCACTCTTGAGGCTCGGAAAGAAGCTGGCCTCCAAGGGCCTTCTCGTCACCTTCTCTGCCCCGGAGAGCTTCGGGGAGGGCATGAGAAAGTCCAACAACCTCACCGACGAGGCCACGCCCGTCGGCGATGGCTTCGTCCGCTTTGAGTTCTTCGCGGACGAGTGGGCGGACGACGAGCCCAGGCGCCAAGACCTCGACCAGTACTTGCCTCAGCTGGAGCTCGTGGGAAGGCGGGTCATCCCGGAAATGCTCCGCAAGAACGCGGAGCAAGGGCGTCCCGTGTCGTGCCTCATCAACAACCCCTTCATTCCCTGGGTCTCCGACGTGGCGGAGGAGCTCGGCCTCCCGTCGGCCATGCTCTGGGTCCAGTCCTGCGCCTGCTTCGCCGCCTACTACCACTTCTCCCGCGGAACCGTCCCCTTCCCCTCCGAAACCGACCCCGAGGTCGACGTTCAGCTCCCGTCCATGCCGCTGCTTAAGTACGACGAGGTCCCGAGCTTCTTGCACCCCACCACGCCGTATCCCTTCCTGCGCCGGGCCATCATGGGACAGTACAAGAACCTCGAGAAGCCCTTCTGTATCTTGATGGACACGTTTCAGGAGCTCGAGCACGAGATCGTCGAGTACATGTCAAACATCAGCCCGATCAAGACCGTCGGCCCGCTCTTCAAGAACCCGAAAGCCGACAACTCCACGGTTCGCGGAGACTTCCTCAAGGCGGACGACTGCATCGTCGACTGGCTGGACACCAAAACGGCGTCGTCTGTGGTGTACATCTCGTTCGGGAGTGTTGTCTACTTGAAGCAAGAGCAAGTGGACGAGATCGCGCACGGGATACTCCGATCAGGGATATCGTTTCTGTGGGTGATGAAGCCGCCGCACAAGGACTCCGGATACGAGCTGCTGACCCTCCCGGAGGGGTTCCTGGAGACGGTGGGGGAGAAAGGAAAGGTGGTGCAGTGGTGCCCGCAGGAGAAGGTGCTGGCCCACCCGGCGGTGGCGTGCTTCGTGACTCACTGCGGGTGGAACTCCACCATGGAGGCCATCACCTCCGGGATGCCGGTGGTGGCGTTCCCGCAGTGGGGGGATCAGGTCACGGACGCCAAGTACTTGGTGGACGAGTGGAACATGGGCTTAAGGATGTGTCGCGGGGAGGCAGAGAACAAACTCATCACTAGGGACGAGGTGGCCAAGTGTTTGTTGGACGCCACGGTGGGGGACAAGGCGGCGGAGATGAAAGACAACGCGGCCAGGTGGAAGGCGGCAGCGGAGGCGGCGTTCGCGGAGGGCGGGTCGTCGGACCGGAATATCCAAGACTTTGTGGACGAGGTGAGGAGGAGGAGCGTGGCTCTGGCTAGCAAGGCGTTGAGTGCAAGCAATGAGAGTGCGGTGGAGGAATTGGTCCGCAAGTCGCTAGCTAATAACGAGGTTGAAGCATAGATGATTGGTGGATGGACTTGCCAAGATATACTATATATATCTACTCGGTTGGGTTTACGTTGTGAAATAACTGAAACGCCCCTCGGAATTGGGTGTTTGTCAATCTTATTTGTATTTTCTGTGTTATAATGAGGTGTTATGCATGCATGGCTTGTTCTATTTTTGCTTCTACAGGGAAACTTACAATTTTATAAATGTTTATATCAAAACATTAATGTGCGTCAAGAAACATGTTCCCGGGTTATTAAGGTCAGACAGAAAAAGCAATGGTTCACTGAATCTTTTTCACTAGAACCGTCACATACGGTATTTAAATGCTATATAGGCAATGATAGAATACGGAAATGAGAATGTGGTACTGGAATTCTTGTTCCGAAAACTGGTCAAAGACTTCAACAGTAGTGGTGGGAGGCAATACATGAATCAGAGTTTCCTCCCTGAAAAAATCTCTGATTCTTTGTTCCCTAGGTATTGATCCTGCAAAAACAAACTCAAATAAAGTAAATAGGACATTCTCGATCAACTATTCTCATAATCGTGAAGGGGGTCGAGGCGGTTGAGGCGGTGGAGGCCAAAGAGAAGAACGTATTGGTTGCGGTTGCGGCTTCAGAGACGTCCCTAGAGATAACGGTGGCATAGAGACACGGACAACATCATAAGGACGGAAACTTCAACAACGACTTCAATGATTACTACTCATCACTACTTGTTACCAAACGTATTATTATATATGCCTCTAGGTATTTTCATGGCAACTAACATGTTTTTGTTACTTTAATGTATTTATAGTAACCTATTTATCAGCATTCAACTTTCTTACACATATTTCAATTATGATGATCAGTTGGAGAATATATATATATAAGAGAACTCGATCATCTAAGCTTTCATAACAAGATGTCAACTCAAGACCTACAGGCTACAGCTAGCCTATCCAGTCCACATGCATGATAAAAGGTTGAGTAGCCGTAAAATTTGGTGTTGCATACATCAGTATTAATAACGGATCGGAGGAAGAAAGTTTGGCACACCGTACCGGCCGAAAAATGGTGGCGGAAATGCGCACTGCAGCAAAAGACCTTTGTAGTTTAGTGACACTTTTACTATCTCTTGTTAAAACACAACTTAAAACACAATGATGTCAATATTCATGGTGATGTGAATATAGTCCTACACAATGATCTGAATCCCAGAGTGCATTCATCCTATTGTGAAAAGGACAAATACAAGAGACAAATGATATTGCTTTGCCCAAAAAAAGACCGACAGATATAGGTAAGAAGAAAAAAAAAGTACAAGACCAATGTAGTTAGCAGTGTCCATGATTACCACAAACTAACGGAAATGGATATTCCAAAAGCTCTCTCGAGCTGCGTGTAGAAATTGGTTTCAGACTTATTGAGGTCATAAGTCATAACTCAAGCCAATTTATAAACTTAAACCCACACATATTAGTTGGTGAACTGTGAACAGCAGGGTTTTGATGATTCTAACTTCAGTGGCTAGTGGCTGCTTTATGTTAACAGAGGGACAACAAGAGAAAATAAATTAAGATTGGCCTCGTGCGTCCTTGTTTTTCTTCTTCTTCTTCTTTTTCCTCTTTCTTCTTCTGTTGGGATGATGTGTTGCACAAATTAAACATGTTCAATGTCAAGGTGGCGGAAGTCAATATGAAGAGAGAATGTATTGTAGTAAATTGATCACTGGTAAGCGATGTTTTTTTTATCAACAATTTTTTTTTATATAAAAACCAACGATTACAATGTAGAAATCGAAAGTAAGGACAAAGCCCTCCAAACACTTACAACCTACAGAAAACCAGAGGACGCAGCCTCCAACCAACACCCCAACAAGGAGGATAACAAAACTAAGGGTCTAAAAACCCAGATAAACCTAACCATAAGAGCAGTAAACAACAATCCCGACAAGGGGAAGGAAAGTAAAACAAGTCTTAAAACCAAGATAGACTAAAGTTAAGCACGAACCAAACAAATAAAACCTAAAAAACTAACAGCGAACACCAAAACAGCCCCAAGTCACCGATAGAGTGCACCGCAGCAAACGGACTCCCACTTCCGGAAAAGAAGATCAACAGGAACCACCACCGGTCCGCAACTCAGAGAAGAGAAGAAAGAAGCCCCAATGTCCGGCGAACCACCATCGAAGACACCGATGTATTATCCGAAATGATAGAAAAAGTGAGAGTTGAAAAGTTACCCTGAGCAGTACCACTAGAACCAGAACCACCCCGACCAAAGTTTTGAGCATGAGCGTTTAACTGATTATCAAACCGACGTCGGCATATGGATGCTATATGGTTTGATAGCCCGCAAATCTAACATGCAGCCCGGGATCAAAATCGCTTATTATATCCTCCACGGCCATGACGGCCTCCGTAATGATAAGAGTCGCGGTCATGTCGATTCCCTCGGTCATGCGAGTCACGATCTTTCCCATAGTCACGTTGGCCAAGATCGTGGCCCTGACGACCATCGCCACGAACATAGTCACGACCACCACCATAGCTATAGTCACGACCCTTCTCTCTAGGAGTAGAATATGAGAATCGTGCCATGTTCACTAGAGGAGTAGTAGAGAGTTGAGAATTAAGGAGAAGCTCAAACAATACGAGATGACCATGTAGTTTAGAGAAGGGAATCGAGTCTGATCTTTGTAGAAGACCGGGCTACAATGGGTTGTTTTCGTGAGTTCCAAGCAAGTAAACTAGTACCAAAATAGATGTGGAAACCACCAGTAGACCTGCGATCATCAGGACAACCTGCCCAATCGGCATCACTGAAAGCAGTAAGACTCTTGAGAGAATCAGGAACAAAGTACAAACGCTCAGATATAGTTCCAGCAAGAAACCGAAGAACTCTCTTAAGAGCTTTAAAATGTGTAGTAGTGGCACAGTGCATGAACTGACATAACTTATTGGCAACAAAAGAGAGATCCGGCCTAGTGAGGGTAGCAACTGAAGGCTACCACATAGACGTTTGTACAAAGTACTGTTCGAAGGAGATAAGACATCTCCATGAATCACTGAAAGAGGAGTAGAGGAATCCATTGGTATGAAACATAGCTTGCACTTCTCCATATTCTCCAAACATAACATCTCTCTAAATTATTGTGCTTGAGAAAGATGAATGTCATCTGTATCTGTCAGAACCTGAATACCAAGAAAGTAGTGAAGATTGCCCAGATCACGAAGCTTATAATCAGCCGATAAATAAGTAATGAACTGAGACATCACATCATCATCGTTACTAGTGATAATGGCATCATCAACATAACCAAGAGAAAGACAGTGTTGCCAGCACATCGATAAATAAACAAGGATGAGTCATACTGAGACCCAACGAAACCCAATGTGATTAAGAATGAGCTAAGATGATAAAACCATGCTCGAGGGGCCTGCTTGAGCTTATAAAGAGATTTGGCTAACTTACCGACAAAATGAGGACGAGTCGCATCAACAAATCCTCACGGCTGGACCATGTAAACTGTTTCCTGCAAGTCGCCATTCCATAATGCATTACTAACATCCAATTTGGCGAAGGGTCCATCCCTTGGAGATAACAATGGATAGTACTGCTCTAATAGTGAACTGTTTCACCACCGGACTGAAAGTCTCATTATAATTAAGGCCTTGTTCTTGAGTGATGAGGACATCGAGACTATGCTGTTAGTACCCGAGGAAAAGCTATCAGTAGCACCATTCCTATCATGAGACAAGCGCCAAGGACACAATAAGAATTAAACAAACAAGTGGAGAGCTTAATTACATTCTTAGAGCATGGGGAACTCCAAGAAGACATGATCAACAAGGCAAAACTTGAAGATTTTAACAGGTGTATGAACATAGAGTGGGTAAACCGTCGAAAAGCGTTCTAGATCCAATATGAGGTAGCACTGGTAAAGAATGAAGTGTTTTGAAAACAACGAACTAAGTACCAGTAGCTGAGAGGGGGGATAGGAACACAAAGTTCTTCCACACAATGACGTCATTCTACCGCAGGATAACCTGGTTTCCTCATTGCAAAATGATCAGGTCCATATTGTTACTTGGGAATCAGGAATGCACGAACTCCTTTCGACATACTTCAAAAAGTTGTTCACCATATTAGATCTTTCTTTGTAGAACATGCATCTTCTCATCAAATCCAAGAAGAAGAAGAAGAAGAAGAAGAAGAAGAAGAAGAAGAAGAAGAAGAAGAAGAAGAAGAAGAGACTAAAACCATCTTCCAGATGGTCATGAACAAGGATCGAAGACCGGATGGACTTAATACAAAATTCTACTAGCCTACATTAGCACTTCTAGTCACGAATTTTGTCCAACAAGTAATAGGGGGAGGAACACTGAAACGAAGAATCAATGATAATCACTAGTCCTCATTCCAAAAATACTAGGACCAGAACTAGTCACAGATCTCCTCTCGATTTTCTTGTATAATTTGATCTTCCGCATTCTATCGAAAGTCCTCGCCAATCAACTAAAAGGACTACTATCAAACCTCGCCAAATCAGGGAGCTTTTGTCCTATGTCGTTCCATCCAAGACAGTATATTTCTCTCATTCGAAGTCATCCATTATCTTCTTCGTAAGACATAGGGTAACATATGATTTATGGTATTGAAATCAGATAGAAAAAAAACCATGATAGGGTACAGTGTTTCTTTATCTTGACCATGATGCGCAAATTAGGATTTTTCGAAGAAGAGACAACCCTAATGATGATCTGCATAGGGACAGTCTTGTACTAAATCGCCTCTAGAGGACACACATCGTCAACCATAAGTTCAACACGAGGCATTAGGAAAGGGGTTCCTCTCTTACTATACCTTTTCCTTTTACTATGGAAGGACTATCTCGACTCATTGAACATGTCCAACGAGCAGGACAGATCCACGGATGCCGAGTAGTGCGTAGAGCTCCACTTATCACCCATATGTTCTTCGCAGACAATTGTTACATCTTCTGCAAAGTGACCATGGAAGAAACCACAAATGTCCGATAATTAATATCCATCTTCGGTGCATGGTCCAGTCAAGTCCTCAGTCCCCAGAAATCATCTATGCTCTTCAGCAGCAAGATTGACCATCGGACCCGTCAAGCGTGCTCCCAGATCCTCCATATCCCGGAAACTTCAAAAGCATCTATGTACTTGGGCGTCCTTAACATGATCGGGAAACATCATACACGGATCCTCGTATACTTGGTGGATAGAGTCACCAAGCGCATACGATCTTGGGATGGAAAACTCATTTCCCCGACATGAAGAGAGGTAATAATCCGATTTTTATTGACATCCCTCCCAACGTACGTTATGTCCATCTTCAGAGTTCCTCGGACCATCACTAATAAGACTCACGTGCCTCTGGCTTGCTTTTGGTGGGGGCACCGACGAACAAAAATCGTCCCACAACATGGAAGGACTAGACTAAACTATGTTAACCCAAGGAGGACAAGGAGATGGTTTTCCGACTCTTCAAGATGCAAATTTGACATTACTTGAAAAACATGAGTGGAACCTGATCACACAACTAAATTCAATGCTAGATCGACTGGTCAAAACAAGATATTACCTCGAGGGGGACTTCCGAATAGCACCATGAGGATCTAACCCCACTTACATCTGGACGAGTATTTGAGCCACCCAAGCCCTCATTGTCTCAGGGATGCGTAGGAACCTAGGGGACGGAAGCACCACATCCATTCTTCACACACCTTGGATAGAAACCGCGGACTCATATATCCACACCACCTTTGTACACTCGAATAGGCCAAGGTGGAGTCTCTGATCCTCGGAACACCTTGATGTGGACATAAATTGCATCGATTCTAGATGTTTTTAGCCCACATTCTTGAGCATTTTAGTCCCGGGATTGTATAATTTGGAACACTTTTATCTCGTTACTCGTATTGTGTCTCTCATTATGTTTTGTAGGTGATTTGATCGAAAAAATGGCTAAAATAGAGGAAAACCCGATTTTAGGAGTTTTGGAAGTTGGCTGATCTTGCGAATGGCATAACTTCTTCATACAAACTCCAATTGCCTTGAATTTATGTCAAACCGAAGAGAATTCAGAGATATACAGTTTTTGTCAAGGGCCCAAGATCATCCAAAACTCTCTGCTCCACCACGGAGCCGTGACATGATCCGTGACGGGTCCCGCTATGGAGCCGTGACGGAGATCAAAAACGGCCAAAAACTCTTTGTTCGATCAAGGAGCCGTGACAAGGTCCGTGATGGGTCCCATCAAGGAGTCGTGACAGGCGCAGAACTCTGTTTCCAAATCCGATTCTAAGGCGAAAAGGAGGCAAATTTCCTCTTTTTCAAGTCCGGTTTTGAGGAGAAAAAGACCATTAAAAGCTCTTATAAATAGGGGAGAGCTAGATTAGAGAGAGGAAACTTGTTTTTGGGACAATCCTAGAGAGTTAGACGGTGGAGATTGGTAAACTTTGAAGCTTGAAGGAAGAAAAGCAACTTGGGCAAGCTTTGTATGAGAAGAGAGTGCTTGAACTCAAACATTGTAATTCTACATTGGTATTGTATTTCCACTACTCTCTCAATATGATGATTGCTTATGAATGTTTTTCTTCATCTTCTTCTTTTTCTTATTTCTCCATGAGTAGCTAAACCCCATAATCTAGGGTTATGGGGG
This sequence comes from Erodium maritimum, assembly GCA_963921825.1. Lineage (NCBI taxonomy): Eukaryota > Viridiplantae > Streptophyta > Magnoliopsida > Geraniales > Geraniaceae > Erodium > Erodium maritimum. The sequence continues at coordinate 50,047,556 of OY997594.1, read as the reverse complement.
AGTAGAGATTTACTTTCCAATGTATTGAATGTATGAATGAATATTGTGTTGGTTGATTTGATTTAGGGTTTGTATTAGATTTGAACTTAATGCTCTATCTCCCGGGTAGGCTTGATAGAAGGTGGGAATTTCAATTTGACACTCGTGAGAGGTGGGTTGCAATTGGGTCATAAATCTTATACAAATTGGGTTTAAATCTAGACTAGTGATAGCTAGGTTAACACAATTGCAACAACCATAGAATTCGTACCGAAAGTTAGAAATTGTCACAGAACGTAGTGCTTTGGGTCTTCCTACATCTTGATTCATGAGAACTAGGTGGTTAGATTCCATTAGGGTCCGAAACAACGTGAGAAGTTAGGACTAGTTTGAGAGATAATTTGTTGCCCCTAAAATCTGATAACTACATATTGTTCATCGTCATTTAATGCATTGGAATTGGTCTCTATGAACCCCAAAACCTTAGATTATATTTTTCCTCTGATTCTAATCTCTTCTGATTTACCTGAATACTTGTTCACCTTTTAATTACTTGTTTACATTACATGTTTTCAAAACCAAAACCATCTTTTTAACGAAACAACTTAACTACGAACTTCAAATAGGAATTGCTTGTCTTGTGCTCCCTTGGGTACGATAATCCGGAACTTAAATTCCAGAAATACTACTTGACGACCGGTACGCTTGTCATGTCCTTTTCTGTGTTAAAACCGCAGGGCGTCAAGTTAATGTCATGAACAAGGAAGAAGAAGATGCCATTGATGAACACAAACAAATTTTCATAATGGAATAAAGTAGAAAAATACAATACCCAATATTGATTACAATGATGTTCTTCCAAGTAGAAATCCTCTCCCTAGCTTGCTCTCAACTCTCCTCTCTTCTTAGCTCTAAAAAAAGTACATCGATGGGAAACATCCCGCATAACGACGCTTCCTCGAGATCAGATGGACTCCTAGACAACCCCTTTATCGTCCACAAGAGAAAAAGACACATGGTATTGGAGGATGACCGAAAAGGTCATTATTCCACCAAGGCATGGTATAAGGCACTACGACCATGAGAGGCTTTCATTCAGGACAACCCTCCAATCTGGCCATCCATATGGAAATTGAAAATACAACCCAGAATTCACATATTCTTATGGCACATCCTAACAGGTAATCTCCACGTAGTTGCCAATCTGCGTCACCGCTTTTTCTTATTTCCCCTTTGTGCTCCATATGTGGTATCCATACTGAGATAGTGGATCACCTGTTCTTTTACTGTCCGCTTGCTAAGAACTGTTGGAACAAGACAAAAATAGTAATTGAAGAACCACACACCATCACTTTTAGTGTATGGTAGGAATAGTGCGTTCAAACCCAAACGTCAGAGGGAATCATGAAGAAATCTCATCTGAATATGGGAGATATGGAAGGCCAAGAATGCCTGGATCTGGAAGGGGACCCTACCCTCTCCTGAATCCATTCACATTAGGACCTAGATCTACACCCGCGTTTGGAAGAAAGCCCTGACGCAACCAACGGGACCGAAATGGATGACACACACACCAGGTGACACCACATGAAACCCCCCTGGATACATGGTCATCAACGTTGATGGGGCGGTTTTTCGGGAACAAAATAAGTCAGGATGGAGAGTTATTTACCGATCAAACTCTAGATTGGTTGTCGAAGCTGGAAATGGCACGGTCCCCGGGATATAGGATTCGACTCTTATCAAGGCTTTCGCAATTGCTATGGCGATGGCTTTGGCCCGGGTACAACAATGGCCTCACATAATCATCCGCACTAATGCCCTTTGCGTGCTGACCCTTACTAGGCTGACTCAGATTCATTTCTCATCGATTGATAACATTATTCAGAACATCCAACTCTTTTTCTTTCTAATCGAAGATTCTAAACTCGAATTTGTAAAAAAATCAACAAATTACGCCGCCCACTAAATAGTAAAAAAAACATGCTCTACGTCTATTCTTACAAGCCTAGGGACTTGCTTCCACGTGCCCTCATTAGTGTCTTTTTTTAAAACGGGTAACCGGGGAAGTGCATTACTGCAAAAAAGAAACCATACAAGGTAGAGCGTAACCGCCCATGGTTCCAGATATATGTCTAGGCCGACCGTAGCAAGCCCAACGCTCATGGACCCATAAAGATAGCCTACTTGACATCGTAGACAATAACTGAGGACATTCCCTTACCGACGTCTCAAAACAACGAGACATAAAGAAACTAGTCCTAAACAAACCAGAAAGTAAATTGTTCCAACGGAAAACATAATAATGTAAAAACGACAAGTTGTAGAGAGTTGTAGTTGCGGGCTTCCCGAGACCTCCCAGCACTGGCTGTCCCGGGTCTGTGGGTATAGGCCAATAAAGGCCAGACTCACCCCTGCCGGGTCTTCTCATTCCTACATAGGAGGCTGTCCAGCCTCCGGACGATTGCTCCCATCTCGGATGAGCTTGGCTTATCCTTCACTGGCGGATCGTCGTTACCCCCGAGGTCGTGGTGGCTGGTCGGCAGGGAAAAGGACCGGGCGGCGGGCGGGTAGTAAACTCAGCCTCGGGGAGGAAACCCGGAGGGGGGGCTTCGCCGCGTCGGGGTGACTTGGAGGGGCGGACGCCATGGAAATAATACGGATAAAGGTTATAGATCCGAGAGGGGGGCGTGCAGTGGGAGACGTACCCGGTGAAGGAGGTCGTGAGTGATCGGAGGCCGGCGAGGTGTCTCGGAAAGGGATGAAGAGCGGCGACAATGAAACGAACCCTCAAGAGGGTATTACTGCACCCAAAGAAGGGTTTTCAGAGACTTTGGAAACAGGAGACTTCAGTGGTGGATTGGGGGAGGCTCCTCATTAGTGTCTTTGTTTCGGATAATTAATGAAATTTCTTTATGCTAAAAAAAACATGGATATCTAATTCCAAGATCACTTTTACAATTTCTAATCAATACGATTCCTCTCGCTTTCCTAATCCCTATATCTTATTGTTCTTCAACTTCTCATCTTCAACTTCTCAATCTTCAAAGATAGTAATTTATGTTTGGTGGGTTGGATCTACCGGTCAAATCTTTTATTTTTATTTTTTTTTCAGCAACCGATCAAATCTATTGATTTCTAATTTTCATTTTAAAAATAGTTTCTAACCGAATCTTACCTAACATGTTAGGTGTCTCGGCAGGGGGGAGTACTTCTGCAAGAACGAAGACCAATTTTATCTCATTACATACAATCAATGGATACTCAGCGCATATACAAATCGTCAAGTACATAAGTGGAGTGCAGTTGTCGCATATCACTTCATCAGTACAAACTGCAAAGCACGTCAGTGGGAAACAAGGATATTATACACAATGAATAATGTAAGGAGAGGGCTCAGTCAATTCAGGAACTACTGCTCCTGCCCAATGAGTTGAAAAACTCAATCATATGGTCATAGATGTCTTCCTTTGCATTTGCACCCAGGACAAAATCGATGTGCCCATACTTCTCAAGATAAAGCAGCTCTGGTTTTGATGGCAATTCCTCCAGGGTGCGCTCCATATCCGTCGCATCTGATAGACCGTCAGTGCCTCCATACCCCATCCATAGCGGTAATACCTTGGGTATATGCCCGAGATCGAATCTTGGGGGTATGAACTGGCCATATAGCTTCATGTTCTTGAACACTCCATAATCATACATGGAAAAAGTACCTTTGCGAATCACTGCTATAGAGAAGGTATCATTAGATGAGTACAACATGCTTGTAACTATGACAGCAAAAGTTGGAAACAAGATTATGAGGTTCATATTCAAGGTAGAGTTCCACACGTGAATACCATAAGAAAAAAATGTTACGAAACATACTTTGAAAGAGATGGCGAATGTTTTTGGATGATGACGGGTGAGGTTCATATTCAAGGTAGAATTCCACACGTGACTCGTTAAAGCAACAATTTTCCCCTGTAGAGTAATCAATATGCCAGTTAAGTAATTCATCAGGATAATGACAATGTAAATGTACATGATTAAGTTGCCCAAATTAGTAAATTGATAACAATTGGGCAACATGTTGATTAAAAACTGGGACAATTGAAATTAAGAGACCCCTCTTCAGTGTTATGAATATCTAAACAATCACAATTTCTCAGCAATGGCATTTACTTATAACACAGCAGCACTTCTATGGTACGTGTTGACTTGCAGACTGAAATATTTTAGTTGCAGAGCCAATGCAAATGATTGACCAGACCACATAAATCAGAGAGAGAGAGAAAGAGAACCAGTTACGGATGCTAGCAAGTTGTTGCAGTCTACATGGCCGTAGCATATGGAATCCAAAAGTTGGACTCCCACTTCACTGAAGAAAGCAGAGAAAGCAGAAAACGTATAATGAATTTGATAAAATAAACAGAGATTGATTAGGAAGATGAAAAATAAATGGATTATATGTGGAATAGAACCTTCTGAAGTTAAGCTGATGAATGCCCATAGCAACAATCATCTGTTCAGAAAGACAATTCACGAGCCAGTTCTTACAAGCTATATTTAGAAAAATTAATGCAGGAAAATCAAAAGAGGGATACCTGATCAAGATGCATAGCAACAACTCTATGTACAAATGGAGTATCAACATGTTCCAAGTATGAAATTGGACAAAGAAGAGCAGCAGCTTCAACCATATTCACTATATCTGGCTGTGTGAAAGCAGCTAAAGACATGATTGTTCCCTGTGAATAAAGCAAATTGAAATAGTTTATACTTAAGAAGGAAGAGATTGTCAGAGAGGTATGCTTTAAAAAAGAGTTAAACCTGTGAATGGCCAACAACAAAGATTTTGGAATTTGTAGTTGTATAAATATAGTGTATCATTTCTGCAAGGTCATAAAGAGCTAATTCCTGCCAACTCCAGTCCCAAAACTCCTGCACAAAAGCATGTGCGCATTGCATTACCATTCTTGATGAGCATAGGCTGTGTATGCAAATTGTGCATATGACATCCAATTATTTCTTTTAAGAATTCCAGTTACATAGACACAGGTTTGCAAAACAGGCTAAGCCACTCCAAATGAACCTTATTGTGTGACACAAATCCACAGGATCTGGAATGAACAAAGACCGTGAAACACATACAGTTTAGTGCTAAATATAGCATCTGAATTATGTCCAGGATAAACCTTGACAGTTGACCAAGCAAGGCAGGAACAGTGGTGAGTTTGTTATGTTATATTATTCACTCTCCTTAATTTGTGACATTTTATAGATATATACTTCATTCACAAAAAGAAATGCATATAGAATGGCTAGCCCAGGACTCCAGATTGCAACTAAGAGTTCTCCAACTCAAGTGCAGGTTAGTATATTATAAACTCAATTTATATTACGAGTGTTGAGGATAAGAAGCCCATACCTTATCTTCCTCTGATAATGATACATGTCCGTGACTCCAACGCGTTCCTCGCACATTCCCAACCCAAACATCAAAACCCCTATCTGCAAGTATGAAGCCTAACGATTGTTCTTTGGAATCCAAGAACCAACAGTCCCCCGCCTGTTTGTTGATCAAAATAATGGCAATAGCCAAGACTCTTAATCAAACACTTTATCCTAGAGTAGAAAACAGCCTAATACATGCTTCAACAATCAACACATTAGGTTGGGGTTGGCAAATATTTCAACTCTACATAGGCAATGCTACCCCTTCCCCATCTACTAGTATTCCGCGATCCCACATAACTGCCAATTATGCTACTGCAATTGGTTCAACTCTAAGAACATAAACCATACAAATGTGCTTAAGCATGATATCATAAAGGGTCTTCATCATCAGCGACTGTCGAGAAAACCACAGTTATCTATTGTGCCAGCTTGTGTGCTGCTAGAATCCATTATTATGACCAACTTGAGGAGCTAGATGATATAGAAGACACTGGATTAAGAGATCAACAACAACACCCCTTGCCATTAACTCAATCATCAGACCACACACAGGCAGCACCAAGCAAGCAAAGGTACAATCTTTTCATTTTTGTACCTGTCTAGTATTTAACTTAGTGAGCCATTGCAAGTACTAAATTCCAAAATATAAATTTCTCATTCGAACTGGCACAACTTAAAATTGCTATTAGTCACATTACCGAAAGCCTATTTTGTTCCTCTGTAGATCTACCAAATATCACAAATCTAAGGACTTCTTTGTCGTCCTGATTACATAGAGTAAACTAATAGCTATTAGCGGGAAAAATAAAAAGACACCTCACCATGAAGAGTCCATGAACCAGCAAAAGAGGAGGACCCCTTTGGATTTTCAATTCTTCAGCACTTGAGGACACACGTTGGAGAGATAATAAGTACCCATCCTTTGTTCGAGTCTGACAGAAAAATAGCAGAACCCCATCTCAGTTGCCAAATAAAAAGAACCAAATTTACAAAATCAAAAGTCACAGGCTTCAACCTGCCCCAGAACTCTATCACAAGAACAACCAAATAATCATTTTGGCCACACATTCAATTACAAAAACCATGTTTGATTACCAAAAAATCCGGGTAAACAGACAAAACATTGACAACTCCAAGGAATACCAGCCATAAAACAGTTACAGGCTGCGTTTTGATTCACTTGACAACTCAGAAGAGTTGCAATTTCTGCAGTTCATTGCAATTCCTAATCAAACCATAACACAGAAATATAGATGAAAATTCACAAATATACTGGAAATTGACTTCCTTATGACCTCGATATTGAATTATATAGAGTCTAAGACTACTGAATAAAAAAATTATGAATCGAAGAGTAGAAGATTGATTGCGAGAGAGTACAGTGTGCTCGAAGCAAGGGTATCCGGCCGATCGAATGAGGTGTTCGCACAAGCTCCGGTTCGTCGATTGGTGGCGGTGACGGCGGAGCCTTGCAACGGCGTCGTCGTCAGCTGCGACGGAAGGTGAGAAGAGACAGAGAAGGAACAGTAGCCAAACCAGAGCCTTCTCCATCCCCGAGATTGCGTAGCGCCAAGGATCGGGACAAACCAACCACCAAAAATAGATGAAGAATAATTTATAGTTTTTAACAAAATATTATTAAACTAAAATCGCATTCGGAATAAAATAACTGCGGTGACTCACAGTCACAGACGATCACGCTTTCCATCCCCCGCTCTCATGACCAACATTTCTCACCCATTAACCTCTTTGGTTTTATTGAAACTTCTCCTCTGCAACTGCAACAGCCGATCGCTATGGCGTTCTCTGAACGACAAGTCCAAAAAGGTCGGAGATGGCACTGCAAATTTAGTCTATATTGTTATTGGCTCAACTGTTTCTCTTGTCATCAAGCAGGTAATTTCAGATTCAGCTGCTTTGGAATTATATTAGTTACAATCTTATTCTGGCGTCTCAGAACTACGTTGTAACCACTTGATATCCCCCATTCACGTCCGGCTACAGTGGCCCCTATAGCCAACCCGTGATGGTACATACACTTCAGTTTCTACAGAAAATCGGACATGACGCGTTCGTAAATTAAGTTAACCATCCGCTTATGCGGGACAACCAAACATTAGCTGCACACAACACTCAATCACCAGTATAACACACAACAATTTATCTCAACTTTTACACCGAGGTCTCAATAATTTCACATTTACCGCCTGGTCAAGTTCATACTTGTAAAACAGTTCAACTCCACAATAATCACAATTCACACAAGTTCACCCAAAGTCCACGACACTCAGGCCGAACGTTTCTCCAATCAACAACGACCGACCAAGGCGGCACCCTACTAACAATCAATTCCTCAATACACACACGCAATAACCAGTTCGAGCATCGCTCGTTAACCCACCTCGATCTCAACCGATCGGCATCACGAATCCACTAAGGTGTACAGCAAACAACGATTAAGGTTCAAATCGGTTACGGTAAGACTTAAACAACACACTTAACCAACGAGGCTCTTGTCGTTTCGACTCTACGCACAGGAGATTTCCGACTCGCGTCACTGAGCACTACGACTTGAACCACCTAACTCTACCCACCTAATTGACGTACGATCCGAGGTTTGAAAAATCATTTCAAATTGCAACCTGGCTCTGATACCAAACTGTCACGCCTCAAATCCGATTTTTTTGAACGGACTCGAGACGTGAATGAGAACAATAACAAATTTAAATAAAACAATTAAAAATAAACATTGAATGAAACTCTGATATTTATAATCATTAAAACAAGTATTTAGTCCAAAAACACGGTACGTCTCTAGATCTACTAGACAAGACCCACGCCAGCTCCCCAGCTCAGTTGTGTCCTGCTAGCATAAATCTCGCTCACACCTGAAACACCACAAAGTAAGGGGTGAGCTTTCGCCCAGTAGGAAAAGTAGTTAAAGTAATGAACATCAGCTCACCACCACGAGTAACCGTCCAATTAGGGCATACTAGTACGGCACGACTAAATACCAAACCGGGGTTCATAGCCAAACTCACAACACACTCAACTATCGCTTTTCACACATCAAACATTAACCAAACAACATACGTATCACACAACACAACCAACAGTACACACATCCCGTACCACAATACCCAAACTCCGCTGGCTGTACACAGCCCGATACCATCGTAACAACCGGTAGGTCAAACATCCATCGGACTACCTCTCGATCCAGAGGAGACGCATAACGTCACAAAGACGTATAACGTCGAGAATGCCGGAAATATCCCTATAAGGACACATTCGTCAGGACTCTCGGAAACGTCTCCAAAGGACCATAGATCATCGAGGCTGAAACACGGCATCTAGTGCCCAACACGACCCGTAGGCCCAACACGACCCGCATGCCCAACCACGACCCGAATGCCCACTATGATATGATATGGCCCGTCGGCTCCGACCCGTCGGCCCTATGCAATATGATATGATGTGGCCCGTCGGCCCAACACGACCCGTAGGCTCCAATCACATCATGGCCCGTCGGCCCGACCCGTCGGCCCCAAACACGACCCGTAGGCCCAATCACAACCAGAATACCATCCTCAAGGAACACACAACAAACTAATATCACGCATCGAAATGCCACAGATCAAACACAGCTCACCAAGCCCAACAATCTTACCACAAATACACAACACGCCGGTCTATCACTCACCCGACCGTATCACAACCAAGGGTTCACAAGCAACAGTCACGGCACACTTGCCCACACATAGTAACAGCATGCTCACCGGATATACCAAGTCCTGACTATTAAACTTACCGACTCCAAGTCACACAACATGCATCTCAAACAGATCAAGCATTTCAATCAGCACACAACCTACGACTCGACATGACCATTCTACCAACACGAAAATTTCCCAAGTATTGAAAGCGGCTACACTAGCGGATCACATCCTACATGTTACTAAGACTCGTCCGGTTATTTTATCATACTAATGCTCATTCAAGTTTTATTATTACCTAGCATGCATACTAGTAACTTTCCACAATCGATCCGGTATTCGCTACTTTCCCTACCTCAAGACGAACTGACAGCTACGCCTCCTAGCTACTGACGTCCTGGCTCGCTACCTCCGGTCTTCTCTTCGATCGAAACCGGACTCTAATTTAACACGAAAGCCACAAATTAAAACGATACCGACGTTAAATTAAAAGGTTACGATTAGTCCAGTTTAAAACCGACAGTTGTCTTTTAAACTCGAGCGGGTAAAAAGCGGGATTAAACGACGAATCGGGTTCGAGCACCCGAACACCGAACCCGGTACACGTTTCTCGAGGCGCGGATCCCGGGCACGAGTTTCGAGGTACGATTCCCGAGGTGCCTGATTCAGCGATTCCACTTTTAATCCCGTTCTAAGTCCGATTTGATTGTCCAGTTTAAACGTCCGATGTCCCAAATCCGTTCAACGGTTCAAGGTTCTTCATAGTCGTTCACAGTCCCGTTTAACAGTTTTTTTTTCAAATCAAAACCGATTTGCTTCAGTTTACTTCCCTTTTAATTTTAATGGTTATTTACGATAAGGTACTCTAATGTTTCGTCCACGAACGATAAGGTACCCTTATGAATTTTTTGTCCGATAAGGTACCCTAATGATTCGTCCACGAACGATTTGGTTTAAAATTGGCATATTCCGTTAAAAACTAACGGAATATTCCTCTAAATTAGACATGTGCAGTTAAGTGGGGTGTGAAATGACGATTTTACCCTTTCTTATTTTAAGCTTATAAATTTGATAGACAAAATTACCATTATACCCTTAATTATATAATACAATAAAAATATAATAAATAAATAAATTTAATTTTTTAAAAAATTTAAAAATTAAATTATATAAAATAATAATAAAAATATTTAAAAATATTTAAAAGTATTAAAAAATACAAAAAATTAAATATTCATTTTTATTTTAAAAAAATTAATTTTATTAAAAAAAATCGCAGAACTGTTCGAGCTTCGTCCCCGGCCACCTCCGGCGTCGTCTCCGGCCACCCCCTCCTCCGCCGTCGTCGTCCCCGGCCACCCCCACCTCCGCCGCCTCCTCCTCCCTCTTCCACCTCCCACCGTCCTCACCGTCCTCGCAGAGATGAAGCTCGTGATTTGGTTCAGATCTAAACAAATCACAGAGCTTCAGCTCCAGATTTGGTTCAGATCTGAACCAAATCGCGAGCTTCAGCTCTACGAGGACGGTGAGGACGGTGGGAGGTGGAAGAGGGATGAGGAGGCGGCGAAGGTGGGGGTGGCCGGGGGCGACGACGGCGGAGGAGGGGGTGGCCGGAGACGACGCCGGAGAGGACGAAGAACAGCTCCAAATCGCGAGCTTTAGCTTTGCGAGGACGGTGGGAGCTGGAGGAGGGTGGAGGAGGCGGCGGCGACGGTGGGGGTGGCCAGGGACGATGACGGCGGAGGAGGGGGTGGCCGGGCACGACGCTAGAGGTGGCCGGGGACGAAGCTCGAACAATTCTGCGATTTTTTTTAATAAAATTAATTTTTTAAAAAAAATAAAAATGATTTTTTAAATATAAAACTGTTTTTAGTAAAAAATTATTTATATATAAAAAAACTAATTATTAAAAAAATAAAACTAATTAAATATAAAATCTGATTTTAAAACATAAAAATATGATTTTTTTAAAATAAAAAATGATTTTTGAAAAAAAAAACCAAATTCAGTTTAAAAAAATATAACTTTTAAAAAAATATATAATTTATTTATTTTATTTTGAAAATTAAAATTAATTAGAAAATATAAATTAAGGAAAAATAATAACTGAGGGTATAATGGTCATTTCACTCTTAAGTCAAAAGTCAACTAAAATGTCAAAGGGCAAAATAGTGATTCTACATAATTCTGTTAGTTTTTTAACAACATTAAACCAAATCGTTCGTGGACGAATCATTAGGGTACCTTATCGGACAAAAAACTCATATGGGTACCTTATCGTTCGTGGACGAAACATTAGGGTACCTTATCGTAAATAACCCTAATTTTAAATCTGATTTTATTTTAAAACCCTTTTAAATATTTTTCTATTATCTCTTAATTTATTTTTCGTTTCAGTTTCGAAACCGTTCGGTCAGATCCAAAAATGTCGAGAACAAAAAAAAGTAGAAGAAAAAAGGTTCGGTTTGGGTCCGGCCGACCACCGGCGACCAATATCTCAAAGGTCCGAGATTCTCACCGTCAAAGAAAGGACACGGCGGCAGAGAGGAGGTTGAGCACGGCGAAGCTCCCCGTAACGGATCTAGACGGCGTGTCTGGTTTCCGTTTCAGATCCAGCGAGGAATGGCGATGGAGGGCTCGGGCTATGCGTGGTTGAAGATGACGAAGATGAAGGGCGAGGGAGCTCGGGTTTGAGATCTGAGAGGAAGGGGGAGCTCGGGTCTAGGACGGCCGGTAACGGGTTTTGGTTGAACGAGACGGGAGAGAAGGCGGTGGCGTTGGTTTCGGACGGTCACGGGAAGAGAGGGTGCCTGCCTTGGTTTGAGACGAAGGGGAGGAAGGTAGAGAGCGTGGTCGGGAGAGGCGGAGGGGGAGAGAGAAGTGGGTCGGAGATGGAGGCTCGGGCGGCGATTTTGCGAGAAGAGAGAGAAGGAACGAACGGGAGGGGGGACTGCGATTCCGAGAAGGAAAAATAGGGTTTCAGACCCTTATACGTGAAGCTTCAGCGAATTGGGCCCCAAAACCAGGCTAGATGGCTGAGCGGCCTAAGGACGGGCTGGGTCGGGCTTGGCCTGTGCGCCGGGCCTGGTCCAGACCTGATCTCTTTTTTTTTCTCCTTTTATTATTTTTTTTGCAAAAGCTCTTAAAAGAAAACGATCTGTTTTCTTCCCACCACGACGTTCCCAACAACCGACCCGATACTTTTTCAAACTCAAATTTCCGAACGTTTAAATTTAATAAATTAAACCTTTTTAACCGGAGCGGTCTTCACAATCTACCCTCCTTAAAAGAATTTCGTCCTCGAAATTTAAAACAAACGCGCTCACTTAACCCTATCTCAGGGAACGTCCGATTAAACTCCCAATCCATCCTCCCTCAAGCACACGGAACCCTTAAGTCATTTAGTCGATACCATGCTCGCTCGTCGGTAGAGACGTCACACCGACAAACGCAACTGGTCGAGATATCCTATACCGGAACCGTCCGTCGGTATAAGTATCATATCGGAGAAATTTTCTCACCTCGCGCTCAAAACGGATCCAACACACGGACACTTCTCCTCGGCTACTCACTCGTTTAACCAAGTATCGCGCTCCCAACAAACAAAAGAAGTCAACGTCCCGTTACTTGGACTATCGTCATCGAACTCCAAACATAGTCACGTCCTGACCAACTACCCACGGTAACACAAGTAAACAATACGCAAACTCAACCAGATTACAAGTCGATTCACCCACAGTACCACGAAACTGAAGACACTACAAGTACCAGCCCCTCAGGCTCCGAACGGTTTGGATACCTCGCGCGTATCTCATCCTCACGCTTCCGTGTCAACTCTGCGCGGTTCTTAATCATCCACGATCACGCGACTCTTCAGTCGCTTCTCGAGCAACTCGGGACCACACTGGTCACTATTAAACCTCAAGTGTGCCCTGCTTGGGCAAATGTCTGACTCCCCATCTAACGCTTCGTGCAGTGCCATAGTGTTACTGGCCTGAAAACGTTGTGGTAGTTGTACTCGACGATTTATTTCCGGATACCTCGTGAGGTACTCCCACTTCTACCATACACTGCACACACTCGTCCAACCACAAAGTAATCAGTCAGGGTGTCAAGAGCCAGGACCACATCAAGGTTCTACCTTTTAGACTCCCACGTCTCCTCACGTGTAAGGAAAACCTAAGACTGGGATGCCTGTGGGTTATAGACCCACCACGCTTCCGCTGTGCCACTTTGATCTCATCGTCACTCGGTCACCTCTTCTGACCGGGCTGACGGCTTACTAGTGTTGTTGCGGTCCTCCGCCGCTAGGGCACTCGTCTCCGATGTCCAGGCTACCGACCATGTAAGCACACTAGCCCCCGTTCTAACGCGACGGAACCTACCGATGTTCCTGACCCTGTCTGCTTCACACTGTCAGACGGTAGTCCGTGGTCGGGTGAACCCTGCGGTTCTCCGCCCTCTCGGTTCTCGAGTCTCGTACGGTCCTGTAACACTGCTCAGTCGCTACCGAGTCTTACGGCCCTCGCGGTCTTTCTGCGACCTCGTTCCACTGTTGTCGTTGTATCCACCATCTCAGACTATCCCCGATTCATCAGGGTGAGAACTCGATCCCAACTTCGGGCTCGGGGCCCTCTCTCGAACTTCTTGCATCCATTCGCCTCGACGGCCACCCAAACTGGTGTAAATGGTCCACGCCGTAACTCTGGCCTCGCACCTTATCTCTGATACTTTGTCCCGTTGCAGCCCGGGACCTGCTGGTATTGCTCCTCTAAACCTCCCCAGTAGGAGTAACCCGGGCACTTGTGCCCCTAACGGTTTACCTCTCCTACCTCGAGGTGCCACGACGCAAGTACCTCCACACGGGTAACGCCCACGTTGAGTTTCTTACTTTTAAAGAATGATGCGCTCAACATAACTAACATCACACACAGTCCACCACACTAGTACTTATAGTAATAATATCCTCACTATAATATAATCACCCAATAGCACACAGTAGAGAAGTTCGCATACTATTGCGTCATACATATCATATATACAAGCAGCGGATACACACAAATTCACACTCAGCAGCATATTCACAAAGTTCAGACAATGGGACTACACTCAGTCAACCACTCCACGATGCAAACATTGCACCACAAACACACAGGAGACAACAACAACTTAGGTTTACATTTCTTAGCACGTCCACTTTCTAACATAACATTCATGTTGACATCGCGTCGTTACAACCTGGTTCCGGCGTCCCAGAACTACGTTGTAACCACTTGATATCCCCCCATTCACGTCCGGCTAAAGTGGCCCCTATAGCCAAACCGTGATAGTACATACACTTCAGTTTCTGCAGAAAATCGGGCATGGCCCGTTCGTAAATTAAGTTAACCATCCGCTTATGCGGGACAACCAAACATTACTTGCACACAACATTCAATCACCAGTATAGCACACAACAATTTATCTCAACTTTTACACCGCGGTCTCAATAATTCCACATTTACCGCCTGGTCAAGTTCATACTTGTAAAACAGTTTAACTACACAATAATCACAATTCACACAAGTTCACACAAAGTCCACGACACTCAGGCTGGACGTTTCACAAATCAACAACAGCCGACCAAGGCGGCACCATACTAACAATCAATTCCTCAATACACACACGCAATAACCAGTTCGAGCATCGCTCGTTAACCCACCTCGATCTCAACCGATCGACATCACGGATCCACTAAGGTGTACAACAAACAACGATTAAGGTTCAAATCGGTTACGGTAAGACTTAAACAACACACTTAACCAACGAGGCTCTTGGCGTTTCGACTCGACGCACATGAGATTTCCGACTCGCGTCACTGAGCACTACGACTTGAACCACCTAACTCTATCCACCTAATTGACGTACGGTTCGAGGTTTGAAAAATCATTTCAAATTGCAACCAGGCTCTGATACCAAACTATCACGCCTCAAATCCGGTTTTTTTGACCGGACTCGAGACGTGAACTAGAACAATAACAAATTTAAGTAAAGCAATTAAAAATAAACATTAAATGAAACTCTGATATTTATAATCATTAAAACAAGTATTTAGTCCAAAAACACAGTACGTCTCTAGACCTACTAGACAAGACCCACGCCAGCTCCCCAGCTCAGCTGTGTCCTGCTAGCATAAATCCCGCTCACACCTGAAACACCACAAAGTAAGGGGAGAGCTTTCGCCCAGTAGGAAAAGTAGTTAAAGTTATGAACATCGGCTCACCACCACGAGTAACCGTCCAATTAGGGCATACTAGTGCGGCACGACTAAATACCAAACCGGGGTTCATAGCCAAATTCACAACACACTCTACTATCGCTTTTCACACATCAAACATTAACCAAACAACATACGCATCCCACAACACAACCAACAGTACACACATCCCGTACCACAATACCCAAACTCCGCTGGCTGTACACAACACGATACCATCGTAATAACCGGTAGGTCAAACATCCATGAGACTACCTCTCGATCTAAAGGAGACGCATAACGTCATAAAGACGTATAACTTCGAGAATGCCGGAAATATCCCTATAAGGACACATTCGTCGGGACTCTCGGAAACGTCTCCAAAGGACCATAGATCATCGAGGCTGAAACACGGCACCTAGTGGCCAACACGACCCGTAGGCCCAACCACGACCGGTAGGCCCAACCACGACCGGTAGGCCCAACCACGACCTGAAGGCCCACTATGATATGATATGGCCCGTCGACTCCGACCCGTCGGCCCTATGCATATGATATGATGTGGCCCGTCGGCTCCGACCCATCGGCCCTATGCAATATGATATGATGTGTCCCGTCGGCCCAACACGACCCGTAGGCCCCAATCACATTATGGCCCGTCGGCCCCAAACACGATCCGTAGGCCAATCACAACCGGAATACCATCCTCAAGGAACACACAACAAACTAATATCACGCATCGAAATTCCACAGATCAAACACGGCTCACCAAGCCCAACAATCTTACCACAAATACATAGCACGTCGGTCTATCACTCACCCGACCATATCACAACCAAGGGCTCACAAGCAACAGTCACGACACACTTTCCCACACATAGTAACAGCATGCTCACCGAATATACCAAGTCCTGACTATTAAACTTATCGACACCAAGTCACACAACATGCATCTCAAACAGATCAAGCATTTCAATCAGCACACAACCTACGGCTCGACATGGCCATTCTACCAGCACGACAATTTCCCAAGTATTGAAAGCGGCTACACTAGTTGATCACATCCTACATGTTACTAAGACTCGTCCGGTTATTTTATCATACTAATGCTCGTTCCAGTTTTATTATTACCTACCATGCATACTAGTAACTTTCCACAATCGATCCGGTATTCGCTACTTTCCCTACCTCAAGACGAACTGACAGCTACGCCTCCTAGCTGCTGATGTCCTGGCTCGCTACCTCCGGTCTTCTCTTCGATCGAAGCCGGACTCTAATTTAACACGAAAGCCACAAATTAAAATGGTACCGACGTTAAATTAAAAGGTTACGATTAGTCCAGTTTAAAACCGACAGTTGTCTTTTAAACTCGAGCGGGTCAAAAGTGAGATTAAACGAAGAATCGGGTTCGAGCACCAGAACACTGAACCCGGTACACGTTTCCCGAGGCATGGATCCTAGGTACGAGTTTCGAGGTACGATTCCCAAGGTACCCGATTCAGCGTTTCCACTTTTAATCCCATTCTAAGTCCGATTTGATCGTCCAGTTTAAACGTCCGATGTCCCAAATCCGTTCAACGGTTCAAGGTTCTTCATAGTCGTTCACAGTCCCGTTTAACAATTTTTTTTTTCAAATCAAAACTGATTTGCTTCAGTTTACTTCCCTTTTAATTTTAAATCTAATTTTATTTTAAAACCCTTTTAAATCTTTTTCTATTATCTCTTAATTTATTTTTCGTTTCAGTTTCGAAACTGTTCGGTCAGATCCAGAAATTTCGAAAACAAAAAAAAGTAGAAGAAAAAAGGTTCGGTTTTGGTCCGGCCGACCACCGGCGACCAAAATCTCAAAGGTACGAGATTCTCACCGTGAAGGAAAGGACATGGCGGCGGAGAGGAGGTTGAGCACGGCGGAGCACAACGAAGCTCCCCGTAACGGATCTAGACGGCGTGTCTAGTTTCCGTCTCAGATCCGGCGAGGAATGTCGATGGAGGGCTCGGGCTATGCACGGTTGAAGATGACGGAGATGAAGGGAGAGGGAGATCGGGTTTGAGTTCAGAGAGGGAGGGGGAGCTCGGGTCTAGGAAGGCCGGTGACGGGTTTTGGTTGAACGGGACGGGAGAGAAGGCGGTGGCGTTGGTTTCGGATGGTCACGGGAAGAGAGGGCGGCGGCCTTGGTTTGAGACGAGGGGGAGGAAGGTAGAGAGCGTGGTCGAGAGAGGCGGAGGGGGAGAGAGAAGTTGGTCGATGGCTGAGCGGCCCAAGGACGGGCTGGGTTGGGCTTGGCCTGTGCGCCGGGCCTGGTCCAGACCTGATCTCTTTCTCTTTTTTTTTTCTTTTCTCCTTTTATTATTTTTTTTGAAAAAGCTCTTAAAAGAAAACGATCCGTTTTCTTCCCCCCACGACGTTGCCAACAACCGACCCGATACTTTTTCAACCTCAAATTTCTGAACGATTAAATTTAATAAATTAAACCTTTTTAACCGGAGCGGTCTTCACAGAAGTCCATGGCCAGTTTTCGGAGCAGAAATTCCAATACCGCATTCTCTTCCCTCATATTCTATCATTGCCTTTATGGCATTCAAATATCGTCTGTGACGGTTCTAGTGAAGAAAGGATCAGTGAGCCACTGCTTTTCTTGTCTCACCTTAGTTGCCCGGAAGCATGTTTCCTGGCGCACATCGACGTTCTGACTTAAACATTTATAAAATTGGAACTTTCGCTTAAGAAAACATTAGGTTGCGACTTGCGAGTGCTTCAACGTCCAGAGGATTTAAATGAATTAAATCGTCATTGGATTCAGCCGAATCAACATTAAAGCATATACAACACAGGGGGCATAAGGTCGGGGCATAAGCATGAAGTAGGGGGTGCAGGGTGCGGGGTTTGGGGTTTTCTCGATGTGGCGCGGATGAACCGCGGGCCACGGAGCACGAACCCTTTAAAAAGAAAAACAAAAGACAACAAGACCGCAAGACCCGAATCCTACCGACCAGGTAAAGCTTTGAGATCCTCTTAAGCCTTATCTGTCCCTTTGGTCCACAACTCCGCAGTAGAGGGAACGTTTTGAACAACACGTTCACGACTAAAGGAGCGAGTAACTAGTCTATGATCAGTGTAAGACCCTAACGAAGGCTTCTTCGCTTGACGACCCAAACGGGGTGACTAGTGATGCAAAGCAGCCATCCAGGGAGACTCCTCGACCGAACCCTGCTCAATGGTCAACGAGACCTCAACTATCGAGACAGCTTTAACACCCTCAACGATCGGATCAGGGCTTGTTGCTACAATACCGACATACCCACTAAACTGATTCAGAATTGGGCCCAAAGCTAAAACTGATCCAACAGCTTGGTCAGACCCACCATCCACCTCTACGATGGGGCCATACACTTGGGCCTGAGAGACTTTGTCTGAAGAAACAGACTCGCACAGTCCAACGCCCGTAACCGAGTCGTCGTTAATCTCCGAACAACACTCGATCATCCCAAGATTTGGATTCGAAAGCTTCGGATACTCAATCATAGGACCCACACAGTTTATTGTTTGTTGATATCTAATTATAATTCTCATCCTCTAGCTTGTATTCCCCACCTTAAGTATCAAGGATTACTACTTCACCCATTCTTGTAACAATTACAATCTCATAAACTTAAGTAATTAACCATAAAGACATGTTACTAAATAATCAGGTTCATGTAGGAATATGCAAACGGTCGATCGGCTGGACAAACCCGTCGAACGGCGGATGACATATTAGTCCATGGTGCAAAAACCGTCGATCATCGTCATTCGACGGGTTTATCCAGTCGATCAGCCAGATGGCTTGATGTGTATGCCGCCGATCGTCTATGCATACCATTTGATCGGCAACCTTCTCCCAATAATGAAAAAATCTTTGTTTTTACTGATTTACGACTAGTTCTACAGTACAGAAAAAACACCCAAACCCGTAGATCGGCAGTACTAGTTCTACAGTACAGAAAAAACACTCAAAACCTCAATAAAATGCATCTAAGGTTCCCTTAAACCACCCATTCAAATCCTTTGTTTAATTCACTAAGTTTATACGTATTAAACCACAATATATCGTTTTCGCCATCCACAATTCAAAAATCAACTCAGACCTAAAACTGAAAATCACAAATTAAAGCTTGGGTTGCTTACTTGGGCTTTGCTTTACTGGCAAACACGAAGAGGCACTATGGTGGACGGCGGTGGGGGGCTCGTTTCTCAACTACAGTTATGGAGGTCGGGGTCGAGGTTTGTAAATAGGGGGTAGGTTTCATCAAACACGAGGGCTTGAGTTTAAAAGGGGGTATTTTGCACAAATACAAAAGGGTAAAAGAGAGCATATTAAAGTTTCATTAACTAGGAGGTTTTTTTCAAAATAAAACATAAAAGAGGTCTTTCATCGAAATACAACATACGATAAGGTTATTTTCATAATTCACCCAGAACGGGGGTTGCCATATATGGAATGAAGATTGATGTCTATTGAGTGTTATAGATAGTATTTATAGGAAGAGAGTATTAAAGTTTGATTGTTTTTCTCTTTTTGAAACGAAAGTTTGATTGTTAATTAGAGTTGGGTTTACGAATAAATGGACTGAGTATGGTGAATTATTGGACCAGTTAAAGAAATGTAATGGGTTCGGGTTAAAGGGCTTGTGGGCTAAAGGACTGGGCCTAAACAATGTCGTCCTGTCTGGCCCACCGACTGTTCTACAGAAGTAAAACCTGATTCCCCCAGATTTATTGTCGGTTTTCATGTTTTAACGCCGGCTCCAACGTCGGAGAGTACAATTTCGGTGATTTTGTTGTTGGTTCCGACTAGTGACAATCGATTTCGATTATGTTTGCCTACTCCTAACAGGTAGATTGTGAGCGACTGGATCTTGATGTTTACGGAGGTTTGAAAATTTCAGGCTATCAGGTCTTGGCCTTTAGAGCACGCACAACGGAACGCACCCGCTCCCCGCTCCGCGCGCGCCAAGTCCGAGGACCGCGGGCCGTTTCGCTGTAGGGTCGAAAAAACGCGGTCCCGCTCCCCAAACACGCGGTCCCGCTCCCCGATCCTCGCTCCTCGCTCCCCTCTCGCTGGCCGCTCCTCGCTCCCTCGGCTGCCGTGGTCCTCTCCTGTGCCGCCAGGTGGCTTCGCCGAATCTGACCGTTTACAACGGTCGGGTAACGACTATTTTTTTTAATTAAAAAATCAGATAAATGGAACCCTATAAATACCCAACCCCATTCCTCATTTTTCTCACACCATTCTCTACTTTCACTCTTTCATTCTCACTTCCTACTCGCTATTTTCGAAAATGTCCGACGATGAGGTTATGTCCGACGTTGAGGAGATGACGTACGAGGAGCTGGATCCCCGAATGCCGACGTATGAGGAGATGGCAGCCCAACTGCCGACATATGAGATGGCAGCCCAAATGCGGCCAGTTGAACGACGATTCCGGCGGATGATGGAGAGGCACATGCAGAGAGTAATGCCAAGGGTCGAGAGGGCCATCTGTGGGGAACCAATCCGAAGAGAGATTAACAGAGGTCGTTCGGAAACCCACATCCAATTGATGAGGAACTATTTTGACGAACAACCCCTATATGGACCTGATATGTTCAGGCGTCGGTTCCGTATGTGCAGACCACTTTTCCAACGGATTATGGACGCGGTGAAGGCTCACGACAGGTACTTCGTTCAGAGGCCCGATGATGCCTCACGGCCGGGCTTATCAACGGAACAGAAGTGCAACGCCGCTATACGGATGCTTGCGTATGAGTCCTCGGCCGATTCATTGGACGAAACTCTGCGCATTGGGGTAAGCACCATACTTGAATGTTTACGTAAGTTTTGCAAGGCCGTCATTGAGGTCTTCGGAGCCGAGTATGAGTGTACACCCACACCGACTGACATGGAGCGCTTACTCCGAGAAGGGTACAGCCGAGGGTTTCCCGGAATGGCGGGGAGTCTTGACTGTATGCATTGGAAGTGGAAGAACTGCCCAACTGAAGACCAGGGAGCCCATGGACGGGGAGGACACCACGGGGACAAGACGATTATGCTTGAAGTTGTAGCGTCCCGGGATTTATGGATTTTGGCATGCGTTTTTCGGGATGGCTGGCTCGAACAACGACATCAACATCCTCAACAACAGCCACCTATTCCAAGACACTTACTACGGCTAGCTATGGAGTACTATATCAACGGGAATCGGTACGACCGACCTTATTACTTAGTGGACGGCATTTACCCAACATGGGCACGGTTCGTGAAGACTATTCGGCATCCCTTCGAGCCCAAAGAGAAGTTGTTTGCTAAATGCCAAGAAGGTGCTCGAAAAGATATTGAAAGGGCTTTTGGATTACTTCAAGCAAGGTGGCACATCATTTCCCGTCCCGCTCGTTCTTGGAGCCCATAGCTTTTTGGCTGATATCATGCACACTTGCATAATTCTACACAACATTATTGTAGAGGATGAGCGCGACCGGTACGAGTATGGGGATGAGGAGTTGTTGTACGCGCAACCTCCAGAAATGCCAAATTGGACACCACCGGAACGATGGCACCACAGAGGGCCATTGGAATACCAGCAACGAGTGGATGCTCAACAAAGTGTCCTAAATCCTGAGACCCACCATCAACTACAATATGATCTTATGGAGCACTTATGGGGTCTATATGGAGCTGGTTTCCATGATGACGAGTAGTCGTTTGTGCTCTTGGAGCTGGTTTTTTGTGGGTTGTATTAAAAGGGGTTGAATAAAATTAGAAGTTCAATTATATTCGTGTTAAATTTATTTATGAATTATTTATTGTCATTAATTATTTATTTCCAAAATTGTTTAAATTATAAATAATTTAAACGGTTTCTGATAAAGAATTAAATAAAACAGCAAAATATCAATTAATAATCCAGTCAGCATCCAGTCAGCACTGTTCTGCACTCCCAGGACCTCAGAGGTCCTTTCTGTTGCAAAACACCCACTATTCTGCACTCGCAGGACCTCACTTTTGTCCAGTCTGTACAAATTCTACACTCCCAAGACCTCACCAAAGTCCTTTTTGTTGTTCATGCTCTTAGCATAAAATGTCTTCTGTTCAAAACTATTGTATTTGCTTATCAATTACACATATATAAAGCTTTTTGCTTAACATGAAAGTTTATTTAAAACAATGAATAGATATTTCATAAATCAATTAGAAATAGTTTATCAAGCAGACCCGTACATGGTTTTGTAATCGATCCAGAGCTGGTCCACATTTTTACCCACCAGGTCAACAAAATAACTTTCTTTATAGCCTGTCCTCATCCTCATGTTCAGCTCCGCCACGAACCCACCTCTCAGCCCGTTGCAGTAGTCCAAAAATCTAGCCGTTACGTCGTATCCCTGGTCCCACCGGTCGCCCTGCCCCGGCTTCACCCAGTGGCTGGGCGCGTACCCTGCCTTGAGCCTCACGTAATCCGCTATCCCTTCAATCAACCCTCCCGGAGTCTGCCCTGCTCCGTCCCACTGCCATATGTGTGTCGACTCGTGGTACAGCACTCCGGTGATCTCCCTCTTCACGTCGCCGGAGTACCCTCCCACGTACCCGGCACTCACGTGTATCTCATCGTTGACTGCGAAGGCTACGCCGTCGACGGTCTCCACTATGAGCGTGAGGGTCGTCACGTTCTTCCTCTCCTCCGTGGTGCTCTGCTGCAGGAGGCTCCATATGAAGTCGGCGGCGGACGAGAGGGCGTCAATGCTGTACCGCAGGCCGATTTCGTTGTCGTACCGGACGCCGCCGGTGGTGTTCCCGGCGGTGTTGATGGCGATGTAGTTTAATGCATTAGCCTCTTGCAGTGCTGAGAAAGCTAGCAGGCAAGAGAGGATGAGCATTTTATGAAGCATTTTGTTAGTTGTTGCATTTTTGCAGAGATTGAGGTATGGTTTATGTATAGGAAAGTGGACGTTAAAATATATTAGTTTCATTGTTCCCATTATTTGTTGGGATGTGATTAGACTGATTAGGATTAACAAGATAAGATCAGGCCGGCTTTGACTTGGACTCAATCGGGTCTATGTCTGATCTGTGTATAGCCGGCCGGCCATTTTGTCACCCTACAAAATAAATATTATATTCATTTTGTGTGAGATTAAATAAAAACTTAATCTTTAACCAAGGGATAGCTCTGCTATGGGGCATCAGAAGAGCTCTGTTAGGGTTTCAGTGCCGTTCTGTCGTGGCTTATCCTGGTCCAGTCTTCATCCTTCCCGACGTAGTTTCGGTCTTTCTTCTCTGTCGCAATGGTGTTCTCCTTATTCGTCTGCCTCTTTTGTTGCTGCTAGACCCGGATTAGAGGAGCTCGCCTCTCTCCGAGGCGACCTACTTCGGTCTACTTCGCGGGAAACTACTCGGTCCCCGACGGAGGGGTCCTCCCACACGGACCTTTTCCTAGAAGGGACCTCGTCGCCCTCGCCCCAATCGGTGGAGCCATCGTTGTTCCCACCTCCTTGGCCTCCACCGGTGCATGCGAAAACTGCACAGTTTCGATGTACCCCTGTTTTTTTATACCTACTGCAGTTTGCTCTAGCACTAGATCATAGTGTATTAGATCATCCCTCCTGAGCAAACCTCGCCATCGTCTCTGATGCCGCCGCGGCTATCCTTGAATCCGCCGCATCCCTGGCCTCCACCACCACACCATCCTCGACCCTTCTCTCGATTATGGATCTAGCGAATCGAGTGGGTCTTTTTTATTTTATCTGACTTTGTCTTTGCAAGGTCAATAACGAAAGGTCCTGCAGGCTTCAGGGACTAGATGATTGACAGGTCGAGCATCAGGGACTGGCCCTGGGAGGGGTCCCTCGACGATGTTTTGCCTCTCATCATCACCACCACCACTGTTGAGGTCACTGATCTTCGGTACCCCTGTCTTCCTTCATGGCCTATATGGCATTCAAATACCGTCAGTGATGGTGAAGTTCGGTTCCGTATTAGAGGTCAGGGAGCTTGTTTCCTGACGCACATTAATGTAATGATTTTTAAAGTTTAATGAAACTTGCACTTTTCGCTCAAATAAAAACTTAATCTTCAATCTCATCTCTGATTATTCAACTTGTGCATAAAGGACATTAAAGTCTTGTGTTTACAAGACATAGATATCATGATCAATCGATAAATATTTTCCGATTTATTGTGTTTCTTGACAGGGAGAATACCAAATAATAATAGATAAATGCAACCCAGCGAATTAATTCTCCCACACCCGTGCAAACCTAATAGGAAACCAACAAGCAGAGCAAATCACGAAGCAAAGTGCACACAATATTTTAGCGTGGAAAACCTTCTCAAGACGAGAAGTAAAAACAATGGGACCCTCTAGGCCTCTTAATCATCCATTATCAACTTTAATGGGTACAATATATGTAAGAACTACTCCCGGTCAACGCCAGTCAAATCTGCGAAAAACAGGAAAATTTCAATTTTTTGGACAGGCACCTAAATGAACCTGAATTTGACCCCGAGGGTCATACCGAACTTAGGTTGACCCCGATATCGACCAAGGTGAGTTCCGGGGGACTCAGGGCAACTTTCTGACCAATTTGGGAAATGTTGACTTTTCGCTGGAGAAGTCAACCGAGCGACGTTTTGGTCCGTTCGAGGCCCGTTTTGGATCCAAAAAGCTTAGCCGTCGTCACAACGGTCTTAGTTGAGCCGTTTCGTTGTAGCCCGTGAAGTTTCGTAATTTCTTGGAAAAAGTGCCCACTTGCCACATGTCACAAATGGGGTGGTGTTAGGTTTATTGGACAAAACAAAGGAAGACTTGTTAGTGTTAGTTTTGTAAATAAGGAAAGTTGGTGTTAGTTTTTAAAACAAATTTAAGGGGAATAAGAGGTGATACACGACCAAGACATTTCAAAAGGGAAAAAGAATAGGTTTTAGAGAGAGAAAGGGAGATAGAAGAAGGAGAGAAAAGAGAAGGAGGGTTTAGGTGTTTGGTGATTTTTCCCGTCGATCAAACCGGTGGATCGTCTCAACGATAAAAGAATCGAGCTCACATCGACATTCTCTACGGTGAGCACCTAACCGATTTTCGTTTTGTTAAGTTTAAAAGTTAGGGTTTGTTTTGAAATGGGTTGAATATGGATGAGTTGAGGTGTGGGGTTTGTTGGAGACATTTTGGAGCGAAAAATGAACGTTTTCCGGTGACCGGAGGCTCGGGGGAGCTCCGGCCACCGTGTATGGTGGCTGTCGGAATTGGGGGTGACTGGCCGGTGCTAGGGTCGGCCACCACCATGGAGAACCGGCCCCAATTTGGCCCTAGCCACCCACGGCCAAGTGTGGCCGGGTGGGGCCCACATGCCCGGGTGTCACGCACCAAATCCGGTTATCGCCCGGACCCGAGGCATGACGAGTAATAGACGACAATAGAAATGATAAATCAACATTTACTTCCTGAAAATCTCCAATAATGAAAATAATCCGTTAAACCGAGTTCAGAATACGATAACCCTCCAGGGGTGTAATAATAAATCTCAACAAGTTTTGGTTCAATACATTAAAAGTAAAAGTACGAAGTCTCTATCACGCACCCACCCTGAGAAGCTCCCGAACTTCTACTCCTCAAACAAGCCTGTAAACACAACAATGAACTCACAGGGGTGAGCTTACGCTCAGTAGGGAAAACACATAACAAGGTAAACCTTAAACTCCAAAGAATCAACGGCAACGTCCACAAGATCCATAAATTCACCAACACAATTAACAAGGTAGTTCATAACATTACAAGTAAATTCATCAGTGAAGTTAACATATAGCTCTTAACAATCACAGGTAATAGATAAACCGATCAATGCCGTGGCACATGAAGTCACCACCCTCCGATCCACATCTTATGTGTCCTCTCGGATTTTCCCTCCAATCCAGAGGAGACGCATATCATTGAGACTATCGGAAACACCCTTCAGGGCACATATCGTCGGAAGTCTCAGAAACGTCTCTAAGGGATTTTAGATCCTCGGGAACCCAGGGCCATACTCCCATAGGAAGCGCACACGTGGGAAACTTAATGATAAGCAGTTAATAATTGAATAACGCACTCAACCGAAATGTGAAGTAATACAAGCTCAACAACCACCAATCCAAGTCCACACACGGCTCAACCATCACCAATTCACCACAACACATAGAACACGAACCACACAACCATAGCACACCAAATACACAATCCCAACTTACCGTTCACTTACCAGTTTCGAACCACCGGGGCATCGATCACCTGATTGCACCGTTCAGTACAACCAGTCATACTCGATGCTCCAAACAACCAATCAAGTAAAACAAGTAATCATTCGAATACAATCAACGAGCAAGTACGAGTGTAATCAACTAAATCATAAAGCCTTCCAAAAGAGCATTCAAGCATGTAATTCCACTAGTTTCATTAGACACTTTAGCCTATCCACTAAGCAACCAACAACCAAGCACGTGATCCTGGCACGCAACTAATCCGAGGGCTTTGCCAAGGCTCCTCTACCAGACAATCATATCCCAAGTATTGAAAGCGAATTACACTAGTGATTGGCATCCTAATCGGTCACCACTAGACTTTCCGGTTATTAGAAATTGAAAGACGATTATACTAGTTATTCGCATCCTATATGCATTTCTAGGACCTTTTCCAATTTTATTAACCTAGCATGCATACTAAACATCGTAAACGAGAGGTTAAGGCTTTCCCTACCTCGAGGTCTTCCTCTAAAACTCTGATGATAAGCCCGGTGGTCACCTCTCCGTTCTTCACTCGGGTCCCGGCGTGATCTTTTCTCTTCTAGCTGGGTCCAAGCCCTTGCTCTCAGGCGAAGTCCCGTCTAGATTTGACAAAGAAAGCCCAATCAAACAACGATAAAAGTCCAAAGGTCCTTTGTTTTAACCAAGAATTACCCAGTCCAAAATCTCACCTTGAGTTCGTTAAACCGGTTAATTAAATCTGATTTTAAAACGGTTTCCATTAAAGTCCGGTTGACCCGGATCCGAACCCGAACCCGATCCAGACCCGGTCCTAAAGTCCAACTGGGCCCAAGGCCCGAGTCCACAATGGGCTAAGGCCCGTCTTTCGGTCTGGCTGGCCCGATCCTTCACACGGGCCCAAGGTCTTCTCGACCCAGCTCGTTTCTGGCCCAAGGCCCAGTTCTCTTCTGGCCCAAACTGGCCTGGTGAGGCTGGCCGGAACTGGGCACGACACCGGTGAGCAAGGGTTGCTCCGGCGGTCGTCCACGGTGGCCGGTGAGGTACGCCGACGAGGGAAAGAAGCGGAGGAATGCGGCAGATCCACGGCGAACCCGAGGTCGCGGCGGTGGTGGCTCAGGTGAGAACCCACGCGCGTTTCTCGTTCGGATCTGGCGAGGGCTCGTCTTCTCCGGCGAGTGGAGTCCGACGGAGCTCTCGGGGTTCTCACGACGGCGCTCGTCCCCACCCAGCTCGCTAGGCCGGTTGTCTGGCGGTGGCTCACGGAGAAGAGGAGGACGGCGAGGGATCGGGCGAGGTGGAGCTCGGAGACGTCGCACGTTCTCCGGCGAGCTCGCGTCGATTCCGGCCGGGGGAAGTGCGATGGAAGCTCGGAGGGGAGAGGTGAGAGCTCGGTGCGTCCTATGGCGTGGCCGGAGAGGGAGGGCGAGCTCAAGGGTCGCCGGCGCTGATCTGGAGAGAGGGAAGACGAAGGGTCGAGGAAGGCAGGTGTGAACAGTACCAAATTAGGGTTCGGCCCCTATTTCTAGAGGAGTTGCGCGGTTCTGGGCTGGGCTTGGAGGCTGGGCCGCGCAGCTGGTGCGAATGGGTCCGAGCTGGCCCAAATCCGAGCTCGGCCCACACTGCTGCCACTCTCTCTTTTCCTTTTTTTTTTGATTTTTCCTTCTCAAAATTTAATTGTTACAAATTCACACCTCGACGTTTCCAAATTGCACTTTACTACACTTTTAAGCGAAGCGGGTTTTACAATCTACCCCCCTTAAAGAAATTTCGTCCTCGAAATTTAACTTGATCGTGTTCCTCTTTGCCCAAAACTCAAGGAACGTTCGATCACGGCTCACCTGTGAGGGAGCCGTGGTGTGCTTCCGTAATTCGGGAACACGACGGAGTTGCCAGACAACGGTTCTGGTTCTCTCTGAAGACCTCAACGTACAAAAACTTGTGGGGCCAACTTGCCTCTATCGTTGTCGATCCGCTAAGACTCCTTCTTGAGCTCACTCTCAGAAATGTCTGATTCCGCGATGAAACTCAGTAGGCCCGCGCCTTTCGTCTGTGTAACTCTTTTGTAGGTTCTACTCGGTCTTTAACCGTTTTCCGTATTTACTCGACCTTTACCAATTCGTGCTTCACTAGTTCACGCTGGTTACTCAAGAAGCCGTACTTGGCGGTGATCAACATCCTTCTTCACAGTTCGCAGTTTCAACATGCGACCATAACTCACGAAACACTGATGTACCCAACACGTCGAAGAACAATCAAATCGTTAAGCAATACCGGATGACGGTATAAAAACACCCTACACCGGAATCCTACCTCGGTATAGACGTCGCACTGAAAAACTCTGTAACGGTCTGGACACTCTACCGGAATCTCCCGTCGGTCATAGATATCGTGTCGAAACACCTCGCACTACGGACTGAAGTAGGAACTTACACGTAGACATAACCACTCAGTTTCCTTCTTAGTAACTTTTGCCTGGACCACTTACCCATAAAACCAAAATTCGTCATGCTAAGACCAACCACAAACGATCCCCCGATCAAGTACAGCGAAACAACCGCTACCTCAAGACAAAGGATCTCATGATCATTGCACGGTCTGGAACAACCATCCGATTTACTACAACCAAAGAACCAATAACGCGCAACTCAAAGGGTAAAACGTACCCACCTCCAATACTGAGGAATGCCAGAAACGATCTTGGCCACCTCTAACAGACTCCGATTTTAGTGTAGACGGCGGACCGTTATCAATAAAATTGATGTAGATACTTCTTATCATGATCCTCAACTGTACCGGTATCACATCGGATAGAACAACTTCGGTTCTGACATGCCATACCGGGATCTTCCTTCTATATGGGTGTCTTAACGGAAATCTCCGAAAATCGGACAAGGACGGAGCCATCCGAAGGTGTGACTCCTCAATTTCTCCTTAGTAACCGTCTCCCGAATAGTTCTCACTAGAACTTCACAACAGGTCTTGTCACGACCTAACACACTTAAGACGAGCCAGCAACACACAAACGGGCTTCTCCAAACAAGGTACTCATAACCACCGCGGGGTTTGGAACACTCGCTCGCTTCATCGTATCCCAAGAAAATTAAGTATACCTCTGCCAAGCAACGGGTACCGCGTACCGTCATAAAGTCGAAAAAGCGGCATGCCTCCAAACATAACTTACTCAACACCTCCGAAGACACCTCAGTTGAATGGGTTTGCTGAGAGGATGAACATGACACTTGTTCATGCCTTGGCACGCATGACACACTTGCCAAAACATAGCAACAACATGCTACACCGAGTATATCTTATTATGACTCTCAATCTAATCAACGACTACAACACGCATCATGTATATCAATCATAGATCATGGCATTACAATCAACATGCAACCATAAGGCTCGACATGACCATTCTACCAGCACGACAATTTCCCAAGAATTGAAAGGGATTATTCTCGTGAATCACATCCTATATGCAAACTAAGACTCTTCCGTTTATTATCGTAACTGAAAGCGGTTATTTTAGGGAATCATGTAAACTAGGACCTTTTCGGTTATTATTATTATTTTAAAGGCATACTAGTAACTTTCCGTAATTAAACCGGTATTCGCTACTTTCCCTACCTCAAAAGTAAACAACTCTCAACTCCTAGCTGCTGACGACCTGATTAGCTTCCTCCTCCTACTCCACGGGATCCAAGCATCCCCTCTTCCGTCACGCTCGGGTCCAAAGTCTTGGATTACAAAACAAGTACTCGAATCAATACTAATTCAGTTGCATTAAGAACGAGAAACAACTAAATTAAGCCCGAAAGTCCAACATAGGCAAAAAGGGGAATTGGGCCATAATGAGGCCCAATCCGGATGTCCCAGAGGCCCGGTACCTGACCCGGCCCGTGCAGCGCACCGGCCCGGCAACCGACCCGACCCGACCCGCGCCACAGACCGGCCCGGGATCAGGCACGGCACGCTGGCCCGAAACCAGGCACGGTCCGTAAGGCAGACCGGCCCGGGACCAGGCACGGTCCGTGGCACACCGTGCCGGACCCTGGCCCGGTCCGTGCGACATTCCATGCCGGAACCTGGCCCTCTCCGTGTCCCATTCCGTAACAGATTTGGGCAGACCCCCTTCTTCTTCCCCACCTTCGTTTTCCACGAATTTCAACAGCAAAACTCCATTGATGAATCCTCAAAACTCCAAAACAAACCCCAAAGCTTCAGTAAATCAATACCCACAAAGAGGTTTCATCAAAATTACTCAAATCCACAAAAACCCAATCATTCAACACTCTTTTTTTCCAAAATCAACATCCACCACCTCAAATCAAAAAACCAACCATTGTTCTTCATTTTTCCACAAACCCATGAATCAAATCTAACCAAAAACGAAAATGGTTTGGATGATTACCTTGGTAATGAAGAGTAGATGAAGAAAATGTGGTTTTGGAGAGATTTTGAGGTAAGAATGAGCCAAAGTTCCTCCTTTTCCTTCTTTCTTCTTCCTCAAGCTTCCTTGGTTCCTCTCTCTCTCTCCCCTCTCAATAGATTTCAGCCACACTAGCAAAAATGAATGAAAAGGGTCCAATTTGATGTCTTAAACCCTTAGGAAATGATCCTCAAACTACCCCTTTGTCCTCTCTCTTCTCAAGTGCAACCATTAAGGGCATAAGGGTCAAAACACATCCATTTCTTCCCTTCCAAGCAAGCATGGACACATGTCCATGTGGGGACTACTCCAAGCTTATATAATTCCAACTCAAATAATTAATCGGATTTAGTTTCTAATCGGACCGCGTTTGACCGAAAATGACCTCGGTTGACTTTTCCCAATATTACAGTCAACTGGAAGGAAACGGCCCAATTAAGCTAACCGTAACGACGGCTAAGCTTTATGGGCCCCGGAAAGGTCCCGAATGACTCCCGGAGTCATCGGTTGACTTTTTCGGTAAAAAGTTAACTTTCACCGACAACCTCCGGTTCGACCGGGATCGACCGGGGGAGGTTCTTACAATCTACCCCCCTTAAAAGAATTTCGTCCTCGAAATTTAAAACCAACGTACCTCAAGGGTACTTCGCACGAACCTCATCCTCGCGCTACCAGGTCGACTCTGCCCCGTGGTGCTTCCACTGCACACGTACCAGTGGGATAGTCCTACCACGTAAGGCCTTCTCTCGCCTATTTAGAATCCCGACTGGTTTCTCCTCATACGAAACATCCTCAGCTACCTCGATGTCCGTCCACCCAATCACATGGGAGGGGTCCGCAGTGTACTTCCGCAGCTGGGATACATGGAAGACGTTATGAACGTTCCCGAGCTGCGGTGGCAAGGCAAGACGATAGGCAACAACTCTAACTCTGCTCAAGATCTCGAAAGGCCCGATAAATCGCGGGGTCAACTTGCCTCCGCCACGGTTGAACTGTAATAGGCCCTTCTTCGGGCTCACCCTCAGAAGCACATGATCACCAACCGAAAACTCAAAAGGCATACGCCGTCCATCTGCATAACTCTTCTAGCGACTCTGCGCGATCCTCAACCGATCCTGAATTAGTGCGACCTTCTCGGTCGTCTCCTGAACAAGCTCCGGACCAAGTAGACTCCGGTCTCCCACCTCTACCCAACACACGGGTGATCTGCACGACCTACCATATAACGCCTCAAACGGCGCCATCCCAATACTGTCCTGGAAGCTGTTGTTGTAGGCAAACTCCGCTAATGGTAAGTGGTCCTCCCATGATCCTCGGAAATCCAACATACATGCTCGCAACATATCCTCCAGGATCTGAATAGTGCGCTCTGACTGACCATTGGTCTGTGGGTGATACGCTGCACTAAGCAAGACCTCGATCCCCAACTCCCTCTACAAGCTCTCCCAGAATCTGGAGGTGAAACGCGGATCTCTGTCGGACACAATCGACACCGGAACTCCGTGAAGACGGATGATCTCCGAACATACAACCGGCTCAAAGTATCAACTGTATCTGTCATCCTTATGGCCAAGAAATGTGCCGACTTGGTCAGTCGGTCGACCACCACCCAAACTGCGTCGTGCCCCCTCTCGGTGACCTCGGTAAGCCACTCACGAAATCCATCGTGACGTGCTCCCACTTCCACTCTGCAATCGGTAGTGGATGTAGTAGGCCAGCGGGACGCTGATGCTCGGCCTTTACCTGCTGACAGGTGAGGCATCTCGAAACGAACTCTACAACTGCTCTCCGCATCCCGCTCCACCAGAACTGCCGTCGGATATCCTGATACATCTTGGTGCTACCCGGGTGCACCGCAAGACGGGAGTGATGAGACTCTCTCAACACCTCATCTCTACAACCACGCGACACAAAAAACCCTCCTCGGTATCGTAGACCCAGATTAGTACCCTGCTCCCAGCCCTCGATGTCAATACCGCTGATCATCCTCTCTCATATTTCTGCGGTCTCGGCATCCCCGGCCTGTGCCTCCAGTACACGGGCAACAAGTGTGGGTTGCGCCACCAGCGAGCACATGGCCACGCCATCGATGATCTCATCGAGCTCCAGTCGAAACGTGCTCAACTCCTCCATCATGTCCCACTCTCGGACAGATATACTAGCAAGGCTGTGAGTCGACTTCCTAGTGAGGGCATCGGCGACGACGTTCGCCTTGCCCGGGTGGTAGAGTAGCTCGAAGTCGTACTCCTCCAACAGCTCCATCCATCGCCTCTGGCGCATGTTCAAGTCGCGCTGGGAGAAGATGTACTTGAGGCTCTTGTGATCCGAAAATACCCGGAATCGCTCTCCATACAAGTAGTGCCTCCAGCTCTTCAACGCAAAGACAACTGCTGCCAACTCTAGGTCATGGGTCGGGTAGTTGCGCTCATGTATCTTCAACTGTCTCGAGCCATATGCAACTACCTTCCCCGACTGCATCAACACACACCCAGTCCCTCACCCGATGCATCAAAATACACGTCATAGTCGATCCCGCTCTCCGGCACTATCAACACGGGTGCGGTAGTCAAACGAGCCTTCAGCTCGGTAAAGGAGTGCTCACACTCATCAATCTACACAAACTCAGCTCCCTTGCTTGTCAAGGCAGTCATCGGCGCGGCCAGACGTGAGAAGTCTTGGATGAACCGTCGATAGTACCATGCCAAGCCTAGGAAGCTGCGGATCTCGAAGACACTCTTGGGCCGGGCCTACTTTGAGACCGCGTCAATCTTCACCGGATCGACGAGTATACCCTCCCGGGACACGACATGGCGAGGAACTTCACCTCGGCGAACCAGAACTCGCACTTCTCAAGGTTTCCGTATAGCTGGTGAGTACGCAACATTGTCAACACTGTCCTCAGGAGCTCCACGTGTGCCTCCTTACTAGGCGAATAAATCAGAATGTCATCTACGAACACCACGACGAACTGATCCAGTTTGGGTCGAAAGATACCGTTCATCAAGTCCATGAACGCTGCAGGTGGGTTCGTCAACCCGAACGACATCACCAAGAACTCGTAGTGCCCATACCGAGTCCGAAATGCGGTCTTCTCCGCTGAAAGTACCCTGATCAAAGATCAATCTTCGAGAAGCACTTTGCTCCTCGCAGCTGATCAAACAGGTCATCGATCCTTGGCACCGGATAACGGTTCTTCACCGTAACCCGGTTCAACTTCCGGTAATCGATGCACTTCCTCAATGCTCCACCCTTCTTCTTCACGAAGAGGGCGGGTGCTCCCCACGGTGAAGCACTCGGTCGGATGAAACCCTTCTCTCGAAGCTCCTCGATTTGTCGCTTCAGCTCGACCATCTCGGTTACTGCAAACCGATACAGGGCCATAGATATCGGCGCCGTACCCGGGATCAAGTCGATCCTAAACTCCACCTCGCGCGCCGGCGGTAATCCTGACAGCTCCTCCGGAAAGACCTACGGGAACTCGCATACCACTCTCGGTAGCTCTCTACTCTGCACGATCTCCGTCTCATCTCCCACAGTCAACGCAGACAGGAACGCTCTTACTGCCCAAGACGCAAGTGACGATCGTGTCGCCTGATACTACAGTCACTTGCCGACGATAACAGTCGATCGACGCCCGATACCTCGTCATCCAGTCCATCCCCAGAATCACGTCAAGTGTCGTCATGTCCAACACAAGCAAATCACCATAAAAAGGGCAATCTGCCACCCGAATCTCACAAGCATGACAAACAGTACCCAAAACTATCTCTCTCGTAACCAGGGTGTCAAGACATAAAGGTCGACTCAGAAATTCCACCCTCAACCACAACATACGAGCAAAGGAAGAGGAGATGAAAGAATGAGATGCTCTAGTATCAAACAAGAAAGACGCCCATGAATTATAAAGCAAGCACGTACCCTGAGTAGCCTAATGGATGGAGTGACGTCTCTCAGCTTGAGAGTCGGTGACAACATACACTCGGCCCTGCTGTGCCGGGGGTCCGCCTCTCGGGGGTGGTGGAAGTGTCACCTGCTGCGCAGCTCGCTGCCTCGGCGCTGGCGCACTCGCAGCCTGTCGTGGTGCTCTCTGCGCTGGTGCCTGACGTTGCTGGAACTGCGGTGACTATCCTGTCTGCGACTCCTGGGGTCGCGGAGCCGACACCTCCAAAAACCGATCTGGGCACCTGGAAGCGAAGTGTCCTGGCCGACCACATCGGTGACATAGCGGTGGCCCGGCACTCGACCTCTCCTCAGGTCTACCCGTCGGACGGTTAACTGGTCCGCTGCTCCTTGAACAATCTCGAGCCATGTGGCCCGGCTGCCCACATCCGTAGCACGTGCGCCCTGACATAGAGGGTCCATTAGAAGCCACTGACCCGACATGTCGCGGTACTCTCAACGGTGGCTGGGACTGGAACGATCCTAAGGTCTTCTACCTCCTCGGATCACGAGACTCAGATGGCCTCAGGGAACTGGTCGGTCTCGGCCTGACCTCTCGAACTCTGGCTGTCTCACGAAAGCGCCGCTCCACAGCCAAGGCCTGATCCACCAGGTCAGAGTATACCTGGGTCCTCAAAACAGCGACCTGATCTGCAATCGTCGGGCGAAGACCTGCCTCAAAACGCCGGCAACGGAGAACCTCAGTCTGTACCATCTCTTGAGCAAAACGAGACAGGGAGGTGAACCTCGCCTCGTACTCGGACACTGACAGTCCCTCCTGTCGCAGCTCTAAGAACTGCTGATGCATGTCATCCACTACCGACTGTGGGAAGTACTACTCTAGAAACCGTTGTCCGAACAGCGCAAAGTCATCTCCCACTCGCGCCTGCTCGCGCCGCCACCAGTGGTATGCCTCTCCCTCCAGATGGAAAACTGTGAACGATACCCTCAGGCTACCACTCCGGACCCCTGATGTGTCCAGGTTGCGGGTGATCCGCTCCGGCCACCTCTCGGCTGCCTCGGGGTCTGGCTCCCCGGAAAACACAGGCGTGCCTAGCCTACGGAAGTCGCGCAGTGCCTGCGCAGTGCAGCTGTCGACCTGAGTAGGTCCCTCGGTGGTCGTTGTAGTGGCAGTAGGCGCAGCCTCCGGTGTCGGAGCTGTAGCCTCTCTCCGGGCAAAGGCTGTTGCTAAGCCCTGAACCGTGCGGGTCAGCTCCTCCAAAGCTGCCCCCTGGGTAGTCTCAACCCCTTCGTGCCCCTCAGCGGGTGCACCCTGGGCACTTGTCGCCCCTGCCGACTCAACGGTCGATGGCTGTCCTCGGCCTCTAGCGGGCCATCTCCTCGTGCCTCGTGGAACGTAAGTCGGTGCCATGTCGTAAGTCCACTGCACGGATAACGCACAGGTTCAGATTCTTACTCATAAAGAACGACGCGCTTATAATAACTAACGTCACACACAGTCCACCACATGTACACTAGTACTCGTAGTAATAATATACTCAGTATGGTATAGTCACACAGTTTCACACAACAATACACAAATCACACAGTCAAACAACGAGAATACACACAATCAATCACTCCACAATGCACCTACCACACATCAATTACACAGTAGACAACACAACTTAGATTTAAATTCTTAGCACGTCCTCTTTCTAACATAACATTCATGTTGACATCACGTCGTTACAACCCGGTTCAGGCGTCTCCGAATTACGTTGTAACCACTCTACATCCCCCCATTCACGTCCGGCTATACTGGCCCCTATAGCCGAATCGTGATGGTACATACACTTCAGTTTCTGCATAAAATCGGGCATGACCCATTCGTAATTTACACTAACCAACTGCTTATGCGGGACAACCAATCACAACCTGCACACATCACTCAAACACAATTACAGCACACAACAATTTATCTCAGTCACACACCTTGGGTCTCAGTAGTTTCACTCTTACTGCCCGGCCAAGTTCACACTCGAATGAAAACAGTTTAACTCAAACAATGACACCAACAACACAGGTTTCCCCAAGACACACGGTACTTAGACTGGTCAACCACCAACCCGAGACTCTCTCCGTCTCGTTTCTACACGTAGGACATCTCCGACTTGCGTGACCGACACACGGTAACTTAATGACCCATCTCTACCCACCTAATTGATGTACGGTCTGAGGTTTTGAAAAAAAAAACAATTTCAAAATGCAACCAGTCTCTAATACCAAATTGTCACGCCCCAAATCTGGTTTTGACCGGACTCGAGACGTGAACTAAAACAGTAAATAATAAAAGAAGTTTAATGATGAAAAGGGGTCTCAGAATAACAATTTAAACCTCCAAATAACCACACGAGTCAACAGCTCGGTAAAAACACGCAGTAAAAGAGTTCAGTAAAAGATAAATTGTACGTCTCTAAACCAATCTAGACAAGACCCTCGCTGGCTCTCAAGCGTAGAGAATCCCGCTAGTACAGATCCCGCTCAAGACCTGAAAAACAACAAGGTAAAGGGGTGAGCTTTCGCTTAGTAGGAAAAGTAGTTAAGGTTATGAACATCTGTTCACCAACACGAGTAACCGTCCACTTAGGGCATACTAATGAAGCACAACCCTAAAGACCTCCACATAAGTTTATCAAACACTAAACGCTCTCGCAAGACCAAAACAACATAAAACAACGCACACAGTCAAACGTCAAGCATACATCACACAGTAGAACAAACACAGCAGTTTCAAACATCACCAACTATCACAGCCCGTCCCATTTATATCGTACTGTAACACACATCATCGGTTCCAATATCTTCCCGTCATGTAGACTTGGGGTAACATCCAGACTGGCAATCCCTTAGTCGGACGTCTTCCCGTCACGTAGACTCGGGGCCTCATGCATACCGACCGGCACATACCTCGGTCGTACGCCTTCCCGGACCATAGATGTCACACCCCAAATCCGGTTTTGACCGGACTCGAGACGTGAACTTAAAGGAATAATAAATAAAGAAGTTTTAAAGGAAATAAAGTTTAAAGCAATAATAAAATGTAACCATAAACCAATAAAAGAGTCAACAGCTCATAAATCCAGAGTTAAAGTTTAATTCAAAATCACAGTACGTCTCTAGACAAGCTAGCCTAGGACCATAGTTTCCCAAGCATCGAGCATCCAACTAGTACAAATCTCGCTCAAGACTTGAAACACAACAAGGTAAGGGGTGAGCTTTCGCTCAGTAGGAAAAGTAGTTAAGGTTATGAACATCAGTTCAATACCACGAGTAACCGTCCAATTAGGGCATACTAGCAAAGCATAGCTATCAACAAAGCTCCTGGAACGAGTACCAACCACTAATCACCCTCGTAAGATCAAATCGCAAATAATACAACGCACAAAGCCAATCAGCACGCACATCACACACAACAGAACAACACATAACTTAGTATAACCATTCCTAACATCTCCGGCTATCACAGCCCGTCTCATCTATATCGTACCGGAACACGAAGTATCGGTCCCGACATCTTCCTGTCACGTAGAATCGAGGTAACATCCCAGACCGGATATCCCTCAGTCGGAAGTCTTCCTGTCACGTAGAATCAGGGCCTCACGCATACCGGATAGGCACATACCTCTGTCGTACGCCTTCCCGGACCACACAACATCGGGGTAATGGTTAAACCGTCCTCGTCCTCGATACTCTACACCAGCATACTCTCTCAGTGTAGGTATCATACCGAACCCGCCTCCTCTTGGAGCACACATCAAGCGATTAACACCCATCACAAAACCATAGTTCGACCACAGTATACCAACCGAGCCAACTTACCATAACACACAAATCGGTCTATCACTCACCCGACCATATCATAACCAAAGGTTCACATCACATCAAACACGGCACACTTGCCCACACATAGTTACAACATGCTCACCGGGTATAACATAACATGATTCTTAATCTTATCGACACTTAGTCACACATCATGCATCTCAATCAAAGATCAGGCATTTCAATCAGCAAACAACCTAAGGCTCGACATGGCCATTCTACCAGCACGACAATTTCCCAAGAACTGAAAGCAATTAGTCTAGTGAATCACATCCTACATGCACACTAAGACTCATCCGATTATTAATGTAATTGAAAGAGGTTATTCTAGTGAATCACATCCTATATGCGAACTAGGACCTTTCCGGTTATTATTATTAACAAGCATGCATACTAGTAACTTTCCACAATCGAACCGGTATTCGCTACGATCCCTACCTCAAAAGAAAACACGATCAACTCCTAGCTGCTGATGTCCTGGCTCGCTTCCCCCTTCACTTCACGAGATCCAACCGTACTCAAATATTAAATGGTAAGAACGTATCATGAGTGATCTCATGATCAGAATCCAGACTCTCCGCCCGGGAATCGGCGACCGCATACACTCTCCCCTACGGTGCCTTAGGTCCTCCTCTCGGGGGTGGAAGAAGTGCCACCTGCTGCGCAGCTCTCTGCCTCGGCGCTGGCGCGCTCCCTACCTGCCACGGAGCTATCTGCGTC
Organism: Erodium maritimum; assembly: GCA_963921825.1. NCBI lineage: Eukaryota > Viridiplantae > Streptophyta > Magnoliopsida > Geraniales > Geraniaceae > Erodium > Erodium maritimum. The sequence continues at coordinate 50,008,028 of OY997594.1, read as the reverse complement.
GGTGCCTGACGTTGCTGGAACTGCGGTGACTGCCCAGTTTGTGACTCCTATGGTCGTAGGGTCGACACCTCCAAAAGTCGATCGGGGCACCTGGAAATGAAGTGTCCTGGCCGACCACACCGGCGACACAACGGTGACCCGGCACTCGACCTCTCATCAGGTCTACCCGCTGGACGGTCCACTGGTCCGCTGCTCCCCGGACAGTCTCGAGCCATGTGACCCGGCTGCCCACAACCGTGGCACGTGCGCCCTCTCATGGAAGGTCCAAAAGAAGCCACCGACCCAACCTGTTGCGGTCCTCTCAATTGGGTCTGAGGCTGAAACGATCCCGAGGTCCTCTGCCTCCACGGATCCCGAGTCTCGGATGGCCTCAGAAAGCTGCTCGGCCTCGGCCTGACCTCTCGAGCCCTAGCTGTCTCACGGAATAGTCGCTCCACAGCCAAGGCCTGATTCACCAGATCAGTGTATACCTGGGTCCTCAGAACAACGACCATGTCCGCGATCACAGGGCGAAGCCCTCCCTCGAAACGTCGGCAACGGAGAGCCTCCGTCTGAACCATCTCCTGAGTAAAACGAGACATGGAGGTGAACCTCGCCTCGTACTCGGACACTGATAGTCCTTCCTGTCGCGGCTCCAGGAACTGCTGACGCCTGTCGTCTAGTAGCGACTGAGGAAAGTACTGCTCAAGGAAACGTTGTCCGAACAGCGCAAAGTCATCTCCTACTCCCGCCTGCTCGCGTCGCCACCAGTGGTAGGCCTCTCCCTCCAGATGGAAAGCTGAGAAGGATACTCTCAGGCTACCGCTCAGGATCCCTGATGTGTCCAGGTTGCGGGTGATCCGCTCCAGCCACCTCTCGGCCGCCTCGGGGTCTGGCTCCCCGGAAAACACAGGTATGCCTAGCATGCAGAAGTCTCGCAACGCCTGTGCAACGTAGTTGTCGACCTGACTTGGTCCCTCGGTGGTCGCTGCAATGGCAGCAGGTGCAACCTCCGGTGTCGGAGCTCTAGCCTCTCTCCGGGCAAAGGCTGCTGTCAATCCCTGAACAGTGTGGGTCAGCTCCTCCAGAGCTGCCGCCTGGGCTGTCTCAGCCCTCTCATGCCCCTCGGCGGGTGCACCCTGGGCACTAGTCGCCCCTGCCGACTCGGTAGTCGATGGTTGTCCCCGGTCCCCAACTGGCCGTCTCTTGGTACCTCGTGGGACGTAACTCGGTGCCATGTCGTAAATCCTCTACACGGATAACGCACATGGTCAGACTCTTAACTCGAAAAGAACAATGCGCTTAGAATAACTAACGCCACACACAGTCCACAAAAGGAGTACTTATAGTAATAATATACTTAGTAGTAAGTCACACAATAGCACACAGCAGAGAAGCCCGCAGACTAGTGCGTCACATAGATCATATACTCAAACAGCGAGGTTATACGCAGTTTCACACGCAACAACAACTTCACACACAAGTCACACGGATCACAGTTTATACTACAAGGCAATTTCACAGTGTACAACATAGACTTAGTTTCAAGTTCTTAACGCAACCTCTTTCTAACATAACATTCATGTTGACACCGTGTCGTTACAACCCGGTTCAGGCGTCCCCGAATTACGTTGTAACCACTTGGCATCCCTCCATTCACGTCCAGCTACAGTGGCCCCTATAGCTGAATCATAATGGTACATACACTTCAGTTTCTACAGAAAATCGGGCATGACTCGTTCGTAATTTACACTAACCATCCGCTTATGCGGGAAAACTGAACACAACATACACTCAGCACACAATTACAAACACAGCACATAGCAAGTTATCTCAGTCACACACCTTGGGTCTCGGTAATTTCACTTTCACCGCCCGGCGAAGTTCACACTCGGCAAACAGTTTAACTCAACCCACAACACCAACCACACAGGTTCACTAGAGACACACGGTACTTAGACCGGACAACCACCAACCCGAGACTCTCTCCGTCTCGTTTCTACGCGTAGGACATCTCCGACTTGCGTGACCGACACACGGTAACTTAACGACTCAACTCTACCCACCTAATTGACGTACGGTCCGAGGTTTTGAAAAACGATTTCAAAATAAAACCAGGCTCTGATACCAAATTGTCACGCCCCAAATCCGATTTTGACCGGACTCGAGACGTGAACTTAAAGGAATAATAAATAAAGCAGTTTTAAAGGAAATAAAGTTTAAAGTAATAATAAAATGTAACCATAAACCAATAAAAGAGTCAACAGCTCATAAATCCAGAGTTAGAGTCAAAATCACAGTACGTCTCTAGACAAGCTAGCCTAGGACCATAGTTAGCTCCCAAGCATCGAGCATTCAGCTAGTACAAATCCCGCTCAAGACCTGAAACACAACAAGGTAAGGGGTGAGGTTTCGCTCAGTAGGAAATGTAGTTAAGGTTATGAACATCAGTTCAATACCACGAGTAACCGTCCAATTAAGGCATACTAGCAAAGCATAGCTATCAACAACGCCCACGGAACGAGTACCAACCACTAATCACCTTCGTAAGATCAAATCACAAATAATACAACGCACAAAGCCAATCAGCACGCACAACACACACAACAGAACAACACATAACTTAGTACAACCATTCCCAACATCTCAGGCTATCAAAGCCCGTCCCATTTATATCGTACCGGAACACGAACCATCGGTCCCGACATCTTCCCGTCACGTAGAATCGGGGTAACATCCCAGACCGGAAATCCCTCAGTCGGACGTCTTCATGTCACGTAGAATCAGGGCCTCACGCATACCGGACCGGCACATACTTCGGTCGTACGCCTTCCCGGACCACACAACATCGGGGTAATGGTTAAACCCTGCCGTGCCTCACACAGAGCCCCACGCGCGGCGATGTTAGGTCTGTAGCCCAATACACCCCAACCCCTCTGGTGTATTGTCCACAGACAAATACCAACCTAGGTTGTTGGTGAGACTTGAACCCAAGACCTCACCCTTTATAGCATTTCCTTGAGTGATGCTATCACCAGTTGATTGTCACGCCCCAAATCCGGTTCTTGCCCGGACTCGAGGCATGACTAGTAATAAATGATTTAAAAGGCAATAATTCAACATTTAGTTCCTGAAAATCTCCAATAAGAAACTCAAATCCACAAAACTCAGTTTAAAACACAAATAACCCTCCAGGGGTGTAATAATAATTCTCCACAAAATCTGTTCCAACATAAATAAAAGTAAAAACGAAGTCTCTATAGACACCCACGCCGAGAAGCTCCCGAGCCTCTACTCCTCAATCAAGCCTGTAAACACAACAATAAACTCATAGGGTGAGCTTGCGCTCAGTAGGGAAAAACACATAACAAGGTGGACCTTAACCTCAATAAAGTCAACAACAAAGTCAATGAGATACATCTTAACAAACACGGGTAATAGATAAACCAGCCAATGCCGTGGCACATGAAGTCTCCACCCTCCGATCCACATATGATGTGTCCTCTCGGATTTTCCCTCAAATTCAGAGGAGACGCATAACATTGAGGCGACCGGAAACAACCCTTCGGGTCGCTTAACATCGGGATTCTCAGAAACGTCTCCAAAGGATTTTATGTCCTCGGGAACCAAGGTATTACTCCCATAGGAAGCATACACTTGGACAATTCAATAATAATCAGTTAATAATTGAATAACGCACTCAACCGAAACGCGAAATACTCCAATCCCAACAACCACCAATTCATTGCCACACATAGCTCACACATCACCAATTCACCACAATACACAGTACACGAATCACATAATCATAGCACACCAATCACACAATCCCAACTTACCGTTCACTTACCAGTCTCGAACCAACGGGGCATCGATCACCTGATTGCACCGCTCGGTACAACCAGTCATACTCGATACTCCAAGCAACCACTTAAGGAATACAAACAATCATTCAAATACAATCAACAGTCAAGCGGGAGTTTAATCAACCAATCGTAAAAACCTTTAATCGAGCATTCACATATGCAATTCAACTAGTTCCGTTAGACTCTTTAGCCTATCCACTAAGCAATCAACAACCAAGCATGTGATCCTAACACGCAACTAATCCGAGGGCTTTGCCAAGTCTCCTCTACCAGACAAACAATTCCCAAGTATTGAAAGCGAATTACACTAGTGACTGGCATCCTATTCATTCACCACTAGACACTTCCGGTTATTAGAAATCAAAAGACAATTATTCTAGTTATTCGCATCCTATAGGCATTTCTAGGACCTTTCCAATTTTATTAGCCTAACATGCATACTAAGCATTTAAACGAGAAGTTAAGACTTTCCTTACCTTGAGGTCTTCCTCTCAACACTCTGATGATAAGCCCGGTGGTCAACACTCCGTTCTTCACTCGGCTCCCGGCGTGATAATTGCTCCTCTAACTCGTGTCCACGTTCTTCCTTCTTTCCTAGCTCTAGGTAGTTGAGATGGAGAAGATGAAGTGAAAATGAAGGCAAAAGGACCAAGAACAAGCTCCAAAATCCAAGCTTTCTTCTCTATCTTCTTCCTCAAGAAAAGAGCTCCTCCCCTCCTCTCTCCTTGTGATTTTCGGCTGCAACAATAGGAAATAGGCTGAATTGTTGCTCCCTTTCCTTTAAATGACCTAAAATGTCAATTTACTCAAAAGCCCTTAAGGTCTTGTCCCTTTAAAGGTAACTTAGGAGGGTATGAGAGTCATTTGAATCCCCCACTTCCATCCTCCAAGCCAAGCATGACAAGTGTCATGTGAGGTCACTCCTACTTAATAAATTTCCAGCTTTCCAAGATTTATCGAAGAAACAACCGATAGTTAGCCCAAGTTTGACCAACGGTTGACTTTAACAATATTACAGTCAAATTGAAGGGAACGACCCAACTAAGCTAACCGTGATAATTGCTAAGCTTTTTGAGCCCCGGAAAGGTCCCAAATGACTTTCCGAGTCATCGGTTGACTTTTTCGGCCGAAAGTCAAACTTAGCTAGGATTCACCGGTTCTACCGGGATCGACCGGGGGCGGGTCTTACAAATCACATCCTATATGCGAAATAGGACATTTCCGGTTATTATTATTAACAAGCATGCATACTAGTAACTTTCCACAATCGAACCGGTATTCGCTACGATCCCTACCTTAAAAGCAAACACGATCAACTCCTAGCTGCTAACGTCCTGGCTCGCTCCCCCTCCGCTTCACGAGTTCCAACCGTCTCCTCTCCCGTCACGCTCGGGTCCAAAGTCTAAGATTACAAGAAATACATGAATTAATGATAATTCAAGTGTGAATTAAAGAGGGAAATACCCAAACTAATCCCAATTGCACAACTTGTCAAAATGGGCCCGGGAAGCCCATTTCGCCCGGAACCGGGAAAACGTCCCTCGGACTCCGAAAGTTCCCTTTTGTTTTCTAGCCGTCCTAATTAAGTTTACTTGTTCCAATGCACTTGACGAAAACAAATTCCGGGGTCCGAGCCTTCCCAATTTCGCAATTTAATTTTCTAATCGCTTTTTCCGAAATTGTAGGGATCACCTCCATAATTCGTTCCGGGTGTGAAAACGTCGTCCCGGGGGTCAATCACGACCGTCACAACTTCCAAGCCACCAAAACCCGTCCATGTGGGCCCCACGGCCACACATGGACGTGTGTGGCTCAACCGGCCGGCCGTACCATGGCCGGTCATTTCCTTCATCTGTTGTCGGATTCCAGCGACCGACCAAAGCTCCGGTGAACCTCCAGTCGCCGGAAAAATATCCAAAATTCTCCAACAAGCTCTTAACTAGCTCTAGGTTCTCCATAACACCATTTTTAACCTTTAAAGCTTCAATTTCCACCTCAAATCATCCAAAGTTTCAAGACCCAAGTGGGTTTCATCGAAAACTACTCAAATCAAGTTATTTCTCTCAACTAACTCCACCTCTTCTTCAAACATTAACATTTAAGTCATCCAACACTTAAAACTCACTAGTTCAAGTCATCTCTACTCAAACCCATAAATCCAATTTCATCAACTAAGGAAATAAAGCATACCAACCTTTAGGAAATGGAGAGATGAAGAAGATGAGGTAAATTTGAGAGGATTTGGTGTAGAGATGGCTAGAAAGGAGCTTCCTTTCTCTTGCTTTTCTTCAAGCTTCAAGGAGCAACAATGGAGGTTTGCTCTCTCTCCTCTCACTAGTGATGTTCGACCAAGGTATGAAAATTTGCTCTCATGTGCTCTTATCTTCAATGTGGAAATGTCTCTTTTGTCCTCTAGCACCTCTCTCTCTCTCTCTTTTGTCCTTATGTGGGGACCATTTGGTCTTTTCACCCCCTTTTCTTCCCTTCCAAGCTAACATGGACATGTGTCCATGTGGGGACCATTCCTACTCCAAAATATCTCAGCCCTTATTATTTTATTCGATAATAATCCAAAATCGACCAAGTTTGACCCAGGTTTGACTTTTTCACAAAAGGTGTCATTTAAAAGGAAATGACTCAACTAAGCTAACCGTAACGGCGACTAAGCTTTTTGGGTCCCGGAAAGGTCCCGAATGACTCCCGGAGTCATCAGTTGACTTTTCTGACAAAAGGTCAACTTTCGCCGAAAACCTCCGGTTCGACCGGGATCGACCGGGGGCGGTTCTTATAACAGAGCATCGGGGTAATGATCACACCATCCTCGTCCTCGATACCCTACACTGGCATACTCTCTCAGTGTAGGTATCATACCGGACACACCTCCTCTCGGAACACGCATCAAGGGAGTAACAGGCATCACAACGTCATAGCTCGACCACGGTATACCAACCGAGCCAAAACACCATAACACACATATCGGTCTATCACTCACCCGATCATATCACAATCAATGGTTCGCATCACAACACGCATGGCACACTTGCCCAAACATAGCAGCAACACGCTACACCGAGTATATCTTATTATGACTCTCAATCTAATCAACGGCTACAACACGCATCATGCATCTCAATCATAGATCATGACATTACAATCAACACGCAACCCTAAAGCTCAACATGGCCATTCTACCAGCACGACAATTTCCCAAGAATTGAAAGCGATTATTCTAGTGAATCATATCCTATATGCAAACTAAGACTCTTCCATTTATTATCGTAACTGAAAGCGGTTATTCTAGTGAATCACATCCTATATGCAAACTAGGACCTTTCCGGTTATTATTATTATTTTAAAGGCATACTAGTAACTTTCCGTAATTAAACTGGTATTCGCTACTCTTCCTACCTCAAAAGTAAACAACTCTCAACTCCTAGCTGCTGACGACCTAGCTAGCTTCCTCCTCCACTCCACGGGATCCAAGCTTCTCCTCCTCCGTCACGCTCGGGTCCAAAGTCTTGGATTACAAAACAAGTACTCGAATCAATACTAATTCAGTTGCATTAAGAACGAGAAACAACTAAATTAAGCCTGAAAGTCCAACATAGGCAAAAAGGGGAATTGGGCTAGAATGAGGCCAATCCGGATGGCCCAGAGGCCCGGTTCCCGACCTGGCCCGGCAACCGACCCGACCCGTGCCACAGACCGGCCCGGGATCAGGCACGGCCCGTGCGGCACGCCGGCCCAGAACCAGGCACGGTCTGTGCTATAGACCGGCCTGGGACCAGGCACGATCCGTGCTGCACACCGTGCCGGACCATGGCCCGGTCCGTGCGACATTCCGTGCCGGAACTTGGCCCTCTCCGTGTCCCATTCCGTAACAGATCTGGGCAGACCCCCTTCTTCTTCCCCACATTCGTTTTCCACGAATTTCAACAACAAAACTCCGTTGATGAATCCTCAAAACTCCAAAACAGACCCCAAAGCTTCAGTAAACTAATACCCACAAAGGGGTTTCATCAAAACTACTCAAATCCACAAAAACCCAATCATTTAACACTCATTTTTCTCCAAAATCAACATCCACCACCTCAAATCTAAAACCCGACCATTGTTCTTAATTTTTCCTCAAACCCATGAATCAAATCTAACCAAAAACGAAAATGGTTTGGATGATTACCTTGGTAATGAGGAGTAGTAGAAGAAAATGTGGTTTTGGAGAGATTTTGAGGAAAGAATGAGCCAAATTTCCTCCTTTTCCTTCTTTCTTCTTCCTCAAACTTCCTTGGTTCCTCTCTCTCTCTCTCTAGATTTCGGCCACACTAGCAAAAATGAGTGGAAAAGGTCCAATTTGATGTCTTAAACCCTTAGGAAATGATCCTCAAACTACCCCTTTGTCCTCTCTCTTCTCAAGTGCAACCATTAAGGGCATAAGGGTCAAAACACATCCATTTCTTCCCTTCCAAGCAAGCATGGACACATGTCCATGTGGGAATCACTCCAAGCTTAAATAATTCCAGCTCAAATAATTAATCGGATTTAGTTTCTAATCGGACCGCGTTTGACCGAAAATGACCTCGGTTGACTTTTCCCAATATTACAGTCAACTGGAAGGAAACGACCCAATTAAGCTAACCGTAACGACGGCTAAGCTTTATGGGCCCCGGAAAGGCCCCGAATGACTCCCGGAGTCATTGGTTGACTTTTCTAGCAAAAAGTCAACTTTCGCCGACAACCTCCGGTTCGACCGGATCGACCGGGGGCGGTTCTTACATGCACAAATGCCTTGCACCCAAAAACTCTCAAATGATCATAGGAGACATCCTTACATGTCCAAACTCTATTTGGAACATCAAACCCAAGAAGAACACTAGGTGTGAGATTTAACACATGTACCATCGTACTCAAAGCTTCACCCCAAAAGGATCTCGGTAGTCTTGCTTGTGAAAGAAAACATCTCACCATCTCAACAAGTGTCATGTTCATCCTCTCAGCTAACCCATTCAACTGAGGGGTCTTCGGAGGTGTCTTTTGGTGTCGAATACCTTGATCCATGCAATACTCATCAAAATGACCACAATACTCACCTCCATTATATGTCGTGATGCACTTCAAATTCTTCCCAGTCTGTCTCTCAACTAGGGCATGAAACTGCTTGAAAACTCCAAGCACTTGATCTTTCGTCTTTAAGGTGTAAGCCCACACCTTCCTTGAATGATCATAAATAAAAGTCACAAAATAAAGTGCACCGCCCAATGTTTGTTTCTTCATAGGACCACAAACATCATAATATACCAAATCAAGTATTTCTGGCTTTCTAGAAGGAGGAGATGATTTAAAAGAAACTCTTGTTTGCTTACCGGCCAAGCAATGTTCACACTTCTTCAAAGGTGAACAACCCATCCCCGGTAGAAGATTCTTCTTGCTCAAAATCATCAATCCCTTCTCACTAATGTGACTAAGACGACTGTACCATAATTCATTTGTACCTTCACCTTCAGCTGCATTAACAATGCCTTCACAAAATCTAGCTCGAGTAACGTACAACGAAGCACACTTTCTCCCTTTAGCCACAACCATAGAACCTTTGGTGAGCTTCCACTTGCCATCGCCAAAGTGATGATGAAAACCTTCATCATCTAGCCTACCCACAGATATCAAGTTCAAGCGAATGTCATGAACATGCTTAACATTTTTAAGCACCAAGAGTGTACTATTTTTTGTTTACAAGCTCATATCTCCAACGCCAATAGCCTTTGACGTGTCTCTGTTTCCCATCTTAACACTCCCATAGTCACCGGGTGTATAAGATGAAAAGAAATCCCTCCTTGATGTAGCATGTATACTTGCACCACTATCTACTATCCAACTGGTCTCTTGAGAAGCCAAATTGACAGTTTCTTCATCATCACATAGAACAAGGAACTCTTATGTAATAACAACAGCATTATCATCATCACCACCGCTATTGTGCTCATTTCCCTTTCCTTTTTCATTTTTGGCATCTCTTTTAAATTTCTGGCAATACTTCTTAATATGCCCCTTTTGACCACAATGATAGCACTCAACATTGGAAAACCGATTCTTACTTTTGCTTCTGTCTCTACCTTTCGGATCTCTGCTCTTGCTCCTCCCTCTTTGTGTAGTAACTAAGACCTTCGTGTGTGAAGAGGAACCCTGTGACTTTCTTCTCGTCTCTTCATTTAGAACACACCCCTTAGCCATATCCATGGTAATAACACCATCTGGACCCGAGTTAGACAATGACGTTCTGAACGTCTCCCAAGAGTCTGGTAAAGTACCCAGAAGCCACAAACCTTGAACCTCATCTTCAAACTTGATACCCATTTCTGCCAATTGATTAATAATACCCTGAAAAGCATTCAAATGATCTGTCATAGGACTCCCATCCTGATACTTTAAACTCATCATCTGCTTAATCAGAAACAACTTGTTGTTCCCAGTCTTTCGAGCATACAACTGCTCAAGCTTACTCCATAAAATGTGTGCATCTGTCTCTCCACTAACATGGTTCAGAACATTATCATCGACCTATTTCCTGATGTAACCACACACTTGGCGATGAAATAATTTCCAAGCACCATTAGTTTTACCCTCAGGCATTTCTTCACTGAATACAGGCAGATAATAATCCTTCACGTACAGAAGATCCTCCATCTTTTCCCTCCAAACATGATAATTCAAACCATTCTACTTGTATTAGCTTCCATCGTTTAACACAGAATACCCAACAAGCCAACCAGGCTGTGATACCACTCTGATAGGGAGAATACCACATAATAATAGATAAATGCAACATAGCGGAATTAATTCTCCCACACCCGTGCAAACCTAATAGGAAACCAACAAGCAGAGAAAATCACGAAGCAAAGTGCACACAAGATTTTAACGTGGAAAACCTTCTCAAGACGAGAAGTAAAAACCATGGGACCCTCTAGGCCTCTTAATCATCCACTATCAACTTTAATGGGTACAATATCTCTCTAATCAAATTATAGGCATACACAATATCTCAACACAACCTAGTGTTGGAACTAGCAACAAAACTCAAGAAAGAAGAAGAGAAATCTCACCAACTTGGTGGCCCAACTTGTAGCTCGTGTATCTGAAAAATGAACCGTTAAAACCCAAATTCCACTGTCCACTTTGAAGACCTATATGTGGAGAACATTCACTTCAAAAATCAGCATCATCGGACCTTGGATGAACCTCCGATCGGGCTCTTCAAAGTGGCTGGTCGGACTGAAAATCTGTAGAAAATGTGCACTTCTTCTCCCTTTTGCTTCTCTCTCTCAACAATGGAGGCACCTCTCTCTCTCTTTTAGATCTGATTTCAATTTAATGAAACAAAGCCATTGGGTCTTTTCCATTTAATGAAACCAACCCAACAGTTTGATACATTGTTAGGCTAAAATCTGATACATATATTTTCTACATACGTTTCAGCCAGCCAATTTTTCACGTTTGAATAACTCATATTTTTTATTGAATGCAAATATGCATATACATATTGCTGTCAAAGAACTGCAATGCAGCAAGTGATTTGCAGAGACAACCACATATGCTACTTTTGGTTTCTGGGTATTCCATATTGGTCGATGATGAATGCTCCTAGCTTGGTGGAAAGAAGGGGTAACATCAGTATCAGAGGTCACCGGCTGGAAATACTTATTGTAAAACATCTTCTTCCCATCAATAAGTTTAGTGTGGTCGCTCGGAGAGTACTGTTGTGTTCTGTCCGACGAAGAGGAAAGGAAGGCTTGTTTCGTCTTCCCTTTTTTTATCCTTTTTCTTGTTTGTTGCCATAGAAGGTATGGCTGCCCTAGGAAGAATATCTCTTCCGGAGAGGTCATGAACTGTCAAGAGAGTTCTTCCTTCCTCCATGATATAAGCCACCAAATCTGAAAGGAAAATTGCAACCCGAAGAGTAAAGAGTTGACAAAGATTACCAGAATCCTTCGGTGGTCCAATAGCCTAGACCAGGGCCATCATGAACACTACACCGAGGAGCCAAGACGAGAAACAGAGTGGTGCGTGAAGATCTTCAAGTGCTCATCTGAAGAAGAAGGTACTACAGTAACAGTACTGTAGCTGCTAGAGAGTTTTTAGTTCAAAGCACTTATTGTTGTTCATTTAATTTGTTAGTGTTGATTTTGCTGGTTTTTTTTGTCTCTACTCCTAGCGATTCGTCATTTTCTGATGGTTTTTTTGTTTACAAGACTTATTGTGTATATTGTCTGATACATCGTCTACACTTGAGTTGTTGTTGGGCTACAATCTGATACATAATATTGTCTATATACGTTTTTGCCGGCCAACTTTTCACGTGTAAGTAACTCATATTTATTATTGAATGCAAATATGTATATACATGATGGGTTTATATTATATAAAGAAACATATAATTTTGTTTCATCTTGTACTTTTATTTGTATTAACTATTAGGCAGGGTCGTTGACATTGTTAGTGCCTATTGACCATACATGGCCTTGTAGTCGGTCCAGAGCTGGTCCACAGTCTTCCCCAACAGGTCGTGAAAGAAGTTGACACTATAACCTGTCCTCATCTTTTTGTTAAGCTCAGCCACGAACCCATTTCTTAAGCCATTACAGTAATCGAGGAACCTCGCCGTCACCACATACCCCTCGTCCCACTTGCTTCCCTCTCCGGGCTGCGACCACCCAATACTCGGCTCATACCTATCCGGAGTAAAACATGTCAAATATCAAAGTATAGAAGTTTCAATTATATTTGGTTTAACATCTTAAGAAATTAAAATGAAACGGGTATGATCATTTATGGATCTACTTTATATGTTGGGCTCTAATTCTTACATCAAGACACTATTTTGAGCTACAAACCCCACACAATTTTGGAGGAAACCCAATATCATATCACTCCGAAAATAGATGTGATAAAAAATTATAAACTATCAACTCAAAAACTTTCCAGAACGAATATAATAAAAATATGTTTGATGCTTAGACTTATCCGGAGTAAAACATGTCAAATATCATCAGGGACAAGGATAGTCGCCCCTTATCCGGAAAAAACAAATAAATATAAAGATTTCAATTATCTTTAACTTGATAATCTATTATTGAATCAGAATTTTTGAAGAAAGTTTTTTACAATCACAGTTAAATATGGTGAGCTTTTTCTTACACCAAAACACAATTTTCAACTACAAACCCCACAATATTTTTAGGAAACCCGATATCATATCACTCACACACTAGATATAACAACATATATTAAGAATATAAAGATTTAGGTGAAGAGTTTTCTAAAGAAAGTATAATAATAAGAAATAGAGGTAATTTCTTTTTAGTACTCTAAAATCTTCGGATTTTGTTTTTTGTATCCTAAATGTTTTTTATGCCACCTCAGTACCCTAAACTTTTATTTATTCTATTTTAGTATCTGCCGTTAACTTTTCATCTGATTTTCCATCAAAGACAGGTAAAATAACCTTAATGCCCCTCATTAACAATCAAATTTTCAAACCAATGTTCAAAAATTATTTTTATTTTATAAAAATCATAATTTTAATTCACAAATTCAGTATTTTTTTTTTTATAAATTCAGTTAATTTTATTTTAAAAAAAATATTTTAAAAAAATCAGTTTTGTTTACAAAAAAGCAAATTTTATTTTTTTAAATTCAACTTTTATTTAAAATCAGTTTTATCTTAATTTCTTATATTTTATTTTTATTTTAAAATAAATTTATTAATTATTTTGTTTATTTAATATTTAATATTTAATATTTTATTTTTATTATAAACTTTTATTTATGTTTTTAAAAGTTTCCTTGTTTATAATAATCATTTTAGTAATTAAACTTATTCAGAAAACAAAAAAAAAATTGCAGGGTTTAAATGTGATAAGGGTATTATTATAATTTAAAAAAAAAAATTGAAGTCATGTTCCATGCACATGCGATTATCTGTTAAAAAATAAATGAAAAGTTAACGATGAGCACTAAAATGGAATAAATGAAGATTTAGGGTATTGAGGTGGCACAAAAAACATTTGGGGTACAAAAAACGAAATCTGAAAGATTTAGTGTACTAGAAAGAAATTACCCCTAAAAAATATTGTATTAAGAGTGACTTTATGGTTTTTAAAGCTGAAATTCAAGCTTTGTTTGGATTTTTAGATTGAAAACATGATAAAAATTATCGTTTTATCCAAATAAAAACCGAAAAATATATATTTTTTAAATACTATAAAAATACAAATGTCATTAGTACAATTTGAGTATATTTTAAATAAATTTTATAAGTAAGATAAAACTTCATTCAAACTAAATTTAAATAAGCTGAAATAAAAAAAAATATGAAAAAACTTCATCCGTCAAAGCTCAAGCTTCTATGTGGGACAGAGTCTAAAATAGTTTTTTTTTTCAAACGAGTAATCGGAGAAGTGTATTAATGCAAGAAATAAGCCATACAAGGTAGGGCGTAAAAGCCCTCAGTTCCAGATATGTGTCATGGTCGCCAGTAGGTAACCCGACGCTCATAGACCCGTAGAAAAATACTGCTTCTGCTCGCATATACTAACTTAGCACATCCCCTTACCGACATTTCAAAGGTACGAAACGAGAAATTTAAACGACCTAAACACCAAATCCTAAAATAGTACATGAATCGAAACCAAACTAACCGACCTAACGAACCATACATGTCCTTATTGAAATAGAAATCATCAAAGCGGATAAACCTACGGCGATGCCCTCCTTTCTTCCTCCCTATGTCAGGATGTCGTGGAGAACTGCACCCCCTTACTGTCCCTCCCCCTCTGGATCCCTAATCCGCATGTCGGCGACAATGACAATCATGGCTGTGAGTGGTGGTCGGCGGCGATTTGAGAAGAAGAGAGACATAATAGGTTTTTTACCTTGGTCTGTGGCGTCCAAGTCGGAGTGGCCACAAGCATTGGTAACGAGCTGGGCCACACGCAGGGGAGAAAAGGTCAGCGAGGAACCCCGTCATAGGTCATCGAAGGTCGGGACGTTGTTGCTGCGAGACGAACTCCGGCGAGGTTGCAGCGGCGAGCACGGAGCTCCGGCAGTCAAAAACAACGATGGCGTGAGGGAGACAAAAGGAAGGGTAGCCGAGCTCCACCCTGGTGCGAGAAAACAGAAAATCGAAAACAAAAAGAGGGCTAGGGTAAAGGAGAAGAATGAGAGGAGGAGGAGACCGCCGGCATCCATAGCCAAAGCTATTGTAGCCACTGGTGGCGGTTAAAGATAATGCAGAGGCGTGTGGTTTTTTGGAGAGAAAACCCTAAAATAGTTTGTTCCCTTAAACATTCAAATGTTATAATATACATTATTAAATTGATATACAATATGTGATACAATAATTTCTCTTTTAAAAAAACTTAACTCAACACCAAATTCATAAATATAAGCCTAAATTTCGACTCAAGTTACTTTTAGTAAAAATAAAACATTTTTATCTTATTTTTTTGGGAAAATTTCATTTTACCACCCTAGCAAACATTTAACTTCAGTTTGATACTCTGGCATAAATTTTTATCAGTTTCATACCCAAACCAAACATTTAATTTTACTTTCATACCCAACCGGGTAAAATGTCCAAAATACGCCTACCTATTACTCAAATTTTCATCTCATGCAATTGGCTCAGAATTTGAAAATAAGTGAAATGACAATAATACCCTTCAATGTTTAGGGTGTTAAACTGAAAATTTCAATAATTTTAAAACAAAATCAGTTTTTTTTATAAATTCAATTTTTATTTTCAAAAAATCAGATTTTAATTTTAAAATACATAAAATCATTTTTTTTATAAAAATCATTTTTTCATTAAAAACAGTTTTAGTTTTTTAAAAAATTAATTTTATTTATATTTTAAAAAAAAAATTTGGAACTCGCGAACTTCGTCCTCTCCGGCATCGTCTCCGGCCAACCCTCCTCCGTCGGCGTCGTCCCCGGCCACCCCCACCACCGCCTCCTCCTCCGGCGTCGTCCTCGCTGATTTGGTTCAGATCCTTTTTTGATTGCAATCAATTAAAATCGAGATTTTCTTCGGATTTTCCCGAAAACAATCCGCGAAACGATCCCTTTCGTCTCGCGCTGGTGTTTCTCTCCACAGCCACAAAGCTCCGATCCTTTAATTTATAGATTTTTTTTTTTGAATTTTCATTTCTGTGTCTCTGAAGCTCCTTCTTCTCCTCCTCCTCCTGCAATGGAGTCTCTTCAGCATGTCACAGAAATGGTGTTTCTCTCCACAACCACAAAATCAATTTTCATTGCATGACGATTTCCAAAGCTGCCAGAAGAAGCTTCAAATCCCGATTTGGTTCAGATCTGAACCAAATCAGCGAGGACGACGCCGGCGGTGGAAGAGGGAGGAGGGAAGAGGGACAACGCCGGAGGAGGAGGCGGAGGTGGGGGTGGCCGGGGACGACGCCGACGGAGGAGGGGTGGTCGGAGACGACGCTGGAGAGGAGAAGCTCGATCCAGAATTTTTTTTAATAAAATTAATTTTTTTAAAATAAAAATGATTTTTTATGTATAAAACTGTTTTTAATAAAAAATTTATTTTTATAAAAAAAACTTATTTTTATGTATTTTTAAATTTAAAATCTGATTTTTTGAAATTAAAAATTGAATTTATAAAAAAACTGATTTTATTTTAAAATTAGTGAACTTTTCAGTTTAACACCCTAAACAATGAAGGGTATTATTGTCATTTCAGTTCTTTTCAAATTATGAGTCAGTGGCATGAGATGAAAATTTGAGTAATAGTTAGGGGTATTTTGGACATTTTACCCGGTTGGGTATGAAAGTGAAATTAAATGTTTGGTTTGGGTATGAAACTGATAAAAATTTATGCCAGGGTATCAAACTAAAGTTAACTGTTTGCCAGGGTGGTAAAATGAAATTTTCCTTATTTGTTTTAGTTTTATGTCGGTCGTTTTTATCAATTTAAGTACTATATTATTATTTTTGCTTACCCGACGAGTTAATCAAAAGGTAGTTAAGCGAAGAGAACCTACCATGGCCATGATCACGGCCATGGTCGTAGTCATAGGGTTGTTGTCCTTTTTAGAAGCAACATCCATACATGGAGACGGTTTCAATCGACATAGCCTTGGTGGAAGACGCAACCCTCTCCTTAGGGTTTTGCGATCAGCGGCGGCTCCCGAGGGGGTTTCGTTGCAGGTGAGGGACGGAGGCTCATCGGGGCGTTCTCTCTCGGCGGAGGATGACTCCCTCACGGAGACAAATCCCCTGACGCCACAGTTGAGTGGCGACAATCCGGTGATTTTCTCCTCGTAGAGAAAGGAGACCGAAGATCGGAATAGACATGCGCTGGGCCAGAGATCGCAAGGCGAGGTGTTCCGATGGAACACGGCGTAGATCGATGCCTGGGACGGCGTCACCGAGGAGGAGGTGGTGCGGGAGAAAGAGGGGCCCTACAACCAATAACTGTGTCGACGGACATGATGCCAGTGGCGGAGGAGGTGCCGGAGAAGGTGGCGTGGCGACGAAGAAAGAGAAAATGGGCGGCTAGCGTTTCACAGACACCAGACATGACGGATGCGGGCCAGGGCCGAGGAATCAGGGCGGATGCGAGACGGGCCTGGGGTTTTGGGCCCAAGTGGATCCCAAGGTCCGAGAAGGGCCCTGGTCTTGATATGATCTGGGCTGGTTTGCGGGACATCAGGCCAAGAGCTGAGAATTCGTGGGCTGGACCGGAACTGGACAGGTTGCGCGCGGGCGAACGCGGGCCTAGAAGATTGTGGGTAGGCGATTCGGCTACAGGTCGGGGCAGAGATCTGGAATCAAACCCGACTGGATATCCTAACCGGGTCGGGGCGGGTTCTGGATGCGCTACTCACTCGGATGGAGCGTCACATACAGCAGCGGCTGGGGGCTTTAAGCACCCTCGCCTCGCGGAATGAGTCCAGAGGGCTTTAGAGAGGGGTCGGTCGGCTGCACCACCTCTTTGGCCATACGGTGGCAGCGGTTCCACCAACGGCCGACATGGTATCTCTCTACCACTTCAGGGGTCAGCAATCCCGCGCTTTAGAGCCATACTCCTATCATATAAGGGGGAATACGTAGTCCACCACTACTTGTCTTCACACTTGATCTGTTCGATCAGTTCTTTTTTGTTTGGTTCATACTGTATCGGCGTCGATAGACGTTACCGCAGTCCCACGGTCCAGACAGCTTCCCGATTTCCAAGAGCGCATTTACTTTACAGTCTATGTTTTTTCATACTTAGTTGGTTTACTTTCCAATACGTTGATTTCTGTATGCCGGGGTTTGCATTTTGAAACTCTTTTAATTTAGGGAAAATTTCATTTTAATACCCTGTCATACTTTTATTTGCAGTTTAATACCCTAGCTTATTAATACCCTTGCAAACTTTTATTTGCAGCTTAATATCCTAGCTTGATTTTTTTCTTTTTAATACCTTGACAAACTATTATTTTCAGTTTCATACCCAACTGTTAACTTTCCATCTAAAATGGATGAAAAGTCCAGAATACCCTCTGAGACCAATAAAATTTTTCAAAACTTACCACTAAAAATCAGATTTTATTTCAAAAAAATATTTAAAATAATCAGTTTTTATATATTTTAAAAATCAATTTTTATATATTTCAAAAATCACATTTTTAAATAATTCAAATCAAATTTATACATTTGAACAAAAATTATATATTTTATAATTAATATTTTATATACTTCACATATTTATGAATAATATTTTTTTTAGAATTAATTATTTTACATATTTAAAGATGAAGAAAAAATCAATAATTTTGTAAATTAGTATTTATTTTATTTAATTTATTCTTAAAATTTCATAAAAATACCTTAATCTTTTTCAGAGGTCAAAGGTTGAAGGGTGTTTTTGGTATTTTTTCATCCATTTCGGATGGAAAGTTAACGGTTGGGTATGAAACTGAAAATAATAGTTTGACAGGGTATTAAAATACAAAAAAAACAAGCTAGGGTATTAAACTGCAAATAAAAGTTTGTCATGGTATTAAAATGCAAAAAAAAAAACAGACTAGGGTATTAAACTACAAATAAAAATTTGTCAGGATATCAAAATGAAATTTTCCTTTTAATTTATAATATCTACCTGTTTTGATCAAATTTTTTTTTTTGCTTTCCCCTTATTGTTTAGCGGATTGTTAAAATTTAGTAGTAATGGCAGAGTAGGTATGTAATAGTGAAACTTACCCTCCCTTCATCCTAGCAAAATCGGCGATCCCTTCGACGAGGCCCACAGGAGCTTGGCCAGCTCCGTTCCACTGCCACGAGTGCGTCATCTCGTGGTAAATAAGTCCAGTGAACTCTTTCCTGACGTCGCCGGAGTATCTGGCGATATAGTCGGAGCTGAAGTGGATTATGTCGGCACTGGAGTAGGCAAGGCCGTTGAGGGGCTCGATGACAAGGCTGACCTTGGAGGTGGTGCGGCGGTCGGCGGGATCGTTTTGCTGGAAGAGACGCCATATGAACTCCGTGGAGGCCGCCAGGGCTTGCTTGCTGTAGTCGAGCCCGATCTCGTTGTTGAACCGTACCCCGCCTGGGGACTCGCCGGCCTTATTTGTGACCTCGTATTCCACTGCTTCAGCGGCTTGCGTGGCCGCCAGGGCTACTAGGAAACACCAGAGGATCAACTTCATTTTCTGAACCATTGTGTTTATGTTTTCATGTTTGTCTAATGCTTTGCCATTTATATAGAAAAGAGCTTGGATGTAAAAATGAAAAATCAACTACTCCATGGGTCTTTACGTGTTGATGGAGCTTAACCTATTGTTTTTTTATATTCTATTCTCAATCTAAATTTTAATTTAATTATGTATGTGTTCGGCTTTTGAGCGAAAGTTACAATTGTATTAAATGTATATCAGAACATCGATGTGCACCAGGGGACAAGCTCCTGGACCACTAAAGTTAGACAAAAAGAGCAATGGCTCACTGAACCTTTTTCCACTAGAACCGTTTCAGACGGTATTTGAAAGTCATATATATAGGCGAGGACAAAATACGAAAAGAGGGAAGGGGGCGCCGAAAATCTGAGATCTCAACAACAATGGTGGTGGGAGGAAAAGCATCTGCATGGGACCCCTCCCAAGGCCAGTCCCCGATGCTCTGTTGGCTTTTCATTCCTCCTAGCGGGGTTGTTTCCCCGCCCTTGCCTAAACGGGAGAACTCATCCCGATCCAAGTGCCTTGATCGATCCCTCGACATTCCTCTCGGAGTTACGAGGGCCGCCCGGATAGACTCAGAGGCACGTCGGCTGGCGTTAGTCACAACCTTAGACCACGCAGCGGTAGGGAGAAGAGGCTCGCGCCGTGAAGAGGAGGCAACCCTAGAGCCCGCTCCGCCAGTGAGAGGAGGAACCAGGGCCTGGGTCGGAGCGGAATATGGTGAAAGCGCAACCCTAGAAAGCGCGTCACCCGAGAGAGGAAGAGCCAGAGCAAGGTCTTGGAAAGTTTGGGGGGCCGGCAGCCTAGGGTTTGGTGGGGGAAGGGCGTTTCTTGAGGAGGATGCAACCAAGGGACACCGCGTGGGTCGTCCTAGCGGTGGAGGCCAAGGAGGTGGGGACAAAGATGGCTGCTTCAGTGGCAGCTGCAAGGGTAGTGACGTAGGAGAGGGAGGCGCTGAAGGAATCACGTGTAGAGGTTGCTTCGACGTCCTCCCGCGCCGGGCCTTCAAAGGCGGATTCACAAGAGGAGACGATGGAGGGTTCGAGGGAAAAGTCTACACTGGAGACGGCATGACAGAACCGGGCTTGGAGAGCAGCAGTAACGTCAGGGAGATCGTCGGCATCAAGGACAGGGCTAGAAAGCACCATAATTGTAAGGGTACGCCGGATAAGGCTAGGGTTTGCTCTCAAGTAGCGAGAGAGAAAAAAGATGAGACATGTGTCACAATTAACCTCCTGTATATGTTTGTTATTACTATCCATTTTGGTGGATATAATATTTTTATTTGTTATTTTTGCATATGTATTTTGAAAAATCACTTATAATACAAATACTCTGATGACATGACTTGTTGAACTATAAGTCTTAAAACAATCTTTTTAGTACATTGAACGAGGTTGTTATTGATAGAGAATAGAAATGTCGTAAATACCGTATATGCCTGTAAATAATTGAACTAAACTTAAATACATATTCGGTAACTGCCAAAATAATGATCCTATTTTTAATAACTCGGATAGATTCAGGGAAAGTCTAAGGGGTCGTTCCTTATTCCAGTTGTGTTGAGTAGTGTTCCTTTGGCTTTCCCTGTCTCTACTTGATTGATATTGGTGTGTTGTACAAGGCGGTAAAGGAGTATGCTGGGAAAGGAGGAGGTTGGGAATCAGAGCGCATCTGATTCATTGGGGCTGAGGTGTGACTCCTCTATGACACCCCGAGGTGCCCTGAGGTAGCTCATGATGACCCGCGAGGCAATCAACTGTGCCTCGCTCCTGCCCTATCAGGGCCATCTATCGCAGAAGTGTATGTCGAGTCCATAGTATCCTAAGTGGGGTCTCAAAGCCATCATCTCCGGAGAGTAGATGTACCACCGATGCTTCATTGGTGTCTAGGCAAGACGGGAAGGCTCCGTTGCCTAGGGAGGGGATTGATACCAACGAGATTCGTCTCGGCTTGCCCTCGGGATATCCTCAGGTGACTACGCAGTCCATTGATTCTTTTTTCTCCCAATGTCATGGTAGTGGTTGCTCCCATTCTCCGTATGTTGGTAGAGGCAGGTGTCCAGAGTCACCCAGAGCCGCAACAGCATAGTCGTCGCCCGCGGTGCCCGGTCAGGGTCAATTTCCCTCCGATCCGGTAGGGATCGGTTCAAAAAAGGTGTGTTCATAGTGGTGGATTGGCCACCACTAGGAGGGGACACCTGAGTAGGACCAACGGTCTTGGGAGGGTTGTGATCTCGGATCGGGCGTCGTTTCTCGCGTGTCATCTCGTCGTACAATGGCTCAGTCTTGCTTAGGGCGTGACTTGTGAGTGGCAGGATGGTGGTACGGATGGGGAGGGATCATTATCACCGGGCGTGCCTTTATAGTGCCCCGGTTCCTTATCTCAAAGGCGGCAACATTGGAGATCCAATGGGGGTCGAGATCCCCTTAGGTGTCCACGTCAATCTGTTGACGCGACGGTAGGGTTCGCGGCGGCATTATCGACACGACGTTGGGGTGGAGGTGCCGCAAGGGAACTGTTTCCTTCATCGGGGATAAGAGGAGTTCTTGTGGCTCCAAGTTGAGATAGATGGAACTATTCCTCTCCAGAATTAGACCAGGATCCGTTTTGAGGAGTTTCGAGAACCCTTTACGACCCAGCTCTAGTATAAAAGGCTCTCGTATGTATGTCTCAAGTGTTATGGTTTTGGGTATACTAGTCACGACTCCACGGTGGTCATCCCTAGGCTAGATTGAGATGCTCTCCGGAATGATTTATCCATCAGTTCTCAATCAAGGCACCGGGTGGACGGTTATTTCTGCACGAACTGGGAGGCAACCACGACGCCACTCTTGAAAGATATAGAGGTGCATGCATAACCGAGGGCTCCCTCACTTCCCCCACTACCGCTATTAGCACCACATTATGGCATTTTATTTCTTAGCCGAGGAAATACATTCCTCGACCAAGTAGCTAACAGTAGTAGTGTAGTGCAGAGAAGCCTCTAGGGTTATGGGGCCCTACTACACATCCCCTCACGCATGACAAGCGGCCCGGAAACTCGTGACGGAAGTCGTCCCCCTTTGGACCATAGTCTAAACTATGGTTCAACTGCTGCTTGAGATCCTGCTAGGCAGGTTGGAACTCGAGAAATAACTGGTATGGGAAGGTAAATACGAAGGCACCCTTGGGGATTTACCAAGTCGTAGTCCTAACTCAGCCAGGACGGCGGTCATACACCTCTTCCACGAAATCCTCCTGTTTTGGTACCACCTCGGGGTATCTAACCACCGCCTCATACACCCCTACCATCATTTCCAATGCCCATTCCACCACTCTGAATACCTCTTCTATTACTGTCGCTACTTCTATATCGCCCCACCACCACCCGTCCCTCCCCCAATAAGGAGGTTTTATGGAAATCTCGTCTTCCCTTGTAGGTAACTTAGGGTAGCCTCAGACCTTCCTTTCCCCCTTGGGCCGCATCGGTTCAAGAATGCCAAAGACTTGGCGAGCGAAAAGGCCAAAAAGGCCCATATTGCAAAGGCCCGATTGAGGAAGTGGGACTATGGTTTTCTGAATGTCGACCCAAATCCAAAAGAGAGCCAGGAGATCAGTGATCGGGCTCAGTAGAAAGGTATTCCAATCAGCCTCGCCAAGAGTTGTGATTGACGTTGTCGAGGGCTAAATGGGGAGAGGAACGTCTATCAAATTCTGAAAGAAAAAAAACTTGGTCGACTCGTGGTCAATAGGAGTAGCCCTTGTAACCCTAATAGCTCAAGACAAACACCCGATAAAAAATGTAACTCCTTGTTTGCTTTGCTTTACGATTGTCGACACTTTGGTTTTTAGACTGTATCCTAAATTGCCTGGCTACTAAGATTTTGTTTACTTGGTCTAGACTCTCTTTACAAGTTCTTTTGGTGGGGCCCCAAACTACTATGTCGTTGGTTGGGCTGATTCAAGGACTTTAATTCTAACCCGACATGACAAAACATTAAAGGAAATGTAGGAAACGACATTGGTATTGGTAGAAATTGAATTGAAAGTTAAAGATCAAGTCTTTTGTTGACTTTGACTTGGATTTAAATTGCTGACTAAACCTTCACCAATCAGCAATCACCAATGAGAAATTTTCCATGGCTTGAAATGGTCAAGGGTCAACTAGAAACTTGGGTTGTTCGTTTTTATCTTCTTTATTGGGCCGCATGTTCGTAGTTTTGCCCGGCCTACTACACGTTTGGGTTAGGCTAGCAGTAATCAACCCCTAGTATACTTGGGCGGCTAGCGGACTCATTTATCTCAACTCTTATCTATTTCAGTGTTTTTAATTTCTGCATGTTCCTCTCATAAGGTAATTAAGGATGATCATAAGGTAATTAAGGATGATAGCGCCGCCTCCTGCTCTCTGCTAGGGTTTAGCGAGAGCTTTGGTGTTTTGCGATTTTGCTTCCGTCTTTCATGGAGTTATCGGGTGAGGAGGGAGAGGGAGAGCGAGCCGGTGACGGGGGTGTCCATTGGGGACCCCGTCTGCCGGAGAGAAGTGTCGCGGACGTCGAGTACGACTCCGGCACGGAACAGACGGACGTTGATCCGGAGGAGGAGCCGTTATTTGCGTCTGAGAAGGAGGCGAGGCTGGCGGCAGCGATGGTGGGGACGGAGTTGCAGGTGGTGCAGGGGTTGTCGGACGAACCTGTGTACTCGGAGGAACCGTCGGAGCCGTGGACGCCCAGGACGGGAGGGACGCCAGTCGTCTGCTTCTCGGCCGGGGAGGAACCGGGATGGGTTCCGGGGGGCAGGGTTCGGTTGGGGCCAGCATGCCTCCGCCGTACGCCGGCGAGGGGGCCTCGGCCAAGGAAGACGGGTGTAGGGGGAGCTCGGGGCGCAGCCGTGGGGTCCTCGTTGCAGGCGTCGTTGGGGGAGAAGCATACGCCGATCCCGATCTCCTCGGGGTCGGCCTTGACACCGGAGGAGCTGCCGGGGGAGACACCGAAAGAGATTGCTTGGCGCCGAATAAAGGGGAAGGGTGTGGCGGTGGAGGATCCGGATAGGGTTGATCGGCCGCTGGAGCCGGGTCGCGGGTTCATGGGTGATGCCCGATGGGCAGCTACTTTGGGTTGCAAGTCAATATGGGCCCAAGGTGGTGGGGGTGATGTGGCCCGATGGGCTTCGAGATTTGGTGCAGGACGGACGAATGAAGAGAGTGGCTTGGGTGTGGGGGCCGGGGTTGAGCAGCACCTTAGAGGGAATATGCGTCCGACCCAGGCGGGTAAGACCTGCCCGCCTACTAGGGCTCAGGCGGGGGACCCCTATCCGGGGGGAAGTAGACCTTTGGGGGACTCCATGGGGCGGCTGGACTCCCAAATGGGGGCTATGAGGATCATGGAGGTTGTTGTGCCTGTCTAAGAGGTCACTGGACGGGGAAATATGTATCGCTTCGCGCTAGCAGCGAAGGTTCTATCTACCAAGAAGGTATTTTGGAAGTCGGTGGTGGCACGAATGGGGGACCTCTGGGGAATGAAAGTTGAGGCCAAACCTCTAGAGGGCGGTCTTGTTGCTTTCTTCTTCAGGTCTGCGAAGGAAAGGGAACGGGTTCTGGTGGGTGAGCCCTGGTCCTTTTGGGACTCCTTGATATTATTCACGGATCTACAGGCGCACATGCATGTATCGGAGCTGCAATTCCATCACTTTTCGGTGTGGGCGCGGGTCTCGAACTTGCCGGTGGGGGCGTGGATGAGGGACGTGGGCTTCAGGATTGGCAACACGCTGGGGGTTTGCCAAGGGGTATATGTAGACAAGAAGGGTCTCTGCTGGGGACATTTCATGAAGATCATAATCAGGGCCGATATTCGGGTCCCATTACAGAGTCAACTCTGGTTCCGACTGTCGGTGTCTCAGGTACGAACTCATTTGTATATTTCGTACGAACATTTACCTGAATATTGTTTTGGATGCTGTTGTGCGGGAAACCTATTCCCGGTCTGTCCGGTCGTGGGGGGAAGCCGGGGATCCTCGTTGAAAGCACCAGGGGATCCGAGGTCGGCGCTAGAAAAGGCAAAACATGGGAAGGCTATCCCGGGGACGAACTGGACATATCTGAGTGGGTCGGGGAAAGGAGATCAGTTCAAGGGGAATCCTCGGACTCCCCCGAGACGAGAGGATATGGGGCGATGGGGTCAGCAGGAAGCAGACAGGGATGATGAGGCGGTAGGCTGGTTACCACGTGACCCGACACCGACATTGTCAGGAAACAAGAGGGCTGAGCGGGATGCGTACTCAGTAGAGGATGAAGAATCAGCGACGTCAAACGGGGCGTCTTCAGCAGCGGCGGGGGGGTTTCAAACACCCTCTCCTCCAAGAATGAGTGCTGGAATGGCCAAGGAGAGGTTGGTCGACTGCACCTCCTCCCTGGTGTACAGGTGGAAAGGGTACCACCAACAGTCGGTTTGTTACTTTCCTACGACTTCGGAGTCAACAATCCCGCGTTCAGGAGCCCTACCATTATCACTCAAGGGAGGGCGACGCACGCTGACTTACCGGGGGAGTAATAGGTCCACCACTGCTTGTTTATCCTCTGATTTGCTCGATCAGTATCTTATGGTTGTAGTATACTGTATCGGTGTCCTTGGACGCTACCGCAGTCCCCCCCCTCCGACCGCCCTTATGTCAAAGAGCAAAATTTATTTTCCTGCTTATGTCTTTCATGTTATGTTAGTTTGGTTTCTATGTACGGTGTCTCAGAATTCTGTAGGCACCAATATGCTTTTACATTAATAATATTGTCGTTTCTCTAAAAAAAAAAAGGTAATTAAGGATGATAATGTTCATGCTAACAAAAAGGATGAGAATGATGATTTAACCAATAACCACTAGATCACCATGGCTAATCCATGTGATCAATCTATAGTGTGGTCCGTAGAAAGCTTGTGTAATTTTTGTTGTCTATAGGTGGTGTTTGGCGTCTGAAAGTTTCGGTGCAGGAGGGCAAGGGGTTTGAACTTTCGGTGGTAGTGGGTGCGACAAATGAGGGCTTGAGGATTGGCTTCGAGTGGTCAAATTTGTTCTAGGCAGAGGAAAGGACGGCCCAACCGAGAGTTATAAGGTCGTTGACAACCATAAATGGCGACGGTGCAGGGTTCCTGTAGTGAGGGTTTCCATGGCAGTCTCGGTCTCTGCACCTACTGGTGGGCTGAGGTGCTTGGGTGGCTAGTATAACATCATTGTGTAGTTGGTTACGATGACAGGGGTGGTCTAGGGGTGGTGGTTTCACCAAGAAACTCAATGTTTCTGCCGCAAGTGGCTAGAGTTCTGTCGCACCTCCTTTCTAGGGGTTGGAGTTGTGCGTGACAATGAGGGCATCGACGGGGAAGTGTTGTCATTCGATGTCAAAGAGGTGGCGGCATGAGCTATGTATGATGATTAGGGGATCATGTGTGAAGCTCGGCCGACCGAGGTCAAGGGCGTGGTGGATGGAGACGTGCGTCATGCACGTGCATTTACGGACTCGAAGGGATTTACGGAGTCCGATGGGACAGCAAGAATACCGGCGAGGGGCGACAATAACCCTCGTGTTGATCAACGAGGTGTTCGAGGTCCAGTGAGGGGTCGACCAACAATACCGCCTCACTGGGCGTATAGTGGTAGTGGTCCCACCAAGTTCTGAGACGGTACTCTCCTACCACCTCGGGGGCCAGCCCTCTCACGTTTTTGGAGCCCTAATTTATCATTATAGGGAAGACAACGCACACTAGTAACTTGGGAGAGTATACAGTTCGCCTAGACGCCACGCTGGAAATGAGTCGGCTCTATCTTAGCTTTTCAATTGGATTCGTTCGATCGATTTTTTCAAAAGTTATCGTAGTATTCCCTTCCAAATATCTCAGTGAAACACTTCGATATTTAAACATTTATATTCATTTTGTAATTTATATTTCTTTCTAGTCCTGTGATGTAAAGACCTTTTAGTTAGCGATTTAGTGTTTAAATTGTATTTTGTCCATTTTGGACTGGATCTATTTATCCGACTAACATATGGTTACACCTACGGTTTAAATAAAAAACCCACTACATCAATCTTTTGGACTTCATAAATTTCATCTGGCTCTTCATATTGACGTTGGATACACTGATTTTGTGATCGTTAATGTTTATAAATTGACCTATTCGATGAAAGTATGGTTGGAACGGGGGCATACCCACTGCTTTATATCTATGCGAACATATTTTTTTCAGCCTAAATTTAAATTAAATTTATTTGACAATAAGCATGATATTTTATTTTGAAACATATGACGTAATTATTACATAGCAAAGTCGAATATGCATTTAATACCCATACTTCCTCTTGTACTCGGCGAATAGCTGGTCCACATTCTTCCCCAAGAGCTCAACAAAGTAATTAGCACTATAACCACTCCTCATCTTCTTGTTCAGCTCCGCCACGAACCCACTCCTCAGCGCATTGCAGTAGTCCAAAAATCTAGCCGTTACGTCGTAGCCCTGGTCCCACCGGTCCCCCTGCCCCGGCTGCACCCAGTGGCTCGGCGCGTACCCTGCCTTGAGCCGCACGTAATCGGCTATCCCCTCAATCAACCCTCCCGGAGCCTGCCCGTTCCCGTTCCACTGCCATATGTGCGTCGCCTCGTGGTACAGAACTCCGGTGACCTCCCTTTTGACGTCGCCGGAGTACCCAGCGATGTAGGTGGAGCTGAGGTGGATCTCGTTGTTGACGGCGTATGCGACGCCGTTAAAAGCCTCGACGAAGAGCGTGACTCTGGCGACGCTCTTCCTGTCGGCGGCGGTCGTCTGCTGGAAGAGGCGCCAGATGAAGTCGGTGGCGGCGGACAGGGTTTGCTTGCTGAAGTCGAGGCCGATTTCGTTGGTGAAGCGTGTTCCGCCGGGCGTGCCGGCGGCGTTGTTGAAGGCAACGTACTCTACCGCATGGGTTGGTTGCATGGCCCCAAGTAGCAACGCGATGAAGAAGAAGAGTGTTGGCATGTTTGGGGGAAACATATTTAATTACTTTGGGTTTGTGTTATTTGATTCGACCAGACTGCCAATGGCTTTATAGAAAAGTTGACGCCGGTTTGTAAATGAACTACTTGAGCAAGTGGTGTGGATACTTGGCCCACATCATTTATAAGACGGGTCGGGTAGGTTTGGTACTAGCATTTGAATCAAATCTTTTGGTAATGAAAATGTTCAAAATTTAGTCCCAAAAGATCAAGCTGGTATGTTTAGTATTTAGGCTATCCACAAATACGCATAAATTACCATACAAAAGAAATCTAAAATTGGATGGGGTCATTCTCTCTCCGGGTCTTAAACATAGCTGGCCTCAAGCGTATTTGGATAATTGGGTATTTCCACATCGGATCATCTCCTTATATTTTTCAACACAGAGAGAAGGGTTGAACCAACGAGCGCTAGCCATTTTAGAGCATCTCCAATCATAGGATATTAAAATAACATTTCAGCCTTACAGTCAGCACAACACCCTCCAATGTTGATGTTGACTGTTCGTGCCATTTTCTGCATAATTTGAAAACCGCTGGCTATAAGCGTCGATGGTGAGCTTACCACCAGCGAATGCATTATCGATTGTAAGAGATTATTTAATTATTTTTTTTTGTTTTCTCTCTCTTACTTTAATTTCTCTCTCTTTCTTTAGAGTTTACCACCAACACTTACCACCTAGCATTAGAGATGCTCTAAGATTCAAGAATATTTAGGCGAAGGATCCAAAATGTGGTCACATAATCCAAAACATGTGGGGATAACCAGATAGTCGCCCCATCTTAGTCAAAACAAAGGAGACGGGGAAGCATTGGAAAAGTGGGGAAAGGAAGTATACGCATCATTTTCCCCGTTACGACAAAAGAAGTCAGAGATGCCACATTCTCGATGGGACCCAACAAATCTCCAAGTCTGATTGGCCTCAATTTTTTTTTATACCAAAAGTATGGGTCCACGATAGGAGAGGATGTTACGTCCTGCGTCCGACAGATTTTCGAAAGGGGGGGGGGGGGGGGTGGGGGGAAGTCCCGATTTCCCTCAATGAAACGAATGCGGCCCTCATTCCAAAAGTGGAGACCCCAACGAGCCTCAAGAATCTTCAACCCATTGCATTATGCAGTGTCCTCTTCAAAATTATATCGAAGGTAGTGGCTAACCGGCTCAAAGGCACCCTAGAAAGACTTATTTCTCCTACTCTATGTGATTTTGTACCTGGTTGTTTCAATCAAGATAATATCATTCTCTCATTCGAAACTATGCACTTCATGAAGAATAAGAAGAAATGTTTGGAGGGTTGGGTAGCTTTGAAATTGGATATGAGCAAGGCTTATGAAACAGTAGAATGGGGATTCATGTGGTATATGATGAGAGCATTCGGATTCCAGGATGTAAAGACCGGGGAAGTTATTATTTTAAATTATTGGTTGGAACGTCGCAGATTGGAGAACGGGTGATTTTTTGATCGATTTCAAAAAAAAAGAGAAAAGAAAAGAAAAAAAAGTAGGTCTGGGCCAGCCAGACCCACGCATTTAGGCCGAGCCGGTCAGTGGACCAGGCCCAACCCGCGCATGAGCCCAGCAAGCGAAGCCCAATGGCCTGCGTGCTAACCCTAGGCGACCTCTCTCTATCTCCCCCTCATTTCGCGCACGAATCCCGAAGCCCTTCTCCTTCCTCTCGCCATTCTCTCTCGCGTCTCTCTTCTTCGCTCAACCTCGCTGGAGCTCCGTCCTCCATCTTCTTCTCCTTCTAACCCTACCCACGACCGTCCCCCACCTCCTCACTATGCCAGAAACCCAGAAAACCCCTCTCTCCCCCTTCGTCCGCTCCGAGTTGTCTCGAACCAGCGTCGCCGTCTGTGTATCGAGCCTCGCCGCGCCCTCATCGGACCAAATCAGAGACGACTTTTACCCCGAGCACGGAGAAGATCGGAGTAGGCACGGACGTCAGCAGCTAGGCGACCCAGATAGAGACTGAGAGGTAGGGAAATACCTCGGAAACCCTACTTTTTATGAACGTACTAGAATGTATCTAGGGAAACCTATTAACCGGATAAAGAACTAGTATGCATGTAGGATGTGAATAACTAGCGTAGACGTATAAACTGTGAACTTTTACGATTTAGTCTTGGGAATTGTCGTGCTGGTAGAATCGGGCCATGTCGTGCCCGTAGGGTTGTTTACCGAGTGTATCTGATTGTGTGCTGTGTTGTTTGAACGGTTAATAAATAACAAACATGAAAACGAGTAGAGTTGAACTAGTGATGCATATTTGGCTTGAGTTGTTTTTTCCTGGTTATTTGATATGTTGAACTGTGGGCTTTGGGGAACGGATACCGGTTAAGCTGGTGGGGTTACCACGTTGAGTATGGTGTCGGTAAGTGATGGTAAGTGTGTAAGGGTGTGTAAGTATGTTGAGAATGTGATCCTGATTGTGAGTGTGATTGTGATTGTTCTGATGATACCTGGATGAGTTGTGCCCGAGAGGGTGTAGTACCTTCCAGTGCGCGGCCGGTAAAGTGTGAGAGATGTACTTCCGTCAGGTGTATCGTACCTTCCGGCGCGCAATCGGTAAAGTATGAGGCTTGTGTGTGCTTTGGTTACATGAGAAAGGTGGTTTCCCTACCTTCCGACCCTGAGTCGGTAGAACGCTGTATCCTGCGAAGAGGTGGTTTCCCTACCTTCCGACTAGCACTCGGTAAAACGTTGTGTTGAGCACCGCGAGGGACCTGGCAGCGAAGAGGCGATTTCCCTGCCTTCCTTCGATCGGTAAAACGTTGTGTTCCTCGATGAGGTCGACCGCCGATCCCGACTTTGTGTTGGGGAATTTGCGTGCGGCTACGCCGGGCCGAGCGGGTTGCTCCCGAGACCGTGCAAGTGTGTGGATTGATTGTGTTGAGATCACTTTGAATTTGAATGAGTATTGCAGTGTTGTGGCTATGGGTGTTTTCCTTGTTATGAGTTGTGTGTGATCGCGAATGATTTGATTTGATTTTTTGATGATGAGTTCATGTATGTGGCTTCCGTGTAAGTTAAAGCGGCGTCTTTGTGGTTATCCGTGAGTCGGTCGTGACGGGGTTCTGGACGAGGATTTTCGGGATAGTTTGTGGTCGAGCAAAGTGAAGGTCGTTTAATTTGGGTTACATGTTCTCGTTGTCGCCTTCTCCTTTTAATTATTAAAAGTTAGTTTGGAAACGTACTTGGGTGTCTTACTTGGATTGTTCCCTACGGTGTGTGCCTTGGTCTGATGTTGGCGTTGAGTTAAAGTTGGTGTGATTGGACTGGTTTAAGTGTCACACCGTTGTATCAAACTTTTTAATGAACTTTAAACTGTGGATAGACTTTCTTGTAAATCTGTTTGAGGTGGTTTTCGTGGCTTTTCCCTACTGAGCGTCAAGCTCACCCCTTACCGTGTTTTCTACAGGTGTTAACTGTGAGTTGGATTAGGGGACGTCGCGGAGCATGGGGCTAGCGAGGGTCCGGGACTTATCTTTACTTTTGTTTATTTTAGAGACGTATTGTTGTTTAACTATTGTATTTGACTGAGATTGGGACTCAGGGTTTGAACTTTTTGTTGGTTTACTTTATTTCATCTTTATCAGACATTATTTACTCTTAAACTGTTTTATTAACTTTCACTAAGTCACGTCTCGGGTCCGGTCAATACTGGATTTGGGGCGTGACACAGGAGGAATGGATCTCGCTTCTACGTCGATGCACCTATTCACTCACGTACAATAAAGTGGCAGGAGGTCGGCAGACAGATTTTGTTCAAGCGGAAGGAGGCATTACAGAAGGGGATCCTCTATCCCCTTATATGTTTCGTTTTTGCATGGAAGGATTTGCTCGCCTTCTCTAGTTGGTAGAGAGTCAGGGCCTCATCCACGAAGTCAGTATAGCTCCTTTGGCTCCCCCATTACTCATCTTGTAAAGATCGCCCCGGTTAAAAGAAATAATATTTAAACTATTGATTGGAACGTCGTTGGTTAGAAAATTGGTTGAATTTTGGATCGAATAAAAAAAGAGGGAAACAAGCCTGGGCCTGACCAGACACAGGCATTGGGCCGAGCCATACCAGGCCCGGTCAGTGGACCAGGCCCAACCAGCCTGCCAAGCCCAATTCGCCCCCAAACCCTAGCACGCTCCTCCACTTCCTCATTCCTCGCACGCCGCCTGAGACACCTCATCTTCCACACACACTCTCTCTCCCTCGCAGCGCTGAGCTCAGATCTCGCTCCCTCCTCGCACATCCATCCTCCTCCATCTCCTTCGACCATCTTCTCTTTTCCGAGCACGAGACGGACTCACCGGCGAAAGAGGAGACCCTCAGGCTTCAACCCGTCGCCTCCCGTTCTCGATTCAGGCCGCCGCGGCCCTCCGATGATCGTGTCAAACCGTATCAGCGACGGGAGACGGTGCTCGAGCTCGCGAGACGCCTTGTCTTCCCTTGCCGCTCCAGATCCCACACGCTGGCGTCGCCCCGCCACCGGAGAGAGCGAGCCGAGCAGATCTACGTGAGGTCGCCGGTTCTGGTGAGTCCTCGCCGTCGTTTGCAGCCACCGGACCTCCGAAGGACCTGCAGAGCCGTGCTCCGCCACCCCCGAGCACCACCGTCCTTCCCCGAGCTCACCTACCGCCGTCCGCCTGGACCTCGAGCAGTTTGGGCCTGGGCCTTAGGCCAGGACTGGCCTTGGGCCGGGACCAGCCTCGAGCCCGGCTGGGCCTTGGTCCAGGCCATGCCAGGTCTCGGCCAAGCTGAGCCCGGGTCTGGTCTGGACCCGGGTCTAGGGCCGGGTTCTGGTCAGGCTTGGGTCAGGGTCGGATCTGTGTTCTGGACCGGGTCGGACTCGGGTCGGACTCGGGTCGGGGCCGGGTTAACAAATTATTTAATAATTTAAAGAATTTAAAGGTTTTAAAGTGGAACAAATTCAAAGGACTTAATTGATAAAATTAGAGGACTGATTCGGACTGGACCGGGACTGATTCGGACTGGACCGGGACTGACTACTACATTTGCTTGTTAAAACCAGACCTTGACCTCGATCGTGGAGAAGACCGGAGGTAGGCCCGGACGTCAGCAGCTAGGAGACCCAGATAGAGTTTCAGAGGTAGGGAAATACCTCGATACCTACCCTTTTACGGTTGTACTAGAATGCATATAGTGAAACCTAGTAACTGGATAAATAACTAGCTCGCATATAGGATGTGATTAACTAGTGTAGCCTTGTAAACTGCGAACCACATACGATCCATGTCGTACCGTAGGTGTTGGTATGTCGTGCTGGTAGTATCGGGCCACATCGTGCCTGTAGGATTGTTTGTCGATTGTGTTGCTTGTGTGTTATGGGCTGTTAAACCGGTTAATAAATAACGAGCATGAAAACGAGTAGAGGCGAACTTAGTGAGGCATATTAGAGTCTTGACTGACTTGATGCTATCTGTGTAATATGTGGGTTATGGATTTTGAGAAATGGATACCGGTTAAGCCGGTGGGGTTACCACGTTGAGGGTGGTGTCGGTAAGTGATGGTAAGTACGGGATGTTTGTGTGAGTATGTTCAGAATGTGATCGTGATTGTGAGTGTGATTATGATTGTGGGTGCTTTGGTTACATGAGAAAGATGGTTTCCATACTTTCCGACCTTGAGTCGGTAAAACGTTGTGTCCCGCGAAGAGGTGGTTTCCCTACCTTCCGACTAGCACTAGGTAAAACGATGTGTCCGCGATGAGGTTGTTCCGCGAAGAGGCGATTTCCATGCCTTCCGTGTATCGGTAAAACGTTGTGTCCGCGATGATGTTGTTCCGCAAAGAGGCGATTTCCCTACTTTCCGTGTATTGATAAAACGTTGTGTCCGCGATGAGGTCGACCGCCTATCCCGACTTTGTGTTGGGGAAGTTGCGTGCGGCTACGCCGGGCCGAGCGAGTTGCTCCCGAGACCGTGAAATGGTTACGAGTTGTGTGTGACTGCGATTGACTTGATTGTGATTGTATGATGATTAGTTTCACGTGTGTGGTTTCCGTGTAATTGAAAGTGTCGTCTTTGGGTTATCCGTGAGTCGGTCGTGAAAGTGTTCTGGAAGGGGGATTTACGGGATATTTTGCGGTCGCGTAAAGTGAAGGGTGCTTAATTTGGGTTACTTGTCTCGTTGTCGTCTTCTCCTTTAAATTGTTAAAAGTTAGTTTGGAAGCATGCTAATACTACTTTATTGGGGCAAATGTTGTATATTTTCCTACTGAGCGTCAAGCTCACCCCTTACCATGTTTTCCACAGGTGCTAACTATGATTTGGATTAGAGGATATCGCGGAGCATGGGGCTAGCGAGAGTCCGGGAGTTGTTTTGATTTTGGTCTTAGAGACGTATTGTTCATTTTTCGAATTCTGTATGTGATTGAGCGTAGGACTCAGTGTTTTGGATATTCTGTTGGTTTGTATTATTCCCCTTTTTCAAATATTAATTACTTTTAAACTGCTTTTATTTAATTTCACTAAGTCACGTCTCGAGTCCGGTCAATACCGGATTTGGGGCGTGTCACATCTATTCTTTGTGGACGATTGCTATGTCTTCTGTAAGTCCTCATGCATCAAAATGGGAAGGATCAGAAATTACCTCAGGATGTTCAAGGTAGCCTCAGGGCACGTCGTAAACCTTCTAAAATCGTCGTTTTTTTAGCACCAACACATACTTGGAGGCTAAAGGGGAGGGGGTACGACTGCTGGTGATACCGGGGATCCATGGTCCCAAACCTGATGGGACGTAAAATGAAGCAAAGTCTGCAATATATCGTAGATTGAGTTCTGAGGCAAGTCTGGAGATGGGATGGGAAAAATGCTAAAAGGGACAGGAAAGGATGTCTTGGTAAAGTCGGTACTCCAATCTATACCGACTTATTCAATGAGTGTCATGCGACTTCCGTAAGATAAGTTAGACAAAATTAACGTGGCTCTAGTGCGTTTTTGGTGGAATTCATAGGGAGAAAGCGACAACCCGATTATATGACAATCCTGGTCGACCATGTCTCAACCTAAGGAAGTGAGAGGGTTGGGCTTCAAGAACCTAAAGGATTTCAACACCGCTTTTCTGAACAATCAATTATGGAAGATTGCGATGGAGGAGTCTAGTCTGCTGGTAAGGGTGTTAAAAGCATAATACTTTCGGGATTCTTCGGTTCTAGAAGTAAAAAAGGTCTCAATCAGAGTTTTATCTGGAAAATCCTTCTTTCAGCCCAAGGTCTAATCAAGAAAGGGGCACGCGGATCCATAGGTCCCAGGACATCAACCTCAATTATTCGGCATCCTTGGCTCATTGGGATGGATCCTTGGATTACATCGATAGACTTTGATCTAGGGCATTTGAATGTGTTGGGGCTTATGGCACTAAACTCTAGAAATTGGATTGAGGAGAAAATTCGAGAGCTTTTCGATGAGATGGACATTATAGTCATCCTATCCATCCCAACTAGAAATACTGCCCCATCGGACTCGTGGTACTGGTCAAGAGAACAAATTGGTCAGTATTCAGTCAAGTAAGCATATGGAATGCTTAGTCAAGGACTTCCATCTCCAGGCATTACCTTATACATATGGACATTAATTTGGGGCCTCGACGTCCTTCCGAAGGTTCAAAACTTTTTATGGCGAACTTACGCGGGGTGTCTTCAAGTTGCATCCAAACTTCAGACTAGAAGGGTAGAAGTGGAACCAGCCTGCCCTGTTTGTCAAATGGGGGTGAGTCGGAAATACATATTCTCGTTACATGCCTGATGGCGGCAGAATGCTGGAAAATTAGTGTCATGTCCCTCCCTAGTGAAACTGAAGATATTTCATAATAGTTGAGAACCATGGTAGCTATAAACCCTTAGATAAAAAAAAAGATGGCATGGTGTCTTCTCTGGGAGATTTGGAGGACCAGAAACAGGAAGGTGTGGGATGATATCACTATAGTAGCAGCGTCCATCCATTACACAGCCTCCTGCCTAAATGCAGGGTGAGTGGAGGCAAAAGCTCGACAAGGGATGAGATTTTCTAATCCATCTCAGCCAGCAAGTGGAGCAGCAACAAGTTGGACCTATCCAGCTTAGAGGTCTTGGGTTATTAATACGGATGAAGCTCTTTTCGCAACAGCAGGTCAGTTGGGTACAAGTTGGTGTGTATGGACGATACAGGCCAGATCAAGGGGGCTATATCCTCCTCTTTTCAGGGTCCTTAGAATCTAGGACTGGTGGAAGCCTATGCTATCAGGGATGCGCTGCAGTGGCTACTTTAGAAGCCACATCAGAGAGCCTCCATCCGAAGTGATTCTAAGTCCATAATGGATATGATCAACAAAAGTAGAAGGTCCTCTTCTCCTCCATAAGGGATAGTCGTTAGCGATTGTTTTACCCTATTAGCTAGTCTCGAGACCGTGCAACTCGATTTTGTGAAACGGACAGCGAACAAAGATTCGCTCACTGGCTTGCTATGGCGGCCTGTTCCTCCCGTATCTAAGAATGACAAAGAGGTTTTATACCTGAGTCATTTCATCGTGTCCTTATCGTCGATATTTAAATAATATGTCTCGTTATTGTTCAAAAAAAACATACAAGAAATCTAATAGACCACAATATGTTGCGGTGTGGTGTAGCCATTTAGTGGAGAAAGAGAGGTGAACAAGTGAAACAAGAGAGGGTAAGTGATGACCATTTATCGGGCCCTTTATTTTTTTGAAATACAAAATTAGATGTATGAAAGGCAAATTAGTAAAATTTAAAAACCGAACCATTCACTTATGAAATTGATAATTAAGCTCATGCATGAACGAGAAAATAAGGAAAACATACATAAAGTCAAATGTAAAACTAATTTGCTTTTGAATTCTACATACAAGGCTCTACAGAAACGTAATATAAGCAGCAAGCATCTCAAGGATCATAATGGAGGACCCTATGCATACCGTTTGCAATATAGATTGGCCATGTCCTTAGTCGTGTCCCTTATCTTGCGATATTGCATCCCAGTTATCATCAAGTACTTTGGAATACTAGATTGAGTTGTTACAAGTTTATTGACTGTCAGTCAGCTTTGTTTCTTCTTCTCCAAGTACCTTGATCTTTCCTCGTATCCTTGTCTTTGTCCTCTTTTGGCCTTTAAACCAAATTTCTTGATTGATTGAGGTATGATCGGACGATGTGCAGGACCCGACTCCGTCCAATCTTATTTTCTTTCTTCCTTAGGTTTCAGTGTTGACTATTTTGACGTTCCACTTGAGCCATGATTTGGTCTTCAAATATTTCTTTTTAGTAAAGGAGTAAACACTAAAGTCAACAATTATGGAGCTTTGTAACCCTTGTATTGATCAGTCTCTGATGATCTTTATAATTCTTCCCGCTTTACACTCGTTTGTTATCAATTCCCATACTTTTAACCTCATCGTTGATATCATCCCAATAAACATCGATCTTCTTGCCATTCCTGAAGATTAAATCAACATAATTGTTGATCCATGCATCCACGAGACATTCTTCTTCAACGAAATCCCATTTTACTCTTCTTTTTTGCTTTTGTGGACATGGATGAGAGGGAGGGTCCTGAAAATAGGGATGACATGAATGGTAGTAGGAAGCGTATAACCAGTTCGAAGCTTCGTGAGGAACGAAGAGTTGGTACATACATCTGGCTCGCAGTTGTTTGTGGAGATTGTTGGTGTTGATCTCCAATGTGATCGAATTGGGAATCAACTTCTTGGGTTTCAGCAACAAAAATATCCATATCATCGAAAAATGCATCGATTTGGAAATCCTTGGACATGTATCGAAAAAGGAGAGAAACATACTAAGCTCGTGTTGCAGATAGACAAGTGGGAGAATTGTGAATTGAAAAGGGGATGAGAGTTTTATAGGGTATGATTAGGGTTGGGACCAAATATTTTCGGCCCCATAATGAGATAGGTGGCAACGAAAAGGGAGATAAGACGACTAGCTGGTGCCGGCCAACATTTTGATTTTGCCGAGTGTTCGGAAATTCCTAAAGGCCCAAGTATCATCGTCGAGTGAAACGCCGAATGAGAGGCAATTCGCTTGATGATTCATAATCGTCAAGTAAAAAGCACCGACCTTTTGCCACCCAGTGTGGATGCTCTAATAAGAAATGCTTCTATCCCATGTATTATAGAACATAGGGTCGTGCATGACACAATTCTAACCCGAATGAAAACCATTAATATCAAATCTATAATCTATGATTTGAATAATGTGAAATACAAGATTAAACAAAATTGAACAATTACTTCAAGTTACCTTTCAAATTTACTTCCCCAATATGAAAAGGGAAAAACATAATTAATACAATCTTCTCTCTATGTTAACTCAACATTGAACGGATAGTTTGGACTACGACTTGCAGCTAATGAACAATTACTATGTACATATGATTCAGTCTCGGACAAAATGATGTAAAAAGCGAGTTGTGTATCTTGATCTCTAAGTAACAATAAGCAATATTCTTCTTACAAACAGGAAAATATATAGAAAACATGGTACATCCGGGAAGCAGATCGATGAAACCATCACTTAAAGAGATGAAATGATGTTTCTTAACCAAAAGCCTTGGGCTCGGCCATAACAAGGAACGAGATTGAATGAAACAAAGATGTGTGCAGTTCCTTTTAACATTTCAAGGTCTCAATAATGTGTACGTGAAGAAAAAGATGTATGCGAGTTTACAGAGGCGGATCCAACAATATAATTTAAAGTATGTCATCGACTATTACTAAATATGATAGAAAAATATATGTAAAACATTCGCATATAGACTACGCGTAAAACATATCTTAAAACAGCCATAATTTTTTTATACGAACTCTGATTTAGTTCCGTAAGATATCAAATCGAAGGTAACTGAGAGCTCTACGATTCTATACAACCTTTTGGAACAAGATATGTCGTGACATATTTACACCCCTCTAAATCCGTCTTTGTGGGTATAGTGTCTCTCTCAGTGACCGGCGCCGCGTCGGCTTGGCCCTGAATAAGCTTGGGATATGATGAGATGGCCGATTGAAGAAGAAGGGTGAAGATCTTTTAGAGGTCTTAAGGCGTCTACTTGCATGGAGAGTGAGAAGAATATGAGCAAGGAGATGAAAATGGCATTGAGAGCTACTATTGTGAGAGAGTAATGACTCTTCATCATGGTTGTAGATTTGGTGAGAGATCAGTGAAATAATGTACATGTATAAATAAGGCCACAATGAAGAAGGTTTATTATAATTCACTATGGTTGGTGTTGGTGTTGGTGAGGAAAATATTGGATTCTGATTTTCAGAGCTTTGAATTTCGAGGTTTTGAAACGTAAAAGCCACGCGTTTGACTATTGTTTGCCAAGTCAACAGATGATGATCTAGGGCTCAATTGACTTTCCCATCACAACACAGTCTATAATTTACAAAGTTCAACAAAGTCAAATCTCTCATAAGTTCCATGGAACGAGTTTAGAGCTCTATCGTATGAACGAAGAGCAATTCCAAGGCTGATCTCTTCTACTTTCCCGGCGTCTATCTCTTGTTTCACATCTGCGATTCCGCCCTCTTTTGGGGCCATCTTATTTGATCACAAAAATTTAAACCATGCATGTATTATAATATATTGGTATTCTATTTTTAATATAAAAATCTTCAAAAAAAAAAGTCGGTCGGCTAATCTGTTATCTTACTAGAAATTAGTCGTATGACAATCGTGTGATTTTTTTTAGATGACAATTTTCCCTTTCCAAATATAAAAATCATAGAATGAACTGGAACTGATTCGTCACTTAATTCGGCTGTGATTAATCATTTTTAGTTTATTGTTTGATTTTTTAATGTTTTATTAGTTGTCTTTAATTATACGTGTGTTGAAAATGCTAAATATAGGCAACATGCATCTCTCCAAAACCCTAGGTTTTTGAGCTTAGTGATTCCTCTCTTCCACGGTAGCATCAATGGTGACTTCGGCGGCGAAGGAAGGGTAAAGAACCGGTTAGGGTTTCGATGGAGCCGCGCGGGGAAGTGGGCATGGGACTGGGCCGTGGGCTGATGGCAGATGCGCGAAGGGCCTGGAGGACGAGCCCGAATTGGAGCCCAAAGGCAGGTAAGGGCCCGAGGAAGGAGTTTGGGCCAAGGGAGTTTGGGCCAAAGGCAGGCGGGCCGGGTTTAATCAGGGTTCCGGGTCCAAGGGAGGTCAACCTGGGTCTGGGCTCCGGTCTGGTTTCAGACCTGACTGGGTATCCTTGGAGGGTCGAGTGGGACTTTGGGTCGGGTCAGTAAGCCTATCCACCGTCTTGTCAGCCAATCCTGGGACCGTTTCAGGGATGGCCTATGAGGGATCTGGGGTCGAGAATGGGATCAATGCGGATCAAGGAAGTGATAGTTCCCCTGGTGGAGGTAACTGGGTGTGATCCAAACTTTTCATATGCACTCGCAGTCAAGGTGCTAACGACCCGAAAGTTTTATTTGAAATCCATGGTGGCCAGGATGGAGGACCTATGGGCTATGAAGGTGGAAGCCCGACCGCTTAAAGATGGCCTTGTGGCGTTTTTCTTTCGGATAGCTCGGGAAAGAGCGAGAGTGCTAATGGGGGAGCCTTGGGCTTTTTGGGACTCGTTGGTGCTCTTTACGTATCTGAGGGCTCATATGAGACCGACAGATCTGGCTTTCTCCCAGTTTGCAGTGTAGGCTCGGGTGTCCAATCTACTGATAGGTGCCTGGAACAGGGAGGTGGGTTCCATTTGGTAAATGCGCTAAGAGTTTGCCAGGCAGTGGATGTGGACGTAGAAGGTCTCTACTGAGGAGATTTCATGCGTATCAGGATTCAGGTGGATATCAGCGTCCCGCTTCAGAGCCATCTATGGTTCCGTCTTATGGAATCTCAGGTATGTACTCTGCTCCATGTATCATACAAACAACTTTCCGATCACTGCTTTGGATGTAGTTGTGTGGGCCATTTATTCCCGGCTTGCCAGGTGATTGGAGGGACACGGGGACCATCTTTGAGATCTCCAGCAGATCAAAGATGAGCCCTGGAAAAGGCTTAACATAGGAAAGTCATTCTGGGGACGAACTGGGCATATGTGGGGGGGGGGGGGGGGGGGGGGTCATCGGGGGTGGCGACACAAGACTTTGCGTCAGTGGCCCCTCGACTAGATGCCAGCTGTCACAGAGGGGGGGGGGAATAATACATGGAAACTGGGTTAGAGACCACCTAGAGGCGGACCCTGAAGCCTGGGTTCCTATGAACCCTAGCACAACGGTTTCTAGGAAGAAGAGGCTGAAAAGGGAGGGGGCGAAGGAACCAGAGGGTTCTACTGGAGCAGATGGAGCATCACACCCATCGGCGGGGGGTGACAAGCACCCTCGCCTCAAGGAATGAGTCCTTGGGGGTCCAAGGAGGGGTCGGTCGGCTGTACCGCCTCTCTGGACGTATGGTGTCAACGGTTCCAGCAAAAGTCGACAGATTTTTCCCTGCCAGTTCGGGGTCAGCACTCCCGCGTTTAGAAGCTCTACTAGTATCAGTCAAGGGAGGACGACACACGTTGACATCCTGGGGGAGTTAACGGTCCACCTCTACAAAGATCCACACTAGATCTGGTCGATCAGTGCCCTTTTGGTTGCTTTATGCTGTATCGGTGTCCACGGATGCTACCGCAATTCTTCTGTCCAATCAACCTCTATGTCCAAGAGCAAATTTAATATTCAATTCTTGTTTTTACAATTCCATTGTAGTTTCTTTTATGTACTCAAGTGTCGGCAGTTTTGCGAACATTTTAAAGTTATAATATCTCTAATTTAGATTAAAAAAAAGATTATTTGCAAAAAAAAAGATGTATACATCATAGTTAGTTTTTGTAATGTTTCAATTCAAAATTCATAAAGCAACTTATCGTTTCTTCTCCTTTAAAATTTAAAATTATTTTCTTGACAAATGTGTATTTCTATAGATATAACATTTAATGGTTAAATAACAAAATGAATTTGAATTCTCTATCCGTTGTGTATCCTTTTTTTACTAAAAAGTGCAGAATTTTATCAATAATAAAAAAAAATCAGTATAAGTAAAGAATCTCTAAAAGGCTCGGCACATATAACTTTATGACAAAATAATCATTATAAACGGTATTGAACTCGTCATATATGCATAAAGGAATGTTGGGGTTGGAAGACGGAACTGGGAGTCCTGCTTAAGGTAGTGCCTGAGCGTTGCATATGAGGGCTAAACGACCGAACTTGAACTCATCATCAATTGTAGTGGGAGGATATATGTGATTCAAGGTCCCTAGTCATTGACCATGCAAAGACAAAATCAGATGAAATAAAAAAATCCACTCGATTTTCCTTATCCAAAATCGAGAGAGGGGTCGAGGATGGTGTCACGGTGGAGGCCAAGGAGATGGACGCGCCGATGGAGGCTTCAGAGATGGAGGGGGTTGCTCAGGAGGGATGATCCGGTATAGATTGGTCCAATGCAAACTCAATCTACAATAGGTACAGATTATGGAGGTGCATCGAGTATGTACACTTTTCGCATGCATCGGTGGAGGCCAAAGAGGTGGGGACATCGATGGCTGCTTCAATGACGGCTGCAGAGGTAGCGGGGGATGCTCAGAGATGGGGATCGTTTGTGGTCTCAACGATGCGGAGGAGCGAGACAGCGGTGGCGGTGGGTTATTCGACGGGGACGAGGCGTGATGCAAAGGTAGATCAGGGGAGGCAACCACTTGGAGAAGAGTTGTTTTCGGGGCGGAGCTAGGTGAGAACGACGCCATTGAGACGGAGGAGAACAACCGAAACGGGGCTAGGAGGAATAGTGACGATCCGAAGGAAGGTCAGTCACATGTACTGGAGGCGTAGGACAAACCCTAACAGAACTAGAGAGGGGCGGCGACATTATTTTTTTTGTTCTAAAGCAAGTTTCTTTGTTTCTTTTATTTTTCCGTTGTGTACCCTTTATAAATGAACTACAATTTTTTTTTTACTAAAAGGTACAAATTTTATTATAATTAAAACTTAACAAAGATGTGCGTCAAGGAACAGACTCCTTGACCACTCAAAAAGAACACAAAGAGAATCATCTTAAAGTTCTTTTTATCACTATAACCACCATAGACGGTTTTGAAAGAAACTGATATCGGTATGTCCCGACGGCCGCCATAAAGGCAAGAAGGAAAGGTGGGTGGTGAGAAGACGGTACTGGAAGTCCCGGTCCAATTCAAGAGCCAAGACTGCATCAGTAGAAGGAGGTATGACCTATACTAGGGACCCCTCCAAAACCGGTCCTTGGTGTCTAACATTCCTCCTGGCGAAGTTGTTTACCAGCCCTCGCTCGATCATCCCGAGGCAGATCCGCAACAGGTCGCTTGATCTTAGCAACAGGAGGAACGCCAATATCGTTAAAGCCATCAGCACCGGGCTCCCCTCCCCTCAGATATGGTGGTGGAGGCGTCGGACCCTAATCACCCAAAAGTTGGCATGAAGCCAAATTCTTCAGGCCCGGGTCGATACCCTCGACCCACCGAGGGTCCTCCGAGGCCAGGTTCGGTCACCCCCACACCATCCCCTCCGAGATCGTCACTTCGTCAGACAGGCCGAGATGAGAGGTATCTTATCCCAATTAGGCAGACGCCTCCTCGATCCCAGCACAAGGCGTTCTGGGTTGGGAAGATCTGATGACAGCTTTTCCCGAGGCTCAAC
The DNA here is from genome assembly GCA_963921825.1 of Erodium maritimum. Classification (NCBI taxonomy): domain Eukaryota; kingdom Viridiplantae; phylum Streptophyta; class Magnoliopsida; order Geraniales; family Geraniaceae; genus Erodium; species Erodium maritimum. The sequence continues at coordinate 49,963,764 of OY997594.1, read as the reverse complement.
CCCGGAACCGATCGTCGGGGCCTTGCCTTTTGCAGGGTCACGGTAGAATAGAGGGATTGACTCAGAGGGTGGAAGTACTGAAGCAATGAGAGAAGGGGTTGTATCCGATGAGAGGACTGAAACCTTAGACATCGCCTCAGTACCTAGGGTTGGCACCGTTGCCTTAGGTTTTGGCGGCGGCGCTCGAGCCTTAAGCGGACGGCCCCGATGCAGCTTTGTCAGGGGCATCTGCGTCGGACCAACAACGAACAGGACCACCGCCAAGGAAAGCGGAGGCGGTGAGGTTGTAGAGGTCGGCTTGGCTAGGGTTTTGCACGGAGGCGACAAGGTTACAGAGGCCGGCTTGGTTGGGGTGTCACTCGGTACCATGGTGGTGAGAAGGCTGACGCCCTGTGGGTTTAAGCGCAAACTTGAGCACGGCAAGTGCACCGTCCGACAAGTAGTAATCGGATTTGAAGTTCGGAATATCGAGCCCAAATGAGCAATAAACAAACATTCACTATTTAAAGCTTGTAGCTAAGCTATTTCTATAAAAAGTTGGTTTTTATGCTTCAAAAATAAACTAACAAGTAATGGAAATTGAATAGAGCACTCCTAGCACAAAATCGAGAATTTTTTAACTCCTTGAATCAAATGATGAATAATCTAGGATATCGGGTTCATAAAGTTCATTCCATAAAGTCAAATATACTCGATTGTTGTGATTAAGACTTGATTTAGAGGCAACGAGTCATCTCAACTCTAGTCCTAACTTCTTTCGAACGATTCGGACCCTAATGGAATCTAACCACCGAGTTCTTTCGAATCACGATATAGGAAGACCCCAAAGCGTTTAGCTCTATGACAACTTCTAACTTTCGACCAACCAAGTCTATAGCTATTGCAATTGTATTAACCCCGCTAGTTCTAGCTAGGGTTTAAATCCAATTTACGATCTACTTTAGACTAATTAGAATTCTCCTTTTTCAAGCGTTAAATTCTAATTCAAATCAATTATCAAACCTACCTGGGAGATAAAGCGTTAAGCACAAATCGATCATAAACACTAAAACAATTCAATAATCACACCAATTTAAAGCATTCGAAACATGGAAATCCCTACTCTAATTACTCAAAACCCTAGAAATTGGGGTTTAGTTGTTCATGATAATTAATGACATAGAGATGGACCAACAAATAAATGATTTCATAATGAGATTTAGAGAGAAAGTTTAGATACAATCACCACAATAAACTGAAGAAATGGTTGCTCTTCCCCTTCTTCCAAACCCTAGCTTTGATCCCTTGTGTTGCCAACAAATCCAAGAATAGAAGCACAAAGAAGCTCTCCTTAAGATGAATTTTCTCCAAGAATAATGACACCCTTGACTCAAATCCCTCTCCAATCCAATGAACCTCCACCTTGTGTTCCCCAACAATTGAATCTCTCCAACAAATTCAGAAAATAAACAACCCTTTGTAAAAATCTCATTTGAAATTAACTATCAAGAGTGTATATATCTTTGTTTGTGTGTAGAAAGAAAAATAAAAAATATAAATGCTCAAGAGCTTCTCTGGTCCGGCTCCCTCTCGTCCCCTCGTTCTCTGTAAACCAAAAAAATGAATAGCTCCTGGTACGAGTTGCGGCTGAGCAACTTGTGTGCAGCAATTGCTGCCCTAGGGACAGATGGCGCGAAGAGAGTGGAGCAGGTGTCGGTAGGAGAGAGGAGGACGGCTGGATACGTGGCGCGAAGGGATCAGCCGGCGGCTGGGTTGGGCACGGATGAGACACGTGTCCGCACCACGGGTCACCACACACGCGGAGGCGGTGGCCGCTTTGGACACGTGGCGTGCGAAAGGAGGCTGGCGGCTGGGTTGGGCCCGGATGGGACACGCGTCAGACTCTGATGGGCTACTCCATTTTTTGCTCTTTTTCCGCTATTTCGCTCGCTCCGGCTTCGTTTGGACTCCGATTGATCTCGTTCTTGCGGCAATAAATTCCTCTTCTCGAGACCTACAAAACAAGACCAATCATGAATATATTAAAAGCGAATAAAATCGACCCTCTTGACGATCCACATGCACGAAACACCCAAAATACGACGAAATTCCATCGAAACACAGAATATATCGATAAAGTCAGTTATTCATGCTAAATCTAAATATATGATAGAACATCGGGACCAAAAACATGTATAAATCGATATAATGTGGCCCTTTTACGTGTTAAAATGCACCCGCATCAAAGGCCAGGGAGACCAGGCACGATCGAGGCATATTTAGGTCTCCTTCTTCAGCGGGTCTTAGGCGCCACAGAGGATCCTACGACCGCTCCTTCTGGGGACGTCTTGTGCATGGTGCCGAGGGGCTTAGGCCGGCTGTAGCAGCAACAGTAGGAACCAAGGAAGAGGCAGGGGTCGGAGCTGTGAAGGTAAATGATGAAGACGCCATTGACACAAAGAGTAGACGTAGCTAGGATTTCTCAAAGTCTCGAGGGGAAACTTGAGGAGATAACAAAAAACCAGCAAAATTAGTGAACTACAAACAATAGCTATATCCAAAACAGAACCAAACCAAATTATATGCAAAGCAAGTAAAACAATAATACTACCGTAAGTAATGGTGTCACGCCCCAATTTCAGTAAACCGAACTCGGGACGCGAACATTTAAAATCATAAAACATTTGAAACCTGTTTTGAATAAACACTTTGAAATTACCAATTAGTTAATCAAAATAATAGTTACAACTCAAAAACGTCCCAACAAATGGACAAGATACATGGTATCCGTCACTAGACTCAAAAGATAAAACCCGGACCCCGCTCCTAGCTCCTCAAGCTTCGAGAGCTCACCTAGTCCGTCCTGTGATCAGTACCTGTAAGAAAAGCAGCTAGGGGTGAGCATTCGCTCACCACCACGGATAACATACTGACTACGACATACTTAGCAGACAATGTCGGTAACACCAAAACCAAACCCAACACCGGGACTACAATCCCCAAACTCAAGTACTCAACTGACACACAACCCGTTACCTTCCTCAACAGACTCAACACTCGGACTCGTAATGTAAACCCGACACAACTATTGACGACCTCCTCCAAAGACACGACAGAATACTACGCAACACCAAACAAGATCACTAAGGATCGCACACCAAACAAGATCACAAAGGATCGCATTCCTGTCAGCTGCTTAGTGCCGGTTGCTAACCGGGTGGGCTCAAGCCTGCCCCACGCGCTTTACCTATCACTATCAGGCTCCAGGCAGTCGACCTGTTGGCGATAAACCGAGCTACTTTTCCGATAGCTAGTCGGAAGGGGAGCTGCCCTCTCATCGCCTAAAAACGCTCACAACCTGCCGAGACTCGAACACGGATCAGGCTAGCCAAAGAACGCTCGCAACTTACCGAGACTCGAACTCGTAAGCCAGCCAAATTCCACACCACTTCCCGACACGAAGTCGGGTCACTAATCTCGGGCACTCGCAATCACAATCACAAGCAAGGTTCAACAAACAGCAACAAGACCAGTTCAACACCCCACAGGCACTCATGGCCACTCAAGACTCCAACGGTAAAAACACGGGTTCAACAACCCCACGGGCCCTCATGGCCTTCCAAGACGCACCAACAGTAACTCACGGGCACAACAACCCCACGGGCACTCACGACCTCCCAAGACACACCAACAGTAAAACATGGGCTCTCATGGCCACCCAAGACACCAACAGTAAAACACGGGCTCTCATGGCCACCCAAGACACAACAGTAAAGTACGGGATCTCATGGCCACCCAAGACACCAGCAATAAAACACGAGCTCTCATGGCCACCCAAGACATAAATTAAACAATCAACCTCCGGGCATGGTCATATGCCTCCAGTAATTCTAATATTGCTAAGTTCTCTGCTCCTACGACACTACTAAGTATCACATGCATTTCTAAGGTTCGCTACGTTCCCGTATCATGCCTTTCTAATATTCGATAACCTACTTAACCCACGACACCCCGGTGTCACATGCAATTCTACTGTTAACTTTCCCTAGTCAGGGCCGAGATCCGGCTACTTTTCCCTACTTCGTATATGTTCTCCAAAAGTGCCCAAATAAGCCCCAGCGTGATCTCAGTCACTCGCCTAGCTTTCCTTTGCCTCGGTCCGCAGCACGATCTAAAAGAACACAATTTTAAGGCACTTTTAAACTCGCAGGAATAAACTGAAATTCAATAAACTTAACGCCCAAACATAACCCCGACAATGTCGATCTCTCCCAAACTTCCCGATTACTCGACATTGTCGATAAAGGACTCGGAAAAGCCCGATTCGCCCGACATGGCGAATCTGCCCGGGTTTTGGAAATGCCCTTCCGGGGCTCCGAAAATTCCCGTTTTCGTTTCTACGGTCTTAGAACAATTCAAGGGTTCCTAGGCACTCGACGGAATCGAATTCCGACTTCCGAGTCAATTAATGAACGTTTAAAGTTTCTAAACCCGATAATTACAACTTTCGCATTTTAAATCCAATTTTCGATTCGGTTGTGGATAAATGGTCCGGGGAACGTTCTAAACCACCCGAACACAAAACCCGATCACCCGAGCACATGGGCCCCACCCGGCCCACCTTGGCCGTGGGTGGATAGGGTTCCAAGGGGCCCGACCCACCATGGTGGTGGCCGGAGCTCCTCCCGAGCTCCCGGTCACCGGAAAACGTCCCCCTTCACCCCAAAACGTCTCCAACGATCCCCCAACCTTAATACAACCCTAAACTAATAGTTTCAAACCAAAACCTAAATTTAGAATATGACAAATCGAAGATCGGTTTGGTGATTACCATAGAGGAAGACGAGGGGAGTTCGATTTCTCCTAGCCTTGAGACGAACCAAGGGTTGGGTATTCCCCAAACCCTTGCTCCTTCTCCTTCTCTCTTCTTCTCCTTCTCCTTCTCCTTCTCCTTCTCTCTCTAACTCTCTTCTCCTTTTTCTAATTTTTCTCCTTTTTTTGTTAAGTGGCCGAACCGCCCCCCCCCCCTTTATTCTCTTCTTTAATTTTCCCCCCAAAACTAACACCACCACTTGTTTGACAAGTGGCAAGGTGGGTCCCACACTTTTTCCAAGAAATTACGAAACTTGACGGGCCCCGAACGGACACTTTTTCCAAGAAATTACGAAACTTGACGGGCTACAAGGAAACAGCTCAACTAAGACCGCTGCGACGACGGCTAAGCTTTTTGGATCCAAAACGGTCCTCGAATGGACCAAAACGTCGCTCGGTTGACTTTTCCAGCGAAAAGTCAACATTTCCCCAATTGATCAGAAAGATGCCCTGAGTCCCCCGGAACTCACTTTGGTCAATATCGGGGGTCAACTTAAGTCCGGTATGACCCTCAGGGTCATTTTAGGTTCAATTAAGTGTCTGTCTTAAAATTTTTAAATTTTCCTGTTTTTCGCAGGTTTGACTGGCGTTGACCGGGAGTGGTTATTACAAATTGCAATATTAGAAGATAAACAATCTAACTCTAAAAGTGAGTCATACTAACAAAATGCTTGTGTTGTACCAAAGCTAACATCAAAACATCGTTATATATCAAAACTAATATTGACACATTGTTAGCGAAGGGAGAATCAGAGAGTTTGAACCATTATTAGGGAATATCTTCTTCTCAACGAGAGAGAAAGGTGGCACTATGCCGGTACATTCAGTTTATTTTTTCCTTGTAAAAGCTAACTCTCATGTGTACATGTTTTGTAATCTGTAATCCTCATGTATATATTTTTTGGAGGTATAGTTTCGACTTTCTGCATCAAATTTAAATCTTGTTAGTGATTTTGCAGAACGAAGAAGGCTTAATGATATTATTTGCAAAATAAAATAGAATTGAACATCGATAGTACACGTAAAGTTCATGGAAAGATTTTACAATTATCATATCATGTATCATCTCGTCTCTTTGGCTCTCTTGTATCATTTTTGAGATCAAAGAATCCACAACGTGGAGTAAAATGATTGTGAAATTCATTCAAAATTGTCGAGTGAAATGCATTTTGCTCAGTGATATGACGATGTAGTCAGTCGACGAATTTAAGGACACCATTCGTCGGTGAATTTGATTGGATGATGTTTCGGTCATGAACTCGCCCACACAATGGCAATTTGAGTGTTGGAGACCAACGAATCCTCCAGTAGCCAATAATTACGTGCCAAGTGGAGGCGTCAGAAAAGAACCTTTAGTGCATGCACAATGGAAAGGCTCGTATATGAGGCTCACATGTAAGTCTCACATGCTGACTGGACAAAATATTGGGACTCATGACTCAGAATAATGGGTGTTTTACAATGAGAGGCTTGTATGTGAGGCTTGTACTGTTAGTGGATGCTAACTAGATGTTGAGTGGTTAATTAATTGATATTTTGCTGTTTTATTTAATTCTTTATCATAAACAGTTTAAATTATATAAAATTTAAATAAATGTGAAAAAATAAACAATGATAATAAAAAAAATAATCAAGTAAATTAAAACAGATAATTTTATTTATTCCCGAATAGGAGCTTCAAGTACAAAAGACTAAACATTGGCATTAAAACCAGCTCCATATAGACCACATAAGTGCTCAATAACATCATGTTGTAGTTTCCTGTGGGTCTGATGACTTGTGACACTATGTTGAGCATCCACTCGTTGTTGGTATTGCAATGGCTCTCATCGGTGCCATCATTCCGGTGGTGTCCAATTCGGCATTTCTGGAGGTTGCTCATACAACAACTCGTCATCTCCACATTCGTACCGATCGCGTTCATCCTCTACAATCATGTTGTGTAGAATGATGCAAGTGTGCATGATATCAGCCAAAGTGTGTTTGCTCCAAACACGAGCGGGACGGGAAATGATGTGCCACCTTGCTTGAAGTACTCCAAAAGCCCTTTCAATATATTTCCGAGCACCTTCTTGGCATTTAGCAAACAACTTCTCTTTGGGCGAGTAAGGATGCCGAATACTCTTCACGAACCGTACCCATGATGCGTAAATGCCGTCCACCAAGTAATAAGATTGGTCGTACCGATGCCCGTTGATATGGTACTCCACTCCAAGCTCACGGTCGTAATAAGCGTCTTGGAATAAGTGGTTGTTGTTGAGGATGTTGAGGTCGTTGTTCGAGCCAGCCATCCCGAAAAAAGCATGCCAAATCCATAAATCACGGGACGCTATAGCTTCAAGCATAACAGTACTTACCCCGTTGTGATCTCCCCGTCCACTGGCTCTCTGCTCTACGGTTGGTCAATTCTTCCACTCCTAATGCATGCAGTCAAGACTCCCAGCCATTCCGGGGAACCCTCGGTTGTACCCTTCTCGGAGTAAGTGCTCCATGTCAGCCGGTGTGGGTGTACGCTCGTACTCGGCTCCGAATACCTCAATGACGGCCTTGCAAAACTTACGTAAACATTCAAGTATGGTGCTTACCCCAATGTGCAGAGTTTCGTCCAATGAATCAGCCGAGCACCCATACGCAAGCATTCGTATCGCGGCGGTGCACTTCTGTTCCGTTGATAAGCCCAAGCGTGAGGCTGCGTCATACTTCTGAACGAAGTAATTGTCGTGTTCCTTGATCTTGTCCATAATCCGTTGAAAAAGTGGTTTGCACATACGAAACCGACGCCTAAACATATCTGGGCCATATATGGGTTGATCGACAAAATAGTACCTCATTAATTGGTCGTGGGCTTCAACACGACCTCTGTCAATCTGTCGTCGCATTCATTCCCCACGGGCGAGCCTCTCCCTTAGAGCGTAGATCTTTGGCATTGATCTATGTATGCCCCTCTCAATCCTTCGCCAGACTCGTTCCTCAACTATCCGCATTTGGGCTGCCAACTCATCATATGTCGGACCCTCATCGTCGGACATTTTGTATCGAAATATAGAAATGAAATTTGTAGAGAAGTTGTAGGATGGTTTGGTTTGAGAAAGGAGTTGGGGGTATTTAAAGAGGTAAAATGTATGAATTTTGAATTAAAAAAAATAAAGTCGTTGGCCAACGATCAGGGACACATGGAAGCATGGGTTTGGGCAAGAGTCGGACGCGGGACGCAAGCCACGGGCCTCGGCCCGTCCCGCGGTTGTGGGACGTGGGACGCGTGCCTCGGGCCGGGCCGTGTTTTTGCAGGACGCGGGACGCCAATGAGTCGTCCCACAACGGGACGGCCCGCATCCTACGGCCCGCGTCCTACGGCACGCAAAAACGCGATTCGAGCCGATGGACCGGTCCGCTGTACATGCTCTTACATACAAGTCTCATATACGAGCCTTCCATTTTACATGCTCTAAACCAACGACTCCTTCCTACCCTGTATAAGTAAACTCATCCTCTCTTATTCCAATTACATACCCTTTTAATTTTATGTCTACTTCCATACCCACAAACACTTTTAATACAATTTGAACTCACGTCAAGATGAATGACGACTTCAACACATTCCACAACACGATTGTGTTTCCAATTATTAACCTTCTAATTCTCAAACACCCTATTACCAAACAATAATCTTCCAGCCTTCAAATGTCTTATACTCAGCCCATAATTTTCTCTGGTTGGGAATTAGATACTTATGGTTTGTTGATTACGAAGTGTACACACACTTCTACCTTGATCGGTTCATCATACACACACATCTCTAGGTGCATCAAGCATGTCGTAAGCTCCGTCACCCACAACCCGTGTCATTCCTTCCACATCTCCCAACCCCGATAGTCCTAGTCATAAAATACTCTTTATCGACAATGAAGAGCATTGACTTTCAAGTGTATTCCTTAACAATTCGAATGATCCTATAATAGGCGTTGCAAGGAAGTCCGAGGTGTATTGGGACGTCATGAATTTTGAATTCGATTACAAAAATCTCAATCCAACTATCTTTCACATTGTAATGTGAAGCAAGTAAAAGACCACTTCTTAAATTTGAATGAACAAATCATTATATTCAACTACACTCACTTGAACACCGATCAGGAATGGAGAAATGGTGAATTCGATGAACCATGTCATATTTATCGTTTATCCCCTCCTTTTAACACTAATGTCTCTAAGAACACCTTCAATTTAGGAGTCCCACACCTCTCGCTTGGATGGGCTCGTCGTCTACATCCACCTTGAGCCGTTCACGTGGCCAAAAGGTTATTAAGAGGAAGGGAATTGCCTTATCCGACAAATCTAACCAAGCTTTGCTCAAGTCTCCAAAAATAAAGTTGGAGTTGAAGAGGGTTTAAGTAATCATGTTAATGGAAGTTCTGGAATTGAGGATCGAGGACTCTTTCCACATAACCGATGTCAAAAGAAACAAATATAACATGGTTCACTAGTCACGATAAGATATGGACTATCGATTTCGAAGGGCTAATTTATTTATAATCTAGGATTTTTAGTTCATTGTGTTTCGAAGTCTGTTTGTGTAATTTTGAAGATTAATTGAATGTAGATTGTGCATGTCACGCCCCAAATCCAGTTTTGACCGGACTCGAGACGTGAACTAAGAATAATAATAATAATAAAACCAATTTTAAACGAATTAAACTCCAAAATGATAATCCAAACCAATAATTCTGACAATACGAGTCAGCAGCTCGAAAACCAAGTAATAAAGATGTTTAATACTAAGAGGAAAGTACGTCTCTAGACCATACAAAACTAAGACTCTCGTTAGCTCCCAAGCTCCGAGACGTCCTCTAGATCAAGTCCCGCTCAAAACCTGTAGAAAAGTAAAGAAGGGGGTGATATTTCGCTCAGTAGGAAAAAGTAGTTAAGGGGATGAGCTATCCGCTCACCACCACGGGTAACCGTCCAATTAGGGCATACTAGAAAAACACAACAACTAAAGACATCCACAGGAATCACATAATCAAAAATCATACTCACATGACTATAACCACGCTTGATCACATCACTTACCCAATCATCAAGCAACAACACACAGTAAAACGACCACAAGTCTCATACAGCAGTCCCCCCTTCACCGACTTCCATAGCACGGCTCAACCATATCGTACCGGAACACACAGCCTCGGCCTAGATTTCTTCCCAGATCACACAGCATCGGGGTACATCTCATAATAAACATATTGGACCGGCACACACCTCGATCGAATATCTTACCGGATCACACAGCATCGGGGTACAAATCAAACCACCCTCGGCCTAGATATCCTATAGCGGAATCCTCCGTCGGTATAGACATCATGCCGGAACCCTTAGCCCCGGGGGACCGCGTACGTGGGACACCATCCTCGGCCTAGATATCCTACACTGGAATCCTCAACGGTATAACTATTGTGCCGGAACCCCTCGTCTCGGAACATATCATATCGGATCACACACACAATGTCTCAAACATGTCACAAATTTATAGTTCAAACTAACAGCATACCATACCGAACAATCTTACCGAACACACCACATCGGTCTATCATTCACCCGATCATATCACAAGGCAACAACTCACACTAACATTCATCGCATTTTCATGGCATATCATGATCCTTAATTTAACACTAAAACATATCACAGACGAATTATGATATTCTACCAATCATAAACAAAGGCAATTAGCACACAATCCTACAGGCCCAACCAGGGACCCACATGTGATACTACATCACAACAATTCCCACACCTATGAGCACGACCTGGCCCGCAAGTGGTTCCATCTTATAAAAGACTACCCTAGTTATTCACATCCTACATGTGATTCTACAATCGTTCGATTACTTAACCTATTTGCAATTCTAGTAACTTTCCGTAATTAAACCGGTATTCACTACTTTTCCCTACCTCGATCGTTATCCAAACGCAAGCCAAGCGAGTCGCCTAGTAGCCTTCTCCGCCGTGCTCGGGAACAACGTATAAGATCACAAGTAATCCGAGAATTAATAGTAATTCAAGGGCGGTTTAAAGAGAGAAATACTCAAACTAACCCCCAATTGCTCAATTTGTCAAATTGGGCCCGGAAGGCCCATTTTGCCCGGAATAGGGAAAACGTCCATCGGACTCCGAAAATTTCCCTTTTTGTTTCTATCATTCCTAATTAAATTTACTTGTTCCAACGCACTTGACGGAATCAAATTCCGAGGTCCGAGCGTTCTAAATTCGCAATTAAAGTTTCTAATCGCATTTTCCGAAATTTCACAAATCACTTCCATAATCGTTCCAGGCGTGAAATTATTGGCCCGGGGTTCACCCAAGACCGCCCAAGCATGACACAACCAAACCCCGACCATGTGGGCCCCACGGCCACACATGGCCGTGGGTGGCCGGACCGGACCGTGCCGGTCACGTTCCGTGTGTCCCTCCGACCATGGCCGGTCATTCCCCTCCCCGGTGCCTGGACTCCGGCGAACCTCCGATCGCCGGAAAAATACCTCCTTTCTCCCAACAAGTTTCTAACTAGTTCTAGGTTCTCCACTACTCCATTGTTAAGCTCCAAAACTACAAGATTAACCTCAATCACTCCAAAGTTTCAAGACCCATGGTGGGTTTCATCAAAACCACGATAACCTAATGAAATTTCATCATCAATCTCCACTTTTCTGCATAACTTATCTAATTAAACATTAAGAACCTCAAATCCCTAAGACCCAAGCCTATTCCATGCCTTTTCTATCAAACACATAACCCCAAACTTCATCAAAATGGGTTTTCAAAGTGTGCTCACCTTAAGAATGAAGAGGGGATGAGAGTGAGTGTTTTGGAGAAGATTAGTGTTGGAAATCACCCAAAGGAGCTCCCTTTTCCTTCCTTTCTTCTTCTTCAAGCACTGGAGCTTTAATGGAGTTTTTTTTCTCTCTCTCTAGCAAGGTGGTTCGACCATGGTAGGAATTGTGCTGAAAAGTTGCCCCATGTGGTCTTATCCTAAAGGTAGAAATGTCCCTTTCGTCCTTCAGCCCCTCTCTCTCTCTTTTGTCCACAAGTGGGGACCAAATGGTCTTTTTTCACCATTTTCTTCCACTCCAAGCCATCATGGACATGTGTCCATGTGGGGTCCACCTCTACCCAAAATATCTCAGCTTAAATTAAATTAATTCGTTAATACTCCTAATTCGACCTAGTTTGACCCGGGTTTGACTTTTTCGCAAAAGAAGTCATTTGAAAGGAAATGACCTAACTAAGCTAACCGTAACGACGACTAATCTTTTTGGGTCCCGGAAAGGTTCCGAATGGCTCCCGGAGTCATCGGTTGACTTTTCCGGCGGAAAGTCAACTTTTCCCAAAATCCACCGGTTCGACCGGTGTCGACCGGGGGCGGTTCTTACAGTGTACATTTTTTATACAGTTTTTTCGATTTTGAATTTTTGTATTTTACAGTCCACGGACGATTTTTAGATTCTAAATAGCTTGATATTATAAAGTAGGGCGACGATATAGATGAAAATTTAAAGGATGAATAATGGTAGATAGAGATGATTTATATGCAACCCAACTCATCCCCGGTGAATGCTATTATATATATATATATATATATATATATATATATATATATATATATATTAGAATAAACGATAATTATATTGATATTATAAAAGAGTCATTACAACGGTCAAGAGCCTCGAAAAGTCATTGATCCAAAAACTCTGAGATAAGAAAACTGGTCCTATAACGGGAAACAGATGTAGTAAACATGACTTAAAACGAAAACAAGAATGGAAACCAAAACGAGAACAAAAATAAAAACCAAAGGGCTCAAACTGCCAAGAACCACTCAAAGTATAGTGCTTAAACGCTGCTTGACCCCTGATTTCCAAGGGCTCTTTTCGTCGTGATGTGGGCGACCGTACTTCAACTTGACAGTCTGTAGGGGAGGATAGGTATGATTCATGGATCTTTCCTGGTAAAAATATTTGAATGCTTACTTACTCATTGGGTTTGGCAAGGCTGCATAGCAGTCCTCGCTTAATTCGTCTGATTTTTTTCGACTATATCACCGGTCGTGTCCCCGCTCGAGACGTGGGAGGTAACTCGGAGAATGCGAGCATCACCGCAACAGGGAATCGCAGATCGTCTCCGATGCACCATCCTTCCGATACAGCAGCGCCAGATTGTGGATGTGCAGAGGAGAACACCACCGCAACAGAGGGTCGCGGTTCATTGTCGATACGTCATCCTTCCGGTCCAACACCGCTGACTTGTGGATGCGTAGAGAACAACACTTCTAGGAGTAGAGAGAAAAACACTATCAAGAGTACAGAGAAGAAGAGACTCATGATCGATCTCGTGGTGGTTGGAGACGTGTACGGTGACGGTTCCATGATGACGATTGCGACGACGACTAGAGTTGAGACCTCTCAACCCTTGCCGAGCTATCTCTTTCTATCAATGCTCTTATATATTTCGTTACTCTCCATCCGAGGTCTAGTTCATTCTTTTATAATAATAATAATAATAATAATAATAATAATAATAATAATAATAATAATAATAATAATAATAATAATAATAATAATAATAATAATAATAATAATAATAATAATAATAATAATAATAATAATAATAATAATAATAATAATAATAATAATAATAATAATAATAATAATAATAATAAGGGTTAATTTCATCCGACTACCCTAAAAATACTTGGTTTTCATCTGAGTACCCTGACCAAACTTTGTGACACATCAGTAACCTAACGAAACATTTTGTTTCAATTTAATACCTACCGTTAGTTTTCCATCCATTTTGGATGGAAAATGGTCATGTGCCTGGCACATCACCCCAATTTTTTTAAATGACAAAACTACCCTTTCATTTCTAACCCTAACCCATTTATTTCTAACCTATAACCCTAACCCATTTATTTCTAACCTAACTCAGCCCCCATTTTCTCTTATACACACTCATCCCCCATTTTCTTGCCAAGGCCACGACCACGCCCACCTGAGCTCTGCCACGGCCACGGCCACACCCGTCGGAGCTCGACGCCGGCTTCAGCTCCGCCACAGCCTTCGACTGCATCTCCTTGGCCACATCATCTCCTTGCCAGATCTTCCATGGCCATCGACTGGATTCGAGCTTGTTGAGGGTGTGAAACGAGAAGCTCCTTGGCCACATCATCTCCTTGGCAGATTTGTCGAGACTGTTAAAGCTCTCACGTAACGAGAATGACCTTCGCGTCCAAATCGGTTCCAGACCTTGGGCGGCGGAGGGAGAGCATGTTAGTGTTAGTCTTAGTGCCCGTAGTTCAATCCTAAATGTCCAAATGTATATATAATCGTTAGCAATAAAATTAAAGCGGCTTTATATTACTTGTGTTGGAGTAATATATCGATGTGTGCTCTGATCTATGCCCACAATGCGAATAGAACCATAGATCGAGATAGATCACACTCGATAGGGTCCCTAGTCAACAAAGCTTCACTAGAAGCGACTAATATGAAAGATGGCTCTTTATGGCTTACGTTCTGTTAGTCATTGGAATGGGATTCCGGAGTCTGATCATAAATATCATGTGGGACATGATATTGGACAACCCGCCTGAATATGTTCCATAGATTAAGTCATGAACATATTCAGTGTCGTAGCTTGTCATGTATCCTTAGACCAAGGAGTCATTGTGATTGATATGTAGTCAAAAACTGAGTTTGACCTGAGCCTAAAGTTGTCCGTAACAGGGCTTCCATAACGGCCAGGATTGACTTGGGGACGGGCTACATGAGTGACATGAAAGACGGCTAAGGGATTTATCCCTCATACTGAGGTATGAGAAAGATATCGGTTCTCGGCCGCTTGATCGAGAGTGACTGAAAGAATAGCATGGCCATGCACATAATACTGGGTATCATATATTTAGTCATCTCACATATCAAGGAACAGTGATTGAGAATAATAAGGATGACGGCTCTATGCCTTATCTCAATCAGGATATCGGAGATAAAAGGGTAATGACAGGGACGGCGGAAAGGTTAGAATCGACAGGGTCGATTCGTTATGCAGTGTTAGGCAATACTAAAGTCTCGTTAGTTGCCACTTAAATATGATCAAGTGAAATGGGATTTTACGTTGATCTATTGACATGCATAAACCTAAGGGTCACACCGGAGGATGAAACTCATTGACACATTTATGGAGAATGGCCAAAAGGGAGTTGTCTCGGGACATGACCAAAACTGGGTTTTGGGTCATGTGCCCGTAAGTGAATAGGACTTTACGGATCGAGACAAGTCTTGGAGTCTTGGGATTGATCGCGTCGGATAATGTTGGACATTTCCGGTATGGAAGGCTTGGAGGCGATGAAATGGCCACGGGCCTTGTTCCAAGAGGCCCATGAAAGGCCCATGCAACCAAGGCTCATGGAACTAATTAATCAAGTCTTGATTAATTAGTACTAAGTAAGCAAGACAAGGATTAAGGTGTTGGTGATTCACCACCTAACTCAATCTTGTCTTGCCATACTTTGTCCTATTTACACCTTACTTGTCACCATGCTTGTCTCATGCCTTTAGTTGGACAAGTATGGGTTTTGTTATGTTTAAGTCATCTTTTTTCAACATAACAAACACAAGACAAGAATAGGAAACACAACTTCTCTCTCCCTTCCCTTGCAATTTCGGGTTTGGCAAGCTCCCACCACCATTTTTGTGTTCTTGAGTCCTCAAAGAGAAGAACTACGTGGCTTTGATTCCCATGTGGATACGTAGGCATCTTGGAGACTCAAGTCAATCATTCGTTACCCGGTGTTCTTGTTTTGGTAAGAAATAATGCTGAATTTTTCTTTGTGAATCCATTCTTTGTTAGTTGTTTCATGGTTTAATCGTCTCTTGGTTTTCATTGATTTTCCGCTGCAAGTTGGTTCATCTCCAATCCTACCTCGAGACCCAACAGTGGTATCAGAGCCGTGCTACCTTCGGGATTCACAAGACAGTGTTCAAAGTTTAGGTTTTGCTTGAAAGTTTCGTTTTTGGCATGTTGTTTTGCTAAATTGTTTGATAACATGTTTTAAATTCTTCTTTATGGATTTAATGCATGTAAAATGAATTTTTAAAAATTATTTCAAATCTGGAAATTTTGAAAGAAAAAAAATTGATTTTTCGGGTCTCGGGAACGGGACTCTCGGGGAGCCGAAACCGGGACCGAACAGGGCCCCGTTGGACGGAGCTAGGCCAAGCATGACAATTGGATGGTTGATATGCCAAGCTAAACCGTTTTTTTAGTTATGACGAGTTTGGAACCGTCATGACGAACTCGAAGATCAAATGTTCAAAAGTTTCATTTTGAACGGTTTCGATAAACCGATCATCAAAAAATTTCGAAACCTGGCTATTAAATAAAACCGGAAAATCACATGATGTTTGATAACATGATTGTTTGATAACACGATGTGTGATGTGATGTTGGCATGGTGCACATTATAGCCCCGAGCTCGTTTTAATTATTTATCGCTTTTCATGGCCTGCGAGCCGTTAAAGTTAGCGTGTAATTATTCTTTCAAGGTGTGGTCGTCGAACCACTTGTTTGTAATATTTATTTATTCCCGACCTGCGAGTCGTGTATTCAATTGTAATATTTTTCTCAAGACGAAGAAAGGGTGAAAAGGTCATTTGGTGGCTTTTCGGGTGTTGGCATCGGCTTGGAGTCGGTGGAGCTCAAGAAGCTAGTGGGAGTTAGTTTAGGGGGCTATTATGTGCACATTTATCGCTTTATGCTTGGTTTATTTTATGCATGATTAATTCTATGTGTTTTAGAATTGCATGCTTAACTTTATTTACCGAGCATATCACCTCACATGCAGATAAAATTGGAATTTTAATCCTTGTTTGTGAGCCCTTAGAACCGTCATTACATTAGATGTAGTTGACGGGTTCGAAGGAAGAATTACATTGGATGTAATTGGAGGCATCATTACATTTGGAATGTAGTTGATGTGCTCATCGCATCTAGGATGTGCCAAAAGTTTTAAACACAACCGGACAAGTAAAAATGGGTCATGTCCGATACCTCCCAATTCTCAACACCTTACTACCTCACCGTCTTATGGGTGCCGTGCTCCTTAGCGGAGCATCAATGGGAAAGCGGGGTAGTAGGTTTGGACGACATATGTGGGTGTCGTGCGCCTTAGCGGAGCACCTACATAGTGGCGGGTCATAGTTGAAAATTGGTGGACCCGACTACGATTCTCAGCTAGGGTTGAGCTAGGGTATCAGATAGGGTAAGCCGTGTACTTAAGTACATACCCTATCCAAGAGTCACATTGGATGTGATTGGACGGGGTCCTACCTACATTGCTCGATTGAGTGGTGAGCCTTCGTTCAGCTTGATCGAGTGAATCAAGGATCTTGGTTTTAGATTCTAAAGGTATAGAATCGATTGTTGGTGTTTAAGCTTGATCTTCATAAAATTTATTCAGTTTACTGATTGAATTTTATCTGTTGTAGATCAAATGGCAAATTCAGCGAACATTACAAGTTTGTCATTAAAAACCGATCTTGACAGGGTCAAGCTAAATGGGACAAACTATTTGGATTGGTACAGAATTTTGAGGATAGTCCTCAAGTCTGAACGCAAAGAATATGTCCTTGACAAGGCTGTCTCTAAGACCATATCAGAGTTACATGAAGTGTCAATAATTGCTAAGAAGAATATATCAGCGATCTGGGATCCAAGGATATTCTGATGGTCAACAAGGGAATTGGAAGTGGCAAGGGCGGGGCCCATGCACACTTGGCAGGAAAGATGAGACACCTGAGAATGTCTGCTTATACTACCAACAGCCTGGTCATTGGAACCGGGATTACAGGAAGTTCACGGCTGATCTGAAGAAGGGCAGTGGGACTGCGCCTTCATCAAATAGCCTAAATGATCTGAAGAAGGGCAATAGGACTGCGCCTTCATCAGGAAACCTGGATGATCTAAGGAAGGGCGGTGGGACCGTGCCTTCATCCGATATTAACTCTATAGAGCTACATCTCTCTACTTCCAAAGATTCATGGGTATTAGATACCAGGACTGAATCTCACACATGCACTAATATATGGTGGCTGAAAGTAGGAGAGGTTTGGAAAGCACGAAGTGGACCTCAGAGTTGTGGCAACTGTTGTAGGATCCATGAGTCTTGCTTTGCCAAGTGGCCTTGTCTTAGTATTGTATAATGTATATTGCATACCTACTTTTAGTAGGAATATTATATATGTATCCGTGTTTGACAATGAAGGATATAATGTTAATATTGGAAATGGAGTTTTCAATGTTCTATGCAATGATATGTTTTATACCAGTACTGACTTGGTTGGAGGATTGTGCATATTAGATATGGGTAACAATGCCTCAAGTTCTATATATTACGTTAATACCAAGAGGTCTAAATCCAACGATTTAAACCTAACTCTGTTATGGCACTGTCATTGGGGCTGCATAAACAAGAAGCGCCTATCAGCACTTCAGAAGTGCGGACTTTCAGGTTCATTCGAATTCCATTACATCGATAGGTGCAAGGTTTGTTTGATGGGAAAAATGACTAAAGTGCCCTTTATCGATCACGATGAAAGGGCGGGTGAATTATTGGGGCTGATACACTCGAATGTGTGTAGACCAATAAGTTCACTTGCCAGGAGGGGATTTAGCTACTTTATCACATTTATTGATGATTACAGTAAATATGGTTATGTCTATTCGGTGAGACATAAGTCTGAATCTTTTGATAAATTCATAGAGTTTAAGACTAAAGTAGAAAACCAGCTCGACAAAGGTATTAAGGCACTTCGATTGGATCGAGGTGGAAAATACTTGACCACAGAGTTATTAGATCATCTAAAAGAGAATGGGATCCTTTTGGAATGGACTCCTCCTGGGACACTGTAGTTGAAAGGTGTAGCCAAACGGAGAAATCGGACATTGTTAGACAATGGTCCGTTCCATGATTAGTTGGACTGATCTCCCAATCTCTTTCAGGGGTTATGCTCTAGAGACGACCGCATTCATAGTGAATCGGGCTTCGATGAAGGGTGTGGAAGGGACACCATTTTAAAAATGGTACGGGATGATGCCCGCTTTGTCCTTCCTAAATATTTGTGATTGCGAGGCTTATGTGAAACATTTGGTTTCGACTAAGCTCGAACCAAGATCTGAGATATGCACCTTCGTGTGGTATCCCAAAGCAACAAGGTGATACTACTTCTACAATCCCAGTGAGAACATGGTGTTCGTCACTTGGGGTAGGGTCTTTATGGAAAAGGAGTTTTGTTTCCAGAGACGTCATTGGGAGGACTGTGCATCTCGAAGAAATTCAGGATGGTACAGATCTGTCTAAACCGATTGACAACCCAGTAGAAAGGAGCCAGAGATTATCGTAGAGTAAGAACCAATTCCTGTTACAATTCCGGAAGGTCCAAGGCAATTTGAAAGGATCAATCTTCCACCTCCAAGATATGGTATCCGGAGGTGACAATGAAGTCATGGTGGATCACGATGATCCAGCCACCTTTCAGGAAGTCATGGATGGGCCCGACTCCGAGTTATGGCTGGGAGCCATGCGGAGGAAATGCAATCCATGTCGGACAACCGAGTCTGGGAACAGGTTGATCCTATCAATGGTGTGAGGACCATTGGATGCAAATGGATCTTCAAGGTGAAGATGGACATGGACGGAAACCCTCTGACCTACAAAGCTCAACTGGTGGTGAAAGGTTATAGGCAGATCCAATGGATTGACTATGTGGAAACCTTCTCCCTAGTAGTTATGGTCAAAATCGATCCAAATTCTTCTTGACATAACTGCGTATCAAAATTACGAGATATGGAAAATGGATGTCAAAACCGCTTTCCTAAATGGAAATTTGACTGAGTACATTTGTATGTCTCGGCCCAAAGGTTTTTACGATCCGAAGAATAAGGGAAAGATTTATAAGTTGTTGAAATCCATTTATGGATTGAAACGAACTTCTCGGAGTTGGATCCTTCGTTTTGATGAAGCTGTAATTGGATTTGGCTTAATCAAAAACGAGGATGAATCTTGCGTTTATAGAAGGCTAGTGGGGGCAAGATTACCTTTCTGGTTCTCATTGAAAACGACATCCCAACCTTGCACGAGACTAAAGCTTGGTTGAGGAAGTGTTTCTCAATAAAGGACTTAGGCGATGCTGCTTATATCTTAGGGATTAAGATATGTAGAGATCGCACCAAGAAAGTCTTGGTTTTAAGTCAGGGAACCTATGTGAACAAGGCATTGAGTAGGTTCTCAATGCTAGATTCAAAGAAAGGACTCTTACCCACTAGTCATGGCATTCATCTCAGCAAGACTCAGTGTCTTAAGACACTTGATGAGCTGAAAAGGATGATGCGAATCCCATGCGCCTGAGGGCAGGATCGATCATATATGCCATGACATGTACGAGACCGAACGTCTCGTAAGCCTTATGTTGTACCCGTAGACATCAGTCTAACCCAGGGGAAAGATGATGCTGAACTAGTCGTCGAAGGATGAGTAGGCGCTAGTTTTCCAAGACAAATCCAGATGACTTTAGAAGTCAGTCAGGATATGTGTTTACGCTGAATGACAGAGCTTTAGCTGGGAAAGCGTAAAGCAAGATACCCTCGCTAGATCTACGATAGAGGCCAAGTACATGGATGCTGTAGAAGCAGCTAAGGAGGCTATGTGGATTTGGAAATTCACGGCAGGGTTGGGTGTAATTAAAAACCCATCCAGCCCGGTGAATCCATTTTGCGACAACACAAGGGCCATTGCGCAAGCTAAAAGCCCAGATCGCATAACAAATCCAAACATGTACTATGGCGTATCCACCTCATCAGAGAAATACTGAACCGAGGTGAAGTGAAGATAACCTATATTGCAATGGATGATAACATAGCCAACCCTTTGACTAAGGCACTGTCGCTGCTTAAACATGTTAGACACGTAAAGTCGATGGGGACATATTGGAGTTTAGATTGGAACTAGGGAAAGTGGGAGATTGTTAGTCTTAGTGCCCGTAGTTCAATCCTAAATGTCCAAACGTATATATCATCGTTAGCAATAAAATTAAAGCAGTTTTATATTACTTATGTGTTTGAGTAGTATATCGATGTGTGCTCTGATCTATGCCCACAATGCGAATAGAACCATAGATCGAGATAGATCACACTCGATAGGGTCCCTAGTCAACAAAGCTTCACTAGAAGCGACTAGTATGAAAGATGGCTCTTTATGGCTTACGTTCTGTTAGTCATTAGAATGGGATTCCGGAGTCTGATCATAGATATCATGTGGGACATGATATTGGACGACCCGCCCTGAATATGTGCCATAGATTAAGTCATGAACATAT
This sequence comes from Erodium maritimum, assembly GCA_963921825.1. Taxonomy (NCBI): domain Eukaryota; kingdom Viridiplantae; phylum Streptophyta; class Magnoliopsida; order Geraniales; family Geraniaceae; genus Erodium; species Erodium maritimum. The sequence goes on along the minus strand of OY997594.1, from coordinate 49,942,492 downwards.
TCAGTGTCGTAGCTTGTCATGTATCCTTAGACCAAGGAGTCTTTGTGATCGCTATGTAGTCAACAACTGACTTTGACCTGAGCCTAACGTTGTCCGTAACAGGGCTTCCATAACGGCCAGGATTGGCTTGGGGACGGGCTACATGAGTGACATGAAAGACGGCTAAGGGATTTATCCCTCATACTGAGGTATGAGAAAGATATCGGTTCTCGGCCGCTTGATCGAGAGTGACTGAAAGAATAGCATGGTCATGCACATGATATTGGGTATCATATTTTCAGTCATCTCACATATCAAGGAACAGTGATTGAGAATAATAAGGATGATGGCTCTATGCCTTATCTCAATCAGGATATCGGAGATAAAAGGATAATGACAGGGACAACGGAAAGGTTAGAATCGACAAGGTCGATTCGTTATGCAGTGTCAGGCAATACTAAAGTCTCGTTAGTTGCCACTTAAATAGGATCAAGTAAAATGGGATTTTACGTTGATCTATTGACATGCATAAACCTAAAGGTCACACCGGAGGATGAAACTCATTGACACATTTATGGAGAATGGCAAAAGGGAGTTGTCTCGGGACATGACCAAAACTGGGTTTTGGGTCATGTGCCCGTAAGTGAATATGACTTTACGGACCGAGACAAGGCTTGGAGTCTTGGGATTGATCGCGTCGGATAATGTTGGACATTTCCGGTATGGAAGGCTTGGAGGCGATGAGCGAATCACGGGACCTCATTGGAAATGGCCACGGGCCATGTTCCAAGAGGCCCATGAAAGGCCCATGCAACCAAGGCCCATGGAACTAATTAATCAAGTCTTGATTAATTAGTACTAAGTAAGCAAGACAAGGATTAAGGTGCTGGTGATTCACCACCTAACCCAATCTTGTCTTGCCATACTTTGTCCTGTTTACACCTTACTTGTCACCATGCTTGTCCCATGCCTTTAGTTGGACAAGTATGGGTTTTGTTATGTTTAAGTCATCTTTTTTCAACATAACAAACACAAGACAAGAATAGGAAACACAACTTCTCTCCCCCTTCCCTTGCAATTTCGGGTTTAGCAAGCTCCCACCTCCATTTTTGTGTTCTTGAGTCCTCAAAGAGAAGAACTACGTGGCTTTGATTCCCATGTGGATACGTAGGCGTCTTGGAGACTCAAGCCAGTCATTCGTTACCCGGTGTTCTTGTTTTGGTAAGAAATAGTGCTGAATTTTTCTTTGTGAATCCATTCTGTGTTAGTTGTTTCATGGTTTTATCGTCTCTTGGTTTTCTTTGATATTCCGCTGCGAGTTGGTTCATCTCCAATCCTACCTCGAGACCCAACAGTTAGGATTGTTGAATCTGAAAGTGTTGTTGGACAAATTTATGGTTTCATTTGGGATTGTTGAATCTGAAAGTGTTGGATTATTGAATATGAAAGTGTTAGATTATTGCATCTGAAACTGTTAATTGAAAATTTTGTTCGTGCTCTTCACTAGAAATTGTTGAATTTTGTTCAAATTCATAGTTCTTCTTCTCCCTCCTAGTGAGGTAAGCAGCTATAATTGGTTTTGAGTTTGATTTAGTTTTGGAATTGAGTTTGAGGCTACTGAAATTGGGTTTCAGTTTTGAATGGATTTTCTGGAAATTGATGGTGCTCTTGCGGGATGGGGATGAACACGATGAGCATGGTTAAAGAATTACTAACCAATTAATGATAAATTAAAACAATAAATTGATAATAAAAAAATAAATAAAATAAAATAAAAATTGTTTTTTTTAAGTAAAAACTATTTTTTAAATAAAAACTGATTTTTATAAAATAAAACTATTTTAAAAAAAATATAAAAACTGATTTTTTGAAAACAAAAGTGATTTTTTTTAAATAAAAACTGATCTTTTGAAAATAAAATCTGATTTTTTTTAAAGTAAAAATAAATTTAATTTTCATAAAATAAATAAATAAATAAATAAATTGAAATTCAATGGCATGAGTTTGAAAATTTGACTATTAGTGAAGGGTATTTTGGACTTTTTAAGTGTTTGAATGGAAAAATGGATGGAAAATAGACAAAAACTAGCGGCGGGTACTAAGTTGATACAAAATGTTTCGTTAGGATAGTGATATGTCACAAATTTTGGTTAGGATACTCATGTGAAAACAAGTATATTTAAGATAGTCGGATGACATTAACCCTAGTAGTGATAAAAAAATGATGAAAGTTATTCACATAACGTCTGCAACACAAATACGAACATGTCAATTTCATGTATTTAAACACAAAGAATGTAGCTGTCTTAGTTTAAAAACCTCTTAATCCTACTTGGCTTAATCGAGGAAAGGTTGGGTGTATTATATAATATTATAATTATAACAATCCTAAAGCCTCATCGACACGTTGTACAGACCCATTTAAAACTATCATAGTTTGAACCAAAACAAAGACAGAGACTCTTTCACAAGGACAAAGTAGTTGCCTGCCTAACACAAAGCAAGAGTTGGTTTGTCTCCTTTTCCCAACTCAACCTAACCTACCCTCTCTCAAATCCCAAACATCCTTTTGGTCAACCCATCTTTTGCCCCCAAAAACTGCCACTTAGGTTAACTAATAGTTCCCTTGGTCAAATGGGTACTACAATTCGGTTCATTTTCAAAGGCTGTGTGTAGTTTTGGTCATACACTGATGATTCATAGTAATTATTACAAGTCATGGAAGATTACGCCCAAGTGTGCATCAAGACTTTACTTACCCAAGTTTAACTACGACGACGATCAATAAACTGTCTACAATCTCTTGGTTCAGAAAACAAAAACACCTCAGAAAAAGGAAGAGACCTACCTTTACCGCAAGACCAAGAGAGTCAAGTCCAGCTAGGCTTTTGAAGAAGTCAAGAATGTGCAGCAAAGCCAACCAGCAGCTCCGAGGAAAAAACTGCATTTGAACGGTTCCATTCTTACAATTCTCAAATACTCAAGTCAGTTGTTAAATAAATTCAAAGATCATCATCACATACAGAGAAAAAGCAGATAAATGTATAAATAACCCAGCTTCACTTTTGTGGTGCTAAACCATTCATATTGTTTCAGTACTGAACCTAACCATACAAGTTAACTATTTAAATATAGTTCTCAAATCCTATATATGAACCACTTATCTATTCTATCAACAAGAGCTTACAAACATTCTTCTTTCCTAGTCAACATGGAATAATACATCTCCCCCATTAACAAAGCAATCTAACAAGCTGAATCCTCCTAAGTTATAGTTTCCATAATACTCACTATACTGGTATATAAAAGTGAAATATGAAGAATCATATTCAAACAAAGGTCATTCCCGACTTGCTATCTTTTTCATCGCACCGCGCATATTGAGGCAACAAATTTGTATCTTTCAGCCAATAGCCAGCTGAGACAACACTATGCCCCAGCATTGGAGTCTTAGATTAAGGACCGGGAATTTCTGGTTTTAGCTCATAGATATTGCATTCCCAGAGCAAGGTCTCCAGATTTAGGATAGAAAATTGATGGAGAAGCCCTTTACAAAGTAAGAACTGAGGGCATGCAGCATGTTTCCTGTTCAGAAGACCTCACGTTCTTCCATCAAGGTACTTGGTGGATATCTGAAACCTGCAAGAGTCAAATTTTTGGTTGGCAAAGTCAGTATGACAAAGTAGTCCGTAGTATGACAAGTGTGTGCGCCTGGTGCATGAGAGCCTAACGTAGTAGTGGAATCAACAGTACCCAAATCTCGAGAACCATGGGAAATATTTCCAATGGTAATACCACTGAGAGAACACTTACCTGCACAAAAATAGCTGTGATGTCCGAAAACTTTGGATCAGATCGAGATCACCCTTCCTCATGAATGTACTATCATCACAACCAAATGACAATGAACTCGATGGCACTACTCCTTTCATGAAATATGCAAGTTCCCTCCATAGTTTTCACTGACACGTGCCTACAACATACTCAATCTCTCAACATCAGATGGCAATAGATTGGAGTTGAAACAGAGGGCATAAACACTGAGTAATGTATACTTCCAATAAAATAATGCCAATAGTGAAAAACAGAGGGAATAAACACTGAGAAGTAGAGATTTCCAATAAAATAATGCCAAATAGAAACCTACACCAGTAAGTAGAGCCAGGAGGCATCACAAAACCATGCACAGCATTAAGTAAAGATGCCAACTATAATGCAAAACTATTCCATGGGATACCTAAAGATGGACTCTAAAAGATGATGTATTGTCCATAAAAGAAACTAGAATGGAAAAAGAAGCTTTACTAACCTGAAGGTAAGGACTTACAACATCGAACACTTTTGACATAAAAGCAGACTTCACTGCGAGCCTGATACAACAAACAATTTTGAATCAACAACTCGATTGAAGAATAAACTAAAATACAAAGCATGGCAATATTAGTTGAAAACATTCAACAACATATTTCTATAACACATTGCAAACCAGTCCAATTTAGAAACAAATAAAAATTATCCGGTTTAAAACCAGTGTAACTACCATTATATCATAATATTTTAAGATCGTTCATTACAATCATAGAAGGAAAAGTAAATGAGATTTTTTTCAGTCAATAATCAAAAGTTTCATATCTAGATGATCATGTCCACAGTATTATCAACAGCTTCGAAGTGTAGAAAATCATGAAGCCTAAATGATCTTGATGAACAAAACGTGAATGTTGATTCCCAGATAAAGAAAGCATGAATATGTACAGATACATTACTTTAAACTTCATACAAAAGTTGATGAAATTTCTTCAAATGATACACGAGGGTGCAAGATAGTGAGAGAGAGTAAGAGGTTGATCTCCTCTGGTATTTAACACGTACCTTTTAAGAAGACGGAAGCAAACATAGATCTCTTCAATGTCATTTGCTATCTTCAGTTTGACATACTGCCTGAAAAACTCACACAAGCTGCCCATAGCTTCATCCCAATCATTGCACTTTAAATCTATACGATGTTGAGGTTCGGAAATAGTGCATTGCAGAATTGAAGACAATTTATCAGTTGGGCCTGCTTTATAGAACATGTCAGCAAGAACATTTAGTATCAAGCAACTGCTGGCTTTGAACTGATCAACCCATTGCGGAGGGTTTCCACTGAAGATATTGTTTCCTGAAACGGAATCAGCTGATCCAAGTTGGTTCCCGGTGATCTTAATATCTGATGGCCCCTGCCGGTTTACTGTAGCATAATTGTCTACACTCTTGGCATCTAATGGTTGTTCCTGAGGGTTTGTTGTAGGAGGACCTGAGCATGAATTTGAACAGAACTCCTGCACCCTGTGTGCTGGAAGCAGCTCAAGTATGTCAGCTTTCAAGTCTTCTGGCAACTGATGTAACACCGAGGTATCTACTTGACTTAATGATGAAGGCATTAAATCAGTTTTGTGGACACCCAATGTAGAGATAGATGTATTAGACTTAGAGGGTCCTGCCCCGGAAACAGAAGTTGTAACTCTTTGTACCTCCTCTACCGCATGCTGCTTTGCCGAACAAAAAGTAACAGTATGTCAAAACAATCACAGCAATGGAATATCCATGAGAACTGTTAATGACTCTTCTAAATTGATCCGCCAGTGAAATATCAAAGATTTTCTTGGTATGGCAAGACCCAGTAGGCCATACCTGTAATTCTAATTAATTGTCCATGTATGCAAATTCCTACCGTCCAGAATATAAGAAGTTTATGATAGTAGTTTTTCCCTGTAGCTGTCGACTTTCTGGTTTCATCTTGAAACCAGATACCCCGATTAATAAATTTTTGCTTTGTTTTGCCTATCAGAAAAAAGATTATGATAATTGTACAGAGAAAAAGGCGAGGTTTCATTATCTTCCAAAGTCTTCTTGTATAGGAACTAGAAAGGAAAAAGGTTATTAGTGAAGTTGTCCTAGTTGTACCTGTTTTCCAACATTGATTTGTGCAACTGCATATCATCAATTTAAGCGTTGTTTCCAAATGCATAGAGATAACTCCTCACAGGCACTCTCATAACCCAGGAATCTTTAAAAAATTAAGTCCTATCCTTTCTGGGAACCCACTGAAACATTGGTATTTTTTTCACCACATGTGATGTCACCAAGAATCAGGATGCGACAATTCCCTTTTTTTTTCCTTTCAGGGCAAGGAAGAGACTCTAAGAAGATCAAAGCTACAATTCTACAACTACGACAGGCCTGTAAGTGTGATGGGGTCTTTGCTAAAATGTAAGCCATAATAGATAAGTAAATGGCTTGCAAGCAATCTATTCACAATGTTGCATGTGTATGAGCAAGCTGTTTCCAGGAGATCTATCCCCAAAAAAACTAAAATGTAAAAGTAGGTTACCTGGTTTTCTACTGTTGTGACCTGATCCAAAAAACGTGAACCTTGTCCTTCGTTTATTTTACCTAAATCAATCAAATCAAGCTGTATGTCACACACTTGAAATTATATCATAATACCAAGCATTTGATCACCAACATTACATAAGCCCACCTTTTGCTGGTTCCTCTGAAAAGACACAAGATGAATAGCAGCTATTTTTAGTTTTGCTTTTATTTTGAACAACAAAATTATTTAACTTCCCACCATACAACTGGTTCAGTTCTGCAAAGAGTTCGGGAGGAAGACTCTCTAGAACTCCCAGATCAAGATCATACAGAGGTGGCATTGCTGGAACCTGGTTTGGAGAAGCTTCACTATCGAACAGATTACTGTCCACCGAATTAGCATGTAATTGAATAGGGGGCTTATCAGTGTTTTGCTCTTCTTGATCTGAAACATGATTCCATCAGTGTAAGCACTTTTTTAGTTTATCTGAAAGATTAACTGAATATCGCTAAACAAATATAGTGAGCAGAATTCATTTAAGGACAAAAAAGGCATGCACGTTGTTAGAAAATAACCACCAAATGATTGCCTTGAATACTCAAGACTGAGGTATTCACAGTTCTCAAAACTATTTGTTTTGTCATGGAAAACAGGTGACACGGGAACACAGGCATATATTAGTGACTGTTAAGTGTTACTTACATGTACATGCTTAATGAATCTACTGATGTCTGTAATGAAGAAGGGCAACGACAAGAAATCTACGATACATGCAGTGCAGAACTAATGCTTCTCAAAATACAAGGATGAACATGATGTGGACTCATTTTTAAATCTTAATTCCACAAGCTTGCAGAACTAAACAAAATCTAACAAATGGTTTAAACAGTACACAAATTGTAAATCAGTTACCTATTTTAACCTTTTCCTTGCCTTTATTACTCGTGTTACTTAGTTCTGTCCTTGTTGTGGCGGAGGTGAGCCATGATTTCAAAGAGTTTCTTTCCAGCCCTTCAAACAGTGAAGTTAACAAATAAATTTACTATCAGAGAGAATAAATAACAGGCTTTAAATAATAGTTGGGTGATATCACCAAAATAGGCATATAGCCAGCATATTAAACTATTAAGAAGAAAAAAAACACTTACCTTGCTTAACAGTATCTACATTTTCAAGCTTGGAAACTTGCAAGCCAATACCCCGTATATCCTTGACATCTAAGTAAAAATGGTTAGCAGGTAACATGAAATTATTGGAATATCAGATCATTTTTTTATTCAATAAAAAGCTTAGACCAATAAACTAACTGAGCACATGTATATCATTAGCAAAGGAGAATGCTATTAAAACCAAACCGTAGTGGAACTCAGACTTTAATCTGTACATAGTGGTGTGTGCACAGAACCCAATGCAAATTTATATTTCAATTTATTGGTGATAGTAATATTTAAATTTTACCACAACTACTCACCCGCATGGAAAGACCCGTATAGCTGTTTTGTTATCCTTTGGAGAACCTCAACATCATCAGTAGCTGCCGGGACCTATCATGACAGCAGTGTAAGTAAATTTCAAATGAAAGCCAAAACTGTAAGGCGAAGCGAGACAAAAATTAGCGTTCATATTCATGTACATCCAAGCTTTGCCTATATGTCAAGTAAAATATGCTGTAATCTATCACTACCGTTATGGAATGGCTCAAATTTTCACAATCTCCATGGCCCATGTATTTTGCAGGCTCCCGAGCATTGTTTCTTCTCTTTTTTATCTAGGTCAATACACAAAAAGGCCATTAAAAATACAGCCCAAGTTCACAGAATATGACAGTCATACTCAAAGATAACCAATGTATGATGACTTATAAAGGACTCCTGGAAAATAAGTAGCAGTCCTTGAGGGTAAGAGTGATAAAACTAAACCAGAAGATGTTACCTTAAGGGTAAAAGTGCGTCCTTGCACTCCACAGCCCTGCAAACGCAATGAAACCTCCTTGCAAAGGTTTAAGAGGAAGTGTTGACACTGGAAAATTTAATGTGTGAATTCCTTAAACCAATTAAAAATATAACAGAAGCTTTCTAAACAAAGCTAGAATACAAACATCTTTCATTTCGTTGAACCGAACACCCCAATTCACATCAGCCCCAATCGACTTGCTTTCCTGCAGATCACATTATCTGTAAGTAGGCTTGATACAATGATAATGATAAACTATAGGGAAAATGCATAAACAAAGAGAAAGAAAAGGGAGGTCATAACAGGAGGGGTCAACTAAAATCAACCTGCTAATTTTGTTTTGGGGAAAAGTGAGCTTGTAGTCATCCTCTTTATGGATTTTCAAACAAATACTATTATACTTCAATTTTATCTACTCAACTTCCGAAGTGCATTATCAAAGGTCTTTATTAATTGATACCAAGGATTAACTGCTGTACTAAGTTATCAAATTAGCTTTGGAAAATATGACATAAAATTAGTACATTGCATGCATGTGAGGAAGATCACACTAAAAGTGGACCTTGGCAAAATGATATGGCCGTTACAAGAGTGAATGAACTATAATAGCTCCTAATGTATCCCAAAAGTATCTAGGAGTGTATTAAAGCTGCGTTCCGAGTTGTAAATTTTGGTATGTAGAGCTTTTGCTCATGGCTGAATGAAGTGGGAAATTGGGTTGAGTTGGAGAGGACCTCTAACTCTTTTAAAGCTCAACCCTCTCTCATCACCTTTTGTGGAATTGAAGATTGTCTGAACCTCGTTCCCCTCTTCCCATGTGTGCCCCACATTGAACGTGTATGGAAAAATTGACCACTCGATAAGTATATTGATGCCTCCACCCATAAGCTTGAGCTTTTGGGTTGGTTTGGGCTTTAACATGGTATCAGAGCTGGTTTGGGCTAGTGAGTCTGCCCTAGTGTGTAACGAGTGAGGGGAGTGCTAAAGTGTGTGTCCCATGCAACACGTGCGAGGCCAGCACGTGAAGGGGAAGTGCTAAAGTGTGTGTCCCACATTGAAAGTGTATGGGCGAATTGACCACTTGATAAGTATATTGATGCCTCCACCCATAAGCTTTAGCTTTTGGGTTGGTTTGGGCTTTAACAAGAGTCGAACCTGAATCATTCCAACCAGCCTATTGTCATATCCTCTGCAATAGTTCCACAACATCTCACCAGTTTTCATTCCGAAATCCTTTTGAAGAGAGCCCTGGAGAATGAAAGATGTACACAGTAAAGTACTTGAACATCACTTAATACATACTACAAACACAAAATAAATTCTCTAGGACATAGGCCAAGAAATTGTTGTAAAAAATTATGAATAGTTCCACTCCATAACACTCTGTCATTAGCAAAAAAAAATCATATAAAAAATATTCATGTCAATTCAAACTTGAATTGTCTTACCGTATCTAAGGATGTTTACAATGAAATATGAGGAACTGTTAATTGAAATCCAATTCATTGTTTGGGTAAAATAATATAATGTTAAAGCATGTGAAGGATTGAAGGCCACACATCAATACAATGCACCACAAATAAAATAAAAAGAATTGCACATCAATATAATATAAAATTTTAAATGAAACATAACCTTGGAAATCAAGCGCAATTGTCCACAAGTTGTAACATTTTTCTTCTTCAACCGCTCCTCTAAAACATGGCCAATCCCTGGAAGAGCCTTGATTGGAAGTTGGTGTAAATAATCATCCACCTAAGATAATTTAATTAGTAATATATCACCAAAATCAGTATTAATTGGAAGATTATTTATTTTGGAAGTAAGAAGATCAATATGCTTATGAGAAATAAAAGTAATTGAAAACAGTGTGCTTCCTGAAATATTACCTTCTCAGGAGGGATGTAACATTGACCATCTGGCTTAGCAGTTCTCGTGGCAAGGCGGGCCATGAGCATATTTCCAGCTATCCCAGCACTAGCAGTGCATCCTGTACTATCAAGAACTTCTTTCCTAATTGCTGAAGCTAAAAGCTCAAGGTTTTCCTCTTCATAGTCCATTACTTCTAAAAATGCTTCGTCGCAGCTTACTGCCTAAGTTCAATAGCAAGCACAATATAAACGATAATACATCTATCAATGATAAGCCTTTAAGAATATGTATCGAAGCAGACCTGTACTCTATTGCAGTGCTTGTGCAGGATGATGTAAAACTGATCAGCTACCTGCAATGCCAAAGATGACACTTTGAGAAAACAACAAAAGAGGGCAGAGAAGACACTTGGGGGAACCAACACAGTAGGACAAAGTAACAATCAAGCAAAAGAACAGAACAAGTTAATTTGAAAGGGAAAGCTGAATAATGACGTAGATGTAGATTCCCAACCTACATGCATATGCTGTCAGGCAATGTTCTAAAAATCGCGCCTGGGCACCGCCTAGGCGGGCGCCTAGGCGCCATTTATGAGTTAGCCGACCCGATTTAGTGTAGTCGGGCGGAACAAGTCGGAACACCCAATTTTTAGAAATAAATCAGGTCAGGCAGGCGACTAATCGCGGGTTAGCGACTAATCCATGGGTCGGATATTAAAAAAATAATTAAATTTTAAAACTAATGAGGTGCATACACTATTGCACTCATAAATAAAAGAAACTTGGTCCGAGTCCAAAAAGCTCAAAGACACTAAAAGCCCAAAACAAGTTAGTTCTTAGCTCACTGTGTCTAAGTATTGCTGTTTGCTTGTATATTCATAAGGGAAAAAAATAAAAGTTTTGCTTTTCTGCCCGATGTGGGAATGTGTTTTAAACCACACTGTAGTTGATTACTCAAAAAGAAGAGAACAAAGTCCTGTGACAGGCGGATTCATGTGGGGGCTCAGGGCCCTCAATTTTTCTAAAAATTAATAATACTACTTACATTTATATTACTAATTCTATCTTACTATTCCACTCATAGATGAAATATTTTTTATATTATACTGAATAAGATTTTGATGTATATGAATTTTTCATTATTAAAATTTTGTAATTAATTATCTAAAATATTAGGCTCATTTTATTGGGTTCAGATAAAAGTAGAATTAATATAAAATAAAAGGCAATATATTTTGAGTAAACTGATTTATACCATTTTTTTTAAATGATAGACATTTATAATTTTTTTTTTAAATATAATGACATATAATATCAGATTTTTTATATAAAACTAATTAAAGTGGACGATTTGTTTTGAAAGTTCAAATCACTATTCAAAAATCTTCATGCAAATATCGACGTCATAATTTTTTTTGTGCCCCACCTCATTGAAAAAGCTAAATCCGTAACTACGGATGTGAGGGGGTGTTCAAATGTGGTCATTTATGAGGACATGAATGTAATATAACATATATTTTATAGGTTTTTAAATATTCGTTATTATTTTAAATTTTTAATACAATAAAATTCATATTTTGTTTCTATGTATAATAATATATCTATTAAAAAAAATAAAATATATAAAAATACAAATCCGATTAATCCTCGTTTAGTCCCCGATTAATCCTCGAAGGCCCTAGCCGCCCGACTAGCGCCTAGCGACTTTTAGAACCTTGCTGTCAGGAGAAGGGTATCCGACTGATAGATGAAGCAAATCTCATACACAATACAAATCCAGCTAGAACCCTCTAATTGTACCTACCTCCTCATAAGCTTCAAAATTGTAAGGAACAATAACAAGCTGGGGGCAAAGAGCCTTTGCATCTCTAACAAACATCCCAGCCTTGATTCCTAATAAACACAATTAAATGGTCATTTGAATACAAGAAAAATATAATTCTCTACCATAAGTAATTGAGCAACAAAAATTAAAACGGTTCATCGAGACAAACCGGAATCCCGAGCAGGGTAGTTTGCAGATGAAATTTCAGCAGTTCCTTTTGGGTTGTCCGAATGGCATACTGCTACAGGTTTATTCTGTAACTCAGGATGGTTCCTAACAACCACGGAGACAAAAAAACAGTCCTGAAGCAGCATAATAGCACCACCATCATATAAGGGTTGTTTGGGAATACATTTAGTTCAGGTTTGAACTAGATATCTAGCACACTATTAGAAATAGTTCTTTCTTTCCTAATTGTGCCCAAATCTGAATTTAAAGACTGATAAATAGATTATCTATAAGTATAAGAAACAAATGTGTCGATAAGAAGTTCCTCCATAATCCTAGATTGTGGAGATTACCATGTCAATGTGGATAACAACAGACTTCCGAGAATTAGCAACACCAGTTCCATTAGAAGATGAGCATTTGGATCCAATAGACATGTTGGGGAAACGCTTACGATAACGGTTTCTCCAGGTTCCTATGAAGTGAAGCCTTGAATACTGCAGAACCAAAGCTTGGTAAGAATATGAATGCTGGATATATAACGGTATTAGTTATAGCTTTAACGATAACTAGATGGTATTTAACTAGCATATATGATCAATCAGGAAAGAATAGCAAAAAAAGTGCATAAAAAGAAGCCATGTTAAGTATTATTAATACAAATATTATGGAGCATCAAGTAATAGACTAATATTATTGGATTTTATTCATCACCTTGAAATAGTTCTCCACAAAATTTGGGTCCCCAAGAGTTGAATGACGCTGATTGATGGACCCAGAAACTGCAGACCTAGAATAATTTTTTGCATTTTGATCGTCAGAGCATTGAGCACTAACTGAACCAGAGGGTTGCTGGGGACTAGGTTGAAGTTTAGTTTCCACATTGTTCTCTTCTGCAATTACATTACTTGGATTTGCCATTTCTGCACCATAACATTCTTCACTACCACTAGATGGCTCCTTGATCATAGTTGAGCTATCATTCTCGTGCATGGGTTCGTCAGATTCTACCTTAAGTAGCATTTCGTGTTCCAGGGATTTATCCACTGCAGAAAATTTTGCATCTTTTGGTGTGTCACCCCTCAATGTTGAATCCTCAATTTCAGGAATTACTTGGCATGTAGTAGTAGTGGTGGTAGTAGCATTCAAAGAACCCTCAACAAGTTGGCAATTCTTCATAGCAAAGAATGCAGACAACTTGGGTTGATTACTAGCAACCTGATCAAGTTGGTAAGGAACCCCTTTAAGGAGCAAAAAAGGAAGAAAACAATCAATTGTGACAGAGGTCAAAAAAACAAGAAGAGACTTCCAAAAAGAGCAACGGTTGATGTGTAAAGATGCCTACTCGGCTTTTACTTTCTAAACAAAAGACAAACCAGTAGTAAATCCACAAATACAGTGACCAAGAATGATGAATAATCCTCTTGTGTAGTTTAATATTTGCTACATCATTATACAAACAATGTGCACTAATAAATATCCAGAATGGTAAAAATAAATAACTTACAACTCAAAAGTCTGTTAGCAGTGACCGAGTCCAACACCCATGAGGGTTTAACCACGGGGAGACCACCACTGAAGGACCTATATTAACAAGTACCAATAAGAAACAGAAATCAAGTAGAACCAAATTATGTTTTATCACCTCACAAGAATAGAACTAATATAGTAAGATAAACAATATGAACGAACCTAAGGTTCTTGATTTTACTATCGGGTAGATTGCTACAGATGATATGGGTGACACGATGCCTTGAAAAATAATTCTCAAATCGCCCACCATGCTTCACCATGTAGCCTCGCAGTTCCTACAACAATTCAATATCAAGGTCAATGAAAAACTGAAGTGTTAGCTTCAAAAGAAAATGTATGAAATCTTACATTTTCCATTTCCAAGTCCACTAAATTCTTTAGTTAATAGTGAACGGTAACAAAAGAATGCTAAGTTCACTTAAAAACATTTTTTTTAACCATCCAGCAAATAGAACTATAAGTAAGAATCGTACCTGACTCGAAGGAACTGTGAAACCATCAACAAAAATGGCAACACCTCTAAATATAGGATTCCCAGAACTGGACCCACTATGTGAAGAACCTGCAACTTCGGCATCGAACTGGTTGTGAAGTTTCTGATTCTTCACTTCCATGTAACTACATACCCCAAACAACAACAATTACGAAAATAATTAAAACTAAAAAGATAAAAAATGTATAACAACAACTAAAACTAGATGATGACAATCAGAATTCAAAATTTTCCTGGAAATTGAATGAAACAACTATCTCAATTCCAATAATCAATCGACAAAGTTTTGAATGCTAAGACTTGTGGTTCTTATAATACAAATTCCCCTGAAAAAATCTTGAGATCGATGGGTATACCTCCCGAAATTGGAAAACGGAGAGCTGCGGAAGGAGGAGCGGGAAGAGGAAACGGAATTGGCGCCCCAGGCCATGCCTAGGGTTTTCTGGTTACTCTTTTTTCTCTTGTCGTTGCTGCTACTGCTGTTGTTGGCATTTGCGGAGACTGAACTGAAGCTCCTCTTCGATTTCGGACCTGAGTTCGCTGAACGAGACGGGACGTGACTCATTTTCTCGCATACAGAGTGAAGAGGAAGATGGGGGCAATGCGGTGTGTCTTTTCGGTGTCTCCTGATTCAAAGGAAGATTGATCGCCCGCAGAAGGAGTAGTGGAGATGGATTTTGACAAGCATTTGGTGGAAGGCAGCGAGAGACCAATCAAATTGGGGAGAGGAGATCCTATCATCGACAATAAAATTAGCCTTTGCTTAGAGTATCTCAGTCGCAGCCGGATCGGTAACAAATCAGTACAGACGGAATCCAAACTCGACCGAAAAGAATAAAACGCTGGTGATACCAAGGTCGGTAAGCTTACCGGCGGTTACATACGAAAAGTGTAGAAAAAATTGAAAAAAAGTCTTTTCAGCCTCTCTTCCAGCTTTGTGGTTGAAAAAAAATTCGTATCAGCCGATTGATACGAAATTTTATTATTTTTTTATTCTATCAACCTCCTTTTTCAGTCAACAAAACAGTTAATGACGGGAGGTGCTCTTAACAAATTAACAAGGTTAATTAAAAATTAAAAAAAAACATTGTTCTCTCCCTGATTTATCGGGCTATTCAATTTGTGTTATAATATAATTTAGGGGTGGGTACCAATTGGTTAATCGGCCAATACCCACTTCTCACCATCATTTTGATAATATCGATTTTTCAGAAATTTAGATTATCACTAAAATTAGTATCGAAAATCCGTGCAAATTCGACCATTGTTTGACTGATCGACAATCAGTTTAAACCAACCGACCACAATTATGTTGTGTCGTATGTATGGGCCCGAAATAGTCCACTAACTTATGAGTTCAAAATTTAGATGCAAATAATTATAGACCTACACATGAGATTGGTTTACTAGTTTATCATATTTTCGCTAGAGCTACAAAAATTTCTTTTTTTATCAGAGAAGTTTTATAAATGCCTCTTTCAAAAAAAGAGGAAAAAAGCAGTTGTATGATTCAAGCTAGAACGGGACTACAAGATACCCAACATAGGCGACAAAACAAAACTCGAGAATAAAAATTGAAACAAAACAAAACCAAAGCGATACAGGAACAAGACCCCCTCTCATCACCAAAAACATTAGAGTACGAAAAAAATGATAGGAGCTCCTACTCCTTAGTACCAAAAGAGTGCACCACTCCATAACGTAGGGCTCCCTCCACACCTAATGTCATCGGTTTGAACAACAAAAACCAACTACAAATCTGTCGAAGAACCCTTGGGTACTAACCAGAGTTTGACTAACCAACCGAGTGAGAAACTCAGAAAGGCGAGGGATGGTCGTCCTCATCCCTATGAGACGATAAGCTCAGGCCATCTGACTTAGAGAGGTCGAACCCTCTATCATTGACCCAAGGATTAAGCTCGACGTCGAGGTGCTCTAACTCTTGCTGAAAGATGTCATCCGCAACTTTAGGTTTGAAGCTCAATTTGCTGCATTAAGCCCAAGCTTTTGAAGCAGCTTGTCCCTTACTACCTCTTCCCGCACCAGGTCCAAAGGTGTCTACCAAAGTACGATTACTGACCGAACTCTGACTTTCGCGATCTCCTTTACCAAGAAACGCTCTCCTCTTCTTCTTCTTAGACATCGGTATGATAGATAGGGTCTTCTTGGAGTCGACTGTCATAGCTCCGGACTGAGTCTCATACATACCCACAAACCCTGAATCCTCTTACACTACACTCTCGGATCTAGAGCAAACAAGGTTACCTGTTTCAGTGTCATTGTCCGACCTAAACCCAATCGGGTTGGACTGTATCTCTTGCGCGGCTCCGGCACTTGTAGACGACCCCTGAGTCGTCTCTTCAACAAGTACTTCCTTCCCAAGCAAGGTATTGTCGGCTTCCCGCCTTGCAAACATCCGCCTATCAACTGAGTCCCCTTGACGAGGGGGGAGTAATACCAGGAGCTAGGACTAGTCCACCACCGAAGCTGCACATTAAAGGCCTCATCCTCTAATAAGACCTCTACCCTTCGATCACTCGTGCACCTAACATCTATGTTCACCAAGACGTAGGCCTCTACGAAGGAGAATCCTATAACGTACTAAGGATACACCATCACCATAGTGCTTGTTTCCCCTACAGCTAACTCTAGGTTCGCCTTTGACCATCAGTGAATGGGGAGGCCTTTAATTCTTACCTAGTTAAAAATATCAAACTTCAGTAATAGGCATTCCTTATCCAAGCCCATAGTCATCCATTGAGATAACCAACTCCGTCAGTTTTTCACCATCCTTTCCTCGTACTCTTTGTCAGCACATGAAACCAATACTACTCTATTACTCAAATCCTTCACATGCAGGTCAAAACCCCCTTGTTTCCTAATCTCATCTTGCACCTCTGTTGGGTTGATGTTAGTATGAAACATTCCCAACCAACCACTCGATGCCTCCTCCTTTAAACGAGCACCCGCCTCTATGTGGACCCGTTTTACTTCTCCAACAGTGGTTTGGCCTTGAACAGCATGCACTCTCTTCCTGCTAATGATGTGTCGTAGATCAGGCTTCAAACCCGCACCTCGTTACGGTTCCTTCTCCCACGTCTGGGCTATGAATAAAGTGTGTGAACCCAGCTTAGTACCATTGGTCACCCTTACCACCTTCTCCAAATCAATCCCAAGCTTGAACCTGACAACGTCGGAGAAACGATCTTTACGGTTCGGGATGGACGGAAGGTGAACATTTTCCACCTCACTCACAATACTAAAAATGGCCTGAATGACCCAAACTCCATTTAAATTGGAGCCTCCTAGTAGGTTCAACATGAATTTTTTGAAGGAGATAACACACCTCACACCTGAGTCTCTGATCCGATCTTCGACACTAGATGCGACCCTCTCCTTCCCAACACCCACCTCCTCGTCCTCATCACGTTGCGAATTGACCTTTCCCTTATCCAAGACAGTCCCATAATCAATTTCTTGAGCCCTGGATCTTTCCTCCTGTGCTTGCTATGAGGAAACAACAACGGACCTCATCAAACACATACTGCAAAAGAGGAAGTATACATTGTCCAACCAAACCATCCGTGGACACTCAACAAAGGGAAGGAAACAGTGCTCACCGATAAAAGCAACCGAAAGACACGTTGCAGCGTGAGAAGGCTTTTGGAGATGTAAGCTGGAGAACATACAATTCCTAAAGGGCGAGGAGCGACGATTAAAAAAAGTATCGGCTACCTGATTTTGATCCACACGAACAACGAAGTACCGTTATAATCAACGACCGCGACTCCCTTGAACCCCTCCGTTTGAGGCGCTCTCACCAGAACCACATACGGCAAGGAACTTCCGGCTATGACGGCGGCGCGAACATAATGAGGTGAAACCCTATTCCTCGCGTGTACGACACGTATCTAGAACTACAAAAAATAGAAAGAGAAGTTTACAATAAAATTATATAGAGAATAAGATACTGCACTTCACCTCTCTACGTTCTTAAAAAAACATACATATAAACAAAATAAAGTATTTTTTTTTTTTGCATACAGAGGTGTTAAGTCCGCAGTCACCTGACAAATATTTTCAAAGGGTATCAGTGTTAACGAATAGTATATTTTTGTGATCAGCAATAAAGAAAGTTTTCAAGTAAAACCAAAAGCAGTCAAGAAATGGGTAAGGCCACATATATGGCACGATGAGCCAAACTCGAGTTTTTCTGATTAGCTTTGCACATGAGCAACCGAACCACTTTTATTTCATATACACAAAACCAACTACAAAGCTCAATAAAAATGTGCGAAGTCAAGTGATTGATGTTACCTTGTTGAAGAATGGTCATGATTCCATATTTTGGGCTTTGATTGTATCCACAATAATTGCATGATAATTTTGATTAGATCTTAAAAACTTTGGTCTATGTCAAAACGTTCACTTTTAGAGTTATTTTAGTTCGCATAAAGGCACTTGCACATACCGTCAAATAGTTGAGGAGACTAATAAAATTTCAAGTTACCTGGGTCTGCAAAATTGATTTTCGAATCACAAAGTACACAACCCACTCAATAATAAACGATGATTGATCACCTGCAGAAACTTAATAAATAAAACTGGAAAATATAACAAAAAGAACAATGCCGAGAGATGAGGTTAATTGCATACCAGGCATGCCATTACCTACTTGAAATGACACAATTTTTCATAGTTTTATATTAAGGTTAAAAAGAAAAAATGCACAACCAGTTGCATCTCTCAAACACACATTACTCCATACAATTTAAAGACATGATATAATTATAGTAGCTAAACCACATTCAATGATGAAGTTTAAAGCAATCATTCAGCAATCATATACTTGGGAATGGGCCTCTTTTCACAAAGCTAATAAGTACTTCACTTTCAACAATTGGAAACTCTCTCCTAAGGCTTGTCTTGATTGGAGATTGCTCCCTCCTGCTCCTGTACCTCTGTAATTTGGGTTGGGGTCCTGGGCTGGGTTTTGGGTGGTGGTGGTGAGTGTTGTGAGTGGTGAGGTCCTCCTCCTCCCTTATCTCTTTGTGTGTGGTTACTTCATTTTTAGGTCTCCTTGTGTGTGGGTAGCTTTTTTCCTTGTTTGAGTGGTTGGTTTTGGCCTTGGCCTTTGGTTTCTTTTGCAGGTTCTTTTGTCCTTCTTTGGACACTTCAGGTGCATTCAGATAAGAACTGCTATCTCTTACTGATGTCTGATCATCTCCTCTCATTTCATGACAGCCTGGGATGGCCAGGTTCATCAAAATCCCCCAGCATTGTCTTGGAAAGGAAGATCAAGTCTCACCATCAAGACTTGAAACATCTCACACATATACCTTGAAGAATTGGTCTTGGAAAAGGAAGATCATGTCCCATTTCCAAAGTCTTGACCAAATACAGTCTACTATGATCCTCAACAGCCTTTACAATCTAATTGCCTGCATTTTGA
This sequence comes from Erodium maritimum, assembly GCA_963921825.1. NCBI lineage: Eukaryota > Viridiplantae > Streptophyta > Magnoliopsida > Geraniales > Geraniaceae > Erodium > Erodium maritimum. The sequence goes on along the minus strand of OY997594.1, from coordinate 49,922,860 downwards.
ATCAAAATATCAGTTGGAGCTCTACACAACTTGAAGACTAATTCTGAATCATCCTGCTCAGGGAGCAACTCATCTTAGATCATGACCAACAACACTACAAAGACATCATCTCACCCTCACTTCCACTTTTGATTTAACCTCAGTCACTTCTTGATCGATGGGGTTTTCATTTAAATACCCCTTTGTTCTCTCATCAATTGACATTTTCATAACTTTTGGTTTGGTTTTTGATGTCTGATCTTTAGTTGATCGACAATTTGTAACCTCTTTAACCTCTAAAGAGGTTTAATATATTCCTGCCTTGCTGATAAAAAAAACAGTACTTAAATCTAAAGACTTAGAGCTCAAATAATGAAAGATGGCGGGTGGCTTAGGAAGTGAATTTCAAGCACTGTAACTATCAACTCACAACATCTTAGTGGTTTCAGTAGTTCGGTTAATCAGTGAGTATTAATTTCAAGGGAAAACTACTAATACCTATCCAAAACCATGCCAATTTAACTGATGTTTACCGTAAAGTTTAAAGTTAACCGATAAATACTCTAAAGTTTCAATATCTAACGCAAAACCCCTTCCGTCAGTCAACTCAGTCAGTTTACTGTTCACTTTTTCCAAAATGTCCAAAATGCCCTTAACCTTGTTCATTTTTTATATTCTTTAAATCAAAATTAAATTAAGGTTTTCAAAAAATATATATTTTACAAAAATCAGATTTTATTTTTAAAAAACAGTTTTTATTTTAAAAAAATCATTTTTCATTTTAAAAAAATCAGTTTTTATTTAAAAAAATCAAATTTGTTTTATAAAATCAATTTTTATTTTTAATATATATTTAATTATTTAATGTTTTTTGATATGTTTATTTTTTATTTTTTCATTTTGCTTTCAGCACACATACACTATCTCTTATAAAATCGACTTTTCCTTTATTCTTTATTTTTAATACCATTTTTCTTATAAAAATAATTTTTATTTTTTATAATTAAGATTAATCATGTTTTATTGTTTTATTCAATTTTCTTTCTATTGTGTATGTGTGCTGAAAGTAGAATGAAAAAATAAAAAATAACCATATTAAAAAACAGTAAATAATTAAATATATATTAAAAATAAAAATCGATTTTTTAAATAAAATTGATTCTATAAAACAAATTTGACTTTTTTTTAAAATAAAAACTGATTTTTTTAAATAAAATCTGATTTTTGTAAAAAAAAATTGAAAACCTTAATTTTATTTTGATTTAAAGAATATAAAAATGAACAAGGTTAAAGACATTTTGGGAAAAGTGAATAGTAAACTGACTGGGCTGACTGACGGAATGGGTTTTGCATAAGATATTGAAACTTTAGGGTATCTATCGGTTAACTTTAAACTTCACGGTCAACATCAGTTAAAAGGGCATGGTTTTGGGTAGGTATTAGAAGTTTTCCCTAATTTCAAACATTGTAACCATCAGATTTAAGATTAACAAAACTACTTAAACCGGCACATAAAAGAGAGAAGAAGCAATTACCAGTCACCGGTTCCTGGGTGTATGCTCATGGAATGAACCTCAAGGGTAGGGCCTAAATCCATGGCTATGTAGTTCCTCTTTCACTACTCCTTTCATGAAATATGCAAGTTCCCTCCATAGTTTTCACTGACATGCGCCTACAACATACTCAAACTCAATCAGACGATAATAGATTGGAGTAAAAATAATGCCAATACAAATCTACATCAGTAAGTAGACCCAGGAGCCATGCACATCATTTAAGTAAAGATGTCAACTATCATGCAATTTTTTTCCATGAGATACCTAAAGATAGATTCCACAGGGTCATGCATTGTCCCTCAAAGAAGCTTTACCAACTACAAGGTGAGGACCCATAACAACGAACACCAGTGAAAAAGAATGCATACATCACCGTTAAGGCCACGACGAGATGAAAAAAACATGAGGAGAAGGGAGAGTTGAGGAGACCCCCCACTACTGAAGAATTAAGGACCACACCTGCCAAACTCATCCGCAAGTAATAAGAAGGTGAGAGATGTCCTCGATGTGTCTGCCACACATAGGGCACAACCAAAGACCCACATGGATCAGAAAACCCCTTGCCACCAAGAAAAATCTAGTAGGGATGACATCTAGGACGGAAAACCAAGAAAAAGATTGGAATTTAGGCGGAGCAACACTCTTCCAAACTGCGGAAGCCCATAAAAAATAGAGTCCACCCCTCGACAGTAGAAAAGGCATTAAAAGTTGTCGATGTCGAAAAACTGTGGGGATCCAAGGAACAGGACAACCGGTCAGGACCTGAGAAGTCGAGGCGAACGCCCAAGAAAAAGGAGCGGATGCCCTCGAAGGTGAGGAGCTCTCTATCTAAGAGGTGACTGATGTGGACATAAAATACATCTATTTCAGATGTCATTAGCCCACAATTATGTTCTTTTTAATCCCGAGTTAAGAAAAAATGATGCATTTTACCCTCACTTTGTGTAATTGATCTTATTTCAGAGTTTGCCAAGCAATTGGAGCAAAAAGGGGTGAAACGGGAGCAAAACGGAGCCAAATTGGAAGCTGGTCAGAAGTGTCAGTAAGATGCACCATTTCTTTGCACGGGGTGCAAAGAAGCAGTGCACCACTTGTTGCACGACATGCAACCTGGTGGTGCATCCCTGAGCAGAGAGAAAAAATCTGCACCGGAACATTGCACGCCGTGCAAATAACCGGTGCAACTTAAAATGCACCCTGAAATGCACGGCGTGCATGCGACAGTGCAGACGTCAGAAACGCGAATTCCAGCTGCGTTTCCCATTTTTAATCAGATTTAACTCAACATATAAAAGGGATATTAGGTCATTATATGAGTATCACGAAATTGGAGAGAAAAAGGTCACTTTTGGAGAGAACTTGGAGAACTTGAAGAAGATCAAAGGAGAACTACTAGAATCACATTGAGGTTTTTGTAGTTTGGATTGTTTCTGAATATTTGTATTGCTATTTTCAGTTAATATGAGTATGATTGTTTCAATCCTTCTCTTGTGTTCTTATTCCTTTGCTATGAACTAAGTTTATATCGATCTAGGGCTAGGGGGAACGATGTGATGAATTGATTGAGCATATTTAGGTCATATACTTATAAACTAATACTAGAAAAATGTTTATTCATTTCCGTTCGTAATGCTACATTGCCTTGATCACGTACATGTATGATTAAATCTTGTTAACCAACAATTGAGAAATGATGTTAAAAAGAGGAAAAAGGAATTGGATAGCTCGGGTTTCAATCTAGGCTAGAATATGGCTAGACTGACACGAGTGCAATAGCTATAGGTGTAAAACCCGAAAGTTCAAGGAATTCATAGATCGTAATGCCTTATACCGCTCTACACCTAGATTAGAGATAATTAGGTGGACCGAGTGTATTAGGGTCCTAATACGATCGAGAGATGGTTAGGACTACTTAAAGAGAATTCTCGTTGCCCTTAAAATAGTATTAGTTATAAATGTATGCCAAATATCGTTAAGTTGTTCATCGCATTCGACCCCCGTTAATGTCCTAGATCGTCTTTTATCTCTGATTTACGATCCATTTGTGGTTTTGTGCTCTGTTTTCGGATCATTTATATATTCTCAATACTTGCATGAATTTACATTTTACAAACCAAAACCAAACATCGTTATAGGAATAGCTTAACCATCGAATTAACTAACTAAAGTGCTTGCTTAATTGCTCCCTTGGGTACGATATCTCGGACTTAAAACCCGAATACTACTTGATGACCGGTACGCTTGCCGTGCCATTCTGAGGGTTAAATCTCGGAGTGTCAGTGACGACGGAAACAAGAGCTTGCTACTGAAGTGGTGGTGGCGGTTTGCCACGGAGCGGACTTCCTTATGGCGGAGGGTGTTATGTGCTCGACATGGATGGGCCAAGTCCGAGTGGAATCTTTCTTGTCTTCCGCTCGCTCATCGCTCCTCTTCTCTGGTTCTTTGTCATAATGGTCATCTAGCTCAAGATCCTTGCTTTCTTGAGATTTTTGGCCCGAGGAAGGTTCGTTGGGTGTTAGGTTCCGATTGTTTCATCCGTTTCTGGGACGATGCTTGGGTCACAAATGTTTCTTTTTCGACTCTGTTTCCTCACCTTTACATCTTGTTGGTGGAAAAAGGACAACCAGTTATTCACTTCAAAGTGCACGATGGGTGGAATTTCACTTTCCGTCGTCACCTTTTAGATAGAGAGCTCCTCGCCTTGAAGGGCATCCGCTCCTTTCTCTTAGGCGTTCGCCTCGACTTCTCAGATCCTGACAGGTTGTCCTGGTCCTTGGATCCCCGCGGTTTTTCGACATCGACAACTTTTAATGCCTTTTCCACTGTCGACGGGTTGGACTCTGTTTTCTGGGCTTCCGCAGCTTGGAAGAGTGCTGCTCCGCCTAAGTTCCAATATTTTGCTTGGTTTGTCGCCCTGGATGTCATCTCTACTAGATCTTTCTTGGCGGCGAGGGGTTTTTCGATCCCTGTGGGTCTTTGGTTGTGTCCTATGTGTGGAAGACACATCGAGGAAACCTCTCACCTTCTTATTACTTGCGGATGGGCTTGGCAGGTGTGGTTCTTAATTCTTCAGTGGTGGGGGTGTCCTCAGCTCTCCCTTCTTTTCCTGCTTTGTTCATCTCGTTGTGGCCTTCGATTTGTGGGGTGTGCCGCCTGCGTAAGTCTTGGTCTCGCCTTAGCCTTTTGGGTTTATGGTTCATTTGGTTAGCTCGGAACGCTAGAGTTTTCAAAGGAGCTCTGATCTTGGATCCGTCTATCATTCTTCGGAGAATTCAATTCGGGGAACTTACGTTGCTTCAAGCGAATCGCCGAGCCCCGCCTCCTAGCTCCTGGATGTTGTCGCCGACTCTTGCTCTCTCTCAGCCTGCTTGAGCTCCTCCTTTCCCTTTTTTCTCTTTCGGCCTCTTGGGTCTTGTGCACTTTGTTTGTATCTTTTTGTTGGTTTGGTGGTTTGTGGTTTCCTTCCAGGAACCCACATCACTTTTAGTGCATTATTTATTTTCTGATATAAAAAAAACATCTCGGCTCAAGAATAAACTAAAATGGCCCTTAGGAAGTGGCTGGCTTCATGTAGTATAGCATGACAATATTAGTTGAAAACCACCGAACAATATATATTTATACAGTCCAATTTCAAAACAAAACATCATCAGTTTGTAATCACAAGGAGGTCAGATGAAACATACTCGTACTGTTGTTGTTAGTTGGCTTTGCTCTTTGTGCTTGTCCTTGTGACCTCTGTTAGCTCGCTCGCTCTTCCCTTATCTGTATTATCTCTTTTTGAGATCTTTAGTTATGGGTTGAATGAAACTGTTTTTTTTTGCTGATAAAAAAAACATGGTCGTTTCAGATTTAATGTTGATGAACAAAAAGTGGATACAAATTTTCAAGATAAGAAAGCATGAATATGTACCGTATGTTATCATTTACATTACACTTTAAATTCATAAAAAATTGATGTAATTTCTTCAAATGAGGATGAGAGAGATGGAAATAAATATAGATCTCTTACAATTCGTTTGAAATTCTGGAACCTTGACAACAAGATCCAAAGCAAATGATAAAGAGTGTGGATGACAATACTCCTTTGCAAGATCCTGTAAGGGATTCAGACCTCTAGCCAATTTAAACCAAGCAATACACATTTTAACTAAGATCAATCACTATTGAAAATGCTCTCAACTAAAGCTACAGTAACTCCCTTGGTGTTCATCGAGAATTGAAGATCTTCTTCATCGATTTAGGGATTTTCGATCATCCACTCGGTTTCGTTTGCCTTGGGTGTAGTGTTCAGGGTGATATTACTAATCACCGAACCACCTGGGCCTTCTTCTTCAACTGATCCTTCTCTATTGTCTCTGGTTCATTTGGGTATGGCGGGTTCTTCTGCATCTGGACCTCCTCCGGGGTTTGAAAGGAGGGGTCAGGAGAAAGTTCTGCAACAATTTGACAGTAGTGGAGAGAGGTCTCCAGTATTTCCTCGGATCATTGGGAACGAAGATTTGAAAAAAAATTTCCACAACTTACCGCCAAAAACCTCCAACACCTGGTTGCAAAATCTTTTTCTTGAGTGTGGGGAAATTGTGAAAGCTGAGACACCACTTAATCCTAATAGCAGAGGACGTTGGTTTGGTTTTGTTACCTTCAAAACCCAGGAAGCTGCTCTGAAAGGGATTAATATCTTCAATGGGTATTTTCTCAAGGGTTATAAACTGTTTGTGACAAAGGCTTGGATCAAAGACAGAGTTGGGGGGGGGGGGATAGAGCATTCAACCTTGAGTGGAGGAATAAGCAAGCTGGAAATTCAGAATCAGAGGAAGTGGTGACTAGAGGGAAAGTGGTTGAAGAAAATAGAGCTTGGCTTGAAAGAGGACACATTGCTATACTACACAAATCCTTCCCAATTGAATTGATCATGGAGGATTTCAAGGCTGAGAGAGATGGGGAGATACTCATCAAATCCTTGGGTAATAGGGTGGTGTTGATTTATTTTGCTGATGGGGATTTAGAAAGGGAGACTCTGAAGAATGAAGCTGCCTGGTTGAGACCTTGGATGACTATTCTGAAAGACAAAATGCATCTCTGCAAGCAAGGTGGCAAGTTCACTTGTGTAGCTTTACATGGTGTACCCATTTTGGGTTGGTGCTCTGAAACTTTTGAAGCTGTGGTAGAGGATCTTGGGTCGATGGTGTGGATACATCCGGAGACCTTTTATGGTTCATCTATGGAGATGGTTTTCATCTTGATGCATGCACAGGAATATGTTAGGGTCTACAAAGAATCAAGTCTCTTCTTGGAGGAACAGGAGTATAAGGTCATGACTAGCTCTATGGATGTTAAAAGTGTGCCTAATTTATTACCCAATCTCTCCCAAGTCATCATTAATTCCTCTTCCGACAGTGATTCGGATAATTCTGGTAATGGGATGAATGCCATTAACTCCCTGGAGTCCAAAAAATCCTCAGAGGCTGCAGCAGTTGACAGGGCATATGCTGAGGTGGGGTGTTTATTACATTCACAGGATCTGGTGAAGGAAACTCAAGGCATAATTGAAGAGTTTCAGGTGAATGGTGACAATTTTCCCACATTACAAGACTCCCTGAGATCGGTGAACACTCCCATCCCCTCTGGTACTACCTTGGCTACACCAGTGGAAGCTTAAAACTTAGCTGCAACAAATTTCAAAAAAGCACTATTTGCTCAAGACACTTTGGGAGAGGTTAGCACTATTCCTTCTGCCACTGTTCCGGCTAGAGAATCTGAGGGACAAGGACTTCCTCCCACCGTGGAAGATGGGACTACACCAGCTCACAAAGGACAGAATTTTGCCTTGATTAGTGAAGACATTAATGGGATTGAGAGTGTTAACCCAACACTTACAATCGTGGGGTCCAGCCCTCAAAACCCTCTTCCCAACCAATTAGTTTTGGGGGGAACTGAAAGTTTAAATTCTAATCCTACTTCTAATGAGTTATTATCGACTCCTACTGTTCCTCTTGGGTCCTGTGGCAAGAAAAAGAGAGGGAAAATGCAGGTTGCTTATAATACCCGTTCAAAGACCAAAGTTGTGTTAGAAAAAAATATTCTCCCGTTGGGGAACTTTGAGGAGGGTGATCAAAGCCAGTTGTACAAATTAGGAGGGGCTGGGACTTGGGAGTTTGGAAAAGCCTTGGGTTTAAATGCCTTGGTATCTGAGGAAATTGTGATTCAACAACTTGATAATTTGGAGGAGAAGCATAATCATACTATGCAATTGGAGGCTAATACTGATGATGATTACTGTGATCTAGAGGGAACTGAGGAAGGGGAAATTGAAACTCTACCTACTCAGAGACTCTCTTCTCTATGAAGATTAGCACTTGGAACATCAGGGGAGCTTCTTCTAGTCAGAAGAGAAGAGCTCTAAGAAACTTGTGTCGCAAGCAACAGCCCTCAATGGTGTTAGTTCAGGAATCGAAATTGTCTATATTGCCAGTTTATTTTCTCTCTAGTTGTGGCTTTAATAATACTTGGGAAGCTTTATCTGTACCAGCGGATGAGAATTCTGGTGGCATCATTACTATCTGGAACAAAGATTTGTTTGAAATGCAGTCCCATATCATTGTGGATCACACTCTATACTGGACAGGTTGTTACTTGCCACTGAATATTTGTTTGACTGTGGTGAATGTCTATGCTCTTTGTCAGGTATCCTCTAGATCTAACCTCTGGCTAGATATTGGGTCAAGGGTTTCACTACTTGCTTCTGAGCTTATAATTGCAGGGGATTTCAATGCAATATTGGATCCTTATGAGAAGACAGGAAACTTATTCTCTTCTACAAGTTTGAGAACCTTCAGAAACTTCTTGGATGATCTACAACTCATTGATCTTCAATTGATTGGGGGGAAATATACTTGGTTCAACTCAAGGAACATGGCTTCTAGGATTGATAGATTCCTTATCTCCTCCTCTCTATTAATCAATTTCAATAACCTTTCACAAACTTGCTTGCCTAGGAGTATCTCAGATCACAAACCTGTTGTGCTCTCCAATCCTGTGGTGGATTGGGGTCCAAGACCCTTTAAATTCATCAATGCTTGGATCAAGCATCCTTCCTTCTTTTCTGATACCAAGAACTGCTGGGACAACATCCAAGTTATGGGATCTCCTACATATAAACTCTGGTACAAGCTGAAAACCCTAAAGGCTCTTTATAGATCTTGGAACCTGAGTACTTTTGGTTGGTTGGACAAAGTAACTGCTGAGTTACAGGAGGAGATCAATACACTTGATGCTATTTTTGAATCCAGGTCTCTTACTAGTACTGAGGTCTGTCACAGAGCTAGATTGAGAGCTCATTTGATCCAGAAGCTTAAACTGCAAGCAAGACTGTGGTGTCAGAAGGCAAGACACAAGTGGTCTAAAGAGGGGGATAGATGCACAAAGTTCTTCCACTTAGTAGCAAATTTCAATAACACTAGAATAAAGATCTCAGTCATTCAAGAAGGCCAGACATTATTTTCCACTCCTACTCAGATTAAAGGGGTTGCAAAAATACATTTTGCAGCTAGATTTACTGGTGATCATTCTCCCTCCATTGATTTATCCTCATTACCTTTTAAATCTATAACTCATTATCAAGCACAAACTCTGGAGACACCTTTCACTGATTCTGAAGTTTGGGAGGCCATAAAAGCTTGCAATGGTGAAAAGTCACCTGGTCCATATGGGTATTCTCTAAAATTTTATCAAACTTGTTGGTCTATTGTGAAAGATGATGTTATGGAGATGGTGGAGCACTTTCATTCAGGTGGGGAGTTGGGCAGAGGGTTGAATTCTTCATTTATCACATTGATCCCCAAAAATAATGCTCCTGTGACTTTTGAGGAGTTCATGCATATCAGTCTTATTAATAGCACTTACAAGATACTGTCCAAAGTATTAGCAGCCAGACTCAAACCTTTGATGAACACATTGGTACATGATGTACAATCAGGCTTCATTGCTGGAAGACAAATCATGGATGGAGTCTTGATTGCCACTGAACTGACACACTATATCAAAGAGTCAAGACATGAAGTGATAATTTTCAAAATTGATTTTGAGAAGGCCTATGATCACATTTGTTGGGAAGCATTATTAAATCTGTTGAAGTGTATGGGGTTTGGTGATATTTGGAGAAAATGGATGAGCACTTGTATGCAGGCATGGTCTTCAGTTTTAATCAATGGATCCCCATCAGAGGATTTCCCACTGTTGAGGGGGTTGAGGCAAGGGTGTTCACTCTCTCCTCTGTTATTTGTCTTAGTAGCTGAAAGCCTCCATCAACTCATGGACAAAGGATCAGCAAATAAAATGTTCACAGGTGTCAAGTGTAGTGAATCTGGTCCTGAGATATCCCATTTGCAATTTGCAGATGATACATTGATCTTTATTAAGGCAGGAAGACAGCAAGTGATCAATCTGAAACATACACTGAACATCCTTCAAAATGCTACTGGTTTGAAGATCAATTACAACAAATCAAAGGTGTTGTTACTCAATCCTAGTACTTTAAACCTGGAGGAGGTTACTGAGATCTTGGGGTGTAGCTCAATGTCCCTGCCTTTTGAATATTTGGGGTTCCAACTTGGTGCTAATCCTAGAAGATTTAAAACTTGGGAACCAGTTATAGAGAAATTCAAGAAAAAACTGAATTTATGGCAATCCAAGTCCAGAACTTTGGGGGGGAGAGTCACCTTGATCAAATCATCTCTGAGTTCTCTACCATTGTATTATATGTCCCTATATAAGGCACCTAAAAGGGTAATCAAAGAATTAGAGAAGTGGCAAAAGAGGTTTCTTTGGAATGGGACTGTTTCAAAAAAAGTGCTACACAAGTTAAGATGGGATCTAGTGTGCAGACCTAAGAGTGCTGGGGGCCTGGGGATAAAGAAGCTGAGTATCATGAATAATGCATTGTTGGCTAGATGGTGGTGGAGGTTTGTTGTTCAAGAAGACTCACTCTGGAAGCTATTGATTTGCTCAAAATACGGCTGGGAGCCTTCAGCTTGGGACTTGTCCAAATTCTCTCTACATAATGGTCAGGGTTATTTGAAGTACATTCGATCCCTTCTCCCGTGTCCAAAATTTGCTTGTGCTTTTGGGGTACATGGGCTTACTTGAAAGGTTAACTCAGGAAACTCAATTAACTTCTGGGATGATCTGTGGATCTCTGACATTCCCCTCAAATACTTGTTTTAAAGATTGTATCATCTTAACCAACAGAAGCATCAAATTTTAGCCAACTTCTGGAGCAATGGGGAGTGGTCTTTAATCTTTAGGAGGGAGTTGAGGGGGTGGGAAGAAGAGGATTTGGAGTGTTTAGGTGAGATCATCAATGGTATCTCAATCAACAGTAATGAATCTGATAAGGTTTCATGGGTGATAGATCAGAAGGGCTTCTCAGTCCATATAATGTATCAGTATCTGGACTTGGAGTATGATGAGGAACTTACTTGGCCTGCACTCATTTGGGAACCAAAAATCCCTCCTAAGATTGCTGCCTTCCTTTGGCTCCTTTGTTTAAATGCAGTACCAACCAAATGCTTCTTACTATCCAGGGGTATATACTCAGACAACATTTGGTGCCCTTTTTGTTTTGAGCATCCAGAAGAATTAGATCATCTATTTCTTGGGTGTACTTTGGCTTGGAAAGTCTGGTGTTTGGTATTAAAGTGGTGGGGGATCAAGGCTGTCTGTCCAGAGGGGATTAGAGAATGGTTCATCTCATGGAAACAACTATACACTTCAAAATTAAAAAAACCAATGGGGGTTACTGGTGTCTTTTTGCATCTGGAGAATTTGGTTGGGGAGAAACAATTTTCTCTTCAACAACAAAAGTATTTCCCCTGAGGAGATTTTACAACAAGTTCAGAATGATACCTATCAGTTATCTTGGGCAAATTTTGATCATGAATTCTCTTTCGGCTTTTTATCTTGGATCAATAATCCTAAGGATTGCTTTAGAAGGAAGAAGTTGAATAATCTGGTTGGTTTGATTGGTACCTGACAGATTGCTCTTGTTTGGGGTGGGGTTTCTGGGTGGTTTTGGGAAGGGTTTGGGGAGTGTTGTGAGGGTGTCTGTGTTGGGAGGTGAGGTGCTGTTTGTTGAGTGTACTTTTGTGTGTGGGTATATGTTACCAAAAAAGAAGGGGTAGTTAGGTTACATTGTAGGTCTGAACTGTGGTTTAGGTTGGAGTACTGCTGGTGATTTAGGTTTGCAAGTTTGTGTTTGAACATTAACCCTTCTCAGTGCAGGCTTGGGCTTTTTAGTGTTGACAGTTACTTGTGAAACTGTTAGCAGCTCTGGTGGGAAAGATCTGCAGCAGGCTTTGCTGCTTCTACTTCATTTTGATCTACTGAAGCAAGGAAGGGTTGGGTTTGATGGATAACTTCACATCCAAGTATCGGTTTTTTGATTGTCTACTACTTATTCAATTTAAGGGTAAGGTTCAACAATTTACTTGTGGAACAAGGTAGGTTGTGGGGGGTTTTAAAAGGTAGATTAAGATTGTGTATTTTGTATGTAAGTTGAGGACTTGATCCTTGGTCTCATTTTCACTTCGAAAATTAGACTATTATTAATAAAATTAAAAAATTGCTGATCAGAAAGAAAAAAAAGCAATCCACATTTTCTCTGAACCTTTCAACTCTTTAAGCCTCCTTTCAAGGCTTGGTCCAATAATACCAAAATCAATATATAATTTATACTGATATTCGGCAACCTTAAGACTTCTCCAACTAATATAAATTTCTCTCCTCAGCTCTAAGCCTCTCATTTTTTCTTCCCCACGGTTAATGATATCCCCTTAAGCCGCAACCACATGACGTAATAGTCAGTGTGTAAAAAAAAAATAGCTAGCAGGAGGTGAAAGAGCTGAAACATATTTAATCCATTGCATCTTCGCATAAGTTCCTTTGCTCAATACCACCAAATTATCGTCCCTTCGAGCGAAACCTTGCCTCATTAAGATCAGCAAAATTTGCAGTATGGACAATTCCATTTTGTTTGCACCATTTGCCATCAAATTTAGGTACCAGACTGGTTCGGGCATTATCCACATCCACGGCGGCAAATCAGCCAGAAGGCAGCTCGGCCCAAGCTGACCAACCACGGGACAGAGCGGTTCCTGTGACTTCCGGCGCAGGGACGGGTGGCGACGGAGGCGCCATCGTGACTCGTTTTGCGAGCCTCGAATTCCCACGATTCGACGGCCGTGCAGACCCAACCGCGTGGCTAAATCGATGCGAGGGATACTTTCTCCATCAACGCACTACGCAAGACGAAAAAGTACTTCTGGCATCTTTCCATCTAGAGGACGACGCACAATTGTGGTTTATGAAGCTCCAACAAGATTTTCCTAACCTAAATTGGCTGGCATTTAAAATGTATTGTCATACCCGTTTTGGTTCCATGTTTAAAGGTAACAGGTTGGGAGAACTCGCGAAGCTACGACAGATAGGCTCTGTAGATGAGTATGCAACTCAGTTCGAGCGACTGGCGGCACAGGTGCCAGGTTTACAGCAGGATCAGGAAATTTCTTTATTCTTGAGTTGCCTTCGAAGGCCATTAGCGATCGATGTGGAAGTCCAGCAGCCGCGGGACCTGACAACGACCATCAGATTGACAAAGCTCTATGAAGAACGTGCTCGTGAGGAGGCTAAAACTCCAACAACTGTAGCTCCGAGCAGACGATCCGCCATGGATAATTCTCCTCGACCATTTTTTAAGAAAATTTCTCAGACCGAGAAACAAGAGCGAATCGCTAAGGGCCTTTGCTTCAACTGTGATGAAGCTTATGTCCCAGGTCACAAGTGTGCGAAACTTTTCTGGTTGGAATTGATTGATGACGAGGATGAAGCTGTCAATAGGATGGATCCACCCTATGCGCTTGAGGACAAGCGCCATGTGCAAGGGGGAGTGATGTTATGGTCCATGCGGACCGTAACATGGTGGGATAAAAGCCCACCATTTAGGCCGGCTAAGGTTGGAGGATGTTATTAGTTTATTTCCTTTTTATTAATGTCTTTGAGTTCAAGTAATATTAAGAGTAGGTAAGTTAGGTAATTACCAATTATGATTGTATTAGGGTTTTGGTTTTAGGTAACCTCTTTGGCTATATATACCAAGAGAGGTGAATGAATAAAATAGACTTGAGAATTTAAAGAAATACTTTGGTCTCCTACGAGGTCCTCGGGTTCTCTCTATAACGAGCCTGTAATTGTTACGATTGGGAAGAAGAAGAACAACAAGGATTCGCTCGCGCGAAGCCTTGGACAGTCTCATAACGCGATCCATCACGCAGAGTCATAACTCATACCACCTCTATGAATTTCCCAATAACTAACACACATGGTAATTTATTTTAGCAACCCCTATCATTTCCTTCTCTGCTCTTCTATCTTAGCAACCCCAAGACATCACTACCCCAATAGTAAAAATCATTTTAATTATCACCTCATAATCTCTTTTTGTAGATTTAATCCCTTGAACTATATCGATTCTGGTCGGCCATTTATCCATTTCATGAGCTCGGTTTGCTAGATAGTAAGAAGTCGAACCCATTGAAAACAATCTCATCTTGGATTTTTTTCACCCTTTTCTTCCATCCCCATTTCTCTTTATAATCAGGTACCAGATAACTCTAAAACTCCAGGATGCTAAAACCATTTTGTGATACGTTTTGGCACCCCAACCACCATCCTTATGCACCCCTCTATATTGCTCATAGTGCTAACCAACAATGTCATTTCCAGCTCTATCCATAACACTAGAACATATAGGATAAGCCATTTTCCCATTAAAGTTATGACTTCTATCACCCCACAACAGTTGTTGAGAACACAAAACAATTCCAATCTCATTCGGCCGTGTCACCCTTCTATGAGTTTGTTTATGTTGAGTTTTTCCCTAGGTCCAATCGGGTTTAAAGCCCAATTGAGTCTTGGACCCAACATACTTAATAGTATATTAAGATAAAATTAGGTTTAGAAAAGATGAATCATCTTATTCTCTTGTAGCCTCCTTTTCTTTTCTCTTCTCTCCCAAACACAAAATAGAAGAATCGTTCTTCATCTCCATAGCCGTCTCAAGTGGTTGAAAGCATCAAATCGTTGCTCGGTGTGGATACACTAAAGACTTTGTGTTTTCGGAGCTATATCAGTTTTGTTCTACTTATCAAGTAAGTAGCCTATTAATTTTATCATTGATTCAAATGCAATAGATTATAGATCGTTTTAGGATCGAATATTTTATTCCGCTGCGAACATGTGATGTTTATCGATCCTTCAATTGGTATCAAAGAAAGGTTTTTTGCATTTAAATCATATGTGAAATTAGATTTGTTGTTGATACGTTATTTTTTGTATCCGTATATGATGATCAAGTAATATTGTAAGAACCACTCCCGGCCAACGCCAGTCAAATCTGTGAAAAACGGGAAAATTTAAAAAATTTAGACAAACACTTAAATGAACCTAAATTTGACCCCGAGGGTCATACCGGACTTAAGTTGACCCCGATATCGACCAAAGTGAGTTCCGGGGGACTCAGGGCAACTTTCTGACCAATTTGGGAAATGTTGACTTTTCGCTGAAAAAGTCAACCGAGCGACGTCTTGGCCCATTCGAGGCCCGTTTTGGATCCAAAAAGCTTAGCCGTCGTCACAGCGGTCTTAGTTGAGCCGTTTCCTTGTACCCCGTGAAGTTTCGTAATTTCTTGGAAAAAGTGCCCGTTCGGGCCCCGAGACGACCGAATTTCGCGAATCTGACTGAAAAATATCTGGAAGATATTTTCTAAAAGGGGTGCGACCCACTTGCCACATGTCACCAATGTGGTGGTGTTAGGTAACATTGAACAAAACAAAGAAATGGAAAGATGAGACATGGATGTTAGTTTTGTAAATAAGAAAAAGGTATGTGGTTGGTAATTTTTGAGACAAAACAAAAGCAAGACTAAGTGATAGTGTTCGGCCATATGTTCAAAAAAGGAGAAATGGAGAGAGAAAGAAGAGAGAGAAAGGGAAGGAGAGAAAAGGAAGGAAAAGGGGAGAGTTTGGTGATTTCCCGACTATCCAACCGGTGGATCGTCTCAACGATCAAGGAATCGAGCTCCCACTGTCATTCCCTACGGTGAGTACCCGTTCGATTTTCGTTTTGTTACGTTTGAAAGTTGGGGTTTGGGCTTAAACGAGTTAAATATGGATGAGTTGAGGTGTGGGGTTCGTTAGGAACGTTTTGGGGCGAAAAGAAACATTTTCCCTTGATGGACGAGTGGGGCCCACATGCTCGGGTATCGGGTTTTCGTGTTCAGGTGGTTTAGGACGTTCCCCAAGTAGTTAATCCACACCCGGAACGAATTTTGGAGTTAAATTGTAAAAGTTGTAAATGACAGGTTTAGAAACTTTAAACGCGAATTAAATTGCTCGGAAGTCGGAAATCGATTCCGTCAATTGCGTTGGATCCCTTGAATTATTCTTAGACCGTAGAAACAAAAACGGGAATTTTCGGAGCCCCGGAAGGACGTTTTCAAAACCCAGGCAGATTCGCCATGTCGGGCGAATCGGGCATTTCCGGGTCCATTATTGAAAATGTCGAGAAATTGGGAAGTTTGGGAGTGATCGACATTGTCGGGGTTGAGTTTGGGCGTCAAATTCATTAAAATTCAGCTTTGTCTGCAAACTTAAAAAGTGTTTTAATTGTGATCTTGTTAGATCGTGCCGAGGACCGCGAAAAGGGAAAGCTAGGCGAGTGATCGTGCGCACGCCGGAGCTTGGTTGTGAACTTGTGGGAACGCATTACGAGGTAGGGAAAAGTAGCCGGATCTCGGCCCTGACTAGGGAAAGTTAACAGTAGAAATGCATGTGACACTTGGGTGTCGTGGGTTAAGTAAGTTTATCGAATATTAGAAAGGCAGGCGACACCGGGTGGTGTCGTATGATACGGGAACGTATCGAACAATAGAAATGCATGTGACACTCAGTAGTGTCGTAGGAGCAGTGAACTTTCGATATTAGAACTACTGGAGGCATTCGGTTATGCCCGGAGGTTGATTGTGAGCCTGTTGATTTTAGAACTGCTGGAGGCATTGGTTATGCCTGGAGGTTGATTGTGTAGTTGTGTCTTGGGTGGCCATGAGAGCCCGTGTTTTACTGTTTGTGTCTTGGGTGGCCATGAGAGCCCGTGTTTTACTGTTGGTGTCTTGGGTGGCCATGAGAGCCCGTGTTTTACTATTGGTGTGTCTTGGGAGGCCGTGAGTGTCCGTGGGGTTGTTGAGCCCGTGAGTCATTGTCGGTGTGTCTTGGGTGGCCATGAGTGCCCGTGGGGTTGTTGAGCCCGTGAGTTACTGTTGGTGTGTCTTGGGTGGCCATGAGTGCCCGTGGGGTTGTTGAGCCCGTGAGTTACTATTAGTGTGTCTTGGGAGGCCGTGAGTGCCCGTGGGGTTGTTGAGCCCGTGAGTTACTGTTGGTGTGTCTTGGGGGGGCCATGAGTGCCCGTGGCGTTGTTGAACCCGTGTTTTACCGTTGGTGTCTTGGGTGGCCATGAGTGCCTGCGGAGTGTTGAACCGGTCTTGTTGCTGTTTGTTGAACTTTGCTTGTGATTGTGATTGTGATTGCCTGAGGTTAGTGATCCGACTTTGTGTCGGGAAGTTGCGTGGAGGTTGGCTGGCTTACCTGACAGGGATCGGTAAAGTCGAGCATTCTTTGGCTAGCCTGACCTGACAGGGATCGGTAGGTTGAGCGTTCTTAGGCGATGAAGGGCAACTCCCCTTCCGACTAGCTATCAGAAAAGTAGCTCGGTATATCGCCAACAGGTCGACCGCCTGGAGCCTGACACGGATCGATAAAGTGCGTGGGGCAGGCTCGAGCCCAGCCGGTTAGCATCCGGCATTGAGCAGCTGACTGGAGTGCGATCCTTTGTGATCTTGTTTGGTGTGCGATCCTTTGTGATCTTGGGTGTTGCGTGGTTGTCTTTTGTGTCCTTGGAAGAGGTCGTGATCGTTGTGTCGGGTCTACATTACGAGTCCGAGTGTTGAGTCGGTTGAGGAAAGTAGCGGTTTGTGTGTCAGTCGGGTTACTCGAGTCTGAGGATAGTAGTCCCCGGTGTTCGATTGTTGTGGGTGTTACCGGCATTGTCTGTTAAGTATGCCGTAGTCAGTCTGTTATCCGTGGTGGTGACCGGACGCTCACCCCTAGCTGCTTTTCCTACAGGTACTGGTAGCGGGATGGACTAGGATAGGTTCCGAAGCTTGAGGAGCTAGGAGCGGGAGTCCGGGTTTACTTTTGAGTCTTGCGACGTATACCTTGTATTTTGTCCGCTTGCTGGGACGCACTTTGTGTTGTAAATTATTATGTTGTTAAACGAATTGATGGTTTTAAAGCGATTTATTCAAAAGATTTGAAAAGGTTTTATTATATTATCGTGTATAGCCTTGTATAGCCTTATTGTTATGAATATGGTGGCCACCCACCATTATAAATGGTGAGGCCCCATATATCATTTCAAGAGCAAATATTACGGGCATGTTTTATGGATCATGTCTTCCATTTTCTTCTATAAATAGAACCAATACTACCATGTAAAGAACAAGCCATTTCCAGAAGAGTGAACTGAAACCATTTTATCCGTGTGTTAGCTTATGTCCTCAACTTGTTTCTTTTATTTTCAAGTTCTTATTTTAGTGTCTACATTAATTTTACAACACATTATCAGTACGAATCACTCAAACCGATTTAGGTACAAAATTTTGATATCATTACTAATTTTAGTTTCATTAATTTATTCTACTAACGATATTATTAATGTTTGTTATACATATACCTCATGAGTATGCTCTGTGATCGCCAATATTATATTGGATCGTTCACATCAGAAAATATAGTGGTTATTGCATAAGTTAATATTTAATCATTTATTATATATATGATACTCGTAAATTGGGGTTTATTAAAGTTAAGGTATTTTGAACCCGAAGTTCAAATATTAAAAGGTTTTCAGAACCCACAGTTCTGATTCAAGACCGTGGGTCTTAGAAATAATAATGTGGCCCGAAGTTCACACGGACCTAATGTTGACAAAACCCGAAGTTTTGATTCAAGGTCAAAAGACAGCCAACATGCCGATGCTTTATACGTGCTTTAACGGCCAAATGAAAAATCACAGGGCCAAAGCCTGATATATTTGATATTACGGCCAAATGATAAATCACAAGCTTGAAACTTGATACTTGTATTTACGACCGTTTGACAGACCATAGGCCCGAAGCCTGTAAAATGTCCTTAAAGGTAGAATACAGACCACAGGCCTGAAGCCTGTAACTTGTATTAAGGTCACAAGATGAAACCACAGGCTCGAAGCCTGTAACTTGTGTCCAAGGCCAGAAGCCTAAAAAAAAAACTTTTCTATACAATTATTTACATTTATTCTGACTACCCCACGAGCTTGCTCGGTGCGCATTTATTTATATTTGTTTAACCCACGAGCTTGCTCGGTGTGTGGTACTTATATTTATATTTTAAACCCCGCGAGTTCACTCGTTTAAGCGGTTATATATGTATATTTAATTTATGCACTTATTATGACTACACCACGAGTCCGCTCAGTGTGCGGTTATGTTTATACTAACTGTTTGCAATTATTTTACCCCGTGAGTTCGCTCTTTGTGTGGTTATATATTTTTGTAACCTGAAGCTTACAAATATCATGATATTTTTGGACCAGAAGTTCCAAAATGAAAACTGTATATTTATAACATGCAGCTTGGCTTAAGGCTTGAAGCTTGAAAATTTATATAAAGTTATATAGGTAGTTTGGCTACTCCATTGGTTTGCTCGTCGCATGATCGTTTTGTGAACGAATTTATGAGATCACATATTTTCTAGCCTGAGGTTACAAATCTGATGGTATGTTGGTCCAGAAGTTCCAAATACCAGTGGACTGATGTATGTTGGACCAGAAGTTTCAAATACATAATACAAGCGACCTGCGTACTTTGGACCAGAAGTTCCAAGTACTACATACCAACGACTTGAAGTCGGGTATGATGAATGTCGATATGTTCATATTGAAATACCTTGACATATTATGGCTTCGATCCATGTTCAAGATGACAAATCTAGTAAATTGCCAATATACAGCTCTTAAGCTGGATGAGAATATTACCCATGACGGGATTATGGCATAAGCTTGTTATTACCAGTGCATCCCTTTGAACTAATATATATGTGATGTTTTGTACAATCCTATCAGGTTTTGTGAACTATTATAATGCTCTCCTTTGTAAAGGATATGGAGCTCGATAGTGGATTGTCTGCTTGCAATGGGAATGATGATATATGTATTGTTGATTGCGCGTCGACGTACACAATCTTAAAGGACAAGAAATATTTTGATTGCTTAACGTTGGTCGAAGTAAGTATTAATACTATCTCGGGTACAACGAACCTAATAGAAGGCTCCGGCAGAGCCACCTTGCTATTAGAAAATGGAACGAGATTGCGTATCCATAATGCCTTGTATGCTAGTAGATCCAGAAGAAATCTACTGAGCTTTAAGGATATCCGTGGTAATGGATATCATGTTGAGAGCACCACAGAAAATGAGACTGAGTTTCCCTGTATCACCAGGGGTGATCGTGGTGAAAAGCGAGTACTAGAGAGATTTCATGTTCAATCGTCGGGGTTGTATTACACGACCATAAGAACAATTGAAGCCTACGCAACAATGAACCTGAAGTTCATTAATCCATATGATTTTATGCTTTGGCACAATCGTCTTGGTCATCCGGGATCGACCATGATGCGTAGGATTGTTGAGAACTCATGTGGACATTCGTTAAAGGGCCAAAAGATCCTAATGTTCAATGAGATATCATGTACCACTTGTTCTCAAGGCAAATTAATAGTCCGGCCATCTCAAACAAAGATTAATGTTGAATCCCCATTGTCACGCCCCAATTTCAGTAAACCGAACTCGGGACGCGAACATTTAAAAACATAAAACACTTGAAACCTGTTTTGAATAAATGCTTTGAAATTACCATTTAGTTCTCAAAAATAATAATATTTACATTACAAACGTCCCAACAAGTGGACGAGGTACAGTATCTGTCACTAGACTCAACAAAATAAAGACCAGACTCCGCTCCCAGCTCCACAAGCTTCAAGAGCTCACCTAGTCCGTCTGGTGATCAGTACCTGTAGGAAAAGCAGCTAGGGGTGAGCGTTCGCTCACCACCACGGATAACAGACTGACTATGGCATAATTAGTAGATAAAGCCAGAAACACCAAAACCAAACCCAACACTGGGACTACAGTCCCCAACTCAAGTACTCAACTGACCCACAACCCGTTACTTTCCTCAACAGACTCAACACTCGATAAAGTAATGTAGACCCGACACAACTATCGACGACCTCCTCCACGGACACGACAGAAAGACTACGCAACGCCAAACAAGATCACAAAGGATCGCACACCAGCTGCTCAGTAACCAATCTCAAATCAGCTCAAGGATCGACCTATCGCAATTCCTCGACACGAAGTCGGATCAGGCTGTCGACCTATCGCAATTCATCGACACCAAGTCGGATCAGGCTGTCGACCTATCGAAATTCATCGACACTAAGTCGGATCAGGCTATCGACCTATCGCAATTCATCGACACCAAGTCGGATCAGGCTGTCGACCTTTCGAACTCACAACTTCAGGTAACCACAATCACAATCACAGGCAAGTTCAACACACAGGCACTCAAGGCCACTCAAGACACCTCAACAGTCAAGACTCAGGTTCAACAACCCCACGGGCACTCACGACCACTCAAGACACACCAACGATCAAGACTCGGGCTCAACAACACCACGACACTCACGGTCACCCCAAAACACCAACAGTAAAACACGGGCACTCACGGCCACCCAAGACACCAATTTAAATAACACGGGCTCTCATGGCCACCCAAGACACCAACAATCAAATACGGGCTCTCATGGCCACCCAAGACATAAATTAAACAGTCAACCTCCGGGCATGGTCATATGCCTCCAGTAATTCTAATATCGCTAAGTTCTCTGTTCCTACGACACTACTAAGTGTCACATGCTTTTCTCATGAACGCTACAATCCCGTATCATGCCTTTCTAACATTTAAAATAGACCTACTCAACCCACGACACCCCGGTGTCACAAGCAATTCTACTGTTAACTTTCCCTAATCAGGGCCGAGATCCGGCTACTTTTCCCTACCTCGTATAAAACTCCAAAAGCGCTCCACTAAACCTCGATGCGATCCCAGTCACTCGCCGAGCTTCCCTTTGCCTCGGTCCGCAGTACGATCTAAAAGAACACAATTTTAAACCACTTTTAAACTAGTACGAATAAACCAACATTTAATAAACTTAACGCCCAAACATAACCCCGACAATGTAGATCACTCCCAAACTTCCCAACTACTCGACATTGTCGATAAAAGACCCGTAAAGGCCCGATTCGCCCGACATGGCGAATCTGCCCGGGTTTTGTAAATTGCCTTCCGGGGCTCCAAAAGTCCCCGTTTTCGTTTCTACGCTCTTAGAATAGTTCAAGGATCCCAATGTACTTGACGGAAAAGAATTTCGACTTCCGAGTCAAATAGTTAATGTTTAAAGTTTCTAAAACCCGTTAATTACAACTTTTCCAATTTAATTCCAATTTTCGAACACTAAACCCGATCACCCGAGCACGTGGGCCCCACCTGGCCCACTTGGCTGTGAGCCCTAGGGTTCAAGGGGGGCTCGGCCACCATGGTGGTGGCTGGTCCCAGCTCCGGCCGGCCACCACCCACGGTGGCCGGAGCTCCTCCCGAGCTTCCGGTCACCGAAAAACGTGCAACAACACATCCAAGCACCTCTAAAACGTCTCCAACACCTCCCCAACCTCAAAACCACCCTAACCCAAACATTTTAACGATACCCTAGCTTTTGAAAATAAACGAAACGACGATCGATTTAGTACAAACCGTAGAGGAAGACGAGGGGAAGACGTTTTCTTCTTGCCTTGAGATGATCCAAGGGTTGGACAACCTCCAAAACCCTAGCTTCTTATCCTTCTCTCTTCTTCTCCTTCTCCTTCTCTCTCTAACTCTCCTCTTCTTTTTCTATTTCAAACAACTAACTAAATTTCTCTTTTTTTTTTCTTTTTAACCAAGTGTGGCCGGCCACTCTCCCTCACCACTCCTTTTCCCCCTAAAACTAACACCATCAAGTGTTGGACAAGTGGCAAGGTGGGCCCCACACCTTTTGGAAAATATCTAGTTGATATTTCCCAATCAGATTCGCGAAAAACGGACGTTTCGGGCCCCGAACGGGCACTGTTCCCAAGAAATTACGAAACTTGGCGGGCTACAAGGAAACAGCTCAACTAAGACCGCTGCGATGACGGCCAAGCTTTTTGGATCCAAAACGGTCCTCGAATGGCCCAAAACGTTGCTCGGTTGACTTTTCCAGCGAAAAGTCAACATTTCCCAAATTGATCAGAAAGTTGCCATGAGTCCCCTGGAACTCATTTTGGTCGATAACGGGGTCATCTTAAGTCCGGTATGACCCTCGGGGTCAATTTAGGTTAAATTTAGTGTATGTCTTAAATTTTTTTAAATTTTCCTGTTTTTCGCAGGTTTGATTGTTGTTGACCGGGAGTGGTTCTTACACCCATCATTCTTGCAAAGGATTCAAGGAGATATATGTGGGCCTATACATCTAGCTAGTGGACCATTCAATTATTTTATGGTCCTAACAGGCGCATCCAACAGATGGTCTCATGTTTGTTTACTGTCAACGCGAAATGTTGCATTCGCTAAATTGTTGGCACGAATCATTAAGCTGAGGGCACATTTACCTGATCATCCCATTAAGTCTATTCGTCTCGATAATGCTGGTGAATTCACGTCGGGGACGTTTGATGATTATTGCATGTCTTTAGAGATTGATGTTGAACATCTCGTTGCACATGTTCATACCCAGAATGGTTTAGCATAATCGTTTATTAAACGTATACAGATAATTTCACGTACATTACAAATGCAATCACAATTACCTATTTCTACTTGGGGACTAGTTGTATTACATGTTGCGTCTTTGATTCGGTTGAGGCCTAGTGCATATCACTGATATTCTCCTGTGCAACTTGCATGTGGTCATGAACCTGATATATCCCATTTGAGAACCTTTGGTTGTGTTGTGCAAGTTCCTATTGCACCTCCTAAATGCACAAAAATGGGACCCCAACGACGATTGGGAGTTTACGTTGGTTTTCATTCACCATCGATAATCAGGTATCTAGAACCCTTGACGGGTGACATGTTTACTGCAAGGTTTGCAGACTATCATTTTGATGAGATATCGTTTACACCTTTAGGTAAGAAGAATAAGCCTCCTGAAGTAAGGCATGAACTCTCTTGGAGAGTAAATTCTCTGTCTCATCTTGACCCACACACATCATAGTGTGAGATAGAAGTACAGAGGATACTTCATTTGCAGAATATTCCAAATCAAATGCCTGATGCATTTGCAGACACATCAAATATAACAAAATCTTATATAGATGCTATCAATGTACAAGGTAAAAATGGGTTAAATATTGAAACTTACTCTTATGTATTGGTCATGAACACTACACTACCCACGTTTTCAAAATGAACACTACACTACCCTTAAGTATTGGTCACGCAATTTTGTTAGTAAAAATGGACGGAATTTTCCATTTCGTTAGTTATATGACCTCAAGTGTCATATAATGGATGGTAAAATGACGTTTCCCCTTAATTATATGACCTCTACACATTTTATAAGGAACATTACCATTGTACCCTCGTTATTGTTCCTTATAAAATGTATAGAGGTCAAATACATAAGGGCAAAAAAATGTCATTTTACCATCCATTATATGACACTTGAGGTCATATGACTAACGGAATGGAAAATTCCGTCCATTTTTACTAACAAAATCGCGTGACCAATACTTAAGGGTAGTGTAGTGTTCATTTTGAAAACGTGGGTAGTATAGTGTTCGTGACCAATACTTAAGAGTAAGTTTAGATATTTAATTAAGATCACTGGTGATACTGCAAAGGCAGCTATCGATTCCTCTATTACACGCCTGAAGCGTGGAAGACCATTTGGATCAAAAGACATTGTTTCCCATAAACAAAAATGTCAAACAAATAAAGGGGATGAGAAAGCCTCATTACTGGAGGTGGTTCCAGAAGAACTACCAGAGTCGGTTCCAAAAGAACCAATTGTTCCGGAAATGCCAGAAGGCTCTAATACTCTTGATGAATTGCGAAAGCAAAGAAATGAGGAAATTCATATGAATTATTCACACATAAAAGAAACTTGGGATCGACAATCAGTTATTGTTGATGAAGTCTTTGCGTTCGCGGTGGCCAATGAGATAATCAATGAGTTTGATTTTGAGCCCCGAAGCATCGACGAATGCTGTCACATAGATGACTGACCTATGTGGGAAGAAGCAATTCAAGCATAATTGGCTTCATTGGCGAAACGCCAAGTCTTTGGGCCCGTTTCTAAAACACCAGAGGGTGTTAAACCTGTTGGTTATAGGTGGGTGTTTACAAGGAAACGAAATGAGAAAAATGAAGTCGCCCGATATAAGGCTAGACTTGTGGCCCAAGGATTCTCTCAACGACAAGGAGTCAATTTTGATGAGACATGATCCCAGTGATGGACATGATCACTTTCAGATATTTGACCAGCCTAACGGTCTCTGAAGGGCTTGATATGTGCATGATAGACGTTGTCATTGCTTACATGTATGGTATTTTGGACACCGATATCTATATGAAACTCCCCGATGGGTTGAAATTGCCTGAAGCAATGAAAAATAGTCCAAGAAATATGTGTTCGATAAAATTACAAAAGTCGTTGTATGGACTAAAACAATCCGGGAGAATGTGGTACAATCGTCTTAGCCAATACCTTATCAAAGAAGGTTATAAGAATAACATCATATGTCCATGTGTATTCATAAAGAAATCAAACGCTTGGTTTATTATTGTAGCAGTATACGTCGATGATATGAATCTGATTGTGACTTCATAAGAGATCCTCAAAACTGCAGAATATCTGAAAAGGGAATTTGAAATGAAAGATTTGGGGAAGACTAGACACTGTCTCGGCCTGCAGCTTGAGCATCTGTCTGATGGTATTTTGATCCATCAATCTACTTATGTTGAGAAGCTACTAAAACGCTTTAGCATGGATAATGCTCATCCACTTAGTACTCCAATGATCGTCCGATCTTTGGATCCTAAGAGAGATCCATTCCGCCTCATGGAAGCTGATGAAGAGATACTTGGTCCTGAAGTACCATATCTAAATGCTATTGGGGCTTTGTTATATTTGGTACAATGTACGCGACCTGATGTAGCGTTCGTAGTAAATGTACTTGCCAGGTTCAGTTTAGAACCCACTCGACGACATTGGAATGGTATCAAGCATATACTTCATTATCTGGGCGGAACTAAAGATTTGGGACTTTTGTATTCTAAGTCCAAGGAGAGCATTGGCTTGGTTGGATATGCAGATGCAGAATATTTATCAGATCCCCATAAAGCTCGCTCTAAGACGGGATATGTATTTACCTGCAATGAGACGACCATTTCCTAGCGCTCAACGAAGCAGACTTTGGTTGCGACGTCGTCCAATCATTCAGAAATTCTTGCACTACATGAAGCTAGCCGAGAATGTGTGTTCCTCCGATCAGTTATTCAGCATATACAGAGCTCAATCGGCATTCCTCTGAAAAATTCCCCTTCCACAATATATGAGGATAATGCAGCTTGTATTGCTCAGATCAGAGGAGGCTATATTAAAGGGGATAGAATCAAACACATCTCTCCGAAATTATTTTATACTCACAAATTATTTGAAAATCTTGCCGACCTATTTACTAAGGCCTTGCCGACATCTACTTTTAAAAGGCTAGTGTTCAAGATCGGGATGCGTCGACTCAACCAGCATTCAAAGTGATCCCGTCAGTCATCAAGGGGAGTAACGATGAGGGGGAGCAAGAATGGTGCGTTGCACTCTTTTTACCTTATCCAAGTTTTGTCACGTAGGGTTTTCTTGGAAAGGTTTTTAACGAGGCAGCACCAAGCACAATTTTAAGCACATTTATGCGTTGCACTATTTTCCTTACAGGTTTTGTCCCACCGAGTTTTTCCCGAGGAGGTTTTTAACGAGGCAACCTAAGCTTGAAGCACATCGAATGTTATTTTTTATTTTATGAATAGTGGTGTCCAAGGGGGAGTGTTGTGAATGTGGTGGCCACCCACCATCATAAATGGTGAGGCCCCATATATCATTTCAAGAGAAAATTTTACGGGCATGTTTTATGAATCATGTCTTCCATTTTCTTCTATAAATAGAACCAATACTACCACGTAAAGAACAAGCCATTTCCAGAATACTGAATTCAAACCATTTTATCCGTGTGTTAGTGATGTGGACGCAAAATGCATCGTTTTCGATGTTTTTAAGCCCACATCTTAAGCTTTTCGGTCCCGGGATTAGGTTATTTAATGCATTTCTTCTTACTTTCGTGCAGTAAGCCCTGATTCTAGAGTTTCAAAGTATTTGGAGTGAAACAAAGGGATTTATGGGAACATATGAGCCGAGCAGCTGCAGGACAGAAGCCCGAGCCAGGAACTAGCATCTCCCTTCGGATCCTCATGCCCACACGGACCGTATGGTATACCGGGCCGGAACAAAGCCCGTTCCGTGCGACCTACCGGGCCGGAATGAGGCCCGTTCCGTGCGGGTTATCGGGCGCCTAAAAAGGAAAAAGACCATAGCTCTCTGTTCTGATCCGGAATGTAACACGGTCCGTATGGTATACCGGGCCGGAGCATGACCCGTTCCGTGTGACCTACCGGGCCGGAATGGGGCGTGTTCCGTGCCACGCTCCGGGCCACACGTGATCAGACCTGCGTTTTTCAGAAGCCCTATATATACTAGATTAAGTCATATTTGTAAGGGTTACGAATTTTGGGAGCAAAAAGAGCAACTTTGGAGCTAGGGCTTGGAGCTTGAAGGAAGAGGGGTGTGTCTTAGAGCAAGGATTGAACAATACTTTGGTTTTACATTTCGTATTTGGGTATTTTGTATCAAACTCAATTACATTATGTTTATCTATATGTCTTCTTCATCACTTTGCTTGTTCTTCTTCTCCATCATGAGCTAAGCTTCCATTGATATAGGGCTAGGGGAAGCAATGTGAGTAATTGATTCAATGGGCTTGTGGTTATATTGTGCAATTTGTGTTTATGATACTGTTTACATAACTTGGAATTAATGCTTCATCAAACTGGCCATTTGATAGTTGATTAGGTTTTAGCATTCAACAATCGAAAGCTGAGAGTGACTAAAAGGACTAAGGGTTATGTAACTCGGGTTTAAATCTAGTCTCTAATACAGTTAGGTTAACACGAGTGTAACAACTATAGGCGTATAAACCCGAAAGTTAGAGGAGGTCATGAATCGTAATGTTGTATGTCTCTTTAGACCTAGATTAGAAATAACTAGGCGAACAGATTATATTAGGGTCCTAATCGATCGAAAGATGTTTAGGACCGGTTGAGAGAACTTCCGTTACCTTTAGACTTACCTTATTTGCACATGTAAACACAAACCACTGCGAGTTAATAGTCATATTGTGACCCCGTTAAAAGTCCTAGATCGCCTTTTTCCCTGAATTTCACAAACACTTGAACTTTGCTCTTATTTCATTTTAATTTGCTTTACAACTTGTTATTTAGAATTTTCAAAACAAAAACCAACCATTTTCATAAACAGATTAATAACAGATTATAAATCGAGTGACTGTGTTACTGCTCCCTTGGGTATGATAACTAGACTTAAAACCGATTTACTACTTGACAACCGGTGCGCTTGCCGCGCCCTTTTTGTGGGTTAATTCTCAGGGTGTTATTTAGCTTAGGTCCTCAACTTGTTTCTTTTATTTTCAAGTTCTTATTTTAGGGTCTACATTAATATTACAACACTTATATGTATGTGTTTGAATCGTAAAATAATGGCATGATATTGATGTGTGCAATTTATGGGTATATTAAAAGTATGGCTAGCTTTATTCCGGCTATATCCTATTGTTGATTGATGTGTATGAGTACACATGTTTTATGTATGATATACATATGTTTAAGTCTTAAATGCCTAATGGGTTTAAGATCAATCTTCTGCGTCTATTACCTATGACACACATACATTAAGAGCACCTCCAGCGGGTCGTGTCAGGGGTCGTTGCAGGCGCTGGCACTACTCGTCGTGTCAAATGGTCGTGTCAGCGGGGCGTGGCAGCGGGTCGTTGTAGAATCCTGCAGCGACGAGACGCGTAGTCTCAGCCTCAACGGCTAGTCGGCGGCCTAGTGGGAAGCCGACAGAGTCGGCGACGATTAAAAAAAACCTAAACTTTTCTATAAATTCAGATTCACCCTAAGCAAAAAATCACTCCCTCACTTGTTTCAAGCTCCCTTTCCACTATTCCTCTCTAAATTCTCTCGTTTTTTCCTCGATTCGCAATGGACGAGGCTCGCGCCCTCCAATTCGTATCCGAGTCATTGAACGACGACGACACCGATTCTCACCACACCGAAGACGATGTCATGGCCACTTTCACGTCATTCACCCACCTCCTCAACGAGAGCCAAACAGCGTCGCTTCCTCCATAAACCCCGACCACCCACTCCCAATGGCAAGAGTCGCAAGTGCCAAACGTGCAACCTTCCCAATTCGTTCTGGCCACACAACCTTCTCAATACGCTCCGACGCAATCGAGGAGGAAGCGGAAGAAGGCTGCATCTACATTGACGAGAGCAGCTCTACGGCCAAAGTGGTCCATCGAGGAGCAGACAAGATTGGCCCTGTATTAAAATTGTTTTGAGAAATGATCAGTTGTATTAAAATTGTTTTAATACAAATAAATCTTTGATATAGAGATTTAATTGATAAAATATGAGATATTTTATTAAAGGCTTATCCATATAAGTAGATAAATAAAATTGATATTCGTTTACAAGGAACGACCTGACTACCAGGGGACTTGTAGTTCGGAATAAAATTATCTTTGTTTACAAGGAACGACCTGACTACCAGGAGACTTGTTGTTCAAAGATAAACGTTTTTTTTCTCTAGTGCATGTGATGCGATTATAAAGTTATAAAACTTTATTTTGTTTACAAGGAACAACCTGACTACCAAGGGACTTGTAGTTCAAAGATAAATGTTTTTTCTTTCTCCATTGCATATGATGCAAGTATAAAGTGTATAAAACTTTATTTTTGTTAACAAGGAACGACCTGACTACCAAGGGACTTGTAGTTCAAAGATAAATATTTTTTTGATTGCATATGATGCAAATGGAAAGAAAAAGTAATCTAATATTTTACTTATAATCTAGACTACCCAGAGGGTATGATATTAATTAACTTTGGGAGAAAATAGTATATTCTATTGCATATGATGAAAGTGAAATAAAATTATTTAACGTTGTACTTATGGTTTGGACTGCCCAGAAGATATGATATTAAATAATTTTTGGAGAAAATTAATTTATTCTACTGCATATGATGCGAATGTGAAGAAAAGTTATCTAATGTTGTACTTATAGTTTGGATTACCCAGTGGGTATGATATTACTTAATTTTCTGTCACAAGGATGGATAACCTCAAATATACTAATAGGACTGACTCGACAACCAGGTGACTATGTAGTGTATATCCTGCTTCGATTTTATATGATAAAATCATGATAAATTTAATTATGTGTGAGAAACGACTTGACTACCAAGGGGCTCATTCATGTTTTAGAGTTTATGTTATCATTTTGAGAAAGTCCATATCTTAATGATATATGTTTGTGCTATTATTGTTTTTTCCTTACGGTTAATTTCTAAAATGACTACGACTTCTCTGTGTGGCATTATTGATGATAACAAAATGTTTGGTAACAATTTTGATTACTGATACCGGAACTTAAGAATTGTTCTCATGCATGAAAATCTTATCGATGTGATCGATAACCCCATGATGGAAGCTTCCTCTAAGTGAGTGGCTGATGTAGTTGCATTAGATGCATGTTCGAAGTACCAGGAACGAAGTACTACTACTCAGTGCATCATTTTGGCTTCCATGAGTCTTATCCTTCAGAGGAAACATGAAACTATGAATCCACCACAGATAATAGAACATCTTAAGAAGATGTAAGAGTATCAGAATATGAATGCTAGATATTAGATATCTAAGTCTCTATTCATGTCTGAATTAAAGCTCTATGAGCTGGTGCGCATCCATGTTCTAAAGATAATTGATCTTATAGAACAACCTGAGAAGTAAGGATGCACACTTATAACATGATTTGATCTTGCAGTCTCTTGATGATACTTCTGTTTTGTTAATTTTAACATGAACAATATGAATTGTGATATTCATGAATTTCTCAATATGAAAAACAATTCACATCGAGAAAACGAAAGTATCAGGATCTGTGCATTAGATTGATGAATCTTTAAAGAGTAAGTTGAGAGGCAAATGGATGCCTGAGAGAAAACCGCTTGCACTTGAGAATGTTGTTATGAACACATTCAATAAATTAAAGATGAACATCGATCAATGGGATGTAGGACGTTTCTTTTGTAAGAAGTAAGGACATTGGAAGATAAATAATCAAACAAATTAGGGCTACTTTTAGCTTTTTAGGCTTGGTCATATCAATGAGAAAGAGTAAACAAGTTGCATAAGGCAGTGTGTCTTAGGCAGTATGATTATGAATCATACGATACTTGTGAATCTTGTCTTATTGGGAAACTGACAAAATCTCCTTTTACTGGAACTGGAGAAAGAGCTAGTGAACTTTTATGACTCATACATATTGATGTATGTGTGCCAATGGAAGTTCGAGCTAAAGGTGGATATTCTTATTTTGTTACCTTCACTGACGATATGTCGATATATGATTTTATATATCTTATGAGACATAAGTCAAAATGTTTTGAAATGTTCAAAATATTTAGAAGTGAAGTTAAGAAAAAAACCGGTAAGAATATCAAGGCACTAAGATCTGACCGTGGGGGTGAGTATCTTATAGTCAATTTTATTGATTATTTTCCATAAGAAGGGATCCTATCATAGTGGACTTCGTATCTTATTAGATATGGTACGATCAATGATGGGATTTATATATCTTTCTATCTTCCTATGGGGATAAGCTTTAGATGTTGTTGTATGTTTGTTAAATAAGGTTCCCACTAAAGAAGATGTTGAAACACCATATAAGATATGGAAAGGATGGAAAGTTAACCTTAAACATTTAGGGTTTAGGGTTTTCCAACCTATGTTAAGCGACTGCAATCAGATAAGTTGAGGCTAAGTCTAACAAATACAGATTTGTTGGGTATCCCAAAGAGACTATGGGATACTATTTCTATCTTCTTTCTGAACATAAAATATTTATGGCTAGGAACACGGCTTTTCTTTCAGAAAAGAAGTTCCTTGATATCGGAAGAACTAGAAGTAGAAATAGAACTTGATGAAATACAAGATACCAACGCGTCATCGCCGACTCAAGAGCATGAGATGCATATTGAGCAACCTTTTCTTGATGTCTTACGGTGGCCACCGAGGGTTCCAACCTCAAACGTTGAGGTAAATGATTTGGTTAATGAACCAAATCAAGAACAAGGGTAACTACAGAATCAAGAAGTACAAGATCCTCCTAGAAGATCAATTATAGAACGTCTTGCATAAAATATGATTAATCTATTAGTGTGCGATGATGAGGACAATCATATTGATGATGACCTTATTATTGAAGTCGATCCTAAGTGTTTCCAAGAGGCGGTGGCTAGTCCAAACCATGAGAAATGGCTTGATGCCATGAAATCCGAAATAGAGTTAATGAAAATCAATAAAGTATGAGCTTTAGTTGATGACTCTAAGGACTTAAAACCTATTGGGTTAAATGGGGTTTTAAGAAAAAGATTGGAGCGGGTGGTAAGGTTGAAACCTTTAAAGCCTGTCTGATTGCTAAAGGGGTATAATCAAAAGGAAGGCATTGATTATGAAGAAACATTCTCCCATGTAGCAATGCTCTCATCTGTTCGGATTTTTCTTGCTATTGTTGTATACTGTGATTATGAGATTTGGCAAATGGATGTGAAGATGGCTTTCCTTAATGGTGAGCTCAAGGAAGATGTTTATATGACTCCACGTGAAGGTTTCACATCGTCATCTGCTCCTAATAAAGTATGTATGCTACAACGATCCATATATGGACTAAAGAAAGATTCTCATAATTGGAACATTTTTTTTTCACACGACAATCGAAAGGTTCGATTTTGTGCGTTGTGAAAAGGAGTCATGTGTGTACAAAAAGGTTAGTGGGAGCGTTGTTATTTTCCTAGTGTTATATTTAAATGGCATATTACTCATAGGAAATGATGTGTCAGCCATGCAAGAAACAAAGATTTGGCTATCTACAAAGTTCTTCGTGAAAGATATGGGACAAGCAGCTTATATTCTCGGAATAGAGGTCTATAGAGATAGATTAAGGAAGTTGCTTGGGATCTCCCAATCTATGTACATTGATACTATCTTAAGGATGTATCACATAGATAAGTCCAAAAACGGTATTTACCTGTTGGAACTAGAGTTTCTCTTTCTAAGGAGGATAGTCATAAGACCCTAGGGGAAAGAGAACGCATGAGTAGAATCTCATATCCTAACACAGTGGGAGCTATCATGTATACTTTGATATGTACGAGACCGGATATTACCTATGCGCTACGAGTAGCAAGTAGGCACCAAGGAAATCTGGGTGAGTCATATTGGAAAGTTGTTAAAGTTATTCTTAAGTACTTGGGAAGAACTAAAGACCAATTCCTCATACATGGAGATAATGAGCTTAAATTGTTAAGCCATATCGATGTAATTTTTGCATCTAGATAAGGATGATAGCAAATCTAATTCTGGTTATGATTTACTTGAATGGTGGAACAGTAAGTTGGAAGAGTTCCAAACAAGCTACCGTAGCTAATCCAGTAACCAAATCAGAATACATAGTTGCATGTGATGCTGCTGAGGAAGGTGTATGGATAAAGAGGTTCTTAACTCAGCTTGGTGTGGTTCCTTCAGTAAAGGAAAGTGTTCCTTTATTTTGTGACAATAGATGCGTTATTGCACAAGCCAAGGAGCCAAGAGCACACTATAAATCCAAACACATTCTTCGGAAGTTTCTTCTGATTATAGACATAGTTGAACCTGGAGACGTTCAAATTCTGAAGTTGGAAGAAAAGGAAAACAATGCAGGTCCTTTCACTAAAGTGCTTGGTTCAAAGGAGTTTGACAAGCACAAGTGGAATATAGGATTGAAATTCATGAATGTTTGGCTCTGGTCAAATGTTAATCTTCGTGAAACATTGTTTTTAGCACATTTCATATCGTGTTTTTCTTATTAGTGGTGACTAATATAATGACTTTTATTGTTGTCATATATGAATGTTTATTGACATTGGATATGATAAGTCCTTGATTAAACTGATATACTTGTCATCATAATGGGGATCATGATAATGAGAGTCAAGTATTATAGAGTTTGATCTAAAAGTGTTCTTGGTCATAGGATCATCCTACTGGGACTGAGGTGATCCGGATAGACCAATATATGTATAACAGTACTCATTGGATGAGTATTAATGGATCTTATTCATTGAGTTATAATATAAATGATGCATATAGTGGATATGATCATTGAACTGACCAAAAGTGAGATTTCCAAATGGCTGCTTTTACCTATACTGTCAATGTCACGCCCCAAATTCAGTAGAACCGAACCCGGAACGCGAACTTTTAAAACAATAAAACACTTTCAAACCTTTTAAATAAATTACTTTAAAACCACCATTTACTTAACCAAAATAATTATTTACAACTCAAAAGTACGTCCCAACAAGTGGACAAAAAAATGAAACGTTCTTCTCGGTTGGCTGGCCGGAATCCTTCCTCCGGCGAGTATGTATACGATCCTTTTCCTTTCCTCCCTTTCTGCTCGGAGATGCTTGCTGTGTACAAGGAGTATCGGTCCATCTTCGCCGGCATGGATGTTGTGAGCAAGATGGGGAAGAAGCGCAGGTCAATTGGCAAGGAGGAGGTGCAGATAAAACCAGTGAAGGTGAAGCGCTCTAAACAGAGCAAGGCTCGGGTGAACCCCACTACCCTTGTTTTGCCTGTTACAAGCGCTGGTGATGAAGAGGTCGCTCACAAGCAAGCTGATCTGGGTGTGGAGCAGGATCACAGCCGAGCTCCCTCTATTGCCGGTCGGTTTTCGCAAAAACAGAGCTCCTCTGAAGATGAGGTGACTGGGGACGGGCACTCTCTTTTCCTGTATAATCTACCATGGGGGATCACTGAGGAGCAGGTTCGTAGTACGCTGATGCCGTTTGGAGAAGTAAAATCAACAACAGTGATTAAGAAACCAAACGGTAAAGGAAGGTTCTTCGGGTTTGCAGAGTTCGAGTCTGCGACATCGGCTCGGCAAGCCATTGAGACGTACAACGGCTTCAAGTTCAATGGGTACTCTCTCTTTGTAGCGTTAGCACGCCCTGGTAAGCCCGTGAGGAAGATCGCCGGCGTCGGACGAGCTGCGCACGAAGAACAGAGCGTCGGCGTTGTGCACCCAGATAAGGTATCTGATCGGATCAAAGGGGCTGATCTTGCTGGGTCGCATTCCTTAGGGGTGCAGACGGTGAGTCGTGAGGGCGAGGTTACTGTTTCGAGGCTTTGGCGGCCGACTCCATTGCCGACACGGGCGGACGGTGATCTTTCTCGCTCCCAATCTGCGTGTCCAGTTGCAGATTCCAATCCCCCGATTCTAGGGAGCGTGATTCATGGAAACGAAAT
This sequence comes from Erodium maritimum, assembly GCA_963921825.1. Lineage (NCBI taxonomy): Eukaryota > Viridiplantae > Streptophyta > Magnoliopsida > Geraniales > Geraniaceae > Erodium > Erodium maritimum. The sequence continues at coordinate 49,887,339 of OY997594.1, read as the reverse complement.
CAATGACGATTCGGTTTTGAATGGAAAGATTTTACCGGGCGTGATCACAGGCTCGCTCTCTTCCTCATCGCTGCGCGTGATACAGGACACTGGTGCTGAGGGTAACGGGCCAGGGTCTTCTCCAGCTGGGTCGTTTGAATCAGGCCCAGATCAATTAAGGCCTGATCCAGCAGTTGGTAAAATGGGGCTAAATGGTGGCCCGAGCCCAGGCTGTTTCGGGCATTTTGGTGATTCAAGCCCAGTCGTTCAGAAATCAGCCAGCGATCCAAGTCTGTTCGACATTTTTAAACGCATTGGTACTGAGTTGGCGTCAGATCCGAGTGGACGTGTGGCTCTAAGTTCGTCTAAGGATGGGCCCGTGGCAGCTTCGCAAGCCCAAGAGCCGTCTGCGGATGTCGGTACCCAAGTGGAGGTTTTTTCTCGGTGTGATCCTCTTGGAAGTGATACTTCTACGGACCACCCGTGGAAAGACATCCTTTTGAGTCCAAAAAGTGTCCTAGTTGAGGCTCCCAGGGAACGTGGCCGTCCAAAAAAAGGACAACCTAAAAAGACTGCTCCTCCAGTTGTCCAATCAGCACGCTGGGCGCACGGCGTGCAGATTGGACAGAGAGCACCTCAAATAGCCATTTTTGGTCGACGCACTCCGTGTGGCCTGCGTGCATGGTGCACGCCCAGTGCACGGCGTGCGTGTGACATGCACTGGCGCGACCAATTTTAAAAATTTTCCTTTTCATCTTAAAATTTCATTTTGACATCAGGTAGTTCCAACCCGATCCAGGCGTCCCCGAACTATATTGTACCCACTTGATATCAGCACCGTCACGCTCGACTACAGGGGCGCCCCTGAGTCGAGTCACGACAGCTTAAAAACGTTTCACGCAGCAACACACAAACAGTATGCCAGTAATAATCGTATTGCACATACACTACGGGTCTACACACGGTTTCCGACTTGTGTACCCAACGCACGACGGGACTTTACTGACTCGACTCTCCCCACCTAATTGACGTACAGTCCGAGGTGTGAAACCTCGAGCTCTGATACCAAGCTGTCACACCCAAAATTCAGTAGAACCAAACCCGAAACGCGAACTTTCAAAACAATAAAACACTTTCAAACCTTTTAAATAAATCACTTTAAAACCACCATTTACTTAACCAAAATAATTATTTACAACTCAAAAGTACGTCCCAACAAGTGGACAAAATACAAGGTATACGTCGCTAGACTCAAAAGTAAACCCGGACTCCCGCTCCTAGCTCTTCAAGCTTCGGAAGCTCACCTAATCCATCCCGCGACCAGTCCCTGTAGGAAAAGCAGCTAGGGGTGAGCGTTTGCTCACCACCACGGATAACAGACTGACTACGGCATACTTAGCAGACAATGTCGGTAACACCAACACCAAACCCAACACCGGGGACTACTATCCCCAAACTCAAGTAACCCGACTGACACACAAACCGTCACTTTCCTCAACCTACTCAACACTCGGACACGTAATGTATACCTGACACAACGATTACGACTTCCAACAAATACTCAAAAGAAAACCACGCAACACCCAAGATCACAAAGGATCGCACACCAAACAAGATCACAAAGGATCGCACTCCAGTCAGCTGCTCAGTGCCGGTTGCTAACCGGCTGGGCTCGAGCCTGCCCCACGCAACTTTACCGTTCCCTGTCAGGCCAGGCGGTCGACCTGTTAGCGATATACCAAGCTACTTTTCCGATAGCTAATCGGAAGGGGAGCAACCCTCCATCGCCGAAGAATGCTCAACCTGCCGATCCCTGTCAGGCCAGGCTAGCCAAAGAACGCTCGACTTTGCCGATCCTTGTCAGGCAAGCCAGCCAACCTCCACGCAATCACAATCACAAACAAAGTTCAACAACCAGCAACAACACATGTTCAACACTCCACAGACACTCATGGCCACCCAAGACACCAACAGTAAAACACGGGTTTGACAACCCCACGGGCACTCATGGCCACCCAGGACACCAACAGTAAAGACACGGGCTCTCATGGCCATCCAAGACACCAACAGTAAAGACACGGGCTCTCATGGCCACCCAAGACACCAACAGTAAAGTACGGGCTCTCATGGGCACCCAAGACACAATTGAACAATCAACCTCCGGGCATAAACAAATGCCTCCAGTAATTCTAATATCGAAAAGCTCACTGCTCCTACGACACTACTAAGTGTCACATGCATTTCTATTGTTCGATACGTTCTCGTATCATACGACACCACCCGGTGTCGCCTGCCTTCCTATTATTCGACAAACTTACTTAACCCACGACACCCAAGTGTCACATGCAATTATACTGTTAACTTTCGCTAGTCAGGGCCGAGATCCGGCTACTTTTCCCTACCTCGTATGCTTTCTCCAAAAGCTCACGAACAAGGTCCGGCGTGATCTCGATCACTTGCCTAGCTTTCCCTTTCCTCTGTCGGTGGCACGATCTAATAAGAACACAATTTTAAACACTTTTAAGCTTGCAGGCATAAACTGAATTTTGATAAACTTGACGCCCAAATGCAACCCCGACAATGTCGATCACTCCCAAACTTCCCAATTACTCGACATTGTCGATAATGGACCCGGAAAGGCCTATTTCGCCCGACCCGGCGAATCTGCCCGGGATTGGAAAACGTCCTTCCGGGGCTTCTAAAATTCCCGTTTTCGTTTCTACGGTCTTAGAATAACTCAAGGGTTCTAACGCAATCGACCGAATCAATTTCCGACCTCCGAGCAATTTAATTCGCGTTTAAAGTTTCTAAACCCGTCATTTAAAACTTTTGCAATTTAATTCCAAAATTCGTTCCGGGTGTGAATTATCGGTTCGGGGATCGTCCAAAACCACCCGAACACGAAAATCCCGAGGCCCGGGCAAGTGGGCCCCACACGGCCTCAATGGAAAACGTTCCTTTTCGCCCCAAAACGTTCCTAACGAACTCCAATCCTTCACCCAACCTTAATCAACCCATTTAAACTCAAACCCTAAAATTCAAACGTACCAAAACGAAAATCGAATAGGTTCTCACCGCAGGGAATGGCGAAGGGAGTTCGATTCTTCAACCGTTGAGACGATCCGTCGGTCGGATGTTCGGGAAAATCGACAAAACCCAACTCCTCCTTCTCTTTCTCTCTCTTCCTCCTTCTCTCCACTATCTCTCTTCCCTTTCTTGTCTTCTCTGAAATGGCCGAGACCCCCTTTCCCTTTATTCTGTTTTAACAACCCGCGTATCAACTATTTACCAAACTAACCCTCCTTCCCCCTTTTTGAACTATGGCCGAACACATGTCTTCTTTTCCTTTCCTTTCATTTTATTTTAAAAAAACCAATCTCCTTATTAAAAAATACCATTCTACTTATTTTCTTTAATTTAAAAACCAACCACCCAATGTGTGACATGTGGCAAGTGGGTCCCACAGATTCGCGAAATTCGGCTGTTTCGGGCCCCGAAGGGGCACTTTTTCTAAGAAATTACGAAACTTCACGGGCTACAAGGAAACGGCTCAACTAAGACCGTTGCGACGACGGCTAAGCTTTTTGGATCCAAAACGGACCTCGAATGGACCAAAACGTCGTTCGGTTGACTTTTCCGGCAAAAAGTCAACCTTTCCCAAATTGGTCAGAAAGTTGCCATGAGTCCCCCGGAACTCACCTTGGTCGATATTGGGGTCAACTTTAGTCCGGTATGACCCTCGGGGTCAAATTTAGGTTCATTTAGGTGTCTGTCCAAAAAATTTAAATTTTCCTATTTTTCGCAGATTTGACTAGCGTTGACCGGGAGTGGTTCTTACAGTCAATGCCAAAATTTTCTTAAGGAACAAATGTATGTTGTTTTGTCCTTTGACCTGAGATCACCATAGTGATTAATAGAATGCTTGTTA